>LR999906.1:14974242-16217802 GCA_905220335.1 Noctua pronuba | reverse complement strand
CCAAAGCGCATCAAATTCTGTCCCAGGGTTCTCTATTTATCTTGAGTTGATCATTATTGAAACAAACCTAACCTAACCTTTTGTTTACTTTCGGGGCACACCCACGTCCGCCACAGCTTAGACTACTTTTGTTTGGAAGGTATCACAGCCATGTATCTCTGTGCCAAAGCGCATCAAATTCTGTCCCAGGGTTCTCTATTTATTTGAAGTCGAAACTTACCGATCATTATTGAAACAAACTTAACCTAACCTAACCTAATCTTTTTTTACTTTCGGGGCACACCCACGTCCGCCACAGCTTAGACTACTTTTGTTTGGAAGGTATCACAGCCATGTATCTCTGTGCCAAAGTGCATCAAATTCTGTCCCAGGGTTCTCTATTTATTTTGAGTTGATCATTATTGAAACAAACCTAACCTAATCTTTTTTTACTTTGGGGGCACACCCACGTCCGCCACAGCTTAGACTACTTTTGTTTGGAAGGTATCACAGCCATGTTTCTCTGTGCCAAAGCGCATCAAATTCTGTCCCAGGGTTCTCTATTTATCTTGAGTTGATCATTATTGAAACAAACCTAAAATAACCTTTTGTTTAATTTTGGGGCACACCCACGTCCGCCACAGCTTAGACTACTTTTGTTTGGAAAGTATCACAGCCATGTTTCTCTGTGCCAAAGCGCATCAAATTCTGTCCCAGGGTTCTCTATTTATCTTGAGTTGATCATTATTGAAACAAACCTAACCTAACCTTTTGTTTACTTTCGGGGCACACCCACGTCCGCCACAGCTTAGACTACTTTTGTTTGGAAGGTATCACAGCCATGTATCTCTGTGCCAAAGCGCATCAAATTCTGTCCCAGGGTTCTCTATTTATTTGAAGTCGAAACTTACCGATCATTATTGAAACAAACTTAACCTAACCTAACCTAATCTTTTTTTACTTTCGGGGCACACCCACGTCCGCCACAGCTTAGACTACTTTTGTTTGGAAGGTATCACAGCCATGTATCTCTGTGCCAAAGTGCATCAAATTCTGTCCCAGGGTTCTCTATTTATTTTGAGTTGATCATTATTGAAACAAACCTAACCTAATCTTTTTTTACTTTGGGGGCACACCCACGTCCGCCACAGCTTAGACTACTTTTGTTTGGAAGGTATCACAGCCATGTTTCTCTGTGCCAAAGCGCATCAAATTCTGTCCCAGGGTTCTCTATTTATCTTGAGTTGATCATTATTGAAACAAACCTAAAATAACCTTTTGTTTAATTTTGGGGCACACCCACGTCCGCCACAGCTTAGACTACTTTTGTTTGGAAAGTATCACAGCCATGTTTCTCTGTGCCAAAGCGCATCAAATTCTGTCCCAGGGTTCTCTATTTATCTTGAGTTGATCATTATTGAAACAAACCTAACCTAACCTTTTGTTTACTTTCGGGGCACACCCACGTCCGCCACAGCTTAGACTACTTTTGTTTGGAAGGTATCACAGCCATGTATCTCTGTGCCAAAGCGCATCAAATTCTGTCCCAGGGTTCTCTATTTATTTGAAGTCGAAACTTACCGATCATTATTGAAACAAACTAAACCTAACCTAACCTAATCTTTTTTTACTTTCGGGGCACACCCACGTCCGCCACAGCTTAGACTACTTTTGTTTGGAAGGTATCACAGCCATGTATCTCTGTGCCAAAGCGCATCAAATTCTGTCCCAGGGTTCTCTATTTATTTTGAGTTGATCATTATTGAAACAAACCTAACCTAATCTTTTTTTACTTTGGGGGCACACCCACGTCCGCCACAGCTTAGACTACTTTTGTTTGGAAGGTATCACAGCCATGTTTCTCTGTGCCAAAGCGCATCAAATTCTGTCCCAGGGTTCTCTATTTATCTTGAGTTGATCATTATTGAAACAAACCTAACCTAACCTTTTGTTTACTTTCGGGGCACACCCACGTCCGCCACAGCTTAGACTACTTTTGTTTGGAAAGTATCACAGCCATGTTTCTCTGTGCCAAAGCGCATCAAATTCTGTCCCAGGGTTCTCTATTTATTTGAAGTCGAAACTTACCGATCATTATTGAAACAAACTTAACCTAACCTAACCTAATCTTTTTTTACTTTCGGGGCACACCCACGTCCGCCACAGCTTAAACTACTTTTGTTTGGAAGGTATCACAGCCATGTTTCTCTGTGCCAAAGCGCATCAAATTCTGTCCCAGGGTTCTCTATTTATCTTGAGTTGATCATTATTGAAACAAACCTAACCTAACCTTTTGTTTACTTTCGGGGCACACCCACGTCCGCCACAGCTTAGACTACTTTTGTTTGGAAGGTATCACAGCCATGTATCTCTGTGCCAAAGCGCATCAAATTCTGTCCCAGGGTTCTCTATTTATCTTGAGTTGATCATTATTGAAACAAACCTAAAATAACCTTTTGTTTAATTTTGGGGCACACCCACGTCCGCCACAGCTTAGACTACTTTTGTTTGGAAGGTATCACAGCCATGTATCTCTGTGCCAAAGCGCATCAAATTCTGTCCCAGGGTTCTCTATTTATCTTGAGTTGATCATTATTGAAACAAACCTAACCTAACCTTTTGTTTACTTTCGGGGCACACCCACGTCCGCCACAGCTTAGACTACTTTTGTTTGGAAGGTATCACAGCCATGTATCTTTGTGCCAAAGCGCATCAAATTCTGTCCCAGGGTTCTCTATTTATTTGAAGTCGAAACTTACCGATCATTATTGAAACAAACTAAACCTAACCTAACCTAATCTTTTTTTACTTTCGGGGCACACCCACGTCCGCCACAGCTTAGACTACTTTTGTTTGGAAGGTATCACAGCCATGTATCTCTGTGCCAAAGTGCATCAAATTCTGTCCCAGGGTTCTCTATTTATTTTGAGTTGATCATTATTGAAACAAACCTAACCTAATCTTTTTTTACTTTGGGGGCACACCCACGTCCGCCACAGCTTAGACTACTTTTGTTTGGAAGGTATCACAGCCATGTTTCTCTGTGCCAAAGCGCATCAAATTCTGTCCCAGGGTTCTCTATTTATCTTGAGTTGATCATTATTGAAACAAACCTAACCTAACCTTTTGTTTACTTTCGGGGCACACCCACGTCCGCCACAGCTTAGACTACTTTTGTTTGGAAAGTATCACAGCCATGTTTCTCTGTGCCAAAGCGCATCAAATTCTGTCCCAGGGTTCTCTATTTATTTGAAGTCGAAACTTACCGATCATTATTGAAACAAACTTAACCTAACCTAACCTAATCTTTTTTTACTTTCGGGGCACACCCACGTCCGCCACAGCTTAAACTACTTTTGTTTGGAAGGTATCACAGCCATGTTTCTCTGTGCCAAAGCGCATCAAATTCTGTCCCAGGGTTCTCTATTTATCTTGAGTTGATCATTATTGAAACAAACCTAACCTAACCTTTTGTTTACTTTTGGGGCACACCCACGTCCGCCACAGCTTAGACTACTTTTGTTTGGAAGGTATCACAGCCATGTATCTCTGTGCCAAAGCGCATCAAATTCTGTCCCAGGGTTCTCTATTTATTTTGAGTTGATCATTATTGAAACAAACCTAACCTTTTGTTTACTTTTGGGGCACACCCACGTCCGCCACAGCTTAGACTACTTTTGTTTGGAAAGTATTATAGCCATGTTTCTCTGTGCCAAAGCGCATCAAATACTGTCCCAGGGTTCTCTATTTATTTGAAGTCGAAACTTACCGATCATTATTGAAACAAACTTAACCTAACCTAACCTAATCTTTTTTTACTTTTGGGGCACACCCACGTCCACCACAGCTTAGACTACTTTAACTACTACTTTTACTTTCTCTGTAACAATGAACTGTGTACAAGTTAAAGGAGCTATTTCTCTAGTTTACCCGTATCCCATTCTGTGCCCGCAACTGTTTGACACTAAGTAAGTCACTCAGTACGTCCTGGCCAGGGTCCTATGTGTCAGGATGCGACACATATATATATATATCTATAGATCGTCGGCAGAGGGCGGACGACGCCCTCTTCCGGCCCCCCTAAATAGGTCCAGGGGCGATGGATTCAGGGACATCCGTTACCCCCCATCACACTAGACCCGAGACGGCGACGCGTAGTGTTCCACGCGCGCCTCTCCTAGATGTAAGCGGGCCGGCACTAGTCCGGGGCAGCGGAAGTCGCATTAGATCCCGCTGCCTCCCGGCGCAAGTGTGCGAGGGAACACCGGTGTGATTTTAGTCAGTACGAGTCTGACAGACCCTTCCGCTCTCTCCATGGCGGAGGACATCCATCGGGGATTTCCACGCCATGGAAAAAAAAAATGTTAAGGTTAGGTTTAGGTTAGGCTTAGGTTAGGTTAGGTTAGGTTAGGTTTGTTTCAATAATGCTCGGTAAGTTTCAACTTGAAATAAAAAGAGAACCCCGGGACAGAATTTGATGAGCTTTGGCACAGAGGAACATGGCTATGATACCTTTCAAATAAAAGTAGTCTAAGCTGTGGCGGACGTGGGTGTATTTTGCCCACTGTCCTTTGTATTATTTTTTAATACAAATTTTGTGATAAATTTTCTGTTTATTTATTAGTATTGGTATTTTTATGTATTTACGACTAGTAGGTATGCATTATTTGTGAATTGTGATATGAATAGTTTCTTTGTATGATTTAAATTTTAATAAAATTTTCAGAATTTAAAATGGGATCTCGTAGTAAAAAAATTTTAATGATGCTTAATGACGAAAATAATTTGCAAATCAAAGAAACTGACACAAATTCTAATAGATCTTGTCGCGAAGGAGATGTGGGCTCTAACAGAGCAGCAAATTCAATCGAAAACTCGTCAATGTGTAAGTATATTGTTGCTATTTCTTAATTCATATTGGTATGTTACTTAAGTTTTTTATATAAATATATATTTTTTTACAGCTAATAACATGGTTGAAACATGGATAGATATGAATATAAAAAACCAGGGTCCTGTTAAATCAATGGAAGGCATCATTTCAGAAACAACGGATACACCTATTGAATCATTACCGTCACCTCTTCTAGATTTCGAGAATTCTGATGTTGAAAAAATGGAAAATAACAATTTTGGAACAGAAATTTCTCCTGCGGTAAATACTACAGGTAAGATAATAAAACTGCTATACAAATATCTGGATTATTTCATGTGTAAAGTAACTGAGATATTATTCTTTCATCACCTTTTTAGAGGTTGCAAGTGAGCTTAACTCCTCAAAGAGTGGAGATTTTTCACCATCTGAAGGATCAGATTATAAACCGCCACGAACTGTGAAACATAAGAGTATATTTAAAACTAGATCTCCCAAACGTAGCACCTCGTCCAGTTCTTCAAGTTCCAGCAGTAGCTCGTCTAGTTCCAACAGCAGCAGCTCATCTAGTTCGTCGAGTTCTTCTGACACTGATAATAGGGGTAATATTGATGAGGCTGATGGTAATACGGAAAGTGTTGAAGTTTATAACGACCCAGGACCCCTTGTGGATACGAGTGAAGATCACACTGAGCAAGTAATTAATAAAAAGCAGTCAAGAAAGCGACAAAAAAATACACAGCAATGGAAACAAGCTGTTTCAAAACGTTTAAAAAATAGTGGCCAAGAATACACGACCAAAAGAGGCAAGATCGCACCAGCGAAATCCATGCGCCCTCCATGCAAAACCTCGTGTCGTCTGTCTTGTTCTACTAAAGTTTCTTTTGAAACGAGGAGTGTGATTTTTAAATCCTACTGGGAATTGGGAACACACCAAAGGCAAAGAGATTTTCTTGCATCATGTATTAAAAAACAAAATCCTACAACCCGAAGAATCAAGATCACAGCAAATAACACATTTAAACCACCGAGGAAACCGAACTCAACCTATCATTTTCTGATAAATGGTGAGGAAATCAGGATTTGTAAGACTTTTTTGCTGAATACTTTATGTATTGGTGAAAAAACATTGCGGAATGTAATTGACAAAATATCTGATCAAGCCTTGTTTATAATGAGTCCTGCCGATAATCGCGGAAAGCATAATAACCATTGTAATTTAAGCGATGAAGTCGTGAAATCGGTCCGAAATCATATAAATTCCATTCCTAGAACAGAAAGTCACTACTTAAGGGCTAATACAACCAGGGAATATATAGATGGAAGTTTAACTATAGCGGAGCTTCATCGTGATTACAAAAAGATTCAAGAAACCGCTGGAAAGGAATTTGCAAATTATGATGCCTACTATCGAATTTTTAATACTGATTTCAATCTTGGTTTGTTTATTCCCCGAAAAGATCAGTGCGATGAATGTGAGGCGTACAAAAACTCTAACGATAAGGAACCACTGATGGAAAAATACAAAAAACACCTAGAAGAGAAAAGTTTAAGCAGATTAGAACTAAAACACGACACAGAACAAAGCAAAAATAGTGATTCTAATAATATAGTTGCCATTTTCGATCTACAGGCAGTCTTACCTTGTCCAATTGGCCAGTCATCAGCTTTCTTTTATAAGTCCAAGTTAAATTGTTACAATTTTACGGTGAGGACTCATTTTCTAATTAGTTAATTATAGTGTTAAAATTAATCAATTTATGTTCGAATGTACCTAATGTATATTTTGTTTTAGGTATCCAATATAAAAGACGATACCACAATTTGCTTTTTCTGGCACGAGGGTCTTGGCAAACGCGGCGCCAATGAAATAGGAACATGCCTTTACAAGTTTTTGGAGGATCTTTCTAACAAACAACCAGATAAAGACATAATATTTTATTCGGATAATTGCTGCGGGCAGCAAAAAAATAAGTAAGTTTGTTGCCTTTTATAATACAATTAATTTACAGTAGATTTAGATAAATAGGAGTGATTGTTGTTATAATTCATACTGAACAATATAGGTAGGTAATGTACTTATAATGTAAATAATTATTTCTACTTGTTTCAGATTCGTTTTTGGAATGTATTATTATGCTGTCAACACATTGCCTATAAAGTCAATAACACACAAATTCCTTATTAGGGGTCATACCCAGAATAAAGCTGATGCCGTCCATTCTGTAATAGAAAAAAACGTTAAGCGAGCTAAAAAGGCTGGACCTATATACACTCCAGCAGAATACATCAGTCTTATTAAAAATGCTAAGAAAAAGGGTGTTCAATTTACCGTTAAAGAAATGAATTTTGATTCTTTCATTGATATGAAGCTGTTATCTGAAGATATTAATTTGAATTTAAACAAGGATGTTGAAGGAAATACTTTTAAAATATTGGATACGAAAGCGATCAAATTTATGAAAGATTCAGAGATATACCAATTTAAGTGCAGCTACAAAACCGACGATTGGACAGCAGCGAGAATTCGAACAGGTCGTATCGGTAATAAAAAAAGTGTGAAAGATGTCACACTAAACCAGCTCTATAAGGAAAAGTTACCAATCCCTCACAGAAAAAAAGAAGACATTCGTCAATTGATATCCTCAAATATAGTTCCTAAGTTCTATGAACAATATTTTAACAACCTTTTTTAAGAAAAGGAGAGAGAGCTAGAACTGATTCGTTAGTAAGAAAAAAATAATTGTTATAAAGATATTTTTATATTTTTTAATTAATATTTTTTGAAGTGTGATTCTAAAGAATTTCATTTGCATAACAGTGAATCTTGTTAAAAATAATGTCACTGTTATTTTTGTTATCTTCTATAATTCTATTTTCATTGTGATTCCAAAGAGACACAAACGTGAGATTATTGACGACTGATTAGTAAGACTATAATGATAGTTTAAGTATTATATTTCGTGAAAGTTACTACATTTTTTTTACTTTATAAGAAAATAAAAAGTTTATACGGAAAAACAAGGTATTTTTATTCGAAAATCATCCTAAATTAAAGCTCAAATTTAGTCCTAATTACAAAATAATATACATTTTGGTAGAACAAGGGCACAAATCTATCCCTTCCTTAAAATTAAAATTAATTGAAAAAAAACTAAAAGTTCTTAATTCTTGTTAACTATACGCCTAAAAAGGATATAGTATATAGTTTATATCATGCAAAGAAGAAAAACTTTCGAGCAATATTAACAGAGCAAGACCTCACTGAATGCAATAAATATCTTAAAATAGCTCTCCTGTAAAATAGCAAAAACTGCAATTATGCCCTTGTTCTACCGAAGGTGCGATATGAGATAGCACCAGAAACAAATCGAATACGAAAGAAAAAACCACTCAACCATTGATCTGACACAATGTGTCATTCATGTCAGAAAATTTTGCTAAATAAAAAGTAATGGAGATAATATGAGGCTGTCAGCGCAAAAGCGGCCTAACCCTAAATTTTTCAAAATGTGGCTTATCTACTACAAATTATTTAAAACATGCTAAAATTTAATACAAACGTGGCCTATCTCTTGTTTGACCTATCTTCAACAGATGTCGTTGCCAAAGTTCTTTTTGCAATGCATTATTTTTCTCTGATAATAATGCAAAAGTAGCCTAAACCGCTTAGGCCACTTTTGTATACTGGTAACACATATTTTTGGCGGGATAGGCTGACAGCTGCTGTCAATGAAACGGCTCATTTTTTCTTGATGCAGCTAAAACTTTGTTGACAAGTTTCTGAAAACGTATTATTTATTGTTTAACCCTTCTTTGCATGATGATGGAAATTTCCATCACAAACATTTAGTGAAAAAAAAAAGTACACAAAACAGGCGTACTGTAAATTGTTTGTTTCTGGCAACTTTTTACACGACCAATGCATAAAACGCAACGCAGTTGTCAAAAAAAAACAAACGTCACTGTCATTAGCAAGGCCTTGAACTTTTCATTCAGCTGTTTGTTGTGATTCGAAGAAACGAGTGAATTTATAAATTGTTTTAGGAAACTAATCTGAGATTTATCCACTAATAAAAGTGAAAATGAGTGAAAAAAAGGTTTGTTTTTAGTGTTTCTGTTAAATTATGCGCAATTTATATTGAAATACCCTGAATAAATTTCTCAAAACTATGTGACAGAAATTTACATCACTATGCAATAACTTCACTTGTAATGTATGGTGAAAACGGTTTTTAGTATTTATTTTTTTTGTAGGGAAACTTGAAAGACAGAGACATTGAAGCTTATTTGAGTCAGTTAGAAGGCGGTTGGCTCTCGGAAGATGGCCTTGATAACGAAGATTCCGACGATGAGTACCGTGATGCTGATGAAATTATAAGAGTGTTGCAGGAGGAAAATGATAATGATGATGTGGAAGATGAAACTGCTGACATTGATCCTCCTCTTGTAGAAGAGGTCACCACAGAAGACCAAGAACCCTCACACTCATCATCTTCATCCAATTTGCAGTCTTCATCCAGTTTTTTATTTGACAAAAGAAACTTGATATGGAAAAAAAGGAATCTTGTGTATGATGCAGATAAGATTACTTTCTTGGGGAGTTCTGCTGCTCCAGATGAAATATCACACCTGGAAACCCCATATCAATGTTTCAACCATTTCATAACGAAGGATTTTATGAATAGACTAGTGGAGCAAACAAATTTATATATAATACAAAGTAATCCCAATTCATCTATTACATTTACAGAATATGATTTATACAAGTTCTTTGGTATCCTGTTATACATGTCAGTACTAAAATTTCCTAGCACAAGATCTTACTGGTCACCAAAGTTTGGTTATGAACCCATTTCTTCAACAATGCCAATAAACAAATTTGAAAAAATAAAATTATCATTGCATTTCAACAACAATGAACTTCATAAGCCTATAGGCCATCCAGAACATGACAGGCTTTTTAAAATCCGCCCTGTAATTAAGCACCTCAATGAGAGGTTTGTTACAGTGCCAATGGACCAAAGACTTTCTGTGGATGAACAGATGTGTTCAACAAAAATAGGGCACTTCTTAAAACAATATCTGCCCAATAAGCCCCACAAATGGGGCTTCAAATTATATGTTCTGTGTGATTTGATGGGATATGCCCATAAGTTTGAGGTATATTCTGGACAAGAGAATTCAGAAAAACTCTCTGATGAACCAGATCTTGGTGCAACAGGTAATGTTGTAGTGCGTTTGCTTCGGGGAGTGCCAAGAAGGCTAAACCACATAATATACTTTGATAACTTTTATACCTCTTTGCCATTGGTATATTTTCTAGCTAAAGAAGGAATACATACTGTGGGGACTGTGCAACAAAACAGGATTCCAAATAATAAATTACCAGATAAAAAAGATTTTATGAAGAAATCTGTGCCCAGAGGTAGTTATGAAGAGAGAGTTTCTATGCTTGATGGTATAGATATGAGTTGTGTAGTATGGAAAGATAATAAGGTAGTAACCCTGCTATCTACTTATGCTGGAGCATTGCCTGTGGCTAAAGTAAACAGGTATGACAAGGCAAAACGAGAAAAAATTGATATTACTTGCCCATTTATTGTCCAAGAATACAATAAACACATGGGAGGAGTAGACCTCATGGACAGCTTTTTGGGTAGAAATCACATAACACTGAGATCCAAAAAGTGGTACCTGCGTATTTTTTTTCATTTATTTGATCTTGCAGTTATAAATGCTTGGATTGTTTATAAAAAAAATGCCCAGAAAAGGGGTGAACCTAAAAATAGTCTGCTTACAATGAGCCAATTCAGAAATGAATTGGCCTTTGTGCTTTGTAACAAAAGAACCATCAAAGATTCTAAAAGAGGGCGTCCTAGCAGCAGTACCCTAGAAGAAGAATTGCTGTCAAAAAAAAGAAAGGGTTCTCCAGCTCCTCCACCTCCAAAAGACATAAGGAGGGATGGTTCTGAACATTGGCCAAAAGTAGGTGGGTCACTCCGGTGCAAATATCCTAAATGCAAAGGTTATTCCACAATTTCATGCAGTAAATGTGGAGTTAATTTGTGCCTTAATAAGAATAATAATTGTTTTCTAAATTATCACCAAGAATAAAGAATGTACAAGGATATTCTAGTTTTATTTATTTAGTACTGAGCTAAATATGTAGAATTGCATGATGATGGATATTTCCATCATACTATTTTTTATTTATTTCATATTATTTATATATACCAGGATTTTTTTAAATATTTTTCCCTTAATCTAGAGCATGAATTACATCACCCTGATTTATTTCACAAAAATTTAAAAAATCATGCAAAGAAGGGTTAATTGTTCTTTTTCCGTCGAAATAACTATTGAAAACTATTAACCTCTCGAATGTCTTATGTTACACAGTTCGACATAAGAAAAAATGCTCCAAGTGTCTTAAGTCGGACAGTCACACTTTATTTTTTTTTACTGTTGGGAAATCATCAAATAAAATGCTCCAAGTGTAGCATTTTTCTTATGTCGAACTGTGTAACATAAAGCATGTGCTACACGGTTTCAAACAAAGGTTTGAAACAGTGTAGATGGTCGTTTGATGCCAAATTTCGTTTGACCTTTAAACACCCTTGGCAGCAAGGCTTGCGTTTGAAACCAGTGGTAGAAGCGTTGGTTTAAAACTTGTTTCAAACCGTCTAGCCGCTTGTTTGAAACCTCGCGAACGACAGTCGCGTTGCAGCGGCGAGCGCAGGCAGACGCATGCGACGACGCGACGTTTTACGTTTACCAAAATGGCACGGGAAGAAAAAGAACGGGAAGTAATTACAGAACTTCTTGAATTATAGAGACTTGGCCTGCCTTTGGGACTTAACATGCGAGTCGTATAAAGACTCGACTTAGAAAAAAAATGCGTGGTTAAAAAAAAATTAACAATATAATTGTATCAAAATATTTACTGATTGTTATAATTATTTTTGATTAAATTTCGTACCTATCTTAGAGTATGAATAAGCTAAAGCTATACCTACCTACTTACGTTTCCTCATTTAGTTCTACATAGGTACTCACGTTATTTTTTTGATAACTTTTCAGGTCAAAGAATCCAAAAATCGCACTGGATCGTCCACTAGTGACATTCACAAGCCAAGTCTTTGGTATTATGACTTACTAACATTTTTGGAAAAAAAAAATGATGTGAAAAGAAAGGGAGTCGATTCACTCATGAGTGACGACGAAGACGTAATTTGCATTTGTATATAATTATGTTACCTCTATAATTCAGTAGGTAGGTACCTACCTATTCTAAACAATAAATAAATATCCTTAGACGAATTACACAACGGTATCTAGTCCCTAACTAAACTTATTAACTTGTAGATAACTGATAGATATAGGTACACAAATACTTTTTTTTGTAAATAAATAAATACATGTAATACATAGAAAACACCCAGACCAAAACAGACAGACACGTTCATGCACACAAAATAAATGTTTGTCTTGTGTGGGAATCGAACCCACGACCCTTGAGATAAAGTAGCCATTGCTTGCCACAAACGTTTAGATAATTATTTGATAACCTTAACTAAATATGGGTAAAATAAGTACTAGAATAGATTACTTTCAAAACAGATATTTATTTTAGTAATAACTAAGGTTAATAATGTTAATTCGGTCCATCTGGCTTATGTAATGTTATTATTAATATATATTGTAGGATCGTGTAATAGAATACATTATTTGTTTCAACTAGGTATTAATTATTTATCATTCTATGTTGAAAAGTGACGCTACCGGCACCGTTGAAATACTGAGTGAGAGTGTTTCTGATGTTCTTCCCGTCTGTCGAAGGCCTCTGAATGTTTCTTTGCAGAGATGTTAATTCATTTGTTGCTTGACGCCAAGTCCCATTAATAAAAGTACCTCTCTCTAAGTCTTCTCTATCAAAGCACAACTTGCCAATACAACTGCATCTATATTTTTGAGACTTAAATTTAGCGGTTGTCTAAAAACTCGAAAACGAGACGCAAGGATGCCGAAAGCGTTTTCGACAATTCTCCTAGCTCTGCATAATCTGTAGTTAAATATTGTTTGCTCCCTTGAAATGTTCCGTTCAGGAAATGGTTTCATAACATGTTTTTCAAGTGCAAAAGCACTATCCCCCAAAAATACATATGGTACAGATATATCTGTCCCTGGTAGCAAGTAGGATTCAGGTAAATGCAATTGGTTGTTAGTAAGCTTTGCATAAAATGATGTCTCCTTGAATATGCCTCCATCAGACTGGCTCTCGTTTGAACCTGTATGGACGTAAATAAATTCGTAATTTGCATTTACGATGGCATATAAAACTACGCTAAATGTGCCCTTATAGTTGAAGAAACCAGATCCACTTTCAGGCGGTTTTTGTATTAAAATGTGTTTTCCGTCCATACAACCGACACAATTATTGAAATGCCATTGTGTTTCAAATAACTTTGCAGACATTTTCCATTCTTCCTCCGTTGACGGCATCTGTAATGAAATAAATAATATCATTTAAAATCTACTCACGTTATTACGTACATTTTTGTTTCAGGAACAACAAATAAGCGGGACAAAACGAAAAAAGCTAAGAGAACGCAATATCGAAATGAAAAAAGACAAACTGCTAGAGGCCGCAAATAATTTTTTAACGATCACAACGGAAACCAATGCATTTGGCGTATATGTGGGCAAAAATATGGATGAAATACCGCTTGGTCAGCAGCGAGATCTAGCCGAGAAATTAATTTCAGACATAATGTTTCTTGCTAAGACTAATAACTTAACGTTTGACACAAGAATAGAAATCCCATCAAGAAGACATCACTCCGCTCTTCTCCTCCCTCTCTTACACAACATTATTCTCCGTCGCCGTCGCCTGCTTCATCTCATTCTTACATAATCTCTCAACCAGTAAATTCACCATCCCCAAATAGTCCTATTCCCATTCAATCACTCACTTCTCCTCTCTCTACACAACGTTATTCTCCGTCGCCTGCTTCATCTCATTCTTACATAATCTCTCAACCAGTAAATTCACCATCCCCAAATTGTCCTATTCCCATTCAATCACCCACTTCTCCTTCCTCTCATACACAACATCCGTCGCCTGCTTCGTCTTATTCTTACATAATCTCTCAACCAGTAAATTCACCATCCCCAAATTGTCCTATTTCCATTAAATCACTCACTTCTCCTTCCTCTACACAACATTATTCTCCGTCACCTACTTCATCTCATTCTTACCAAAACTTTCCGAATTTTTCGCAAATTACACATCCAAATTCTACGCTATCTTCACAAAACGCTGTCAACTTAAGCGAGAATGCAGTGTTATATGCAGAGGGTCCGGCGGGAGAAATATTGAAAGAAATGTTAGTTTTTAAAAAACACAAATAAATTTCATAAATTACTTACATTGATTGTTTTTTTGTAGATTGCCCAGCAAGTTTCCGGAATTATTTTTGATAACAATTGATGAGATATTATTGAGCTATATCTTAAATCCTTATAGTCTCTTCCAGTGGCTATAAGCCTTTCTTCAACAGATATAGCTGCTCTCATGTTTGTGTCTTTTTTACTTATATATGGCCTCACCTTGGACAATAATTCGTAAAATCTTTCTTTATCCATTCTTAGAAAGTTATATATGTCATCAAAGTCCAGTAGGTTAATTAAGTTCATATGACTAAGGGTTAATCTCTCCTTTAACCATCTCTTCATCCATATTCTTTTTTTTCTTTCTTTTTTTTCTTCAATTCCACACAAAAGAGCAAGACACACCCCAACTCTTTGTTCTTTAGATAGATAAGGCGCCATGACGTCGTTGTAGTGATTATACGGTGCGAGCGTAGAGACGTCCTATTCACGCAACGTTCTATAAACACTGATGGTTTGAAACATGTTTTAAACCGTGTAGCCGGCAAAGCGCAAATCTTTTTTTTCTGTTTCAAACCATTGTTTGAAACCGTGTAGCACATGCTTAAGACATTCGAGGGGTTAAGAAACAGTGAGAGTTGGTGAACGCGCCGCGATGAACGCATCGCTATCGACGACCAATCGGAGCAGAGGAAGGCGCGCGCGCCGGCCGCAAGCGACGAGAGCGACACTGCGCTACAGACACCGCCGCGAGAACATACATCTTTAAGTCATATCACATAGCATAATAAAATTGTAACGCCTTCTCAACATTATAAGTATAACGCATGAACTCGCTGCTTTAATTGAAGAGACCCCAAACCCAAGACTCAACAATCAACTTCGAGCTGTACAACATACCAGCTCCGACAGTTGGGCTCGGAATATAAAGAAATTAAGACGTGCTAAAGGAGAGGAATATGAAAATTACAAGGGGATAACTGTATCAGCTAAGACACCAAAGGTAGGATTGTGTCCATGTCCTAATAAATGCAATTTGAAAATAAACAGTGACCAACAAAACAAGTTATTCAAAGAATTCTATGCTTTGGCAAATTTTGACTTGCAAACATCATATTTATTTTCACATATTAAAGTTGTTTCCAAGTCTCGTAGCTACACTACTAATGCAAACTCAAGGAGGCAAATGACAAGACACACTACTTACGTAACTACTTATGTAACTCTGAAGGATTAGAAGTTTTGGTCTGCAAAAAGTTTTTCAAAAACACATTATGTATTTCGGATGGTCGTATTAGTAGACTACTAAAAAACAAAAGAACCATAACAACTCCTCCTCTGGATCGCCGGGGCCATTCTGTATCAGCCAATAAAACACCCATTAATAAGATAAAAGAAATTAAAGATTTCATCAACTCTATTCCTTCTTATGAGTCTCATTATTCATTGCATAAGTCAAAAAACCGTAAATATTTGGCACCGGATTTAAATATAAGTATTTTATATTCACTTTATGAAGAAAAAGTTGCAAACCCTACTTCAAAATTTATTTTTAGTAAATGTTTTAATGAAGATTTTAACTTGAGTTTTCATGCCCCCATCACTGACTCATGTAAGCGTTGCGATTCACTAGACATCAAACTAAAAGCTTATGAAAATCCTGTAAATAAACTGGAATTAGAACAAGAGAAAAAATTACATTTGCTTAAAGCAAATGCAGCAAGGGACGGCATCAAAAAGGATGTGGAAATGTATAAGAATGATGTCAATGTAGCCATTATTTCATTTGATCTGATGAAGACCCTACCAACTCCAGTTATAAGTACAGGAATATGTTATTATAAACGTCAGCTATGGACGTACTGTCTGGGTATTCATGATATGAAAACAACTGAGGTTTATATGTTTACATGGGATGAAAGCATAGCTTCTCGTGGCCCACAAGAAATAGGTTCCTGCATTATGTATTTTCTCAAAAATATTGTAAAATGTGAGCACCTGATTATGTACTCTGACCAATGTGGTGGCCAAAATCGAAACATTAAGATGGCTCTTATCTGCCAATATATTGTTTCCAATCCTGAGTTTGCTACAAAGAAAATTGATCATAAGTTTCTTGTAAGTGGACATTCGTACATGACTTGCGATCAAGATTTTGGCCTATACTAGTGGAAAAACAAAAACGATTTTTTAAAAATATTTTTGTACCTCAAGATTGGAACCAAGTGATTATAGTTCCCAGGAAAGTCAGGCCATTCAAAATAATTTCTATGACCAAAGACCTATTTTTTTCAAGTCAGTTACTAGAAAGAAACATAACTAACAGGAAAATTTCAGTAGATAAGGGAAAAGTGGAGTGGCTAAAAATGCAATGGCTATTGTTTCATGAAATACATCCATTTAAGTTTTTTTTCAAGTACTCCAATAACCCTGATGTACTCTTTCAAGAGTTTGATATAAAGAAACGCAATTCAATTATGATTGAAAAACTAAATATTTTATATCCTGAGGGTCACGCCATCAGTGATAATAAAAAGAAAGATTTACTGGAGTTGTTAAATTTTATACCACCTGTACATCACAGTTTTGGAATAATACCTTCATTCAGGATTACAGGGGGTCTACTCCGAAGTAGTATCGGCCGAATGTTCGGCCGTTTCCTGCTACGAAGTTACTATTTGGTTCGGTCGGTTCCGATCTTACACTCCTACACTCTTTCGAATATTGACTATGGTCCCGACCCAATTGAGCCGATCCGAACTTTTTTCGCATTTTTCAATAATATTCAGTTCGACCATGTGTCGGTCCGATCCGAACATTCGCACAATGCACTTCGGAGTAGACCCCCAGGACATACTGTACCCCAGACGGACTCTACTACTTTAGTCTCAATCAGAACATTAACACTGCTTTAGGTCTCGGAGACACTGTTGGGTTAAATTGTAAGCAAGACGGGTTTTTTTTATTAATTTATGTTATAAAGTTACCTTAAACCAAATACAAAAAAAAACATTACTGTTGACAAATGAATATTCACTAAATAGTTTGAATTTTTTTTTTTTTTTACAGGAATTGTACTTCATGTATTTCTCAAATCCCGACAAGTTTCCCGAGCAGTTCAAAGCTTGGGTTCGTGTCGTTTGTGGCCAAGATGAATGTAATTTTAATTACAGAAATATGAGAATTTGTGACAGACCGACAGAGCACTGAGCAGGACCGGAATCGCTATAACCGCTTGAATGCTCTAGCAGTTCCATCACTGTTTTTGCGTGGTATGTATATTTTCATGTTGAATAGTATTTAAATAATGAAGTAGGCATTTTAAAATCTCCTAATAATAATTATTTGTTTTTCAGAACAACAAAGTAATACTTGTGGCTTATCAAACTCCACATCAGAACAGACGTTCAATCAACCTGAAGTAACCGACAATTATCATCAATCATTATCAGGTATGTTTGGTAATTTATGCTTTTTAAATTAGAGTATAATTCTAATGTAAACACTATAAAAGTTGAATAAACTGAGAAAAAGCACCCCTTCATTTATGTTAGCAGCAATAATTTACAGAACAGAAAATATTGTTTTCATATTATATTAAATAAGCTGGGTACTCACTTAGCAGCGTAGCACGTAAAGTATCAGATACGGTATTAGTATAAGATCCCGCTATACAACGACCTTCACCGAGATGCTTATTTAATGAAACGTATTTTATATTTAATTTAATATGTCAATAAATGTAATCCATATGGGTTGCCTAGCAAATTTCAGTCCAGAGTATGTTTAATTAATAATTAAAAAAATATATTTTTTTAAACATTTCACCGGTATGATTATTAGATAAATTCTATACCAATCGAAAGTATGAAGCCCATAGAATATGCAAACGTTAGGTTGCCTATTCTTTTCCGGTCACAACTATCGGGTTGCCAGGTATAAACAGGTAAATCTATACTAGCATTTTGCAACGGTCTGTTTATTGAATGAAATTTAAATGAAATTAAAGATTATTTTATTCTGAACAGGGCGGTATAGGGTTGCCTGCGAAAAATCAGTCCAGAATTGCGGTTGTCGAATTTAAAAAAGTAAAATATTGCTCCGAGTGAATGTGTGCGACTGAGAGGTCCCAACCGACCATCCCATGCGATAGAAGAGGACACAGCATAGCAGCTATTTAAAGTCCGCCCACTTAAAGAAAGAGAGTGCGCATGCTATTTGGGCTTGAAAAAGAAAAGGATAGCGATAGACTCGTATATTATACTATGCATCATTTTGGAGTAGAGTGTCGCTATAAATACAATTGAAAAAACGTGCTACTATTTATCCGCCAGCTTCGTGGAAGGCACATTGCCTTTCACACCTACTCTCTGCCAGAGGAGACGCCCACCCGCGTGGTGATCAGGCGGATCCCCAAGGAACACCCTACCGAGGACATTCTAAATGACCTCCAGCTTCAAGCTATCCCAGCCACAGCTGTCCACCGCCTTCACAAGGCTCGCAGTGGCGACCAGTACGACATGGTACTGGTCGTCTGCGACCCGGTCGAAGGTCACCACCCGATTTTTAAATTAAAATCGGTATGCAGCCTCACAGGCATCACGATCGAGAAACCTTACCGCTCGAATCAAGTCGGACAATTGTTCGGTCGGCTGACTGTTCCTGTCCCAAGGACATAACTCTTTGCACAGAGCCACCTAACTGTGTTCTCTGTGGTCAGTCTGGGCACCCGGCTAATTACCGCGGCTGCCCAAAAGCCCCTAAGGCTTCTTCTACCAAGCTGGCGAAGCGTTCTCTCGCCCGCCAACAGAGAGAGAGTCCCTCCGTGAGGATACCCGAGAGGCTCGGCCCCCAATGGCCCTCCCCGTGGACCCCGATGAATCACCAGAGAGCTTTCCCAGCTCTCGGCAAGGCAATGGCCAACCCCACCCCCGGGCTGTTAGATGCCCCTATCTCTCCCCCTATACCCCTCGTGGCCGCTCCCGCGCCCGCGGCTAAGGCCGCTCCCGTAGCCAAACCCGCGCTCACTCACCCCGCGGCTCCCCTCCTCGAGGACGCCGATGAATCTACGTTCGACACGATCGCTAGGTTCCAGGTCTTTGTCACCCCTGAAGCTGACCGCATGGCGGCAGAACTCAGGGTTGCCAAAGACTGGAAAGAAATCCGTAAGATTTTTAAGGCCTATCCCCAAATCGAGTCAGCCCTCCGCGCTCTTTCCAAATAATCAATAATGGATTTACAAAAAAAATTTGCAAGTACCCAACTCCGGTCCGAAAGTAAAACCTTTTCAGCAATTTTCTAAAAATGAAAAATATCAAACAGTTTTTGCATCATTAACAGATGCTGCTGATATTTTCATTGATGAAAAAATGAAGACCGTTCAAGAATTTACGGCTAGTATGTACGGTATCAGGAACTGCACCAGTGTGAATGATGCGAGACATCGTATTTTTATGAAAAATTACTCTGCAAAAGAAGACAGCGAGCACTTTTTAAAAAAAATAAAAGGTTTCGACTTCAACTCCATACCACCATGCTGGCTGGATATCATTAACTCAGAAAATTTTACGAACTATTTTCGTAAATTCCATGTGGCTTAATGCAACGGATCCAATATGCGTCAAACTTGAGCCTGAGAACTGCGGATGGTTCTTAGATGAATATTTAAAACCAGTAGGATTCATTGGGGATCATACACCTTTAAAGATAGAAGACATTGTCGAAAAAAGTGAAACAGAGAGTGATGATGAAGAAGATTCAGAAGTTGAAGATCGTAGTTTTATGTCCGATGACTCAAATTCGACAACCGCAATTCTGGACTGATTTTTCGCAGGCAACCCTATACCACCCTGTTCAGAATAAAATAATCTTTAATTTCATTTAAATTTCATTCAATAAACAGACCGTTGCAAAATGCTAGTACAGATTTACCTGTTTATACCTGGCAACCCGATAGTTGTGACCGGAAAAGAATAGGCAACCTAACGTTTGCATATTCTATGGGCTTCATACTTTCGATTGGTATAGAATTTATCTAATAATCATACCGGTGAAATGTTTAAAAAATTTTTTTTTTTTAACTATTAATTAAACATACTCTGGACTGAAATTTGCTAGGCAACCCATATGGATTATATTTATTGACATATTAAATTAAATATAAAATACGTTTCATTAAATAAGCATCTCGGTGAAGGTCGTTGTATAGCGGGATCTTAGACTATATCAAGTGAGTACGTAGGCACGAGCCCGCTGCGAGCCGCTCGCGCGTGGAGCGCTGTAAGCTCGCAGCGACCCGCCGAGTGGCGGTTTCACTGCGAACACAAAGGCGGCTCGCAGTGTGCTCGTGGACGGCGTCACGATCGCTTGTGTAGGTGAGTACGTGCGCGCGAGCACGAACCGAACTTTACGTATTTATTCATAATGGAGTGGACCGAAGAAAAAGTATTAAATCTAATTGAGGTTTACCAGAATAATCCAGTACTGTGGGACCCTAAAAATAAGAATTATTATAAAAAACATCTAAAAGTGGATGCTTGGGAAAATATTGGACAAGCTATAGGTACGTCGGGAGAAAACTGTAAAAATAAGATGATCACGTTGTTGTCTTGCTACAGGAGAGAGAGAATGAAAATAAAAAAAAGTAATGGAACTGGGAAAGGTATGAAACGTTTATTAATATTTTTCACAATTGCGTAACTATAACAATGTTCTTAACATTAATAGGTCCTCCTCCTAGCCTTATTATTCCCAATCATATTGGGGTCGGCATCTAATCTAACCCGGTGCAGCGAGAAAACACACATAACTTAAAGTAAGACGTGTGTGCCTTGGGTTCGAACCAGCGACCTTTGACTTGGCAGTCCAACGGTCATACCACTAGGCTATCATATTGTTTACAAAATGTGGTATTAACTTTCTTTTACAGGAACTTCAGAGATATATAAAAGTAAATGGTTTGCTTTTGATGAAAACACGGTTAAAAGGTTTATATTGTTTATATAATTTTGTTTCGGTTTTTTTTAATAAAGTAAAACGACATGACTTCTATTTTGTTTATATGAGGAGAAATAAAACAAGGAACTTATCAAATCAATATTAATAAATCAATATTTAAAATTTTATTTAAATCAAACCATTTTTATCATTCGTTCATATATCGTTCCTTACGCAAAATCGTTCATTATCCAACACTATTAGTTGTAGTATGGTATCATTATTTTTCTATGAACTGTCGAAGTTACTGAATAAAATTAAAAGTCCAGGTAAAGTAGTTGCTTATTCCCGCTAGATATAAACACGTTTCGTGCTACATATTAACAATAGTTATTTTGCCATGGTACATTGCCATATTCAGAATTAAAATACTCCTTATATTTGTCACGTATATCATTAGCTGTTGGAACTATTTCTGTTGAATCAAATGGCAAAAACTCCTCTAATCCACACCCGCTTAGAGATTCTTGCATCCCTTTTACGCCCTCCTCTTTGTGTATAAAATTCTGCAGTAAACAACAAGCTTTCACAACATCAACAGCCAAATCCAATGACACATTTAAAGGTCGATGAAAAATTCGCCACTTATTGGCCAGTATCCCAAAGGTACATTCTACATATCGTCTCGCTCTTGTTAACCGATAATTAAAAACGGATTTTTCTGATGTACGTCAGGCTGGCCCGGCCCCATGGAATTTAATAATGAGATTGTTATCAATCCAATGTACCCGGGTATACTAATATATGTAACACCTTCATTTTCAATGTAACTCTTTTTAAAAGAAATTACGTGCACTTCTTAGTGGCCGGGCCAGCCTGACGTTTTCAGCCCGGCCACCTTGTTTCCCACTAATCTACAAAAAATACTGGCAATATTGTGCTACAGATGAAATGTACCCTATAATTTATGCATATGTAACACAAAATCGAATCCTAAAATGCAATAGCATACGAAATATTAGCGGTTGCAGGTGGCCGGGCTGAAATTATTTCGTTAATATAAAACAGTAAAACTGCAACACCTACCAAAAACTAATACCAGTACATAATGAGATATAGAGATATAGAATACATGTAACGCTTTCATTTTAAATTATAATACATATTTAGAAAGAATAATCACTTGAAATTATATTTCAGCCCGGCCACCTAAAAGCGGTAATATTCCCTAAAATCTTATGCCAATTTGTACAGTAAAACCTGATACAGCTATGAAATGAAAGTTACATTCGTTTCGTTTTAGTCGTATACCTTTAAGCCTTCTGTTTGACTAGATTATCAAAATCTGAGAAACTTGCCGAAGAGTGACTATCATTTATTAACTAATTTCAGGACATTTGGTTTGTTGAGTGAAACAAAATGCGTTACTATGATATTTTTATTAATAAACTAAGTAGTATAAATCACACATAATAATTGTTGGATACATAATACCTAAACCTATACAAAGTGGAGCAGGACGATTGACATTTCTTTAACCCACGTAAAGAGTGTCATGTTCTTTACCCGTATACAAAAAATCAATCAAATCCAATGAATACTTTAGCCACAGGAAATTATTTTTCATTTTCTTATTTTACAACATGATGTAGATCTGAGTCCGTAATAATAGGTAAACATTGTAAGGTCAAGAACCTGTGCAAAAACGTACGTCTCAATATGCTTGAAAGACAGAGAAAGGTGTCATACCATTACACTCTTACGCGCCCCGCCCACTCCCACAAAATACTACAATTAGAAAGAAAAAGAAATATTACTTACGCAAAAAATGCATTAGTGGTGCATAGAAAATTGCGAGTGTGTGTTTGAGCGGAAATTTTTCGGCAAAAAGACCGTTATTGACTCGCACGTCAGTCAGTGCATAGCGGCGCCCTTTGGTGAGCGCACACGCATACATTTGTTATCGCAAGACGAGCCGGGCGCCATTGTTGTGATTCTAAGAAAGATTTTAGTTCTAATTGTGATTAAAGACGATTTATGATAGTTGGATTAGTGCATAGGTTATTGTGAGATATTGTTAAGTGTTAGTGTAATATTAGTTAGTTAATTAGGCATTAATTATTAGTTAGTTTTGTGATTTAGGTTAGGTTTGTGAGTTTTTTAGTTTAATTATGCCTCAAATAAGGTACAAAGCTACCGAGTACACTGACATTGTACTTATGTACGGAGAATGTCACCAAAATGCGGCTTTGGCATTGCGTACATATCGGGAGAGTATGCTCGAGAAGTGAACACTGTGGATGATTTAAAAATAAGAATAATTAATGCCTTCGACAAACTTAAAAGAACCATCTGTTCTTTAACTTGTTAAGACGAGTCCGTGAAAATTTAATAAGACGATGTCGCTTGTGCATAATGAACAATGGTGGACACTTTGATTTAAAAATTTGACTATTGATGATTTACGTCCCGCACCGCCGCCGCCCGCTGCACCCCGCCACTACGCCGCGCAAAGGTCAGTGACTTTTCGAAGATAAAGCGTGTTAAGTTTTTATGCAGTCGTTTCTGCTATTTATTTTGTTTGAAAATTGCAATTTTTAAATTTTCCATTAACTACTAATTTTCGTGTTTTAAAATGTTTCTATGGACTAGTACTGTGCTCGTTTTAATTTATTGTCGTAAGTCCAGATCCACATTGTATATATTTTCTCCGTTTTTGGCTTCACAACATAACCATACAAAGATAATAGTTCACAGACGCTACCACCGATTTTTAGACGGCGCCTGTGTCGCGTCCCAACCTAAGTCGTAAGATATTTTCCCCGAGTAGACAGAATAGATGCGCAAAAAAAAAAAAAAAAAAAAAAAAAAAAAAAAAAAAAAAAAAAAAAAAAAAAAAAAAATACAATGCCATCAACTAAATATATTTTATCCTTTCGTTTATAGTCAATAGGTAATAATTTTGGTGATTTACTAACAGTAAGTGTTTAGTTTTTGTGAATCTTATTGTTGTGTACCTACCCTATGTATTTACTTATTATTATTGTGTACTTATTTATTTCGTGAAATCAATAATTAATCAGTTTCTTATTAATTACTGTAAGATTTATATATTGGATTTTAGTGAATTATTCATTGTAATCAGGCAACCGTCGACGGTGTTCGTCTGTACCCGCGCTTCTTGTAACTCCCCCTTGTACGGCCTGCCACTGCGATCCACGTCCCTCGCTCACCGCATTCTTTTCCTCGTCCCGCGACACGCGCCCCTCTCCCCATCTCTATTCTATCTTATATATTTCTAATGTCCCAAAAGTTATAAGTTTTGTGAAAGTAAATTTGATTCTTATGAACATTCTTTGCTTTCTTTCTTTCTTTCTTTCCTTAGGTGCTAAAATATTTTTTAATAGATTTATGTATATACTTGATAATGCATGCAAATGTTACTGCATACACTTATCTTTTTAGGGAATTTGTATTTAAATAAATATTAATGTAGTTATTTAGCCTACATGAATACCTATTACGAAACCATAGTTAAAATGAATATATTTTATTTCAGTTGAGCGTGCCTACACCATGGGAAAACGTAGTGCGTTAGATATTGTGTCTCAAAAACAAATATTTGAGAAACATAAACGCTTGATCACCACGACAAGATATAGTTCTATTATATACAATACCATAGCAAAAGATATAAACTATGTGATGTCACCAAAAGCACTATATCTCAGCTTTAGAAGAAACTTTTTAAACAACCAGAACTCACCTCGGGCAAAAGATGAGTGCTTCATTAAAAGAAATGAAGATAATACCAATAGTATTATAATTTCGTCAACATCATCATCAGGGTCTTCTCCAGTTATTCAACAAGCAAGCTTACTTCATCAAATTAGTTTTAAATTTCCAATTGATGTTCATGAATGGAAGAAAATTGAACCCTTAAGTTATACGTATAAACGACACGATAAAAATAAACCTAGTGCAAGATATCAGACGTACAGAGCTATTCCCAAATTTAAGTGGTCCGGTCTTTTAAGAAAAAAACTCTGGGAGTTTTATAAGTTACCTTGTACTGTAGCATTTAAAAGACATGTTATTCAAGGCGCTAACATTACATTCTACGGACGTTGCACTCAGTGTCAAGCAACAGTGAAAATTCAAAATAAAGATAAGACTGATCATATTATTGATTTTTTATGTGAAATTGATCAACTTCAACCAAATTTTAAGCATAATCCTTTAAAAAAAATACGACTCACTCCGTACTCAAGACGAACATTATCTAAGAAATTAAAATTTGATTCAGCAACAATAGTTAGAAAACAAATAGCGAGTCATGATATGATATTTCAAGATAAGGAACCACCTGTATTGCCATCAGTCGGAGCATTACGCCAAATACGTCATGAAACAAGGAAGCAGAAATGGTACCATACCAATCAAATATTATCTGTTGTCATTATGGCAAATACTTCAACATACTCTTCCGTAATTCAGGAAATTTTAATGAAACCAACTTTTCATATTTACTACTGGTTAGAAGAACAAATAAAATATTACAAACAATATGTTCAAGAGTATGGTCGACCAACCATATCATTAGATGCCACAGGCTCTATAATTAAACCAATTGTGTTACCTAATGGGACTAAATTTACTAAAAGATTATTCTTATATGTTATATTAATAACTGCTGATAGCTTTTTAAAATCTATTCCAATTTCACAAATGCTTAGTGATTCTCACACTAAAAATAGCATTGCGGATTGGTTGGGTAAATGGGCCAGTAATGGAATTATCCCTCCTGCAGAAATAATCACGGACGATTCCTCAGCTTTGATTGCTGCTACAATCCAATGCTTTACTTCATATAAATCTACAAAAGATTACTTAGAAGCTTCTTACAGTGCATTGGAGGGACATACAAATAGTTTGCCTGTAGTATATATGCGAATAGATACAAGTCACTTTGTCAAAACTATTCATAATCTTTCGTGCTTCAATAATACAACAGAAAATGTAAAATTTTTCTTTGTTCGTTGTATTCTTTACATTAAAACAGCAGAGTGTATCGTAGTCATAAGAGAGATAATTGAAAATATGTTAACTGTTATTTTAACTAAATTTTATTTAAAAATTTGCTTTGATGCCCACTGTAATTTGAAAAGAAGAATTCAAGGTATTACAATTGATAAAAAAGATTCTAACAACGCACACAATTACGTAGATGAAGAAAGATTCCTAAATGAGGAGAATGTTTTAGATGTAAGCAATTTTATGGTATGGTTTGATAATATTGTTGCTTGTAAAAATAAACAAGAAGAGGAATCTTGTGAACGCCCCAACAAATTATATTATCCGCCTCTAATATCTACTCTAAAACGTTTATTGGGAAAATTGCCCATGTGGTCAAACGTTATGGCTCCATTATACAATTCAAAAAACAAAAATCCATCGTCTAGTGCATCAGAGGATTATTTTAAAACAATAAAACATTTATTACTCAAAACTAAAGTAAGAAAATACAGGATTGACGAATTTCTAAACATACATATTAATCATTTAAATGGAGAGCTTAATATCGCTGCTAGTGAACTACAAAATAATGAGGCACCGCCCCTTCAAGAGCGAAAGATTAAAATCAAAAAGAATCGTCAAAAAAGAACACACCAAAAACGGTTATTTCCTCAAGATTCTATTTTCAGTGATATGCCAAGTTTTGTAGAAAATTGGAAAGGACAAGCTGAAGAGCCAGTTACCGTACCGATTTATAAAATGTTAAAATTTATAAAAAATGGAAATATTGTAACTGGTTCCACTTTAACAAATACATGTGGTTTTGATGCTGTTACATATTTAATAGCTTATGGTTATATTGCATTTAATAACTTTAAATTAGAAATAGATCAGACTGAAAATAATAATAATATGTTATGTAATTATATACAATTTATAGGTAACAAAAACATATCTGAAGCCGCAGTATACGAACTAAGAAATACCATAATGTAAAAAGTACTACAAACTATCCTCGAAAAATACAATAGATATAAATTGTGAATGCAATGTCGCAAATTTGTTTGAACAAATGATTTTAGAATTATTTTATAGCGCTCTATTTACAAAAACATGTACCGAAGAAAAATGTGCATTTCAACTTCAAAGAACAGTACCATTTTTACCCATTAATATGAACGTAATTAAAACATTTGGAATATCAGCCCTAGAAGACTCAATTTGTATAGACGTTATTTCGAAGGATTGTGAACACGATTGCCCGGGCACTGTTTTGTCCAGCTATAATGTAAAGAATATTATATCTTTTGATTTAAATGGAACAGATCAAATAATATTGAACGATATACCTTTATCTATCAAAGTTAGAACTAATATTTATGTGATTGTAGGTGCTATTGAATATGTAGTATTGGGGGAAAATCTAGGACATTATAAATGCCATTTATTTAATCAAGATCTGTGGATGTGTTATGACGATTTACAGTCTAGTGTTAAAAAAAGTAATTTGGATTTAATATTTTTACATTCCTTGACGTACATTTTAGCTTGATTAAATAACATAATCAAGTGATTAGTACGTTTTTATCGATTCTAATAAGCAATATATTTAAATTTGAATTAGTCAAAATACTTATAGTACAAATGCCAGATATAGGCTAGCAATGATTATTATATTAGCATACGTTTAATTATACAAGTTAACATTGTGATTTTTAGCTGTGATTTTAATATTATGTTAAATTATATATACTACATAGCTATATTTCCATTAGCTGCCACTGAAAGAACTATGGTTCTCTCTTTATTTAAGAATTGTTGTAATAATTATATTAGCATAATTTTAATTGAAAGTTTTCAAAACTTTAAATTCAAAGTTGATGTAAAAATCATTATGAAAATCTGTGATTTTTTACCAAGGTATAATAAGTATTTAACCAAAAATTATCTTCTAATATTCTGAATGAATGAATGTTCGATGTTAAGGTAATATTGATATTACTATAATTTTTTGATAACTGTGTTATTATCAATGTGTAACCTTTTTTTACATTATTTATAATTAACAATTGTTATAGTACCTAATTAATATAAGTACAAATGTTGTCTAACTAATTTCAAAAATGATTATTAAAAAAATATGACAATTACCAATTTTGTTTCACTCAACAAACCAAATGTCCTGAAATTAGTTAATAAATGATAGTCACTCTTCGGCAAGTTTCTCAGATTTTGATAATCTAGTCAAACAGAAGGCTTAAAGGTATACGACTAAAACGAAACGAATGTAACTTTCATTTCATAGCTGTATCAGGTTTTACTGTACAAATTGGCATAAGATTTTAGGGAATATTACCGCTTTTAGGTGGCCGGGCTGAAATATAATTTCAAGTGATTATTCTTTCTAAATATGTATTATAATTTAAAATGAAAGCGTTACATGTATTCTATATCTCTATATCTCATTATGTACTGGTATTATTTTTTGGTAGGTGTTGCAGTTTTACTGTTTTATAGTAACGAAATAATTTCAGCCCGGCCACCTGCAACCGCTAATATTTCGTATGCTATTGCATTTTAGGATTCGATTTTGTGTTACATATGCATAAATTATAGGGTACATTTCATCTGTAGCACAATATTGCCAGTATTTTTTGTAGATTAGTGGGAAACAAGGTGGCCGGGCTGAAAACGTCAGGCTGGCCCGGCCACTAAGAAGTGCACGTAATTTCTTTTAAAAAGAGTTACAATGAAAATGAAGGTGTTACATATATTAGTATACCCGGGTACATTGGATTGATAACAATCTCATTATTAAATTCCATGGGGCCGGGCCAGCCTGACGTACATCAAAATCCAGGTAGTACTGGGTAATGCCGTACCCTTTGGAAAGACGGGTTGTCAGATTTTCGAGCCACTGACTGACTACCTGTAGCGACTGTCAAAGATCTCCAAAGGATAGCTGGGACAAACGGCTTAACGTGCTTTCCGAGACATGGAGGAAACCCGGTATGTTGTGATGATCACTCATCCTCCATCCGAATTAGGCAAGTGCGGCTTGGCCTTGAAGATCAACCTGTGTGGCTGTTATTATTTAGCCATGAGCTCTGACCAATTCAAACTCAAACCATTTATTTCAATTAGACCATAACCGGTACTTTTGAATGTCAGAAAAACAAAGAAGGCATAGCTACAGTCCCAGACACAAGGCATAATAACTTGTGAAAGTACTGTAGTTGCCCATTCCAAAGCGTAGATCTCTATGGAGAAGAATGGGCAAGAAACTCCATGGACACTTGTATGAAAAGACAATACGTTACTTAGAATGGCTACTGAACCGATCTGCTTTTTACTGAATAAGAGGTCTGGAATGAACTATTGAAGTACAATTTCCTTGCTGAAATACCTTCGAATTATATTGCTGGCTGCACGATTAGGTCTAGAAAGTTCTGTACTAAGTTGTAGAATCAGGTTTTATTTGCAAAATTACAAATCGGACAGTAAACTAGATCCGCCAAAGAGTTGCTGTGCTATTAGTCGACCGCATGGACGTGTCCGAGCAGTCGTCCAACAACTCCTAAGGCTGCCCCGTGGAGGCAGTGAAACACGCTCGCCCCCCTATTATAAAAAAGATCTGAAAACAAAAAATAAGATCCTACCGACTCACAGAATGAATGCGTTGCTCCCGACCAGACGATGTCCCACTTGCTGGAGTGTCCGAAGTGTACCAACAGCTGCACTTTAGAAGACCTAAAAACGCCACAGAACCCGCGATTAACGTGGCCATATACTGGACCCTTGAAAAAATATGTCGTACCATCGATACGAAAAAAAAGAAAAACTTGCGAAATGTCATTGTACTATTTAATCGATTTAGTGCCCGTTGGTTATACTGTCCATCTAACAGCACCAAACTTACCTAGGCTTCTCTTGGGTCCCATGATCACGAAGTCCCCACTGCTGCCGCCGAGACCGTGCACGATTATAACGGCCTTCTTCCCCTTAGCGTTGAGTTCTCCGGTCCGTCTGGCAGAGCGCCTGCCTGCCGGGATCCTGTGCATCTGCAGGATGTAGCCATCAGGTGTCGTGACGCGGTGCTTCTCCGTGGGGTAGCCTGCAGCTCTGATGAGGCTAGGCTGAGGATGATGAGGACAGTTTTAGTAATGTTGTAATACTTAGGTATACAGAAAAGCCAGATTAAAAGATCTCAGATCGGAACTGTAATAGGTTCTTTGTTATCATTACACGTAACATAACATCACACCTGTACTCCCCGAAGGGTTAGGCAGAGGTGTGCGCTATAGTCACCTGAAGTCACTTCACATGTCATTATGTACTAAGGGACGATCCTTCTGCCCTCAAGGACTACTAGTCCTGGTGAAATAACTCAATAACACTTCGGGCGATCTGGAAATTCAAACCCTCATGCTCAGCATTAGCGTTTACCATCACTAGACCAATGGGGCAGTTTGAAATATTGTCAAATTCAATTGACAAGTGATAGGTATGGTAGTGGTCATCATCGGCCAAGTCATTTTCAACTACGTTGTGGTTGGCTTCCGTACTAACCGGATGTAGCTGAATGAATACCAGTATCCAGTATACATGAAGCGACTGCCTTTCGATACGCCTTGGTAAGACTGGTTGTAAGACTAGGGCTTCTGACTACCTCTAACGACTGTCAAATATCTACAATTGACAGTCAGCATCAACGGCTTTTCGTTCACTCTGAGGCACGAAGAAACTCGATATGTTATAGAAAACCCATTCACGGATCGGCCTCGGCAACAGTTGTTGACCCTTGAAGATCGACCCATGTGGCTGTTATTCTTTAGCCACGAGCCCCTCCGATGAACTAAACAGATTCTTTGATAATTACGTTAATTCTTTACCTACAAAGTCGTCCCCTAGCACAGTTAAAGTAATTGATATAACAATCTATTTTCCACCTATTACTACGATAAATCGATCTTCATTATGGCTAATGGCTCCATACACGTGATGCTACGATTACCAGCTGTTCTCTGTAATTGTGTCTAAGAAAAGAAATTGATTTATTTAATGAGGTCGTTTATTTTCTTGCGTATGTTTTTTGAGGCATGTGCTGGCGTCCTATTGTTCTCTTGTTCCGGTTTTGATCTCACGTTACTTGGGAGAGGCGCTACATGTTACTCTCTTCTGTTTTCCCCTCTCCGCTATTTCGTTCTCGTTAATACCTTTCCATCAATAAAAAAGTAATTTCTTCAAATAAGGACTTTTTACGTAAGTCAGTTCCACAAAATTATTACCCAGTAATAGGGTTCTAGAGGTCAGATAGGCAGTCGCTCCATGAAAAATGCTTTATTCAGCTGCATGCGGTTAAACTGGAAGCCGGCTCCAGGACCGCCCTTCGATTTTCTCCATATCATTCCTCACACAATCCATCCATCTTTTCTTTGGTCGCACTGTGTCTTCATCACCTGTTCTGTTCCTCCTTCATCCTTCATCTCTTTTTTACTCACACACATGTTATTTTTCATCTCTTCTTATCACGTGGCCATACCAAATTTTCCCTAATACCTAATTCTTTGACAGCCGTTACTAGTCAGAAGCCCTAAAGTCTGAGAGCCAGTATTTAATAATAATATTAAGTTAATGATAGCGAAGTTATATCCGTGAGTACCCAATGCAACGCACAATTGAGGAGCGCTTTGGAGGGTGCATTCCGGGAATACCGTTCCACACCGCCTGAACTTAGACCACGTCTACCCCGTTTGCCTATGCACAAGAAAAACAAGGCGTTGATGTGTGCTCTAGATTCGCAACTGTCAAACTACTTTGACAGTAGCAAAGACCTCACTGATACCCACTCAATGTTGTACTGTGGAGCTGTGGCGGCATGTCGTGTAGCTCACGTCAAATTTCCCAACAACGACAGAGCTACACGACCAAAATTAGCTGTTCCAGCTTGGCAGTGCAGGATTGAGCGCCGTATCGGTGAGGCTAGAGCACTCATCGGCAAGTTAATCTGCTTCAGGGAGGGCAATACTCGACCTAGAGTGATGCGCTTTGTGAGGCGGGCGTTCTCGGGAACTGATATTAGTTTTCGAGACTACTTGACCCGCGTCACAGAGCGTATCGACTTCCTGAAGCAGAAGATCTGTGCATGGGCAAGCCGTATTCGTCGGTACAAGCGGCGAGTGGAGCGGTATACTCAGAATCGCACATTCCAAAGCGATGAAAGGTGGGTATATAGGGCTTGGGAACGACCGGACCAAGGTGTGACTGACACGCATCTACCGGATGATGACGCCATGTGTTCGTTTTGGCGCAGCATCTGGTCGGTGCCTGTCAGTCACATTGAGGGCGATTGGACCCGGGAGGTTGAACGAGCATGTGATCCAATACCACAAATGGGGGCAATCAACATCAGCCCCCAAGACGTAGCTTGTGCAGTCCGTCCGTTGCCGAACTGGAAATCTCCAGGGCCGGATGGATTGCACAACTTCTGGATCAAGTGGTTTCAGAGATCACACGTTCGCTTGGCGTCCCAGTTTCAATCAGCCTTAGAGTCAGGGTCGTTGCCCCAGTTCTTGACGACAGGAATTACCCACCTGCTCCATAAATCAGGTAGTACTGCGGAGCCCAAAAATTATAGACCAATTACTTGTTTACCAACGGTCTATAAAGTTCTTACATCCATTTTGAGAGCTAAAATCAATCATCATATTGATAGTAATTCTATCATGTCTGCCTCTCAGAATGGATGTAGGAATGGGTCCCGTGGTACTAAGGAGCTGCTCCTCATCGATATGGCCATTAGCCAACAGGTTCGCCGCTCCCGAAAGAATCTGTCTACATGTTGGATAGATTATAAGAAGGCCTATGATTCTGTGCCTCATACATGGCTCATGAGGGTGCTTGAATTGTATAAAGTTGATGCAACTCTGCGTACCTTCCTGATGTCATGTATGGGACACTGGAGAACGGTCCTTCGCTATCCAGGATGTCGACAGATCCAGGGGAATAGCGAACCGATAAGGATCGAGCGCGGTATATTCCAGGGCGATAGTCTGAGTCCATTGTGGTTTTGTCTGGCCCTGAACCCTCTCAGCACGTTGCTAGAGGGTTCAGGTCTAGGCTATCGGTTGAGGAGAGGTGGTCAGGTCATATCTCACCTTCTTTACATGGATGACCTGAAACTCTTTGCCCCCAACAATTTGCAACTGATGAAGCTACTGAAGGTAACGGAAACTTTCAGTAGCGCCATCAGGATGGAATTTGGTGTGGACAAATGTGCAGTTATGCATGTGAAGCGAGGGGAGATTATGGAATCCGTGGGAACGCAACTCTCGGATTCCATACAACTTAGATCCCTCTCCTCAACAGATACATACAAGTATTTGGGTATGTCGGAAGCATTAGGTATCAATACTGCCGACATGAAACAATCGTTGAGGGAGCGCTTCTTTGACCGCCTGAATAAGGTGCTAAGTAGTCTTTTGTCAGGCGGAAACAAGGTGCGCGCCTTTAACGGTTGGGTCATGCCGGTTTTGATGTATTCTTTCGGCATACTCAAATGGACTCAGACGGAACTTGATGCCCTGGATAGGAGGGTCCGTGCACTGCTGACCGCAAATCGGATGCATCACCCACGATCGTCGGTGATGAGACTGTATATCCCACGGAAGTGCGGGGGTCGTGGCTTCTTAAATGCTAAGACCCTGCACAACCGTGAGGTATGCAGTCTCAGGGAATACTTCCTAGAAGCCGACGTGGGGATGCACCGAGATGTGGTCTCAGTGGACAAGGGCCTCACCCCGCTCTCCCTGGCTAACGAGAACTGGCGCAAACCTAGAGTATTAGACACGAATGATCGCAAGGAGGTATGGCAGGGCAAGGAGCTTCACGGACGCTTTTACCGGGCCCTACATGGGCCTGATGTAGACTTCTTAGCGTCCGTATCCTGGTTGCGTTTCGGTGACCTCTTCGGGGAAACCGAAGGTTTTGTCTGTGCAATAATGGACGAAGTTATGATGACGAATAACTACCGGAAATACATTGTGAAGGATGGCACGGTTGACATATGTCGGGCATGCCACCGTCCGGGAGAATCGATCCGACACATTATTTCTGGGTGTTCTCGTCTGGCTAACGGAGAGTACTTGCATAGACACAACCTCGTTGCCAGGATTATCCACCAGCAACTTGCTTTGAAGTACAACCTTGTGGAATCAGAAGTGCCATACTATAAGTATGCGCCCGACCCAGTTCTCGATAATGGTAATATCACGTTGTACTGGGATCGATCTATCATCACTGACAGGACTATTGTTGCCAATAAACCTGACATTGTGGTGATAGATCGATTGGAACGTCGCGCAATGATTGTTGATATAACGGTCCCTCATGACGAGAACCTCGTGAAAGCAGAGAAAGATAAACAATTCAAATATCTAGATCTGGCTCGCGAGGTTGTCGACATGTGGGACGTGAGTACGGCAGTCATTGTGCCGATAGTCGTGTCCGCCAATGGCTTAATTGCCAAGAACCTCGACCAACACCTGAAGAGGCTTGCGCTTGGCAGCTGGATCAAGGGCTTGATTCAGAAAGCCGTACTCCTGGACACGGCGCGTATTGTTAGGAGGTTCCTCTCTCAAGAGCCCTGACCACCGGCGGCTCGGACCCTGTTCCCAGTGCTGGTGGCCTACTATTTTTTATATTTTTAAATGTTTTTTTATAATCTTTTGTATAGAATATTTAAAAATTCAAAAAATATGTGTGAAAATAAATAAAGGAAAAAATATTAAGTTAAGTGAAACATTGTTACAATCATATACAGGCTGTCGTTTTGCATCCTCGTCAAATTCAAGGAGGTAACTATGCTAATGATTCTCGACCCGAATCAATATTAAAATTTAAAAAGTTTTTTTTTTGTTTACTGAAATCGGTAAGTTTGAACCAACAGTGTCTGATCCTCGCCCTATAACCGCGCTTTCACACACATAAACAAACTGAAACGTTTATTCGATCATTTCTTATTCCCTAAACCACTTTCCCCTGCCTATTCTTTTTTTTCTGTTTTGAAGGCGATTATTTTAAAATACTGTCAAAAAAGAACTAAAAAAGTAGCGTTTATTAATTATTGAACGACCCCGTAATTTAAATTTATTATTTTATGACAACCTTCTGAATTTTGATGGAGATGCAAAACTACACCTTGTATATCAACCATATAATTCCTCATCATCACAGCTGAAGTTCACCCACTGCTGGGTATAGGCCTCTCTTTGCTTGTGCCAAGCGCGACGGTCTTGTGCTAGCTTCATCTAGGATATTCCCGCGATGGCAACAATGTCGTCCTTACAATTAGTTAGGCATATTACATTATCCCCAAAATAGGCGAAGCGACGCCAATCTTAACCCTTTCAGTGCCCAGCACCCAGCATATGGGCCCACAACCCGTATCCGAATCTTCATTATAAAAAATGGTAATTTTAAAATACAAGTATTTATAGCTAATTATAACGAAAACTTGGATACGGGTTGTGGGCACACGAATGAATTATTGTTGGACCCATATGCTGGGTGCTGGGCACCGAAAGGGTTAATGACCTGAGTTGCGAGTTTACCACTGAAGTTGATACGGGAATAGGTTATTATCTTACCAAGGGGTTTCGTATTACCTGGTAACCGGGCAGTGGAGGTCAGATAGGCAGTCGCTCCGTGTAAAATACTGGTAACAGCATCCGGTTAGATGGAACCTGTTCCAACATAGTTGGGAAAAGGCAAGACAGTTTATGATGGATGACCTTTAATTATTTCTTATTTTATCATCCTTTGTCATCCATTTCACACATCCATCTAAATTTTCTCACCCTATTATTGAACGAAAACATTTTAACTGACAAATGTATCAAGTTGTTAGAAATAAGGTGTTTATTGCCGATATAAAAATATATTGTAAGATTATGACGTGATTCACATAACGTGAGATGTTATAAAGGGTGTAAAAAGACCCTTCACGAAGTCGAAAGGCATTTGTTCTCCCCATCATTGCAATCATTGTATGTACCCAGGTATGATCTAGAACAAAAAAAAATATTGCAGTGACGAGGGAAACAAGTGCCTTTCGGCTTCGTGAAGGGCCTTTTTACACCCTTTATACAAGGAATGTTTTATGAATGCGATGAATTTAGCACCGAATGCCATTTTCAAAGATTTTTAGTTAATATCCGGTGTCGAATTGTTAAAAGAATCGAGACTCAGCAGATTTTTAGATGTTAATTTTGGTAAAAATTTTAGAAAAAAAAAAGAAAAATTTAGTTATCTATTGTTGTATCTAATTTGTATCTATAATATAATATAACTAACTAACATCGTCATAACCATCATTACCCCACCCCAATGAATTTGGGCTGGGCGCTGCATATCTTCTTCTTCCATACTTCTCTATTAGTCATTATCTCAGTAGTCACCTCCTCTCTCCTCCTCTCTAGCAATATCATCCTTCACACAGTTCCTCCATCGTTTCTTAGTCTTCCTCCACTCTTATATCCATCCACATTCATACTGAAAACTTTCCTCAAGTCTTTAAATATTCCTTTAATTGTCCACATACACCGTGTGTTAAGGAGTTAACTAAATAAATAAACCATAAACACAAATGCTTTAATGAAAGCTAATACTATTGACTCTGTGATGTAGGGTGTGTAAACATACAAAGTGTATCCTAACTTTACAGCCGCGTGTAGCTAAGTGCGTGTTTATTGTCCATTTACGATCAACTAAGTGTAAGTAGCTAGATAGGCTCGTAAAGTATTACTTACTTAAATTGATAAAGGTTGTTTTTGATCACGCTAATTGCTTAATTGTCGTAGATTTTACAGAATAACTAAGAACTTAGTGAAGCAGTGCTTTCCTGTCCAAAATCAAATTTTTGAACAAAAATCTTGCACTTGGACATGAGATGCCTTACCGACCTCGAGGGCCTTAAAACAGACTCCAGACCAAGCTTGTCCCAAGATATAATTATATTTTGATCCTCTAAAATCTAATTGCTCTAGTGTAAATGAATACTTTAAAAAATAAATGATGTAAGTATGTTTAATCTTTGTATTAATTATTGCGTCTATCTTGTTGATCTACATATTACATTTTGATATTTACCTTGACATTCATTTTATTCCTAATTTGACCTTCCAAAACTTTTATTTATTGTGTTCGAACTTGACTTCTGGGTGAAATTGAAATTTAAATAGACAAAAACGTAATTTAGGTAAATCGGATTATATAAAAAGTATCAAAATATTCATATTTAATGCTCATTTCTCTTATTTTGGGGCCCAACAAGTAAGTACCAGACGTAATTTCTACATCTCAAACATTTTTTGCGAAGTTCTACATAGATTAAAATATCGATTGATATGATTTATTTTATGTCTCAAAGAAAGAGGATCAATGATTATAAAAGATGACTGTTTAGATTTTTTTGCTTGCCGTTAATACATACCATATTAATTTAGAGCTGTATAATTAAAAAAGGCCTCTTTTTGCACTGAGTAGGCGGCTATCTCGCATTACCAGTTTTGTCAAGGCTAGGTCAAGTCGTCAGGGGCCCTGTAAGTCTGTCTGTTAGTACGAACTATGACCATCTCATCATAACATCACAGCTGTAATCCCCGAAGGCGTATCTAAAGGGTGTAAAAAGACCCTTAACGAAGCCGAAAGGCACTTGTTCTCCCCGTCGTTGCGATCATTTTTTTGTTCAAGACCGTACCTAGGAACCTTCTAGTTACGGAGATATTGGATTATTGGGGGTCAAAGTTCCAACTTTTTCACAAGTTTTTTTATGTTTAATGTAAGATTTTTACTTTAAACACCTCCACGACCCCCGTACTATTCAATCTATCCATCAGCACAATGTTTTGAGTACGTTACATTGAGCCCTACCGTAAAACGCGATTTTTTACCCCGTAAAAAAAAGTCGTTTCCCAGCAAAAAAATTTGCGTAAAGTTACTTAGTTTGATGTACAGAATGCTTGGTTGACGGCTTCGTGAAGGGTCCGTTTACACCCTGTATAGTACACCCGCATGTTACCATCATGATCTCAACATTATTTCCAGAAAAAGGAAGCTCGCTATAGCTTTTGAGTCTTAGGAAACCCAAAATGCTTATCTTTACCAAACGGAAATCTACTATACAGCTTGTACCACAAAGGTGTGGTATTAGCTTCGGTGTCCCTCCCACCCTGTATATGGGGGTGGTACAGACCAACAAACTGAACAGTTTCTCCATGGCAGCTGTCATTAGCTGTCCCATATATTTAGGTTGAGTAAGTATTGAAGTTTTGTGTCAAAAGTCATGTCATTTATTTCTTAACAAAATACATTGTGTAGAAAATAACATAAAATTAGACTAATAAGAATTAGAAAGTAAAAATCAAAAATATATAACAAATTTTTACAATAATAAAATTAATATTCATTTAATAAAGAAATATAATGTCAAAAGATGAAATTAATAGTCACTTAATTACCTCATAACGCATAAAAATAATAATAAAACTCAATAATAGAAAATATCGCGTAAATACATGACATTTGTCAACTGATGAACTCTTCAATACTGTAACATCCCTTCCTCAGTAAATATGTCCTTTATTTGTTTTTAAATAAATTTACACTGGTTATGCTTTTAAATTCTAACGGCAACTTATTGTATAACAAGACGGATTGATATCTGGGACTATGTCGAACTACTTTCAATTTTGGTTGAACCGTGTAGGGTAAAGTCTTTCCTACGAGTACTATCTCTAGCCTGTCTTTGCTCCTCAGTATCAAATTTGTGCAAATTCTTAACAAAGTTGGTTAGCAACACAAGAATATAGATATAGTCAATCAAATCACTGCTCAAACAGTAGCTCTGAACTGGTTGTCTCACCTAGGACCAGACCTTTATTATTATAGACCGATATTAACTACTAACCGAATGACCTCGTTGCTGGCCGTTTTTGCATAAAGTTGTAATTAAAGCTCGACGCTAAGTGCGAATTGCCGATTTGAAAATACCGACGATTACATTACAGTAGCTATTAACAAAGATGTTTGTGGTTTTAAAGTTATTTACTACGTTATTATTTGTTTTTAAAAGCTCGCAAAGGAGTATGTTATAGCGTGATGTTTGACAGGAGAGCATGTGAGCAAGAAACCTGGCGTCCCCAAGTAATATGGGACAAGGGCGTGAAGATGATGATGATAACCTCGCAATTGGCCTTAATCTCACTTGGTAACAGCTGATGATGAAGTACGCATGCGTTGTTGATAAGTAGAATCTGCTCGAGACTTGTATCAACAAACAAGACTTGTAACCTCCAAAGGCTTTGGGAAAAATGGAAGAAAGAAAAAGAAGCAATAAGATAAGTAATCTTTATCATTTAATTATTAATTACTTATAAAAATAATGTGGCTAATAATAATTTCCGAAACAATCTCAACTATCTGATTTCATTTTAACAAGAAAAAACTATAAAACGCTGATATCCAATTATAATTTATTTAGTAGGTACTTCATCTCGCGAGTCGGGCAGCGTTCTAAAACAAAAAACAAGAATGGTACTTGCTATAAATTCTGATCACGTATTGCGGGCATTATAAACGTGCACAATGCAATTCCTAAATTTAGTTTTAGGTAATTCCGCAAAAAATTCGATTCGGCGTCCAATGCAGGATGCGGCACGCTCGCAAAAACATGCAAGTGCATGAGGTGCATACCCAAACCTATACGCGTCACGTGTTTCCATAGCATAAACAGACTAAACTGTTCCCTTTGCTGGGACACAGGCCTCCGCTCTACGAAAGGGAATGGGTATAACTATAGTTGTAAATAAACCGTTTTAAACCAAAATCCGTGGTTTAAAACCGGTTTTAAATTGGTTTAAAACGGTTTAAAACCACGACCACGATTATAAATTATTTTAAAAGGCTAATTGAAATCATTTAGCATTTTTATTAATATATGTGAAGTCATATATCATACTTATAGTAATTTTTAGGATTAGACAGACTGAAAACAATTATGAAATGCGTGTTTATTAAAATATAACGGCAATGCCGTATTTTTATTTTGCAATTTGCTACCAAAATCGTAACGTAGGGTATGAGGAGAGAGAAGAAAAAAGAAGAAGAAGAAAATACATTAATTTGGCACATGCCACAAGTGCACACAATAAAAACAAAACAAAAACGTTTTAAACCATTATTAAACCCAAAAGACGGTTTAGAACCAAATGGTTTAAAACGTTTAAAACCCGTTTTGCATCTATAGCAGGGTTGTTGCGAACATCAGCATCAGCATCAGCATCCGCTGATCTTCAGCATCATTTTGAACATCAGCATCAGCATCAGCATCCGCATTGATCGATGCTGATTATTAATGCTGATTATTAATGCTGAAGTTCGAGTCGTGACATGACCGCAGAGAGGATTATTTCACGTGTAGTTTTTGCCTGCGACTTTGACCAATCAAAAGATCGTCTGCGGGGATTGTGATTGCAAACAAACACAAACTTGTCTCATTACGTTAATTCGTCATTACGCGTGAAAGTTTCCGTTTTTTTTTCCCGTAAACTATCGAGTGTTATCCGTTGAAAAGTGGAATATGGACGTATTTTAAATTAAGGAATCAAGAAACTGCAAACTGCAACTTATGTAACAAGGATTATTCACGCAAAGAGCGTACTAAGACGGACTGGTTTTACTTTTTCCCTGTTTTTTTAAGAAAATAATTAAAATCAGCATCAGCATCAGCATCCGCTGATGTCAATGATAAAAGATCAGCATCAGCATCAGCATCCGCTGATGTGAAAAAAATATGCATCAGCAACAACTCTGATCTATAGGTATAACCCACCACGCTGCTGGCCCAGAGCGGGTTGACTTGGTAAATGTAACGTGTCTTCGAATTTTTGGTTCTAGCTGGAAAGCCGGTTTCCTCACGATGTTTTCCTTCACCGTTTTGTGAATATTTGTGCAAAATTTGAACAGAATCTATGCAGTAGTTTTTGCGCCAAGTCGGAACATCGATTTGGATTTTAACGATTTTATTATATGTATAGAAGGTATAGATATTATATTTAGATATATAGATATTGAATTAGAGATTTGAAATATCATTATGAAATGGTTATGAGATTAATAAATGATACTTAGGTATCTACCTAGTAAGATTTACATTGTAATTCTCTCAGTCTCAAATTTATAATTTTTATTAAATCAACTAATCAAAAGACACAACTTGTATTTTTACTGAACACTTCCTATTGCATTCACAACAATATTCATTTTTTTTTAATAAAAATATAAGAAATATTAACAATCACAAAACTAGAAAGCAACTCGACTAAGTAGATGAATTAAAATACTGTAGGCACGGCAGTCCTATCGCGTGCGTAGGTACTGTCCGGCTGTAGGTAATTATTTCAAGGACAGGGCCGAATCACAATACTGTATACAGGGTGTAAACAGACCCTTCACGAAGCCGTCAAACATGCATTCTGTACATCAAACTAAGTAACTTTATGCAAAAATTATTGCTGGGAAACGACTTTTTTTTTTGGGGTGAAAAATCACGTTTTACGGTAAAACTCAATGTAACCCACTCAAAACATTGTGCTGATGGATGGATTGAATAGTACGGGGGTCGTGAAGGTGTTTAAAGTAAAAATCTTACATTAACCCTTTAATTCACAACGTCAGCTATACTTAACATTCACAATTAAAAAAATCCACGGGGAATATTATCGGTTTATTTAACGATTTTATACTTTTAGTAAGTGAAGGACATCCCTATGCGTCCATAGCAAAATATAAAATGTCATTCTAATGTCAATTTTGACAGTATTGTGCAAAATGGCGTTCCGACCACGAGCTGCTCCCGCGCAAAAGGTAAGAAATATTTACTTTTTTAATCAAGGTTCCTATTTCTTGTAAAAATAACATATTATTTATGTTGTTATGATTGCATTCTATGACTTGTCAATAGCTTTGTTACAAATAATGCAAGTGAGTGTGCTCTATAACTTGTTGAAGTTGAATGTTAGCTATAGTTAACATTGCGAATATAACGGTCATTGCCTTTGAGTTGAGAGTGTTAAAAATAGTTAACATTGCGAATATAACCGTGATTGCCATTGAGTTGAGAGTGTAAAAAATAGTTAACATTGCGGAATGGTGGAGGATATACATAATTATTGCTTTTATTGGTGTTTGAGGGTGTTCGCATGCATAATTTGCTTTATTTCTTTTTAGCGTAACCTGCGATTAGAGCGTGTGAGGAAAATACTAGCACTTGTCCCACTACAAGATGCTTCTTCCAGCGATAGTAGCACATTAGGAGATGACAATGAGATTAATGAACGAACTGATAATACCGAATACAGTTCCGAACCCCGTTCATTAGATTCTTCGTTTGAACGACTTAATATTCTAGAAAATGATGAGTTTTTATCGGAAGATGTGATGCCATCCACACCCACTATTACCGAAGTACTCGCCACACACAACCCACCACAACATTTGCCTACACTGCAGTCTATTTCTTCAGTTTTATCCATGTCGCCAAGCCCTGTTGCTTCTTCAATTATAGTGAAAGAAACTCGATCAAAAAAAAAGAAAACTAATTCAGCTCATTTATTGACAAAAAAAACTAAAGCATTTGTAAGAAAGCCTCTCGAATTTAAATGGGAAGGTGGTAAATTCAAACATGGTGCAACGTTGGAAGAAATGAACTTCACTCAATTTGGTTCGGAATCGAAGTCTCCATCAGATTATTTTGCCGATTTTTTTAGTAAAGATGTTATGGAAATAATTATTCAAAATACAAATTTATACGCAGTGCAACGAAATCTCAAGCCCGTAAATGTTACTCAAGACGAGTTGTTGGATTTTATAGCAATAAATTTGTTAATGGGTATTGTCAAGATGCCGTCCTACCGTGACTACTGGAAGAAGGACCTTAGATATAATCGTATTGCCGATATTATGAGTTTGAAGCGTTATGAACAAATTCGCCAGTTTTTGCATTTCGTTGATAATTCTCAACAAACTGGAGATCGTTACTTCAAAGTCCGTCCGATTTTAGAAGCAGTACGTAGAAACTGCCTTAAAATAGAAGAGGAACATCGCTACAGTATCGACGAAATGATGGTGCCCTATAAGGGTACAAGAGCTGGCAACAGGCGCCAGTATTTGGCAAAGAAACCTAAGAAGTGGGGTTTTAAAATGTTTGTCAGAGCTGGGGTATCTGGCTGTGTCTACGACTTCATTCCTTATGCCGGTGAAGATACGTTTAGATACCATTCTTTCACGGAATATGAAAACTCTTTAGGAGTTGGCGCCAAAGTCGTGATAGCTCTCTGCCAGAGCATTAGACATAAACCAGCGATTGTGTACTTTGACAACTTCTTTTCATCTTTAGAACTGATACATTTGTTACGCAGTGAGTATGGCATCTTTTCCTTGGGCACAATCAGAGCTAATCGTTTAAGGGGGTGTCAAGAAAAACTGCCTAGCGATAAGGACTTGATAAAAAAAGGTAGAGGCTCCAGTAAACAAATAGTTTGCAATGAAAATAAGTTGAGTGTCGTAAAATGGCAAGATAACAAATCTGTTATATTAGCAAGCTCTTATGTAGATTCGTTTCCTATGGAGAACATAAAGCGATTTTCTAAAGAAACCAAGTCCAGGATTGATGTTCCATGTCCTCAAATAGTGAAACATTATAACTCCCATATGGGAGGTGTGGACTTGTGTGACATGCTGATTTCCCTTTACCGCACTAATTATAAAACGAAGAGATGGTACATGGCGTTGTTCTCTCAATTATTAGATATTTGCGTAAATAATGCATGGATTATGTATAGAAAAGATTGTGCTCGGTATAATAAAGTTCCTAACTCACTAAAGATATTCAGAATTATGATTTACTCCGAACTGCTCTCGAAACAGCGAACGCCTAGTCGTACAAGTACATCCTTCGAATATATTCAACAGGCTAAATTTGAAAAAATTCAAAAGCCCGCTGGGCCAAGGCCTACTGACGCTATCCGCCGGGACAATATTGGTCATATGCCGGACTACACAACTGCTCCGGGCAGGTGTAAATTTTGTAAGAAAGGGATGACCAATGTCATTTGTGTTAAGTGTAATTTAAGATTATGCTTCGTAAAAAATCGTAACTGTTTTAAACAATTCCATGAACAGTAAACGTTATTAAAACGTTTAACTGTTCATGGAATTGTTTAAAACAGTTTTATCTGTAATTTCTATAAACATTTTCTTGCCTATTAATAAATTTATATTATTATTAAACAGTATTTAGTTTTATTTTTAATTAACTACACATTTCGCAATGTTAAAAATACATAACATGTCTCTTTTAAACTTGAACATTGTCTGTTTCGCAATGTTACGTATTTTTAACATACCATTCCTAAAAATCTGTATATTGCAGATTTTTTTTTCTATTTTTTTTAGGTATATAGTTTTATTACTAGTCAGAATTACTAAAAAAAATAATGAATTTTGACCATAACTTTTTCTGCGAACTAAAGGGTTAAAAACATGTATTTAAAAAAAAACTTGTAAAAATGTTGGAACTTTGACCCCCAATATCTCCGTAAGTAGAAGGGTCCCCAGGTATGGTCTAAAACAAAAAAATGATCGCAATGACGGGGAGAACAAATACCTTTCGGCTTCGTTAAGGGTCTTTTTACACCCTTTATTTATACTTTGGTATTACTTAACCATAACTTTTTTTTTTCCTTTTTCTGTAGGCCATTCAAAAGATGTAGCGATGACATAGTTGCCACGACTGGAGCAGACTGGCAAGAGATAGAGCGAAATGAAGAGAAATGGATGAGGCTTTCACCGCCAGAGCGGTCCTTACAAAACACACAATAACCAATTAAGATGTAATACTAACAAACTAGAATAAGCATAAATAATAACATAACAAATGTACAGACATAAATAAAGTGTAAGGAATAAATAAAGCCATTAATATTATTATTATTACTTAACCCCGCATAAATAAATTATGTATTAATTACGATTATCCATTTGCGTTAATTGATAGTCATTGTGGTTGGTCTCGGATAATTGTTGAGAATTTATCACTGACTGCTGCGAATGAGAGTGTCACTTTTTATTAATGACCTACGGATTGAACCCGGAATTACTAGCGTTATCTATATAGATGTTTCTTGAGACTAAGTTGAAAAGTCTCTAGTGCCTACTATTTTACAGAGACATGAAGCCTTCAAACTGGAAGGCAGAAATGGTTTTGGTGATAATATTTCTACTACTGCTACCAAAAACTTAAATGCATTGTAGTCAGCATTTTTCTATATTTATACAGGGTGTAAACGGACCCTTCACGAAGCCGTCAACCAAGCATTATGTACATCAAACTAAGACACCCTACGCAAAAATTATTGCTAAGAAACGACTTTTTTTTTGTGGTGAAAAAACACGTTTTACGGTAAAACTCAATGAAATGCACTCAAAACTTGGTGCTGATGGATGCTTTGAATAGTAAACGGTCATGAAGGTAATTAAAGTAAAGTTAAAACCTTAAAAAGTAGTGTTTAAAAAAAACTTGTGAAAAAATTGGAACTTTGACCTCCAATATCTCCGTAACTAGAAGGTTCCCAGGTATGGTTCAGAACAAAAAAATATCGCAATGACGGGGAGAACAAGTGCCTTTCGGCTTCGTTAAGGGTCTTTTTACAGCCTTTATAATAAAGAGGTAAGTAAGTTGTTGTTGTAGGTAAGTAAGTTGTAAGTTTGTATGTACGGGGTAATCTTCGGCACTACAGATCTGATTCCGAAAATTCTTTTACTAACGTGAAGCTACGTTACCTCGAGTGTCATCGGCTACATTGAAAACGTTCCCGTGGGTTAATTTCCGTACATAACGGCAGTGAAGCCACGAGAAAAAGCTAACATAACATATTTTCGCGTATAAAGCCTGTTCTTGCCCAGGCAGGTCTAGTAGAATTCTGCTGCAACACGTAAAAGTATGAATTCCATGATGGCGCGCTACGTGTCGTGAAGGGAATTATTATTTTTCTTGACATTCTGTTACTAAGCGTACTGCGAGAAGATCCATGCAGGAATTGCTAGTAACGCAATTAATTAGTCTTCCACCTACGTCAAAAGTAGCAGTGAAACGTACCCCTTTTTTTTGGGATGGGAAATCATCAAATAACTTCTCCCGCTCTGGGTGAAGTGGGAGGGAGTGTCAGACTCAAAACTCATTCATGTTCCTTCTTTGCCCTTTGTGTTCCAGGGCCGCGCTATCTCTTTCGAACAATCCCGCAGCCAAGGTTACCCCTTACGATTTGAAGATATAGGATTATAGTCAGGCACTTATGGTAAACAAAAACATCGGCAAAAAGTTTTAGGCCATCCACCAATCCTCACTGAACCTCTCTCTCAAACATGGAGGAGGCCTTTTTCCCAGCAATAGCAACAATATAAGCGGATTATGCCTCGGCTACGTCTTCCAGGGCAGCGCGCGGAATTCACATTTTCTCACTTTTTTGTAATTTGCATGTCAGTTTCAGGTTGTATGTTGATTAAAATATGATTCACAAAGACATTCAAATATTTCCGAGCGATAGACGGGAGAAGGCGAAGAAAATCGTAATCCAATACTAGTTACCACTTAGTAACAAGTCGGTCTGTCTAGTGTCAAACGTCCGCTTGTCACGTAGCATTAGAGTCAAAATCGAATTGTTTTCAAATTGTATGACAATATTCCTAATCTCCGCTCTAAATGTGTTTTAAATCTCTTTGTTGATTCACGACCGTAACAAATATGACTTAACAGGTTTAAAAATAGAATAAATAAAGGTATACAGGTTTATAATCATTTAAATCTTCAATACAACCCTCTCAGTTGATTGGATCCCATTCAATGACTTTTTCACGGAATAGTCATTCGGGAATTAAAGTAAACCCTGACGCTTCCTCCTCAATTGAGGATCCTCAACCATTTGCTGTTGTTTATCTTTTTAATACTGACCACCCATATCTTTGTCATGGCTTTCATAACTACATCTTTGTCAGTCCACGATCAAGGAAATAAAAAATATAAACACTCATACATAAAAACGGATGCGTGATACAAATTTGAATGCGGAATTCGCAGGGCTTGTGCGCGCATCTTTATGACATAATCGGTGTGAACGTGACGCGAATCCTGCGCAGGCATTGTTGTCGTTTTTGTTGCGCGCCTTTGTGATATTGGACAATTACACTATTTGCGTGTAAATATACGATTATAGCATGATCGGCAAATTGCATCTACCTTTCAGTAATAGAAAATCAATTACAATGTCTTGTTTCTGGCGGATTGATCAGATAACATAGGATATAGCGCGTTATTGTGTTATAGTTTGATTGTAATAAAATAATGTGCTATTGTCTATGGTTGGTTTGAAATGTTTTTGAGGCTGAAAATCAACAGCTTTGAACTTCAGACGTTACATAAGAGAGCCCCCAAACTACCGTAGCATGCGTCGGTAGATGTGACATGTCTGCGAAATTTATCTTAGTTTCAAGACTGGCCGATATCCTCACGATGTCTTCCTTCACCGTTTTGAGAGCAGTGATGATAAAATAAATTACATAACTTATCGAACCCAATGCAAGCATGCTTGGGGTCGAACCACGTCCTTTTTTTTGTTCTCGTGGGAAACCTTCAAAAGGCAACCGCTCTTTGGGGGTAAGACCCCGCGACCTACAACCCGTTGGACCCCACTACTCTTTAATTTCCACAGGCATTAGTTGATTTACCGATATTTATCTAAGCGCATAGCGCGCACATAATTTTGCGATAAAATCAGTATTTTCTCTAATGGCTGTCGCATGTTTTGAAGTACTGAGGTGCAATAATTGTATTGTATTATAAATGTACGTGATACAGCATATAATGTGAAAATGATATCGGTTTTATACCTGACTCAGAGTGTGAATAAAATAGATACAATATTCTTTATTATATAGGGTGACTGGTAATTAGTGACCGATACCTAAACACGTGATTGTCCTCATGATAACAAACAACTTTCCCAAAGTTTTTTTTCTTTTCTTTTGTACTCATTCACTTTTATCACAATAACACAACAGCGGAGCATTACGGAGCGGGCTTGCGAGCTGCGCGGGTGTTCTGCCTACCCACTGTTGCACGGTACGATAGTAATGAGACAGAACGGCGTCATGCGGCTAACAGCTGATAGACCAAAGGCGCGCGCGCGCGATTTCCTTAGGGCCGCTGTTTTTTATTGTGATAAAAGTGAATGAGTATTAAAAAAAAAAGATTGTTTATTTAGTAAATGTGTTATCATGAGTCACAATCACGTGTTTAAGTATCAGTCACTAATTACCAGTCACCCTATCAGTAGCGAAGGGTAATTTTTTGTAAGAGGTAATCCCGAGTACACATCTTTAATGTGATTATAAAGGGTGTAAAAAGACCCTTAACGAAGCCGAAAGGCACTTGTTCTCCTCGTCATTGTGATCATTTTTTTGTTCTGGACCATACCTGGGAACCTTCTAGTTACGGAGATATTGGGGGTCAAAGATCCAATTTTTTCACAAGTTTTTTTATAAATACAATTTTTTAAGTTTCTAACTTTACTCCAATTACCTCCATGGTCCGTTTACTATTCAAAGCATCCATCAGCAATAAGTTTTGAGCGCATTATATTGAGTTTTACCGTAAAATGAGATTTTTGACCCCAAAAAAAAATTTCGTTTCCCAGCAAAAATTTTTGCGTAAAGTTACTTAGTTTGATGTACAGAATGCTTGGTTGACGGCTTGGTGAAGGTCTGTTAACACCCCGTATTATAGCCATTTTTAAAGGGAATCCGGTGGGAACCTGGTTCCTGTTAAAGATGGCAGGTTCATCAATATTATCAATGTTAAAAAAATCCGATTGAAATACGGAACTAATATTTTTATAATAATTTCATGCGGACGAAGGTCGCGAGGCACAACTAGTATTAAATATATTCGTAATCCCTTTGTAACAAACTTGTTAATAATTAAATGTTTCTGCTTCTTGGTTCTTAAAATACGCCTCATCTACAAAACAGGTTTCATTAAAAATAAAAATACACAAAAAAGTTTGATTTATTACATAATATGTAATAAATCAAAATCGTTTTTTTAATACGAACGGGATTACGAACATATTTAGTAGTAGTTGTGCCTCGCCACCTTCGTTCGCATGAAATTATTATAAAAATACTAGCTGACCCGCGCAACTTCGACTGCGTCACTTAGGGGTATGAAAAATAGATAGTAGCCGATTCTCAGACCTACTGAATATGCATATAAAATCTCGTAAAAATCGGTCAAGCCGTTTCGGATGGTAACTAACATTGTGACACGAGAATTTTATACAATGTCGCCCATGCGCATGTGACCGCCCGTAATTTTCTGAATATTCATGAAGAAATGTCGAAAATAAACTTTAAAAGGGGGGGTCTATCTACAACATTTTTCATGCTATTAAATTTTTAATTTTTTAAGTATAGTTTGTAGATTTGCTTTCTATTTTTTAGCACATCTCCGAAGTTTATGGGTCGATTTGGACTCTGTTTATTATTTCTAAAAGCTTATGAGTTATTTTAACAGGGTAAAATAACTAAACAGATTTTTACTAGAAAAATAAAAAATACAAGAATTTTAATTAATTAAATTTTCGAAATGGCCCCCAGCCTCCTGTAAACAAACCAAAGCCCTCATGGCAACACTTTTGATTGTACGACGTAACTCTTCACGGTTTTCTTTTATTTCCGCAGCAGCAGCAAAAATCCTAGCCGTTAATTGCTCGCGGCTTTCGAAAGGCACGGCATACACTTTTTGTTTCATTTAGCCCCAAAGATAAAAATCTAAGGGTGTAAGGTCGGGAGATCGCGGCGGCCAAGCAATGGCATGGCACCTCCTCTGCCAATCCGCCACGGATAATTTTGATTTAAGTAATCACGAACTAGTCGTGCGAAGTTTGCTGGAGCTCCATCTAATTGCAGATACATCCGCCTTCTTGTTTCCAGCGGTACTTCCTCCAAAAACAACGGCAACGTATTGACTATAAAATCTAAAAACGCGTGTTGATCTAGTCTGTTTGGTAAAACGAAAGGGCCAATAAGTTCACCGTCAATCATTCCAGCCCATACATTTATGGAAAATTGAGTCTGGAAAGTTGTTTCCCTAATGACGTGTGGATTTTCAGTGGCCCACACATGAAAATTGCGATGATTTGTTATACCCGCCCTTGTTTTTTCTTTAGAGATAGGTATCAACTATGTTCTGTGAATTTGTAGCTGTTATGTAGTAGATTACAAATAATGATTAAAAAAGTCGTCCTATCGGGATAATTTATGGACTTACACTAGTTTTTTTAAAATAAATACACAATTTTTCACCGAAAAAATGACTTCGATTCCGTTATTTTTTCGTCGTCGATAATTTTTAGTAAAAATGTTATTTTACCCTGTTAAAATAACTCATAAGCTTTTAGAAATAATAAACAGAATCCAAATCGACCCATAAACTTCGGAGATGTGCTAAAAAATAGAAAGCAAATCTACAAACTATACTTAAAAAATTAAAAATTTAATAACATGAAAAATGTTGTAGATAGACCCCCCCTTTTAAAGTTTATTTTCGACATTTCTTCGTGAATATTTAGAAAATTACGGGCGGTCACATGCGCATGGGCGACATTGTATATAACATTAGTTCCGTATTTGAATCGGATTTTGTTAACATTGATAATATTGATGAACCTGCCATCTCTAACAGGCAGGTTTCATCTTAGGCGATAGACACGCGGCGACATAAAATACAGGATGTAAAAAGACCCTTCACGAAGCCGTCAACCAAGCATTATGTACATCAAACTATGTATGTAACTTTACGCAAAAATTATTGCTGGGAAACGATTTTTTTTTTAGCGTGAAAAATCATGTTTTACTGTAAAATTCAATGTAGCACACTCACAATATTGTGCTGATGGGTGGATTGAATAGTACGGGGGTCGTGGGGATGTTTAAAGAAAATTTCTGACATTAAAAACATGTATTTAAAAAAAAACTTGTTAAAAAGTTGGAACTTTGACCACGGTATATCTCCGTAACTAGAAAGTTCCCAGGTATGGTCTAGATTCTAGACGATGCGATCATTTTTTTGTTCTAGACTCTAGAACAAAAAAATGATCGCAATGACGGAGAGAACAAGTGGTTTTCGGCTTCGTTAAGGGTCTTTTTACACCCTTTATATGTCGTTATTATTTAATCGTATTTATAAAAAACTTATAATTCTATTCCTTGATAATATTGATGAACCTGCCATCTCTCTCATGACTGTACAAATGTTACAAAGATCCGTATCGATTGACAGAAAAGATAAGCGCCATCTATTGGGCTTTGTATTTACTAGTACTAAGATAGTTCGTGATTAAATCTTCGAGTAACAATTGTAGCAGTAATTTATTAAACAAAAGTATTTAGCTAGAACTAAATTAAGCTTAAATTAAGATAAGCAAGTATTTTATGACAGTTGGGACTTTAACAATTTATTATTGCTCACTTGATACTAAGATTTGTTTACTAAATGAGGCAACATTTCACAATGTTTTGGACGATAGCGCCTAATAAGATTTTAATGGTCAATAACGTAATTTATAATTTTAAACTATAACTAAATCAGTTTCTATAACTAATTACAAACTAAAAAGTAACAAGATTATTACTGTTTCATATATCATCATCTGCCTAGCCTTTTTCAAAATGTTGGGATCGGCTTCCAGTCTAACTGGATACAGCTGAATACCAGAATTTTACATGGAGCGACTGCCTATCTGACCTCCACAACCCAGTTAGCCGATTTATTACATATTATAATAAAGGGTGTAAAAAGACCCTTAACGAAGCCGAAAGGTACTTGTTGTCCCCGTCATTACGATATTTTTTTTGTTCTATACCATACCTGGGAACCTTCTAGTTACGGAGATATTAGGGGTCAAAGTTCCAACTTTTTTACAAGTTTTTTTTTAAATACATGTTTTTAAAGTAAGATTTTTACTTTAAATACCTTCACGATCCCCATACTATTCAATCCATCCATCAGCACAATGTTTTGAGTGCGTTACATTGAGTTTTACCGTAAAACGTGATTTTTCACCCCCAAAAAAAAATCGTTTCCCAGCAATAATTTTTGCGTAAAGTTACTTAGTTTGATGTACAGAATGCTTGGTTGACGGCTTCGTGAAGGGTCTGTTTACACCCCGTATATTTATAAAATATTCATTACCCTGGAAAACAGTGATTTTGTGGTTCTTGATATGAGAGTGGTTTTAGATTGGCCAGGAATACCTAAAAATTTACAGTTTTTGGAGATCAGCTCTAGTTTTTTTTATTATTAATGTTTGAAATTTCTATGAAATTGAACAATGTGTATGGAGAAGCAAAATATTATTTTGATATTTTTATAAAAAATGAAGGAAATCGCTTAGAAATGTATTCTATTTATCAATGAAAATACTGGTACAAAAATAATAAAAAACCGCGAATTTACATTTTACATCAATTGGATGCATCAAATAAAGTAAAAAAAAATATCTTTATTCCGAATTTATATCTTTGTAAAACTTAGCTAATTTATTATTTATTTTTAAGTGAAATTTACTGTTTGATATTCATGATTTATTATTTTTAGCTGTAATAAATAAATTAATGTACTACATAATTCAAACACAATGCGAATTTTTAAATGAAGAAATAAATAATAATAATAGTTTTATGTTATAAATAATCAAAATAAGCAAAAATATCGAAGGCAACACAAAAAAAATATATTTTTTTGTAAACCTGTGTAATGAATGATGAATTTTATGTGACAATTAATCACTTTAAATATCATGAATAATTTAACAGAAATGTTAAAAATGATGGTTCCTTGTTTATAACCTTGGTACTGTGTTATAAACCTGTTATATCGAAATGTATTAATACCTTAGGTACTCCGTGAGTGATTAAAATATGTCGATTCTAGTTCTTTGTCTAAATCTTGGAATGCCTCGTTGAATATCGAATCAGGAATGGAATTTGCCGATCTGTAGTATTTTTTTAATTTTAACAGAAAGGGTGTAAAAAGACCCTTAACGAAGCCGAAAGACACTTGTTCTCCCCGTCATTGCGATATTTTTTTTGTTTTGAACCATACCTGGGAACCTTCTAATTACGGAGATATTGGAGGCCAAAGTTCCAATTTTTTCGCAAGTTTTTTTTAAATACCATTTTTAAAGGTTTTAACTTTACTTTAATTAACTCCATGACCTGTTTACTATTCAAAGCATCCATCAGCCCTAAGTTTTGAGTGCGTCACATTGAGTTTTACCGAAAAACGTGATTGTTCACCCCAAAAAAAACGGTGGTTTCCCAGCAATAATTTTTGCGAAGAGTTATTTAGTTTGATGTACAGAATGCTTGGTTGTCGACTTCGTGAAGGGTCTGTTTACACCTTGTATAGTCTTAATAAAGGTTCGTTTGTTTCGTACCATTAAACCAGAGATGGTTTGTATTGGTATTGGTTGGTCACCTCCGTTATTCTACAAACACTTCGGAACCGAACACGTTGTAGCCTCCCTCACACGTCGTAACGACTGCTTCATACGAGTCAATTAACATAGAATGAAGAAGTTAATGACAATGACAAGTACTTAACCATTATTAGTATCAGATCATCATTCATTAAGCCCCGAGCGAGTAATTATCGACGCCATGAAGTGATAAATATAATTGGTTTGGTTGCAACACACAGTTTATCCTATTAGCACTTTGCGTGTATGCCCTTAGGGGTCATCATCATGCAGTTGAAAGCCTTCCGCAATTAGACATAGGCCTCCCCCAACGACCGGTCCTGCGGTTCGCGCTTCCAGCGGATGCCCATGACCTTGACCAGTTTGGTCCTTGTGGGGAGCCTAACAATGCTTCGTCAAACTGAAGGGTGGACATGGGTGTGGTGGATGTAGACTGTCAAGTCAAATGATCAATTGGCACAATTAACATCAAAGTGATTCAATTGGATGACATGATTGAGAAAACCCTGAATGAAGAGTGCTAGATCAATAAGAATGCTTTATGGATACAAAAGAGAAAACTAACAAAATCTAAAGCATGGGCTGATGTAAAGATCTACAGTGACTGTTAACGAGAAAATTTGGAAGTTTTCCGCAAGGTTATGGACCAAATAGAAGAAAACCGGAGTTGAAGACAATAGTAAGTTTTCTTTTTAACCGACTTCTAAAAGAAGAGGTGGTTATGTATTCGGCCAGCATTTTTTTATTTTGACGAACTAGGTATTTCAAAAAAAAAAAAACTAAAATGTGGAAAATAACTTTCTGAAGTCGGTGGCAAAAAAGTCAATGAAACAAACAAATTTGTCACAGACTTCCGAAAGTAAAGTTATTTTCCACTTTTTGGTGTTTTATTTTGGGACGCTGGTTATTTTTTTTAGCAAAAAAAGTTTTTTTTAGTAGATGAACGAATTAAGTGTCAAGTTCAAAATTGCACCTCCGGACGTGTAATCGCACCGTTACACAGCTTGGATGAATGTGGTCAGATCAAGCAACCAAACGCAGTTCAAGTGTTTATTAATCTTCAGAACTGATTGCTTTTGATTGCTGGTTACTTTTTTTTTATTAGGTAGTGGTTTGATGGTCTAGTCTTTATGTTAACAAAATGATGAGCTGGATTTTTGTCACCTGCGACTCGTTGCAACATTGTGCGCGTGATTTTGATATACAATCTAATATCTTACTTCTTAGTATACTCTGACTGCCTCGCTGGCAGCCGATCCAGTAGTCGCAGGTGCGACTGCTGAGCATGAGGCTCTGGGTTCGATTCCCAGGTCGGTCAAAGTGCTACTGGGTTTTTCCAGCAGTAATTTATCAGTAACAAGCTGTTGCCCGCAACCTTCGTCCGCATGAAATTATTATCAAATACCATTTCTCCCGTTTTTGCAACATTTTTCATTGATGCTCCGCTTCTTTTGGTCGTAGCGTGATGTTATATAGCCTATAGCCTTCCTCGATAAATGGGCTATCTAACACTAACAGAATTTTTCAATTCGAACCAGTAGTTCCTGAGATTAGCGCGTTCAACCAAACAAACTCTTCAGCTTTATAATATTATTATATAAAGTATAGATAACCACGGAGTCTAGATTTGTGCCTGGATGATGGCATATTGACAATAGGCTCGCTCCCTATTTCATGGGACTTAATCATAACTGGCGAAATGTGGGTGTTATACTAGGTACACCTCTGCCTAACCCCTCGGGGATCACAGGCGTGACGTTATCTTATTATAAAGCGCACGCGCGCGTCTATTGTCGCCCGTCTCTTGTTAGTCTTTTATCTAGGGACAATATACGCGGAATTAACTGCAGTATTGTTGTCATGTTCTACGTGATACGTGATTATTGTAATTTGCGTATGAGTACCAGTAGCCGCTGTAATAATGAGAAAATGTCGTACAGTAACGGGTTTTTTGTTTCGGATGGGAAATCATCAAGTGACCCCGCTCTGGTTGGAGTGGAAGGGAGTGTCAGACTTTTACTGACTAAATCCCATCCATGTTCCTTCTTTGCCCTTTGTGTTCCAGGGCCACGGTATATCTTTCGAACAGTCCCGCAGCCCCGACAAACAGGGGGGTGAAGTTTATTTAATACTAGCTTCTGCTCGTGACTTCGTCTACGTTGAAGATTGGCACTCAGTAATAGTGTAGCTTTAAACAGTCAAAGAATTTTTAAAATCGGATGAGTAGGTAGTTTCGGAGATTACCTCCTACATCCAAACATACAAACTTTACCTATATGTAGATAATATGAGTGCATGTGGTATTTAAAATCCAGGGAAATTAACTTAATTTCCTGTATCTACAATTGAAACACTTCTTGTAGTGCACGGTTTACGTACAAACCGTCAGGCTCCAATTGCAGCAACCTACTTTTCTCCATCGTATTTATGTTTAATATTATTTTAAGTTAATTGACAAATTGCTTACTTACGCGAACACCGCGGATTAGCATCCAACCTTCACTAACTTAGTTGTGAGCAAAAGTGGAGCTGCCTTTTTTTCTTCAATTTAACTCCAAAGTATGGAAAAAAAAAGAAAAAAAGTACTTACTTTTTTTTTTTTAATAAACTTTTATTGTTTACGTCAACGCACCTCACTCAAAACACTTACTTACATGACACTTCTAACTTAAACTGCAAGTGTAAGGTTTCAACTACTACAGGACCTTACATTGAATGGTCCTTCGAGCCGGATATGAACCAGCGACCTATGTGGATAAAGCACCCATTTGCCACAGAATACAAAAGAATCTCGGTTTTTTAGACTGGCTTCTTTAAGTGAAACAATATAGTAGTCAACTAGCGGTACCCGGCAAGCGTTGCAAATTGCAATGCGACATAAATATATAGATTTGTGGGCCAGGAACCTTCGCAGGCGTACAAAGAAGGACCCGCCAAAGTTTCGTCACAATCGGATCAACGGTTTAGGAACGCATTGAGGACGAACATACAAACCTTATTATGGAACTTATAGAGATAATCGTCTATACTTGGCGTTTTTCCGGATCGTAATCCCAATTTAGGCCATAAAGCCGTGTCTATTGCACAACAAACCTCTAATGTATTTATTCACTTTTTTGTCCGTCTGTCACCGAGATAATTTACTTACGAAAATTCGCAGAATATATTAGTTAAATATCACTGCCCAACATATACAGGGAAGTTATTACCACTTACTAACACACATGCAACATGCCATGACATGACATGACATGCCAATCATGCATTAAGATGAAAAAAACCATCAACTGAATAATATTATTTTACATGCAATTATCTTGTCTATGATCTTTGTTTTTTTTTCTGAAATAATATTCCTGTATAACTATTTGAATACACTATACCTATACCTTTACCTACATTAACACATACCAATAAAAACAATAAAATTACCTAGATTAAAAACTAACCTAACAATAAAGAAAAAAAATACACTCATAACTACATAGCTGTATACTGTATACCTAAAAAAAAAACTACGTATACTAACGACAAACTAATACCTATTACCGTAAGATTAAAAAAATCCTCTTCAACGCTGTCAACCAGTAATGTGTACAAAAAAAAGACCCTTAAAGAAGCCGAAAGGCACTTGTTCTCCCCCGCGACACTGCGACACTGGTATAAATGTACCTTTACATGTATTGTTTAATGAAGATAGAGGCGCGTGCGCGACTGCTGAGCGTTAGGTCCTGGGTTCAATTCCCAGGTCGGGCAAAGTGTTAGTTTGTTTTTCCACCAGGAATTTCTGAGTAGCTGGCTGCTACTGAGAAATTCCGGAGTCTGGATTTGTGCCCGTTTTGGTGGCAATAGGCTCGCCTCTTATTACTTGGGTCTTAAAATATAACTGGCGAAATGTGGGTGTACTATTGGTTAAACCTCTGCCTAACCCTCGGGGATTACAGTCGTGATGTTATGTTATGATTGTCAGACAGATTGGTCACTTTATGTGGCCTATCCAAATTGGCGGTGAATTACAGCTAGAGTTGCCACACGTCCGGATTTTTCCGGACATGTCCGAAGTTTTAGCTTAGTGTTCGGTATGCGGAAGTACGTCTAAAACGTTGACGTTCAAGGAGTGCTGATTTATCAGCCTAATTTGAACAAAATAATTTTAAAAAATCCAGAATTTAAAAACCGTCTAATATATTAAAAATATTATTAATGAAAACAACATAGGAATAAACAGTAATACTTGCATAGGTACCTACATATAATTTAAGCAGTAATTATGATTTATATTTTAAGCACACCGCAATGTTCTGCAACAAAACTTTCTCAATAAATAAAGGGTGTAACAAGACCTTTAACGAAGCCGAAAGGCACTTGTTCTCCCCGTCATTGCGATAATTTTTTTGTTCTAGACCATACCTGGTCTGGGAACCTTCTATTTACGGAGATATTGGGGGTTAAAGTTCCAACTTTTTCACAAGTTTTTTTTTAAATACATGTTTTTAATGTAAGATTTTTACTTTTTAAACACCTCCACGACCCCCGTACTATTCAATCCATCATGTTTTGTGTACGTTACATTGAGTCCTACCGTAAAACGTGATTTTTCACTCCAAAAAAAAAGTCGTTTCCAGCAATATTTTCAGCGTCAAGTTACTTACTTTGAAGTACATACATAATGCTTGGTTGACGGCTTCGTTAAGGGTCTTGTTGCACCCTGTATATCGTTATAAAAAATACCAGAATAAAACTTTTCGGAAAACTTATTTATACAAGGTGTAAACAGACCCTTCACGAAGCCATCAACCAAGCATTCTGTACATCAAACTAAGTAACTCTACGCAAAAATTATTGCTAGGAAACGACCTTTTTTTGGGGTGAAAAATCACGTTTTACGGTAAAACTCAATGTAACGCACTCAAAACATTGTGCTGATGAATGGATTGAATAGTACGGGGGTCGTGAAGGTGTTTAAAGTAAAAATCATACATTAAAAACGTGTATTTAAAAAAAAACTTGTGAAAAAGTGGGAACTTTGACCCCCAATATCTCCGTAACTACTAAGTTCCCAGGTATGGTTTAGAACAAAAAAATGATCGCAATGATGGGGAGAACAAGTACCTTTCGGCTTCGTTAAGGGTCTTTTTACACCCTTTATATTGATCTGGGAACATTAGTTACAGCCCACTCCCTCTAGTAGAGAGGGCGCCTCTGTCCCAGCCGTGGGCACACTATAGGCTGACTAGAGTATGCTTTGCCTAACTTGTGCGATACTATCGCGGACGGCGAGGAGTACACTTTCTGTACTTTTTCTTTGATCGTCATGTTGACATAGTAAGTACGTTGTTCTGAATAAATACGTGTTATTACATATCATGTACGTAAATCTTGAAAACCCCTACGGTTTTTACATAATTATCTTTAGATGTGCTATTATTTAATACTTCGTTGGTGAGTTTACATGCCCCTGTATTAGAATTATAGTTTTAATGTTTTTATACAATGTACGTAAGAAACATTGTATTAATCTAGAAACATTTACTTGTTTGTTATTGTTATCTGATTTCTGGGAGATATTTATTTATATTTATATTTATTTATTTAAGAAAACACGCACAACATTGCTGATGTATACGAGCTAGTACACAGTGAAAATTCAAGAGTAGTATGTATTTGTGCCCGGTTGATTATGTATGTGTGTATATAAAATATATTTTGTAGGTACTCACAACTGTCATATAAGCCTCCTTTCTCAACGGCTTCTGTGCCTCACAGTAAACACCGATTAACAAAATCAAACACAATTTATTACAAAAACTCATTTTTAACAAAATCAAAACTAGATCACTTTTCACTAAAATTGATAATTATTTAAAAAAGGTTCTATTAGAATTCCTTAGCCTATTTTATAAAAAAAAAACTAAGGTTCTAATTTCAAAAGCCGCGCGGTCCCGCCGCGTTGTCCTCTGAATACTCGAATCTCAGCCGCCATTGCAGGGGCTTTTATCATTCAGCCGTTTGTACGCATCCTACGCCAGAGGTCGTGGCGAGAATACGATGTGTATCACGGAAAATAAGTACCGCTAAATTAATTCATTGATAGCTTTAAAAACCAGCCAGGTGCGCGCGAATCCTACTTCCGCGTTAAGGGTTCCGTACCACCAACACCTTACCACCAAACCCGTTGACCGATCCTCAGCCTAATTTGAATAAATCTTATGATTTTGAACTATAATTTAAACAACGTGATAAAGGTCATAAAGACACACAGGCCCAGGTTAGCATTAGCAGAGGTTAGCATTAGGGTCTTAATTTCTCCTTTTGTGTATACGAGGTGGAAAGGACACCGACGCGAAAACGGTTACGACGTATTCAGTACATCATTTTGAGCCACATAGAAAATTTTCATCGGTTATTACCACATTACACTAAAAATCACATTAACGATTTTCCCGATGGGAATCGAACTCAAGACCTCGTGTTTAGCAGTAGCGCTTGCGACCACTAGACCAATGAAGCAGTTATGTGTTAATTAAAAGTTGGACTGTGCAGTTCTCCCAAGATGGGCACATAAAACGATTGTCACCCAGCAGTAAGCAGCAAGTTTTTAATTTAAAACTCAAGGCGGAAACATACTTACTACTACTACGTACATATCGAACCTTTGAAGCGTTTAAACGTACATAATGTTTTCTTCGGATTTGGATAGTGATTTTGATGAAGACCTTCAATTTCTCTTAGCAATGAAACTTTTTGGAGGCGAAAAAAGAAAAGCAGGTACGAGGTTCACCCTGTAAACAGAGGGAGACAGATCAAAGGTTTCATCGTCTTGTTAAAGAACTAGAGAGTGACCAAGAGAAATTTCATTAGTACTTTAGAATGAACAAAGCACAATATATGAAAAAGTGTCCACTAGTTTTCGCGTCACGAGCCACGCGGTATTGAAACACATTTGCCTGTTGTGTCGTGACGACTGTCGCGTCATAACCCCCACCACCTCTCTGAAGCAATCGGTGGCGAGCAGTCGGCGCCACGACAGAATGCGTCGCGACACGACACCATCATCTGCCTAGCCTTTTCCCAACTATATTGGGGTCGGCTTCCAGTCTAACCGGATGCAGCTGAATATCAGTATTTTACATGGAGCGACTGCCTATCTGGTCTCTACAACCCAGTTAGTACTGGGTAATACGATACCCCTTCGTAAGACTAGTTGTCAGACTTTTTGGGCCACTGACTACCTAACGACTGTCAAAGATCTACAAATGACACCCGGGACCAACGGCTTAACGTACTTTCCGAGGCACGGAGGAAACTCGGTATGTAATGGGTGGTCACCCATCCACAGACCAACCTAGGCAATCACGGCTTAACCTAAAGATCGACCCCAGCGTATGTTTCCGCCTTTATTGTGTGCACCTAATAGTTTACCTACGTTTTCTTTGTGAGTCAATTTAAACAATTATGGTAATAGGACTAGCCATGTGCACATGCAGACGCGCCCCGACTGTTAATGAGTTACATTGTTTTTATATCGTGCTTTACGGGTAAAAATATTTGTGGGTTTTAAACTAGGCATAGATAAGGCTTGGGTGGTCCTTTATAGCACGATGATCTTTGGACACAAAATTTTGCATTAAGTCACCTAGAATGCAATTAACCTATATTCAACAATACAGGTCCTTTTGGTATTGAAATAATGTCATCGGAAATAAATCAAAAACCAAAATCATGCCCTTTGAATGTCAATCGCTTTGACTCAATTTAACCAGACAAATGTGAGGCCCAACTAACCTACTGGAAAAATATTGTATTAATATAATATATAGTTCCGTACTCAAGGCGGTAGAGTGAGTCCCTGTTACACAGGATTTAATTTGCAGTCTTGACAAAGCTGTATATTTAAGGTTATCATCATCGCCATCCCATCTTCCTAGCACAGTGAGCTGCGCTGGGGCGGCTGCTGCACGTGCTGGAAACCTCAAACGGCGCCAGTACAATGAGCCGTTTGGGGTTGAAACACTAGAACCATGGAGTCCGAGTGCCCACCTAGTATTTCGAGAAATCGCCAAGCGGTTGGTTGACTCTTCACGTGACCAGAGGGCGGGCCTATTTTTTGGCCAAATAATTAGCATAGCCATCCAACGTGGCAATGCTGCCAGCCTTCTGGGCACTTTTCCTGTTGATAGCGATGTGGACGAATTTTTTGACGCCCTGTAACCGTTTTGATACTCGTACACTTTTTTTTTCTTACTATTATAGTATAGTAGACGTCGGCAAGAAGGCTGCTAGGCTAAAATGGGATTGGGCGGGTCACGTTAGCCGCATGCACAATGACCGCTGGGCAAAAGTCGCCACGCGATGGTTGCCGGAAGACGGACGGCGCCGCCGAGGCCGGCCCAGAAAGAGGTGGCGAGACGATCTGGACGCTTACCGCGAGGGCTGGTTCGAGGTGGCACAAGAAAAGAGCACATGGAAGGAATTGGGGGAGGCCTTTGCCCAGCAGTGGGACAGTACAGGATACAAAAAAAAAAAAAAAAAAAACTATTATAGATTTGTAGTTTGAATATAATGGCTTACCGCGAGGATCCTCATGGCCTGTAATCGACGAAGGCAAACACAAAGTCACATTTAGAAAGAAAATAAGGTTATTACATGCTAACATGCCCCAAGTGCACACACACAATACATGACATCTATCTTGAATTATATTAACTTTTGCTAATTAATTGTTAATTTATTACCTACTAGCTTCTGCCCGCGACTTCGTACGCGGAACCTGTTGCTTATGCCAGCGACAACGGGGTCGTCAAAATCGAAGATCTGAAACGTCTGATGTCGAATTCTAAGAGCTCGGGGACGGGAAAACAACGGGATGCGCGAGACGATTCGAGACGTTCCATATCTTTCATTTTTGTAAGTCAGAAGTCGATGCGTAGATACGCTTGGAACTCAAGCGCAATTCTCTATTCGTGAATGTCTCCGACTCGCGAGACAATGTGTGACGTTCACGATCAGCGGTCAGTCGCGCATCACGTTCCCCACTTGTCTCTAGAGACCTAGAAGTCGATGCGTAGATACGCTTGGAACTCAAGTGCAATTCTCTATCCATGAACGTCTCCGACTTGCGAGACAATGCATGACGTTCACGATCAGCGGTCAGTCGCACATCATATTCTTCACTGGTCTCTAGAGACCTGGATGTAGATGCGTAAATACGCTGAGAACGCAGGCGTGCTTCGCCATCCGAAGAGGTTTCCACGGAGCGAGTTGCAGCCTGATGTTCTCGAACAGCGTGTAAGCTGTGGTCACCTGTAATTGAGTTTGCATTACAAGACGTTTGGTAACTTGTAATAGTTTTCATATTATATAAGATCAATTGTAATGTGACTTGTTGGTGATCCTAAATAAATAAATAAACAGCATCAAGTCTCTCCTGATGTTCTTCGGTAGATTCTTGGGATCTTATGATCCTCAATCTTTTAGCTCCTTTGGAACATTGGGAAAGATTTGACCTCTTTCTAGGCATGGTTATAGTTTTATTATGAAGATACCTGATCAATTAAAATCTAAGTGACTGCTCCCCTGCGTTACCGGGTAGGCTGCCGTGTCACGAAGATAAATGGAAAAGGAAATTAAACACTCAAATAACATAAGCCCGAAGGCTTATTTATTCGATAAAATAAAAAAATAAATGGGAGTTTTGATTGATGTAATGAGTTCCAGTAGAGTCAAATTTTCAATGATATACCATCGTCATCGAAAATCAGTCCTAAACTGTTACCGCCTTCACCGCGTGGAGGTATGCAGCTTATGTTATTTTACAATTATACAGTGAAATTAGCGATTGCTTTGATTTCCACATCAGATGTTTCTGATCTTCGATTTTTATAAGTCAACAGGAAATGCCCATCAGACCGAACAACTTTTTCTAAGACGTCATTCCTATATGTGTTATGGTGTAGCTGGGCTCTTGGAGTTCCATAACAGGTGTTCCAGATCTTCGATTTTTATAAGTCAACAGAGAGTGCTCATCAGATTGAACAACTTTTGCTAAAACGTCATTCATATACGGGGTGTAAACAGACCCTTCACCAAGCCGTCAACCAAGCATTCTGTACATCAAACTAAGTAACTTTACGCAAAAACTTTTGCTGGGAAATGAAATTTTTTTTTGGGGTCAAAAATCACATTTTACGGTAAAACTCAATATAATGCGCTCAAAACTTATTGCTGATGGATGTTTTGAATAGTAAACGGACCATGGAGGTAATTGGAGTAAAGTTAGAACCTTAAAAAGTAGTATTTAAAAAAAAACTTGTGAAAAAATTGGAACTTTGACCCCCAATATCTCCGTAACTAGAAGGTTCCCAGGTATGGTCCAGAACAAAAAAATTATCACAAGGACGAGGAGAACAAGTGCCTTTCGGCTTCGATAAGGGTCTTTTACACCCTTTATATGTTATAGTGTAGCTGGGCGCTTGGAATTCCACAACAGGTGTTCCAGATCTTCAATTTTTATACGTCAACAGAGAGTGCTCATCAGGCTGAACAACTCTTGCTAAGACGGCATTCCTATATATGTTATAGTGTAGCTGGGCTCTTGGAGTTCCACATCAGGTGTTCCTGATCTTCAAATTTATTCTCTCAGCAGAAAATGCTCATTACGTGGAACAATTTTTGCTATGATATCAGTTTTGTATCTCTTATAGTTTAGCTGGTCTGTTGCGGTTCTGCATCAGGTGTTCAAGTTTCCAAGATAAATTATAGCCTATATGTTGCCCAGACTTAATACCTATACAACAACAAAAAAAATCATTCAAATCCGTTTAGTAGTTCCGAAGATTAGCGTGTACAAACAAACAGACAGAATTTTTTTTTTGGATTCGTGCTCTATTACTGTTTCTAAACCCCCCTCATTTTTTTTTTAATATATTCAATGTACAGACACAGTTTTTTTACTGTCTTATTATATGTATATAGATAGGTGTGCAATTTTATTGTTTTAATTAATTGTCATTTTATTTTTGCATTTAATGTTATTTTAAACTGTAATGGATATGTTACAGTAATCTAAAATTCCAGTTCTTCTTATTTAATAATCCAATTATAACTTAACTAGCTGTTCCCCGCGACCTTCGTTCGCGTGAAATTATTATAAAAATATTACTTCCCATTTTGAATACTATAATAGGATTTTGTTAGCAATTTCAAGGGTTTTAATTATTTTGCACAGAACCCTAATTATTTTTCTAAAATAAAAGTAGCGTATGTTAGACCTTAAAACATCAGCTTTCTGCCAGTAAAAGTCCCGTCAAATTCCGCCAAATCTGAGATTGGCCAGAACAAACAGACAGACAAACCTTTTTTTTTAATCTGTTATTTTGATATTACAAACAGACTTCCATTTTATTTATTTGTATGTATGTGTAGATTAAAAATCAATCAATATCAGAATAAGTCCGGTAAACCTATGGAAAATTCAGTGTTTAGGTACCTAAACTAGCATTAATCATTTACAATGCATATTTTCCTTGTAACTGACCCTTTTGGCTTCTGAAATCAGAGGTCACACTAGTTTCTCCACTAAGTAGGGGGAAACAAGACACCAGCTGTGTTATTTTTTACTGTGTTAGGGTAATTAAATATTCTTTATGAAAATAGTACCTATAATTTCGAGTAGGTAACTAATTATTTAGTAATAAGCAGGTACAGGAGTCCAAGTAGAGGTCCTAATGAAGGAGATCGTTCGGAAAAAATCTATTACTTACTATGTTGTTGCTGTCTGACCCTCCGGGCGCATTCGTGCTACGTGGCCAGCCCACTCCCACTTCAGCTTGGCTGTTTTTTGTCCAACATCTGCAACTTGAGTAATGGAGCACAGGGTAATGTTTCTTACGCGATCTATCCGATTAACACCTAGTATGCTACGCTCCATTGCTCGCTGGCAAATCTCGAGGTTGGACTTCTGTTGTTCAGTAAGAGACCAACTTTGTGCACCGTAGGTTAGGACAGGCAGGATGCACATATCGATGAGTTTTCTTTTCAGCGTTATTGGAAGGCTCCCCTTCGTGTGTTCTTTTAGGGTTAGACCCAGGAGGACTTCTAAGCATTTTAGACTCGTTTTTCGATTTCTTTGTCCTGCTTATTTTTAAAAGACACTATCTGGCCCAAGTATGTTTACTCATCGACTTATTGCAACACATGCCCGTCTACCTCGATCCCACGTTTCGTGCTGTTGGTCATGTTGTTATGTATCTGTTACTGGTGTAATTACAAGCACACAAGTAACACCTTTTTATATTATCTTTCAGAATCAAAAGTCGTTTATTGAATCAACAATTGAATGTCAAAAGTTACATCAGACAGTCTCCCAATATACCCGCTCTTCGCCACTTCCTGGTGTATTAACTCGGGAAAGAAATGACTGAACAAACTCCCCAGCAACACACATCTGTCTTTCAAATAAGAAGAACTTCATCTGTAAAGAGCAGTGGTGCCCAGTGGTAACGAGTTGAAGGTCGTGAGTTCAAACCAAAGACTATATAACCACGGTTATATTCTCTATGGTTCAAACCCAGGCAGGCGCAGCTAAACATCACGAGGAAATCAACATGACATAAAACCGATAATTCGAAGGCATGCGTCATCCATGAACCCACACTGGGCCCGCGTGTTGGATTACAGCCTACTGCTTCCCTCAGAGAGGTGGGTTGTGACTTGTGTCTCAGTGAGAGTTTTTTTTTTTTTTTACGGATTGGAAATCATCAAATAACTCCTCCCGCTCTGGGTGGAGTGGGAGGGAGTGTCAGACTTTTACTGACTAAAACCCATCCATGTTCCTTCTTTGCCCTTTATGTTCCAGGGCCGCGGTATCTCTTTCGAACAGTCCCAAAACCCCGGCAGGCAGAGTATTATATGCTTATAATGCATATCTTAGGATGGCAATGCATTCATTCATGCCTCAAAGATAGCGGTGGCCACTTTTACCATCACGTGCTCGTAACGGCTTGTTTCCACCCAGTTACGTACTTGATGTACGTGAAACCAACACAAAAACTTTTTAAATTAACTCATTATCCTAAATGACAGCTATCATGTGAAATTCGCAATATCCTGCCTATTTACCTCCATCAAGGGAGGTGTATTATGTCAGCACATGTGACCTCTGATTATTGTTTCCGATTTGACAAGCTCATTCCAGTGTGTGGCCCATAATACAATACTTTATTTAAATCTGTTATACTTCCGGAGACCATGTGTCGATTGTCATTAGGCTTGTATAATTTTGGGGTTTGTGTTTCAAGAACATTACATACGGTTTCTTAACAACAGCAATGGGCTCTTGTTAATGTCCCTACTTCGATTCCGAAGGAGCTCGTTGCTGAATAATAACAGTCGCACGGGTCGTCCTTCAAGTTAAAGCAGCGCTTGCAAAAGGGTCCCTCCGTGCCTCGAAAAACACGTTAAGCCGTTGGTGCAGCCTGTCATTTGTAGATTTTTAACAGTAGTTACGAATATATCATAGTCAGAATCTCGAAAGTCCCACAACCAGTCTTACCAGGGAGGCATTGTATCGCTCAGTAAATGAGATCAGATAGATAGGCAGTCGCTCCATTTAAAATACTAGTATTCAGCTGCATCCGGTTAGACTGGAAGCCGACCCCAACATAGTTGGGAAAAGGCAAGCAAATGGCCTGTTTAGGTAACACCTGGAGATATATTCTATAAAGCGAAAGGGTAGAATAAGAAATGGGTAAGTATTTAAGAGGAAGTCTGAAAGTGGGAGTGGTGACTGAAAAGTTGAGTGGTCATCAGTTGTCGTGGTTTGGGCATGTGGTGCGGAGGAATGCGGGTAAACTTTAAGTATGAATGTGGGCCAAGATAGCTAAGAGAGTTGGGGACGACTAACGAAGCGAGGTTGAACTGAGTGATAGATGATATCGGCAGATCACCCCACACGCATGATTATGTACATTTTCTTTTCGTCGCACTTGTAAGTCGTAATTCCCTATAGGTTTTGAATTTTTTTTAACGGTGCACGGAATTGTAAGAGTTTTCTGACGAATCCAGATCTATGATGTATGCACATGATAGGCGGCGAAGAGTGTATCGACGGCCAGAGGACGATGTATTCCAGCTTGTTTTGAGGTTAAAGTGCCATTCGGAGGTGGATCGGTTATGAATGAGGATGAATCTCTGTTATGGTTTAAGGGAGTCGCACGGAGTTAGTGCTGATAGAAAATGATACGTTAACTAGTGCAAGATATATACGCGCCTGCTCATAGTTTTAGAGCAATGCATCACGTATGTGTTTTGCGTCTACAGCTATTTATTTTTTATTACTTATATTAATTATTCTGAAGGATTTCGGCCCAGCAAAAGAAAATTCTGAATTAATCAGCAATATACAATTTTCAAGTTAACTACGAGTTTTTCTTAAAGAAATTCCAATATTTTGCCATGTTCGCCCATATTTAATGAATATGGGGAAAAAATCAATATTCATGGCAAGACAAGGCCACATACAACTCAAATTGTAAATTAGTATTTTCAAGACGTTGGCATCATTCTCACGAGTATTGCCCCACACTAGAAATTTCTCCTGTATAGTGGGTGCGTTTACAAAAATTTAATTTGAAACTCACATACACAAATAGCTAGACGCGGAACAACTACCTGTAAGTATGTGTTGGCCATACAAATATTTTATCCGTGCGGGAATCGAACCCGCGGCACGCAGCACATCAGTCAATCGTTCAACCACAGCGCGAACCGTGCCGTGCTGTGTAGTACACACATTCCATTGTATTATATTCTATTTTTCGTAAAATAGTTCATCATCATCTGCCTAGCCTTTTCCCAACTATATTGGGGTTGGCTTCCAGTCTTAACCGGATGCAGCTGAATACCTGTATTTTACATGGAGCGACTGCCTATCAGACCTCCACAACCCAGTTAGTACTGGGTAATACGATACCCTTTGGTAAGACTGGTTGTCAGACTTTTTTTTTTTGGGCCACTGTCTACCTAACGACTGTCAAAGATCTACAAATGACACCCGGGACCAACGTTTTAACGTGCTTTCCGAGGCACGGAGGAAACGTAAAATAGTTATACAATGGAATTAAATGAACTAAGAGGTTGTATTGATGATTTTAATGATTATAATTCTGTAAAATCATACGTGTTACGGTCGCGAATCATATTTTGTTTAACATTCAGCCTGACACTGATCTCCAAATTCCAAAAAACTTATGGCATTGACCATTTTTGGTATCGCTATTTGTTTTGTTGTGACTTGAGTTTATGATTTTGATAATTCATCTTTTTAATTATAATGATTTTATCTAGTAATAAGACTCCTTACCTAAAAAAGTTCGTCTTTATTTCGATTTCATTATATTATATAATTATTACGTCATTGGCATGCATGGAAGTAATGAGTACTAAATGCATGGCATTCAAAGAAACTTTCGTCTTGACCACACCTACGCAAAATCGCAAATAAATTAAATTACGCAACATTATTGAATTTAAAGTTGAGTACCTAATTGTCAACAAAAGTTTTGATTAATTTCAACTGTAGTCCGAGATTTCGAGACTACTGTGTAATGGGAGATTTACAATAACATGGTAAATAACGTTCAAATCAAGCTTTAAATCTTTGTGTCACAGTGGGTTTCATACCGATATTAAATTCCTGAGTCACTTGAACAGGCTAGAAAATGTTGAAGTTTATAACTGGGGAGTCATAAACTTCAACCCCCTACTCATGACATGGGTCCTCGAGGTCGAAAATGTAGTATAGTCTTCTTAGTGTACCTCCAAAAAACTTATTAAGTTCCATTATCTTCGGAATACTTTCCAGGTAAAATATAACTGCTGGACTTTATGGGGGTAGCGCCAGGCTAGCCCGCGAAATTCATTTTTTTTAACGTTTCATGCGATTTCTAGGTTAGTGTCATGTTGTATGTAAAATATGATTCTCGACCGTAACAAATATGGCTTAATTGAGTTAATAATCATTAAAATCCAAATTCATTAATTTAATCCCATTGAATAGACAAGACGAATAAATATGCTTCCTTGTCTTTGAAATGCCAAAAGGCTAGATTTCAAAACATTTAAAAAGGGTGACCGCAGTTAAAAAAAATGCGACGCGAGACCAGTGTTGGTAGTATAGGGTTATTTTAGTTTCATTGGGGAAAATTTTTATTATGATGAAACGAACTGAATCTAAATAAAATGTTGCAAATAAGTACAGACACCAGTACATCAAGCTGCTACAAACTGTCAAAATTATTTAATAGATTCTCTAGTTTATCGTTAAAGCATTAGGTTCAAGATAGATTAGGAAAAAAACAGTTTCGATGTGCTGGCGTCAGTACTTCTGTATTATTGGAATTACTTTATCACATTCTCATTGTGATAAATTAAAAAAAAAAGGCGTTGTTAGGTCTGTTTTGAATATCATCCTCCTCGACTTAGTTTAAATATTAATCTATACATAATATAAAATTCACTGACTGACTGACTGGTGTAAAAGTATTATGTCTATAAATAGATTCTTAATTAATCATTTGATTGTTGTCACCGGTGTCCAATCTCAAACCAAGTTATCAATATTTCACATATTATATAATTTAATTGATATCACTATGAACTTACATTTTTTGCAAGTTATAAGCAAGTACTTACATGTAAGTAAATCAACCTAGTTTTTATAATTATTTATTAAAAATTCATATAGAATAGAACATAATATTTTCTGTTTAATAGTTTTATTTCCTTTTATAAAATCAGAATGAATAATTACAAAAGTTGCAACAAACTAAACTAAACATATTAAAAAAATGGATATTTCAACATGGGGAAAATTCAGAAAGTTGATCTAGCAACCCTAAACGACGCCGGTTGCAGATTTCAGACAGACCCCTATCTATACTATCTAAATCTATATTATAATGTAGTCTGTGCAAAGAGTATAATTAATTATATTATAATAATGGAGACTATGGACTGTGGTTGCAGGCGTTGCAGCTCAACCGGCATAGAAAGAAAGTTCCTTCCAACTACAAAGTACTTTTATCCAACGCACAATTCCGACATGTCGTTGACTGTTCATTTTTCATTGTGTTGTGTGCTTCATACTTGATATTAATCGTTTTAGATTTGGTTTATTGGTCAGAATTTGTTTTACGGTGTTAATTATTGTAGCTGTGGTAAATTAATGAGGTTTGACAAACGAAAAATGTTCATCTAACTTTGTGAAGGTTCGGTCAGATTAAATTGTCTGTCCTGACTCCGTTGCATTTCATCTTTTCTTCTGTATTCTGTGACTGTGTCCACATAAGCTAGCTAGCTTTTGACGAATTATACTGGGTTAACCCGTGTTCGATATGTAGATTAAAGTCATATTTTGGGAAACTGTATTCGGTCGCTGTTCTCATGGGCATTTAGGATTTAATAAGATGTTGGTCAGGCGTTCAAATGATCATAGATAAAACAGGTTCATCGTTTCCTTAGTAAAATTTCTTTGAAGATTAATCTATGTAGATTTTGGTCAAAGGTTGGTAGCAGACGATTAAACTCATAATCGTCTGGTTTTTGAAATGTCTGTTGTAAAAAAAGATTGTTGGTGTTGAAATGTCTAAAGATAAAAGCGTCTTGGTTTCAAATTTCAGAGGGTCAAACTCCACTGTAAACAATTGAATAGTTGATTGTTGTTATAGCCATAACATTCAAGGTTCAGTGTCAAGGAAACTATCTCTTGTAAAACTTAGCTTATAAACTCTTGTTTGTGGAAGGTTTTTGTAGCAAATTGGTTCTCAGAGCATAACTTGAGGTTTCAGTATTTTGTTAACAATTTGGTATTAGTGTGCAAGAAGATATCTTGCTGTTTTAAAGTCTAAGCATAAGCATAATCAGCCTAAAATGTTCCCACCGTTGGGACTCGGGCCTCTTCTCTATGAGTGGGAAAGTTAAACATTGAAAGTCTAACTTGTCTTATTTATTATATATCGACGATGAAGTGACAAAAACCTTTATCTACCAGAACATGATTTTACAGGAAAAAAACGTTTTATTTATTTTAAACGCAAGGTATGAAAAATACTGTTATTGGATATGTATTAAATAAGAAGCGTGTATTGGGGGCTATGTGCGACTAGTGTATATACAATCAGCTTTTTGATTTAGACGTAGGTAGGTGATATTGCTATCTAGGCTTTGAAAATATACATTATAATAGCAAAGATAGAAGATATTTCTAGTGAGGAAATTCTACAATATTTTAAAGAAAAGGCGTGATTTTCATAGAATAATTTTTAATTAACTTTAAAAATGTTACAGATTGTTAGAAAATAATTTTGTCACATTAATAATCAAATATCTGATAGAACATAAAAATGGCTACATTGCTCTTGAGACTTAATTAAAAAAAAAGGGAATAATCAGTTTATAATTAATATTATTGGAACAAATACAATGGAAGAAAAAACCATGTTATGCCGACCGCAAGTAAAATCGGACAAGGGCAGCTGGATGATATTGGGACAACTATGTTGTCTCAAAACTCATGTTTTATTAAATGAACCAAATGGTTCAAACAAATGGCAAAGTGTCATAAAAATTATGGCAATCTTTAGGTAATATTGCTTTTGCTTTAGTTGTTGCAGGTGGTTGTACTTTGTTACTGTAATTGGAATTTTATTAGGATGTAGTGGAGGATAGATTGCTTCCGAAGCTAGTAACCTAGGTCTGTTCGGTAAAGGAATCCACTGTTCGTCAAAACCCAGTTTAACTTGAACGATTGTCATAGTATTGTACTTTATTACTCTCATATCTACAACCTGTGGATCGCCAGCTTTGCGGCCCGGGCGAATACTTTTATAAAGCATATTTTCAGGTCGGGCATAATCTTTAACAAATTCATGATCTACATTAATTGCTTCATAAGGGTTAGTGCTTCGTGCCTCTTTAGTAATTGTGACATAATCACTGGGCAAATGTATTTCCCGATGTTTTAGTTTTCGCTCAATAGCACTGTGAACCGAGTCACACTCCATCTGAGTGTGACCTGGTTCTAAAAATTTTTGCGTTATGATTACGTTATGTTTCTTGCTCAAAAGGAGCAGTGCATTTGCCAGCACACAATTACGATTCTGGTACGTGCACCCGTCGGAGTAAATAACAATTGGTAACTGATATGGAATACAATGGCTTTCTAAATAATCAATTAAAAACGTTGCAAAAGTGCTAGACGTTAAATCAGCAGTGTGCGTCAGGATTGCTCCGCCAAGTTATCAAATCAGAAAATGGTTTCAGCCAAAAATTTGTCGATATTTGTCAAAATCGAAAGAAACAAACCCCGTATTTGTCAAAGCAGAAATAAAGAAGTTATAAGCGTTTTAAGTTGGCCGCGCAATCCTGACGTCAAGGACTGCGCGGCCACGGAGATCTCAGCAACTACTTGGGATAGAGAAATAATTCCTTTTGTCAACTCAAGTCTGTATTTGTCAAGATTTGTCGAAAAATGAATCAAAGCTCTATATCAATATTATAATTAAATATTCGCCTTGAAAGTCATGGCCGCGCAGTCCTTGATTTGCTATTTTGTTTTTAGTATTTTTTTTATTAAAATTGAAGACTTCATATAGTATAGGAGTTAAAAGGAGAAAGGTCTTAATTTGTCGAAACTGACAAAAGCTTTAAAATACGACTAAAGTGTAATTAAACAGACGAAATCAATTTAAAACACAAAACTCGTGGCCGCGCAGTCCTGACGTTACTTTAAACCATGATATCTCAATAACTATAGTAGCTAGGATTTTGCTGTAGACGTCCATATAATCCTTATATTAACCCCATTAAAATGACATATCCTTTTACCCTCAACACTGTTTGGGACGCGAGTAATCTCAAGAATTATGTTACCCCATACAATGTTCTAGTAGAGTGACCATAATTTCGATTTGTTTTTAATCTTTGTCAAACTGGCTATGACAGCACAGTTCAAGTGCATTCTGTTCTGTTAGTCAAAAACTTAAATAAAATACTAAATAAGACGAAATAAAAAACTTGTTTAATATTTGAATATTTTTATTCATTGCACAAATATAAAGATTTCAAAAATCAACAAAATCATTATTCTTCAACTTTAAATGTTTTTCATCGGCTCTTACACCTCTACTAAAACATAAGTTAAAAAATGGATATATACAGAATCGTTTGTACTCTCTTCTAATTTACTCTTGCGTCGTAACAAAGCATTCCGCTATTTCTTATAATATGACACTTATAATGCCCTATTGTTCCAAGTATTGGAGGAACATATTCTACGGCACCTAATAATTTATAAATGTTTTGTTTAATTATTATACTTTTAGGTACCTCATGTAAAAACACCATTTGCGTGCCATTTAAATCGAATGTAACTATTTTTGACAAGGTATAATGAAATAGAACTACTTCATTGCATTTTCTGCATTGCTTGTTTTCCCAATCATGAATAATAATAGAATCTTCCAAGTTACTGATGGTGAAAATATTAATTATATCTAAATTTAACGGTATAAACACATGTTTTCTTCTTGATGGGGTAGAATTTATGCATGCACTATTTGAACAGTTACTTACAGAAGAAGCACTAAAAATAATATCATTTAAGACGTGCTCATAAATAAATGCAGCGTTACATTCACAATCATAATGATTGTTTTTGAAATGTATCGAAGCAATTCTTATTCTTAATTTGTTTGCTTCTTCACTGTTATTATCAGAGTTACAGAGGATTTGTAAAAACGCTGTTATATCCCTATTTCTGCAATTATTGTCAAATAAATCGCGTATGCATGAATACTCTTTAAATCCGTGGGCCAATAAAAAAAATACGGAATCAAATGCACAAGTGTTTGTTAATTTAATATTTTTTTCAGATATATCTTGTACAGTAAAATTACTATTTTTTAAAAACATTATATTTACAGGTTTATTTGCAGAATCATCTTTAGGAACACCTTCGCCTCTCCAGTTTTCAACATACGTAGGAATTACTGAGAATACCGAATCATTTAAAAACGTTTTGGTTACACTAGGTTTTTCTTTTTTGCAGCATTTGTTTTCAAATGGTAACATTTTTCGCTTCCTAGTCTTACCTCGTTTTCTTTTAATGTTTTTCTCCTTTTTGTCTACAATGTCGGCGAAATTATTTAAACAATTTAAAGCAATTTTTATTTCACCTAATAAATAATCATAATGCATATTTAAATATTCATCAATGTTATATTTCTTCGACCTTGTTGTGAATAACAAATTTTTCATAGTTTTAAAATAGCTCTCTATAGCTGAAGATGTTGGTACTTTGTTTTGTGATTTATATAATGGGCACATAATATTACTCCAGAGGGGTAACTTTAGGAGTAACCGTTTGAGCGTTGTTATTAAATGAGGCATGTAGAAAGAGTTTTGTGATTCTGACGAACTTTTTGTTTTATCTAGGCTTTTTTCCCTCTCAACAATTTCATCAAACCATGAGAGCAAACCGTCATCATCGTCGAGGATTATGTTTTCGTGAATATTTTCCTTCTCATCGGTGTCTTCATTAGGTTCCGTATATGTAGTATTACCTAAGGTGCAACTTATTTTCTGAATATAAACAGAAACAGGGTTTTCTGGGTTATCGTATTCGGTTAGACATAGTCTTACAACATCAGTAATGAGAGTTTTAATTTGCTGAAACGATTCACATTCTTTCATATACAAAATGCAACGAACGTATAACATTTTAACATTTATATCCCTATTTTCAAAGCAACGTAAATTAAAAATTGTTTTGATAAAATGACTTGTATCTAGCCTAATAAATACTTCAGGTAATGCATAATTGCGGCCACTTAAGACTAAAACAGATCGTTTAACATAATCTTTTATACTGCTAAACGTAGTAAATGCTGAAACATTAGCTGCAATTAATGCTGATGAGTCATCGGTAATAATTTCATGTGGCGGGCTCCTTACTTGAATTAACCATTTTTTTAACCACGCTGCAATTGAATCTTTATTGTGAGAATCGGTAACCATTTGAAAAATTGGAGTAGATTTAATTGAATCCGAAGCAATCATGCCAATATATACAAATAGTCGTTTTGTTAGTGTAGTTCCATCGGGAAGCTTTATAGCCTGAAAAAAAGATCCAGTTGCATCTACAGTAATGGTCACTTTAGAAAAACTATTACAATAGTTAGTATAGTACTCTATTTGCTGATCAGACCAATAATATAAATGAAAACACGGTATCAATGTCACTTCACGGATAAAGTTCTGTACCTCTTGAGTCATCATGAGTATACTTAAAATTGGGTGAGCATGAAGTCTCTTGCTTTGTCGTTTCTCATACTTGATCTGGCGGAGAGCTGCTAAACTTGGCAGCACTGGTGGGCAAACTTGATTTGGGTCTTTAATTAATTTGGCCGCAAGTTCTTTTTGTACGACTACGGCAGGCTTATACTGTAGAATTTTTGCTAATTTACCTCTTTTGTATGGAGTTAATTTTGATTTTTTTTTAGGATTGTGTGGTACATTCTCTTCCTTACAAGTAAGTATATCGCATGTAAATCTTACAGTTTTTTCAGAAATTGCTTCGGTTTTTATTATTGTTTCTCTTTGACATTGTGAGCACTTTCCAAATAACGAAATGTTATTTTCACCGTCAACTTTCTTATTTTTAAAGTTCCAAGTACATGGTAGCTTAGATAACTCCCAGAGCTTTTCTCTCAAAAAAGTCGCCCACTTAAACTTTGGCAGACTCCTGTATTTTTGGTGTGTCGATGAGGTCCTTATATCTCTTCTAGCATAATGTATCATCACGGGTTGAATTTTTTTCCATTCATGCTCGTCCATTGTAAAACTAAATGTTTTCACCTTGTCTTGATATGTCAGCGATAATGAAGCCACACTATGACGCGACGGTGAAGAAGATGAACTACTCTGAACTCGGGGTGAATAAAGGTTATCATCTTCATCATTTTGAAAATACTCGTCGTAGTGCCTTTTCAATGCTTTGTAGATTGCATAAGGAGCTATCGTATTATCTAACTCATTAGATATTGTTTTAAATACTGGATCATTATATTTAATACTGCGATTTCTGCATACATCTCCGTACTTAAGAAATATTTTTTTTAATTTTTCACTATTGACTTTTCCTTTGCGACCCGCTTTTATCTGAAAATTAAATTAAAAAGTATATTTTTAAATATCTATTTATTTATAACTGCTTTTTAATAATTTGAGATTACCAGGAGTTAAAAGTTGCGTCTGGTTTAGGCAAAACCTTAAACGCTCTATTTAGTTTTTAAATAGAGAGCCTGGGAAAGGTTTACCTTACCCAGGCTTTATTTATTATTATTAATTATATAAAACACAATAAATTCCATCCTTGTTCATTAAGGCCTAATTTGTTAGGACTTTATTCCGATCTACTTTTTAACTAGGTACCTATGTAAAAGTACTGACTACAGCAAAACTGGTAAAAGTTTTAACATGGTATGGTGGTAGATAACACAAAATAAATATCGTTAACAAATTTAATTCAAAAATAAATAACTCACCATATTGATTAATATCACGTAATTATTTATATCACGTTTAAATATACACTAAGTCTCTCACTGAATACACACTTATGTCCTTTTTATCGGAATATCACTGTCGGATCCACAACGTACAGCAGTAACAGTCCGTTGAGATATAATACTGGTATCGTGACGATTCGACGCGAGCGCGGTGGTCCGCTGACCAGCAGTTGTGCGAATGAAAAGCAATATTAGAAAGAGAGCGCAATAGGCAAACTCGCGTCGATGCTCCTGTAGTGCGGCCGAAGAGACCAACTTAGAATAATGTTAAAATAGTAATTTTACTGATTTATCTGTAAAAAATATTAAATTTACTCGTGCATTTGATTCAGTGGTTTTTTTTACTGACCCTGGGAATAAAGAGTATTTATGTATACTCAATTTATTTGACAATAATCACAGAAATAACGATATAACAGCGTTATATTAACAGTGAAGAATCAAACAGATTAAGAATAAGAATTGCTTCGATATATTTTAAAATATATCATTATAATTGTGAATGTAACGCTGCATTTATTCTTGAGCACGTCTTAAATGATATTTTTTTTTAGTGCTTCTACTGTAAGTAATTGTTAAAATAGTGTATATCTAACGTTATTTTAGATATAATTCTGTACATTTTGTTTATAATGTATAAGAATATCTAAATATTAAAAAAGTTTTTTATCAGTTAACAATAGAAACCAGAACAGAAATGCGCTTAGACTGTATTGTCTTGAACTTATGGTCTTGAAATTATGGTCACTCTACTAGAACATTGTATGGGGTAACATAATTCTTGAGATTACTCGCGTCCCAAACAGTGTTGAGGGTAAAAGGATATGTCATTTTAATGGGGTTAATATAAGGATTATATGGACGTCTACAGCAAAATCCTAGCTACTATAGTTATTGAGATATCATGGTTTAAAGTAACGTCAGGACTGCGCGGCCACGAGTTTTGTGTTTTAAATTGATTTCGTCTGTTTAATTACACTTTAGTCGTATTTTAAAGCTTTTGTCAGTTTCGACAAATTAAGACCTTTCTCCTTTTAACTCCTATACTATATGAAGTCTTCAATTTTAATAAAAAAAATACTAAAAACAAAATAGCAAATCAAGGACTGCGCGGCCATGACTTTCAAGGCGAATATTTAATTATAATATTGATATAGAGCTTTGATTCATTTTTCGACAAATCTTGACAAATACAGACTTGAGTTGACAAAAGGAATTATTTCTTTATCCCAAGTAGTTGCTGAGATCTCCGTGGCCGCGCAGTCCTTGACGTCAGGATTGCGCGGCCAACTTAAAACGCTTATAACTTCTTTATTTCTGCTTTGACAAATACGGGGTTTGTTTCTTTCGATTTTGACAAATATCGACAAATTTTTGGCTGAAACCATTTTCTGATTTGATAACTTGGCGGAGCAATCCTGACGCACACAAATCAGCAGAAGTTTCGTCGAACCAATAACAACTACAGTGCTTGGTTACTAAATTAACCCTTAGATGCATGATTTTTTATATTTTCGTGAAAAAATACACATATTACGAAATGAGGTCCCTAAAAAACAGGAAAAATAATAAAAAAAATCATTTCAATATTTAAAGTTTATTATTTATTAAAAAATGATAACACATGTTATCATTTTTGATAAATTATGCAGCAAGGTCATAAAAAAAACAAAAATTAATTAGTGTGGAAAACCCTGAACCAGTTATTATTTCTATTGTCACAGAGTGACACATGACATTTCTCACAAATTACTGACGTAAGTTTTTTACATTGGGCATATTTACACTGGTTCCTTTTGGAACCATAAGATTTTTCATGCCCGACACCGTCAAAACGTACGTCATCAGGAGGTAATGTTTGAGCACCTATCTTTGGTCTCTTTTGCTTGTTTACAGGGCCTGCAGCAGTATTCAAACTTGAGCGACCTCTTTTATTTTCCGATGTGCTGCCATATTTACACAAAGTTTCCGCTAGTTCGGTCCTGAAGTCAGCAAGTTTTAAAATATTCTTAGGATTCGCACCCTTCTTCAACAAAACTTTTTTATACAGAATCCAACTATTTATCACAGACATGTCTAGTAGGTGATTAAAGAGTCTATTTGTCCATTTTTTGGATTTCATTCTAATTCTGTATCGACCCAAATAGCTATCCATAGTGTCGACACCGCCCATACTCGCGTTGTATTCGACAAATCATCAGACACTAATGGGGGATCAGTCTTTTTTTTTTTTTTTTTTTTACGGATGGGAAATCATCAAATGACTTCTCCCGCTCTGGGTGGAGTGGGAGGGAGTGTCAGACTCTTACTGACTAAAACCCATCCATGTTCCTTCATTGCCCTTTGTGTTCCAGGGCCACGGTATCTCTTTCGAACAGTCCCGCAGCCCCGGCAGGCATCGGCCCTTGCGGGCCCCTTCCTGATTGCTGACATCTCTTTGAGGGGATCACTGTCTTGATTAGTATTTAATTCTGTTTGTTCTTCTTCTACTTCCCGTTCCACATCTTCAAGGTCTTCGAGCAATTCATTTAGATTGTCATAGTAATCCAGAGCATCTTCATCGATGTTTGCTTCATCCTCAGAGATGTCGCCGTTTTCCAGTTGAGATAATAGTGTTTCAATATCTCTGTCATTCATATTCTATGTTGTATCAATAGAGATCTAAAACCATAATAAAACCATGCAACCCAACACCAAAAGACATAAAAATTGCTCCAAAAACATAGCAATGTAAGAATAATTATATACATCCATAGTAAGAAAAACTTACACAATGGTAATGTGTAGTGGTAATGCATAGAAACAATATTCCAAAGCAAATTTAGTACCATGCCACAGTATTCAGTTGTAAAATAAACATCATCATCATCTTCCTGCCCTTATCCCATGTTACTTGGGGTCGGCGCAACACGTTTTTTTCTTCCATTCTCCTCTGTCAACCGTCACGCTATCATTTACTCCTTTATCTTTCATATCATTCCTCACACAATCCATCCATCGTTTCTTTGGTCTTCCTCTCCCTCTCCATCCATCAACGTTTATATTCATCACTCTTTTAGTCACATGCGATTCGTCCCTCCTCATCATATGTCCATACCAAGACAGTCGATTCCCTTGCAACTTTTCTGTAACTGGCGCAACTTTTAAACTTCCTCTAATATACTCGTTCCTTACCTTATCCATTCTTGTCACACCACACATCCACCTCAACATTCTCATCTCCGCTACATGCAATCTTTTTTCATCCATCTTCTTCACAGCCCAGCATTCCGATCCATACATATCAAAACAAAATATAGATTCTTACCTTTCAGAAAGTTTTTTTTTTTTTTGTAAATAACCGTTATTTTATACTAGATATGAACCGATATAAATATTCAAATTCGTACCCATGTAAGTATTACGACCTTGCAGCTTGTAATGTCAAATTCAACCAATCACAGCCCAGATAGTATTTTGTCATGTTGACAGATTATAAGAATGACACGTAAACAGTCGTCCAGAAACGCACAGAGTACCTTGTATAATACTAAGATAGAGACCAATCTTCGGCCTTTTAGTGGGTAACCACTGACGTCTAGCCCACTAACGCCATCTGTTATCACTAGTAAGAATCATTACTCATCCTATCTCTATCTATAGCTAAACCTGTGTATAGAGACGCCATAGCATACGTACGTACGTATAGATATCATAATTTCCTAATTGGCTATACCATAGTATTATAATGAAGGTTTTATAAATGAAACATTTTATTAATCAAAACAAGTTTATTTGTGTCTTTTATAGCACTTATTTAACTTCTTGGCTTTTATTTGTAGATTGTCCTCATCATCATCAACCTGTTTTTTCCCAGCTAATATTTTATTAATATTTTTACAATAATTAAAAACCATACAACGAATGACAATGTGAATCAAATAATCAATTAATTTGTTTTTATGCGTTTTACATTTTATAAATTCAAAATCAACAAATATAATTATTGCTGTTTTAATAATTTCTTTTAAATTACATTTTTCAATGTTTTCTTTCATTATTTCATTTATTATATCTTGCATATTTGAAATCAGTTGTACTAATTCTTTGCTGGGAGTACAAAGCCATCGACGACCTGCATATTCCCTATATTTTATGTATTCGATTTCATTTTCTGATGATAAATCATTAATGCAATCAGAACAAGATTTAAAAACATGGGATTTTGTTTGTTTTAGGAAATATCCGCTCATATATTGTATGGGAGCAATAATCCGAGGATCCCTTTCTTTTACCTCTAGTGGGGTAAAATTGAATTCAAAAATTTTTGAAAAATCGAATGAGGAGCAGGTCGACGTTGCTTTCGAATTTTCATTGATAATGAGAGAATGTAATGCATCACAAAAGTCTCCTTCGCAGTTACCACGGGTGTGAACACTGCTTAAATTGTTTATTAAAAGAGTGGTGAAAGAGGATTCGAACTGGTCACACGTGGGGTTAGTGTTGCGACACCCTTGGCTTCTCACTGCGCCAAAGAAATTTTCCAAGGGGTCCTGATTGAGGTGCCGCAACCATACTGACGACACATTGAAATCTTCTCTAATTTTTTTTAATAATGTTTGTATTCCTTTCAGTGTCCACACCCAAGTGGTTATAGAGGGAACAGTTTCTTTTTTACCAGCCAAAGTTATAAATTTCATGGAGTTAAATATTTGTATGCCTTCCACCCATGTTCTATGGTGGACAGAGTTCGGCGTTGCTGGGCCAAGTAGGGGTTTGGCGTTTTTATTTTTCATGTGGCTTCCATTGACCGAGTCAAATATTTTATCCATAAAAAGCAGCAGGTCCGCAGTTTCCTTGCATTCTGGGGGAAGGATGTTCTTGTCTGAAACAAAAAGACAAAAAAAAAACAATTAATGACAATACTCAATAAAGAAGGGAAATATCCCAGCAGAAAAATTAAAAGTAAAAAAAAGTTAAAGTAACGTTAGCGACACACACGACGGTACTTAAATATGCGCTCATTTTCCAAGCTCAAGATATCACCACCAATTGCATAAAGCCATGTGTTGAAACGTTCTCTATCCCTTTCGGGGTTTGGGAACCCATGGAGCACTCGACGCATACCTAAAACAAATAATGAAGTCCTTATAATTATTTAAAAATAACAAAAAAAAGTTTAGTTTACAAACACAAATTTAGTTATACTGTCAAGATCTGAACCATTCATAAACAATAGCACTATCTGAGAGCACAATATTATTACCCTCTTTGAAAAATAGATAGCTTTGCTAAGATGTTGGTTTATATTGTACCAATGGGTGCAAATGGTACCAGTATCAGTATGACTTGGCCAAGTTCAGTTGCAGTGGTTTGTATCATAAATAATACACTGTAATTAAACAAGTTTGTATTGTGACAGTGCAGTGTGATGATTCCTTTTAAAGTTTTCCACTTACCCGTCTACAACTACTATACTATAAACAACTATAACATTCATTCATTCTGATACATTTAATGTTATCAGAATGACTGCACTAAATCTATGTCTAAATAGCGGTCTTAGTGTCGAATTCATATTTTTTTATAAGCAATGGAGGTGGTTCCATTGCTGATAAAAATTAAACAAAGAGTACTTACTTTCATTAATATGGTACGGAAATTATTGAACTGTATGATGTCAGGACACCTTACTGTTAACTATTAGGTAAAATAACTAAAATTAAGTCTGACATACCTCCACTCTCCTTGCACCCTGGTACACAGCAGTGCTTGTCCGAAGACATGGTGCAATAACACAGATAAAAGAGTTCTATCTCTAGCACAACACACAAAATTCCGTTCTGATCACAATTATGGATTAGCCTGAGGAACTTTAGCTCAACTCTACGACAAAATGCACAACGAAAAACAGAAAGATAGCAAAAATATCACACGAAACCGGCGCAAGAGTCAGGCATCAGTAGACATTTGCATCTGAGGTTACCAGTTTATTGATAAATAAACCACCAACGAAATTCTGCTATTACTCCATTCTACTAGAGCAAAGTTATAATAAAACATTTTCAGAATGTTTGTTCTTATAGCCTAAAAACAATCAAATGTCTTGCTAACAGATTGGTACTAATCAAATCTTTGTAATTGATCAATAAGATTGTCTCAAATTAACAATATCTACTATTTTAGTAGCAATCGACCACACAAAACCATCAGTATTCGATTTTGTATAATGCCATCTGTAGGAATTTTAGTGAACATTAGCGCAGAGCTGCCATCTCGTATCACTAGTTAGCAAACATCCATGCTATAACCCGGCAAAATTAAGAATCTATCTTTCAACTTGCTTGCTTCAGGGCAATTATATACTTCGTGATTTAGTATCATTGTAACTACTGCCTTCCCCAATTTTTTGTACTAAGATTGAACCGCCTGCAGAAACGTTTCGTTACTTAAATATATTTTATTCGGAAGTTATGCGTATGAAAAAGTCAGTTATCATTTTTGATGAACTATGCACTTAAGGGTTAAAGTCTAAGCATAATCAGCCTATAATGTTCCCTCTGTTGGGACTCGGGCCTCTTCTCTATGAGAGGGAAAGTTAAACATTGAAAGTCTAACTTGTCTTATTTATTATATATTGTCACTGCGCTTTCCATAACCGCTGTGTTTTTACACACTTTACAGGAGAAAAATAAAGAAAGAAGTTGGTGACTTTTGTTTGTTTGATCTAGTTTTTTTGTCAGCGACTTCTGAAGCTAAAGTTATTTTTCACTTTTTTGTGTATTTGAAGTCGGTTTTATTTTATTCAAAAAAGTTTTTTTTATTTTTCCAGTTTTAGTTGTACTTGTTTACTATCCTTTACAAATAGTTGCTATGCATTTATTTTACATTGCTAATAACACATTTCATGATCAATTGGTCATAGGCTTATCCCCAATAAAATGGAACTTAAACCCCTTTACGGTCATAACGATCAACACAAGATACATTGATACTGATTTCAATTTAGGGTTATACGGGGTGTAAACAGACCCGTGAACCAAGCATTCTGTACATCAAACTAAGTAACTTTACGCAAAAATTATTGCTGGGAAACAACTTTTTCTTTTGGGGTGAAAAATCACGTTTTACGGTAAAACTCAATGTAACGCACTCAAAACATTGTGCTGATGGATGGATTGAATAGTACGGGGGTCTTGAAGGTGTTTAAAGTAAAAATCTTACATTAGAAACATGTATTTGAAAAAAAAACTTGTGAAAAAGTTGGAACTTTGACCCCTAATATCTCCGTAACTAGAAGGTTCCCAGGTATGGTCTAGAACAAAAAAAATATCGCAATGACGGGGAGAACAAGTACCTTTCGGCTTCGTTAAGGGTCTTTTTACACCCTTTATTTAATGCAAAAAAATATATAATTTAAAAATTATATGAAAATATCGTCACGGTACATGCAATAGGTCGAATGTGAGTTAGGTACCACTTTACAGGAAAGACTAAAAACTGATTATTTTATGTTGTGTTAGATAAATAAGATTTTTGATCATGCATTTTGTATTAAAATTGGGTATGAAATCATAACTTATAACAATAGTGGTCATTGACTTTACAGTTTTTGTGAAAAGTTGACATAGGACATATTGCGTCTGTATCTAAAACCATTTTGATGACATAGGTTAAATGGATATCAAAACAGAAACAAAAAAAACTCATCTAAATATTAAAGTATTTATATATTATCTATACATATAATAAGACAGTAAAAAATCTGTGTCTGTACATTGAACATATTAAAAAAAAAAAAATTGAGGGGGGTTTAGGAACAGTAATAGAGCACGAATCCAAAAAAAAAAATCTGTCTGTTTGTCTGTTTATCTGTTTGTCTGTTTGTCTGTTTGTCTGTTTGTCTGTTTGTTTGTACACGCTAATCTTCGGAACTACTAGACGGATTTGAAAGATTTTTTTTTGTTGTATAGGTATTAAGTCTGGGCAACATATAGGCTATAATTTATCTTGGAAACTTGAACACCTGATGCAGAACCGCAATAGAATAGCTAAACTATAAGAGATACAAAAATTTTACCATAACAAAAATTGTTCCACGTGATGAGCATTTTCTGCTGAGAGAATAAATTTGAAGATCTGGAACACCTGATGTGGAACTCCAAGAGTCCAGCTACACAATAACATATATAGGAATCACGTCTTAGCAAACATTGTTCAATCTGATGAGCACTCTCTGTTGATTTATAAAAATCAAGGAAACTTGAACACCTGATGCAGAACCGCAATAGACCAGCTAAACTATAAGAGATACAAAAATGGTACGATAGCAAAAATTGTTTCACGTGATGAGCATTTTCTGCTGAGAGAATAAATTTGAAGATCTGGAACACCTGATGTGGAACTCCAAGAGCCCATCTACACTATAACATATATAGGAATGACGTTTTAGCAAAAGTTGTTCAATCTGATGAGCACTCTCTGTTGATTTATAAAAATCAAGGAAACTTGAACACCTGATGCAGAACCGCAACAGACCAGCTAAACTATAAGAGATACAAAAATGGTACGATAGCAAAAATTGTTTCACGTGATGAGCATTTTCTGCTGAGAGAATAAATTTGAAGATCTGGAACACCTGATGTGGAACTCCAAGAACCCAGCTACACTATAACATATATAGGAATGACGTTTTAGCAAAAGTTGTTCAATCTGATGAGCACTCTCTGTAGACTTATAAAAATCGAAGATCTGGAACACCTGTTGTGGAACTCCAAGAGCCCAGCTACTCCATAACACATATAGGAATGACGTCTTAGCAAAAATTGTTCAATCTGATGAGCACTCTCTGTTGACTTATAAAAATCGAAGATCTGGAACACCTGTTGTGGAACTCCAAGAGCCCAGCTACACCATAAAACATACAGGGTGTAAACGGACCCTTCACGAAGCCGTCAACCAAGCATTCTGTACATCAAACTAAGTAACTTTACGCAAAAGATTTTGCTGGGGAACGATTTTTTTTATGGGGTGAAAAGTCACGTGATACGGTAAAACTCAATGTTACGCACTCAGAATATTGTGCTGATGGATGGATTGAATGGTACGGGGGTAGTGGAGGTGTTTAAAGTAAGAATCTTACTTTAAAAACATGTATTTTAAAAAAAACTTGTGAAAAAGTTGGAACTTTGACCACCAATATCTCCGTAACTAGAAGGTTCCCAGGTATGGTCTAGAACAAAAAAATGATTGCAATGACGGGGAAAATAAGTGCCTTTCGGCTTCGTTAAGGGTCTTTTTACACCCTTTATAGGAATGACGTCTTAGCAAAAGTTGTTCGGTCTTTTTTTTTTTTTTTTTTACCGATGGGAAATCATCAAATGACTTCTCCCGCTCTGGGTGGAGTGGGAGGGAGTGTCAGACTCTTACTGACTAAAACCCATCCATGTTCCTTCATTGCCCTTTGTGTTCCAGGGCCACGGTATCTCTTTCGAACAGTCCCGCAGCCCCGGCAGGCATCGGCCCTTGCGGGCCCCTTCCTGGTTGCTGACATCTCTTTGAGGCGCGCGTGGAACACGAACGCGCCGTCGACACGGCCTATCGTCATAAGACGGACGGACGGTGAGCTAACCCATTACTCACCGTCCACAGGCCCGCGCCTACGGTGGCCGGGAGCCACCACGTGGCCCCCGACGCCCGGTGCGTCGCCCGCGGCGGCTGGGACGAGAGATTCTCTCCCTCTCACGTCCCGCCACCTCCTTCGCTAGCATGACTGCTTCGCAGAAGGAGGTGACGGCTTCCCATTCCCTCTCGCTCCGGACCATGGCCTGAACCAGGGCCGGGCGCGAGAGGTCGCCGCCGCCTATCGCCGTTACGAGGACACGGCGGAGCTCCGCCCAAGCGGGGCAGACCTCCACGGTGTGCGCCACCGTGTCCTCCGGACGATCCTCGCAATGATAGCACCCGGGCGTTTCCTCCCGCCCGATTCGGTGCAGGAACCTCCCGAAGTTGTTCGGTCTGATGGGCATTTCCTGTTGACTTATAAAAATCGAAGATCAGAAACATCTGATGTGGAAATCAAAGGTATCACTAATTTCACTGTATAATTATAAAATAACATAAGCTGGGAGTACCTCCACGCGGTGAAGGCGGTAACAGTTTAGGACTGATATTCGATGACGACGGTATATCATTGAAAATTTTACTCTACTGGACAAAACTCCCATTTATTTTTTTATTTTATCGAATAAATATGCCTTCGGGCTTATGTTATTTGAGTGTTTTAGACTTTTTCCACTTATCTTCGTGACACGGTAGCCTACCTGTTAACGCAGGGGAGCAGTCACTTAGATTTTAATTGATCAGGTATCTTCACAATAAAACTATAACCATGCCTAGAAAGAGGTCAAATCTTTCCCAATGTTCCAAAGGAGCTAAAAGATTGAGGATCATAAGATCCCAAGAATCTATTCTTATTCTTATTCTTATTCTTTATTGCACACAAAATAACGAAAAAATACACATACAAATTGCAATAATATAGCTTATGTACAATGGCGAGCTTAACCCAGAATTGGGTTTTCTTACAGCAAACCAAATTTTGATTGCGAAATTTGCGTAAGAGGATATACCTATGTGCATTAACAGAACATCTTATTACTTAAATTAATAAATTTTATAAACTAAACTACATACATACAGTATAATATACGTAATACATACAATATATACAATACAATGTACCGAAGAACGTCAGGAGAGACTTGATGCTGTTCGAGAACATCAGGCTGCAACTCGCTCCGTGGAAACCTCTTCCTCTCTTCTCTTCTCTTCCTCTTGGATAACGAAGCACACCTGCGTTCTCAGCGTATTTACGCATCTACATCCAGGTCTCTAGAGAACTGTGAAGAATATGATACGCGACTGACCGCTGATCGTGAACGTGATGCGTTGTCTCGCGAATCGGAGACCTTCACGGATAGAGAATTACGCATGAGTTCCAAGCGTATCTACGCATCGACTTCTAGGTCTCTAGAGACAAGTGGGGAACGTGATGCGCGACTAACCGCTGATTGTGAACGTCACGCATTGTCTCGCGAGTCGGAGACGTTCACGGATAGAGAATTACGCTTGAGTTCCAAGCGTATCTACGCATCGACTTCTGACTTACAAAAATGAAAGATATGGAACGTCTCGAATCGTCTCGCGCATCCCGTTGTTTTCCCGTCCCCGGGCTCTTAGAATTCGACATCAGACGTTTCAGATCTTCGATTTTGACGACCCCGTTGTCGCTGTCATAAGCAACAGGATCCGCGTACGAAGTCGCGGGCAGAAGCTAGTGTAAAAATAAATTTATTTGTGAAGTAAAGTCTCATAGAATTGATGATAATCTTGTGGAATCAATTGTTTTAGTTCTTGCAAGTGCATATATTTCGAAGTTTCAATTGGTATTGGTACAGTTTGGGATGATCTGGCAGTGATTCCAGACGCTTTGGTCGTACAGGTAATTCAGCCCATTCGTCTTGGAAGCACAGTTTGTAACGAATCATGCCATTAGGGGTATACTGAAAAGCAACCACATCGTTATCACAGGGATTGCCAACTTTGTTGCCAGGGCAAATACTTTTGTAGTATACTGGCTGAAATGTATAAAAATCATCACAACTACAGTAAATTGTTTCATAAGGACGCGGACGTTGTCTTGCAGCTTGAATTATTGGTATGTAGTCTGCTGGTGTATAGACTTCTCTTCGATTGCGCAATTTCTGCTCAATAGTAGAATGAATGGAGTCCACTTCCATGAAGGTGTGCAACTTCCAAGTATTTTTGTTCTATTATTACGTTTGTTTTAATGCTCAATTCTAGCAATGCATTAGAAAGTTTGATATTTCGGTTCTGATATCCACATCCATCACTCCAAATCGTAATTTTTTCGGGTCCGTGGCTTAGGCCCCCAGTGGTCGACGCACCTGTGGCCGACGCCCCCGATTCGATTAATTTAATTCAAAGTAATTTTTGATCAAATGTACTGTCACTACTGTCAGGCATAAAAATTGTTTTACAAAAATATTAAATGTACTTATATTGATTATGCATAACATTAAATCATAATTATATATATAACATAGAAATGCTTTTATATTAGAGGTATGTTTTGAAAAAAAAAAAAAACATTTATTTCAGGCAAGATGCGCCCATACGGAAGCAAGTTTAAACAAATTACATAATTGAATTGAATTTCAGAAAATTAGAAAAATTACAGAATTACAGAAAAAAAAAATAACAATTGCATTAAAGTCTTAGTTATTTTTCATTATTTATTTATATATCTCGATAAGAAATCTAGTATTTTTTTTATCTAAATCACAGTTTTCATCACCTATAATCAAGAGAATCATTTAACTTAATTATAATAATCAGTCTCAAATGTAATAAAATAAGTTAAATAAGATAGTAATTTTAAATAATCAGTCTTAAAAATTACTGCAGAACAACTAACTTTTTACATAATAAATGTTCTTTTATCTTTGTAACAATAACAATTAAACATATTCAACTGTGAAACAAATGAGAATAATTTTACCTAATTATATCAGTCAGTTTCAATAGCAATAACACAACAAAATAATCAGGCTTAAAAACAAACGTACTCGTAGAGTAACAAATTTTTGACATGTGAAATGTTCTGAAATTTTGCTAGCATAGAAATAATCAACTGTAAAAACTTAAACAAATATAAAAATTAAAATTTCAAAATTTAAAACTTAAAAATAGTATACAAGCAAAATCATCTCTTTTCATTATGTAAGTTAAATGATTACTTTTTAGGATGAACTGCCACATATTTGTTCTAAACGGATTTGTTCTAAAAACATGATTGTGCTAATTTTTTTGTTTTCATACTGTTCAGTTAAATTGGCAATCATTTTTTCATTTTTTCTTGTGTTGTTCTTTCTTCTGCTCACAGGAATATTTTTGTTTTTCAGTCTGAAAGAAAAAACTAGGTAAATATCTTAATAAATTTTTTTTAAACGATTTTTTATTTGTAATATTTTAAATTGTTTTATATATAAGTAAAATAAATAATATTACCTCGTTTGTGCCGTGCCGTAGGTAGAAATATCAATCCTAACCATATCTAAAAACGACAATAAAGACGGGTTCGTTCCCAGGTGGTTTTTTAAACGGTGATTCCAGGCCTCTACTAAATTAGTGGTTCTATGTTTTTCCTTATAACAACACCACTTTGCGATCATATCCGCAGGCTCAAGCCATTGGTCAACAAAATAATCATTGAACTTAGTTACTTGGTCGTCTGGAATACTGAAAAGAAAATAATCGATCGAATGATTGTGCAAAAGTAAAAATATAAGGAATAGACAAGCTTTAATAAAGTGTAAAAAATACTTAACTACCTGTTTTCCATTATAGCAAGCCAGCCGTCTTCAATTTCTTCTTTTGGTAGATACGCAAGGCAGATGCACAGTTTTACGTACTGTGTGGTCTGAGGAGACCACACAGTACATATTCTAATAATTTGAGAGATTTTGCCCGCCTATATACAGCATTTTGGAAATGTACAAAACACCCATGAATTTCAGCAGTCGGAAATTCGTTATTTATTGCGACCATTGCTGACATTTCAAAATCCAATGTGAATTTTAACGGTTTGAAATCTGGCAAAGCTTCTTGGAATTTTTTAACATCATTTCATATGTCTCTTTTTCTTTATTAATCAGCAGCGCGTAAAATATGGGCACAATGTTGGTTTCATCTGAATTATTCCCAATATCTCCGTGGATGGTATAAATCTGTTTGAAGGGACAGGGGCAGCAATCAAATGTACCGTCACAGAAGAAGTGGTGCACATTTTTAATTTCATCCGAAGCTATGTCTGATGCAAATACGATGATCCTGTTGCCGTCCTCATTATAATCAAATAACAAATGTTTTTGAAAAATGTCAGGTATAGTAACTTGAGCTGGATCCTTGAATCGTATTTTTTTACCTTCAGGGCTGTATATCGGCTTCTGTAAATCGCTTTTTTAATATTGTTGTAGATTGGAATTTCATTACTGTACTTTTCCCTCTATAATTTTGCAATTTTCGTTTCATACATTTTTTGAATCGAGCCAAAATTAGTTGTGACTTCTCTCTTTAAGTCATTCGTAAGAATTTTGATGTCGTTTTTTAATAAACTCGGCTGACACTCAGGCTTATGTCCTTTTATCATTTGAACGTTGTCACTTTCATTCACCAATTTAACTGCACCACCACACTGGCCATGTCTTTTATTCACACACACCCACACACTAGAGTTTTGATTTTTTCTATGAATATTATACGCAAATCCAGCGTGCAACAATGTTTTTCCATGTCTATTTTTAACTATATCGTAATTATTTAGCACGAGCCCTTGCGAGGGACCTTCGCTCGTCATTATGAGATGACACACTAAACTTTCTTATCAGTTGCATATTGAAATATTCAATAACTTGACTCAGGTGTGAAAGAGATAGACATAATATCTATTCATACTTCCTTATTGATTTCAATTTTGTAGACAAAAAGACGGACTTTTTATTGTTACAAATAACTACAGTTAGTTGACGAGGTGTTTGAAGTTGAAAGATAAAAATTCCATAAGGTAATTTATTATAAATGTATATTATAAACATTCACTTACATTTCATATGAACTCTTTTTGATTTTTTGGATGTTTGTACATAATAAATATGCTTCTAATGGGGAAAAAGGTGTGTAAGGATAAGGTTAAGTGGCGATCTGTTCTCTCTGCTATTTGATAGATAACTTTTGTTTAGGAAGGAAAAAATACTTTATTAATAGGGTGAAACACTTTTCTCATTTACTGTACTAAGTGAAAAAGCACAAAAAAAAATAGATATTGAATTAATCGTATCGGGGGCGTCGGCCACAGGTGCGTCGACCACTGGGGGCCTAAGCCACGGACCCATTTTTTCGGGGTGTATTTTTTCTATTGCCTTTTGTAATAAGTCTGTATAAATTGATGCAAATACATCACTTTCAATCCACAGCTTCGTGCCAAACATAGCATACCCACTATTAGTGAACAAGCACCTAATGTTTGATGAAGATATATTCAGGACGTATTTTCGGCTGAATAAAACACAGTTTGATTACGTATTATATTTATTAAAAAAAACAATGCGTGAAAAAGGAAGAATATCATTGAAAGAAAAATTAGCACTAACTCTAAGGCCCGGCGCCCACTATCGGTGGGCATCGGTGCGGCTCGGTAGAGCTCGAGCGCTTTACGCCGGCTTCGGGCGGCTTTGGGCGCCTAGTTCTGGCTGCAGAAACATCGCAGAGCAGTCACTCGTAACGTTCCGTGAAAACAGTTATGTGTGTGTATTTATAATGGTGGATTGGGACTTAGTTCTCATTGTTCATCTTGCTGAAGAAGAAGAGAAACTTGGAGCCTTAAGACAAAGAAGAAGATTTTGGGTGAATAAGCTTTGGAAGGAAAGATGTACTATCGGTGAATTTCATAACTTGTTTAATGACTTACGATATGACGTTCGCAAATTTTACGACTACTATAGGATGGATTATGAAAACTTTGAAGCCTTGGTTGCTCTGCTCCGTCCTTACATAATGAAAAAACCATCTACTTTCCGTTCATGTATATCTGTTGAAGAAAGATTATCTGTGTGCTTAAGGTAAATAATAATGTATTTTTTTTTTCATTTAGGTTTAATTATTTATTCAGCTTTAATCAAAAACATTTTTAATTCAGCTTATTGTCATCTTGGATGAGCGCTTTTCCAATTTTTTAGTTTTAGTTCTATCGATCTATCAAACTATGTCAATACATTATATTAGCGTATTGTCTTATTAGTAATAGTAAATATTAGTATCAACTAGTCACACTATTTATTGGAGCTGGAAAAACGATCATTATTTTAATCATAGATAATATGCATGTATTATTATAATATTACACAGGTAAAAATTAAATTTGTACATTCTTCTCATAAAAATCATATTCACCATTTCCATTTTAATTATATTAATTGTAGATAATAAGCATATTAGAACAAGTAAAAAAGTTCTTTATAGATTGTCATAATCATATTCACTCCCTTCAAGACAATCTTCATGGTTTCTAGATATGGGTGTAGGTGTATATGTCAATGGTGACCTTGATGTTGAAGATGTTGATGGATAGTTTGCTTGACTAAGAAGAGGAGTATTTGTTGATGTTGACGGATATATCCTCTTGGTGTTGACTGTTGTTCCGATAGCATGATCCCTGTAGTTCCCTGATTTGTGTTACTTAAATATGCTACTTCAGCTTCATTAACAATTCGTAAAACATTTTGTTTTACTTCAGCCTGAATGCGTAATGGTAATGTTTTTACCGTGACAGCCATGGATTTAAAAAATATATCGACGGGATGCTCCTCTTCATTTTTTTTAGAATGTATGTATTCTTTTAAAATATCAGCTGTTGTAATACTTTGTGATTGTGGATGTGATTTTTTTAATCGTGAAAGCGCCTTTTGTGATTTTCGTTGTGGCATTTGTGATTCTGAATGTGAAGATACTTGCGAGCCCGGACGTGATGGAGGAGGTGAATTAGTAAAAGAATCTTGTGTGTCATCCGTAGGTGAATCTAAATTGGATATTTGAGATTATAATGTTAGAATGAAACCCGTGAAGTAGTATGCAGGTTTTAATAACTATATCGAACACGTAGCACTCACAACATTACATATTATGGAGTAAATAAGGACCTCTAAACTAGGGGCGCGGGCGCACACATTGCGACACACGTGACGCGCGCGAAGGAACTACGTACACTGGTTCGGCGCGCGGACGGGCCACGGAGGGTGGCGGGACGTCGCGCGGCGCGGTAGTAGGGATACTAGGGACGCACGCTATAAGGTCTATTTTCTAAAAACGAATTTAAGAATAGGAGTTCCTTTTCAAATTTTATTGGTCTCTGATTTGTTGCTGCATCGCCACTTTTGTATGTTCTATTTTTTAGTGATTTTCTATAATTGCTTCGGATTTTCGTCCACATCTTTAGACAGTCGCCAGCTGAAAAAAATAATGTACGTGGATAGTGTGTTCTAGATTACCATGGGCGGTTTCTAGTTAAAGAAATAAAAATATTTACGACTGTTGGTAGTTTTGGATAATTAATACTTAATATGATAAACATTCTTATATTACACTAGCTTCCTGCCCGCGACTTCGTCCGCAAGCCTTAATAAATTATACACCTAAACCTTCGTCTTGAATCATTCTATCTATTAAAAAACGCATTAAAATCTATCACGTACTTTTAAAGATGAAGATGAAGAAGTAAGGTTAGGTGGGGTAAGTGGAACATAGTTTATTTTTCAAATTCTATGTTCAGTTCTTGCTTCTGAATGTAATGTCCTATTGTGACTTTGATAAACTCAACATATGTATACCTACATGTGTCAGTTTTCCATAGTTGAACTTCTTCTTAACCTTTGACTGGTGACATGGTTTTTGAGTAACGTAACTGGTGACGAACGGCCTGAGAGGCCGCTGCCGTATCTGATCTATAGCATAGAAATTCGATAAGGTAGTTCAGGGCTGTCTTTAAAAACAGTTGAATAACATATAAAAGGATAAAATAAAACTAACCAATAAACTCTAAGGCGTCGTCCTAATTGGGAGCGATCGTACGATGGCGCGATGCGTTTTTCATCTCACGCTCGTGGTCGTACGATGACCTACCTAACAGGTGTCCTAAAGGTGCCCATACACGGGTTGTCGTTTCGATCGATCGTCAAGAAAATCGTACTATTTTATCTTTCGATTTCCGTCCGTCACACACGAACGATGTGATCGTACGATTCTCAGTCTCTGTGCGGAGTGTTTAGCACGTACGTGGGTGAGCGATGAAGTCGCAACTACTTTGCTTAAGCGCATTGGCGCTCATTTTATATAAAAAAGACTTTCTACAATAAATAAAAGGAAGACTAGGAGAGAATGGACTAAGAGATGGCTTCTGAAAAGACATCAATATTCTCACATCAATCTTCTTGAGGAATTACGTTTTCATCCTAAAGATTGGCATAACTACCTTAGGATGACAGAGGAAACATACTTAGAGCTTTTGCATAAGGTATCTTCCAGAATAATAAAAAATGATACCAATATGAGGCAAGCTATTACTCCTCACGAACGTCTAACTGCAAGACTGCGTTTCCTGGCTACTGGAAGGACTTACGAAGATTTAAAATTTACAACGTTGATTTCACCACAGTCTTTGGGAAAGATCATTCCAGAAACGTGCGAAGCCATTTTCGATGCATTAAAGGATTACTGTAAGGCAAGTATAATTTTACCATAGCAGTTGATTATTATGCGCTGTTAGTGATGATAATTAGGTATAATAAAATATAATATAATATATATTATATTATCGACAAATTATTGTTTTACATCTTACATAATAGTATATCTTAACATTTGGCTTAAATTACTTTCATTCAACGGAAAAAGTATTATAAAATGTTTGCGCGTCATCTGGTATGTGAACATGGACTGCAGATTCTTTTTCGGGCTCGCGTGTATGAAAGTTGAGTTCCTGTTGTGTGGATGGTTGAGTTGTATGAACTATTGTTTGTGTGGGTTGCTGTAATATGAGTGGCTCCCGTATATGAAAGTTGAGTTCCTGTTGTGTGGATGGTTGAGTTGTGTTAACGAATCTTTGTGTGGGTGGCTGTAGTATGAGTGGCTCACGTGCTTGAAAATTGAGTACTTGTGAAGAGAGTGGTTGTAATTTTTGTGAGTGACAAATAGGAAAGGATTGAGGGGGAAAGAAACACTGTTTGTTTAAATTACCCATTTCGGCTTCAAACAGAGCATCATTTATAATTTTTTCCGCAAATAAGCGTTGATTTGTAGGCAAAGATCGCAACTTATGTGCCACGTTTTTACCGAAGGCATCAAACTTGTCATCCTCTGCTATTTCACATATTTTATTGCCTATAGTTTCAATAGTTCGATCAACATTTTGGGAAACTGACAGGTTTTTCCGGCGTTTAAAACTACGATCTTGTTGAGGCTCACTAAACCTTTCAACTGATGCGATGTCTGATCTTGGTGAAGCGACTTCATCTCTGGTGGTTTCAATACTGTCGTCATCAGATTGCTGAAACAATTAATAAAAGATAATTATTTATTTGTTGCAGTTTCCAACAAGCGAGAACGAATGGAAAATAGATGGGATTTTCCTAACTGTTTGGGCGCTGTAGACGGGAAACATATAAGGATAAGACTTCCTCCAGGAGCTGGATCTTATTTTTATAATTATAAACATTTTCATAGTCAAGTCCTAATAGCCATTGCTAACGCCAATTATGAGTTTATTTATTTTCATTTTGGTACAAACGGCAAAGTCTCGGATGGTGGTGTTATAAATGAAACGGACTTCTACAAAAACCTCTTAAATAATTCCTTAAAATTACCAAATCCTACTACAGTAAATGGTACGACTTTGCCTTATGTTTTTGTAGGCGATGAAGCCTTTATGCTAAGGAATAATTTTATGAAACCTTTTAATAAAAAACAACTGAACATTCAAAGGAGAATTTTTAATTACCGTTTATCTAGATCAAGAAGAATAATAGAAAATATATTCGGCATTTTAGTTGCCAGGTTTGGTGTATTAAAAACAGAAATTAACATGGATTTAGACAACATAAAAAAAATCGTAATGGCTTGCTGTGCTCTGCATAATTACTTACGCCGTAATACTCCTAACACCTATACACCGTTAACTGTGTTTGATAGAGAAAACTTTGAAAATAATGAATTTGAAGAAGGCCTCCGGTGTGATTTACTAGGACTCCGAAGGCGACCATTACGTAGTAACGATACTGGTAATCAAGTAAGAGAATTATTTGTCGACTATTTTAATAATGCCGGATCTGTACCTTGGCAGAACAACTTCATAGGACTTTATTAATAATTTTAGAAATAATAAATAAATAATTTTATAAATGTATAAACATAATCGGAAATCGGATGCGATATTGCCACACACGTACAATTTGTCGTTCGATTTTAACATCGAGCGACGAATCGTTACGATAATTGTCCCGTGTATGGGCACCTTAATAGATCGCGCGATGTCTATCGTGCGATGCCGTCGCTCGATGGCTGGCGTCGCGCTTACGCCACTTTAACGATGGCTCTTTATAGAGATGCACAGTTTTTGCTGTCGGGCAATATTGCTTTAAAAATTGCAAATTACATTGAAAAAAGGAAACGTAGACAACATAAAATACTTTATAGATCCAGGAATCTGCGCGGTGAATTTTTCAACCTTTATTTTGATGTACGAAATAACGAAGAAGACTTTTACGATTATTTGTCTATGTCAAAAGAAACATTTGACTACATCTGCAATGGAATACGTAGCGATTGTAATCATAGAGTGACCAACTTTAAAAAACCCATTAGTGTGGAAAAAAGATTGGTATTAACAATCAGGTAAGTTTTTTATTATTATTATGTGTGCGTTACGTACAGTCAGCCGCAGTTGAACCTATCCATTTTCCTCCAATTTGTAAGTCCCTGTTGAAAGACCATTCAAATGAAAGACAAATGTTTTATGTATTTATTATATTTATTTATTACTTTTTTATATTTCTTTCATATAGGTAGTCATTATGTCGGTTTAATGTGCAACAGAGTATATAAAACACTTCTTAAGTCAGCAAAATTACGTAGAATTCTAGTTTTAAACTACTGGATTTACAAATTTAAAAAAAATCTTATAATCAACTATTACGGTATAAAAAAAGCAGGAAGAAAGAGCTTTAAAAAAAGCAGTGATAGCCGAGTGGTACGACCGTTGGACTGCCAAGTCAAAGGTTGCAGGTTCGAACCCCGGCACGCACCAATGTCTTTTAGAATTCATGTGCGTATTATAAATTAATTATCACTTGCTAAAAACGGTGAAGGAAAACATCGTGAGGAAACCAGCACACCTGAGAGATTTTTCAACGGTGTGTGAAGCCATGTCAGAGGCCTACGGGCGGTTTAAACTCTGACACCAGGTTGTTCATCAACCATACGATAAGAAGAAGACGGTATAAAAAAAGCAATAATCACACATTTTTTTATTAGAAAAAGAAATTGAGGTGTAAAAAATCTTATATTCAAGAATCATATTCAGCATTAAATGATTCGTAGAATTGTTGTGTGTTTGTCGGTGGTGCCATGGATGGATGTGAGGATGCGTGCACAGGTGAAGGTATGATTGACATTGACCTAGTAGATGAAGAGTTTGAAGGGGGTGATGGCATAGCTAGAGAAATTTCGTCTGCTATTGAATTCTGTAGTTTACTTTTTAATCTTAATTTTTGCACTGGATTCATATATTTAAAATATGGAGCTAGCGATTTCAAAAATAGTAAATCTTCATCCTCAACTTCTTTTTCTTTCTCCTTAAACGCTTTAATTTTATTTTCTTCGATTTGGATCATTCGACGCTGATATTCGGTTGAAGATTGTCTTTACGTTTTCTTTTTTGGGATCCAGTTTGTAATCCACTATCCAAAGCTTCAGTTGACAAAGCACTCGTGCTCTGTGTAATTGTACTGCGCGCACTGGTAGACAGTGGTTCGTCATCAGAAGACACAAAAGCCTCGGATCTATTAGACATTGCAGTAGAATTCTCTTCATCAGGCAACTGAAGATTCTGCTCTGATCTTGAAGTGGATGGTAGGCTGGCATCATTATCATTATTTCCAGTTTTTTGATGAAAACTATTACCTTCGGTTGGTCGAGGCATTGAAACATCCTTTAAAAACAACATATGTTGGTAATAGGTCCACTTTCCTGAGTAATATTGTTCATTTGGGCTTCCTGGATCTCCAGAGCGAGGCTTACGAACTTTTTTCAATTCTTTTAGAAAGACATCCCTTAAGTGTCGCCACCTAGTTTTAACGTCCTTTTCTGTAATAAATAACAATAAATTTTAATTCAACGTGTTATTATTTACAGGTACTTAACAACAGGAACCCCTTTTCGGAAATTAGGAGTGCCATTTCGCATTTCAAAAACCGCAATAGCAAGTATCGTGATGGAGGTTTGCAGTGCAATTTGGAATAATTTTAACGAAATACATATGAAGTTTCCAAGTATCGAAGATTTTAAGGAAATAGCAAATTCATTTTCAAATAAAAATAAATTTCCACATTGCTGTGGGAATCTGGACGGAAAACACATTCGTGTCGTAAAGCCACAACTCTCTGGAAGCATGTATTTCAACTACAAAAATTATTACTCAATTGTTTTATTAGCGGTCTCCGATTCAGACAACACATTTCGCATCATTGACGTAGGTGCATACGGGAAAGATAGTGATGGAGGCGTTCTCAGCAATTCAAAATTTTTTCAAGAACTTAACAGTGGAAATATTCAATTACCACCCGAGGAACGATTACCGAATAGTGATATTGTGGCACCATATGTATTTTTAGGGGACGAGGCTTTTCCTTTGAAAACGTTCATAATGAGACCTTATCCAAGAACACAAGCAACAGGAAATGCAGATAAATCAAGATTTAATTTCAAATTGTCTACTACAAGGGTCGGTATAGAATGCACCTTTGGAAATAGCTGCTAGTAAATTTAGAATTCTTTTAAAAAGCATCGAAACATCTGTGGACAATTCAATTAAAATTGTAAAGGCAGTCTGTCTGTTGCACAATATTATAATACACAGAGATAAGAGAGAACCAGAATTATCTGTAACAAATAATCAATTAACACGTTGAACGCCAGTGCGTGTTCTTCGTTTTTCCATTTGGGCCATGGGGGGCACCATTTGGTCGACAGTTAACTGTTCCGTTGGGGCCGCGGGGGACAACATATGACCGCGAGTCAGAGGTGATTTTAAGCGTCTCTATTGGGCCGGCGGGCACAGATATGAAGCTAATATGTATTTGAAGTGACCCCCACGGCCCTGCAGACAAATAGATTGTATTTGGTTTTTAGTAAAAACTATGACTTAGAAAAATATGACAAATAATTTCGGGACAAGACTTGTTTGTAAGTTCTAAAGGAAAAAGTGTGTGTGATAATGTGTTATTTTATATTTTTCCATAAAATTACTATTTATAATGTGTTGTAAAACACTATACTGTTACTTAAGTAGTTAACATCTGGTTAAAGTTGTACTACATAGCTGTTAGGATTTAATTTTTCGGGGATAGTTTGATAAATGATACTACATCAAACATGTATGACAAATCGACAGCTCCTTTTGCCCTATTACAGTCTAGCACGATTTTCGGGTTCGATACCGTTTTTCCTCGCTTTGTAATTGTCTGGAAACGGTCGGAATGTTTGGTCGAAAGAACAAGTACGTCTCTTTTATCTTTCCACTTCATAATAGTAATTCCATCTTCGCTCTCTCTAGCTATATATTCACCCGTCTTCAGTTTAGCATTAGCAACCTCTTTTGGTATATTCCTTCTATTTTTTCTAATAGTACCCACTAGATGTGTTTCATTTTCCGATGACCGACACCCCGACCCCCGCGGCCCCCACCAACGAAAAACGCGATTTATTTCCGCTTGGGCCATGGGGGGCAACTGTTGAGTGACAGTAGTATTTTGGTGAAATAAAGTCACAAATTACTTTTCTTCGATTTATTTCATGTGATTTGGCACATTTTCTAGCCCCTAAAGCAATAAAAACTGATACGTAAAATTTAACAATCGGGCATTTTTAACCTGGCTCCGTTTGCTAACTAAGTGAGGCCCATATGTTGTCCCCCACGGCGTTTAACGTGTTAAATAACAATTTTGGAAGACTTCCTCGTAATAGAGTTAATAATCGTGCTACAATAACAGCAATTAACGCTAGAGAACTCTTCACCACTTATTTCCTTAATAGAAATGATTCCTAATTGACAGTTAATTTACGTTAATAGGGCTTAGTGCATGGTTGGCATACTAAATTCACCTATGAGGAGCCCCACTATGGGAAAATAAAATTATAAAAAATGTAAAAAATATATTGACGATTCAAACCCTCATATCTTCTAAAGTATACCACTTACGATAATTTACTTGACACATGTTTCATCATTGGCTGTCACAATTTTTTTCCCCGTACTGAGGCTCCTCATGGGTGAAATCGGGTCTAGTTCATAATATCGAACGTGAAATCACTATGCCAGGCTTCATACAAAAATGTCAGAACCTCTTTAGTAATGAATGGAGGTACGATTTACGATTACGATTCAAATTATATCTAACTATACTAAGTAGATACTTCAGCCAAGGTATGAGTGTGAGTGTGTGTGTGTGGTATACATTATACAATTCTGGTTGTGATTAAAACTAAGCTCAAATTACTATCTACTTAAGAATAAGAATAAGAATAAGAAACTTTTATTTGTAAACATAGGTAGTTACACGGTGTGTGAGATATTACAATATACTTAGTTAGATTCTCTATGTTTTGCCGTGAAGCGTACAAATATGAAAAAATAAATGAATTAATTTAAAAACAATTTATCAGAGTGTTTCATGCAATCATTATCTTACGAAGTTATAATATAAGAAGAACTGTAATTTTAGATTTTGAATTTTAGATTACTATAATAATTCGAAATAATTCAATAATAATTCAGAATTCGCAATACCGCAATACGCTCCAAAACTGGAATCGCTGATGTGGGGAACAAGACTGCTAGGTTGAAGTGGGATTGGGCGGGCCATGTCTATAGAATGGATCAGGACCGATGGGCCAGAGTCGTCACGCAGTGGGTGCCAGAAGACGGGCGTCGTCGCCGAGGGAGGCCTAAAAAACGCTGGCGTGACGACCTCGACGCGTATTTGAGAGATTGGCCAGAAAAAACCGCACGGAGAGAAGAATGGAAGGCTATGGGGGAGGCCTTTGCCCAGCAGTGGGACAATAGTGGCTAAGAAAAAAAAAAAAAAAAAAATATCCATTACAATTCTTAGTAACATTAAATGCAAAAATAAAATGAAAATTAATTAAATCAACATTAAAAAATTTGAAAAATATAGTAAATTATCAATTAATTAGCAATAGTTAATATAATTTAAGAGTAGATGTCAGGTAAAAAAAAAAAAAAAGTTAAACAGAGGTCAATATAAAATATCATTAAATAATACATGTCAAATATTAGATTATCACAAAAGAGGTCAGAAAAAAAAATGTCAAAGATTCAATCATATTTCGTCATAAAAATAAACAAATATTATCAAAATACACAATGGGATGTCAAAACAATAAATAGCACTAGTAAAAAAATAAACAATTAATCAGACATGTCAATCATTAAAAATTATAGTACTATTTTTTCCTTCAAAAACTCATTTACATTATAATAGGATCTACACACATCAACACCGTCTAGGGATATTTTGTATAAAGTTCTTAAACTCAAAAAATACTGGCCAGTTTTAAATTCTTTTGAAGAAAGCTTATTTTGTAAACATTTTTGAACGATTCTAAATTTGAATTTGAAAAAATAAATTAAAAACAAAAGATTTACGCGGCATAATAGTAGCGAAGTCCGAAGGTTTCATTTACCTACAGTAGTTTTTGGCTATTTTTTTGTGTCAAATTTATTTTTTATAACAAGTTATTGGTTAATTTCGAATTAATGTTATTGTGTGCATCACGTAGCGGCGCCATTTAACGAGAGAGGAAATTTTAAGGGCAGTAGGCATGCTCCAAGCTGGGACTACTCAACAGAGTATTGCTGAGGAGATTGGAACAAGACAAAACGTGATATCAAGGTTATGGTCACGTTATCGTGCTACTGGTGAAGAGGCTGAAAGATACCCAGGCGGGAAGCGCATAACCACTCAACGACAAGACCGATTTTTGCAAGTTGCCGTGAGAAGACAATCAAATGTTACGGCCATGCAGTTGGTTCAGAGGCTCCAATCAGAGCACCAGTTGCTTGTGAGTGACCAAACTGTGAGGAGAAGGCTGCATGAAGCTAACCTTCATGCTCGCAGGCCGTTTCGTACTCCAGCACTACGCCGAGGAAATCGTGGACGACGACTAGAGTGGGCTCGTGAACATTTGCTCTGGGAAGATAACCAGTGGTCTGTAGTGCTGTTTACCGATGAGTCCCGGTTCGGTTTCCATCCCGATACTCGTAGAGTACGTGTTTGGCGAGTTCCTGGTCGTGAGAGCCGTCTGCAACATCCTCAGGAAGTCCATTCATAACACGGCGGGACAATTATGGTTTGGGTGGGAATTCATGTTGGTGGAAGAACAGACCTCGTTTGGATCAGAAACACCATGACGGCTGGAAAATACAGTAACGAGGTGCTAGTACCAATAATCTACCCCCATCGACAACAAATGGGCCAAGAATTCACGCTCATGCACGATAAAGCCCGTCCGCACACAGCGAGAATGGTGACGAGCTGATTGCAGGAGCACGACGTATCGGTCTTAGGCTGGCCCGTTCAATCGCCTGACCTAAACCCCATAGAATACGCGTGGGATATGCTCCAAAGAAGGGCTTTGAGGAATTTCCCTGCAAACATTGCGACGGAAGAGCAACTTTTTTTGCATCTTAGCCGGACCTGGTACAATATACCGCAGCAAGACTTGGATAATTTAATCCAAAGCATGAAAAACCGTTGCAGGACCGTTATTAACGTCATGGGTGGTTTTACTGACTACAGATTTTTCACATAACTGTTAAAACAGATAATTTTTTCCTTATTTTTCACTTTTTCTTGAGAAACACATTCATTGTTAGATTTTCCATTATTTCAAGTTTTTTCTTTATTTGAATAAAAATTTGTTTACGCAAAAAAAATAGTTTTATTTTATTCTGGAGTGTAGTCTGATAAATGGGCTTTATAAAAATATAAACATGTTGTATGTTATATTTAATAAATTTTGAGTAAATCGAGTAAATCCAAAATATCCCTAGACAGTGTTGATGTGTGTACTAACCAGAAACATCTTTAAATGTTTTTTGAATAGGTGTATATTTAATATTTTAATTGATTCTGGTATATGGTCATAAATATTTGGTGCCATACAAAAAACACTGTTATGCATCAGAGCTGTTTTGGACTGTCTCGAGCACAACATATTGACGTGTCGTCGACTCCGGTTATTTCTGTCAGATAGCTTAGGAAATAAATTCGGATTGGTTTTAACGAATACTGCAACTTCGAATATGTACATACTGGGTAGTGTCAGTATTTTACATTTAATAAAAAAAGGTTTACATGTATCTGTACATTTTAACCCAAACATTGCCCTGATGCACTTTTTTTGGGCTTTAAATATAAGTTTCCTATTGGTTGAGTTTCCCCAAAAAATAACTCCATATCTTAATATTGAACTCGCCATGCCATGGTAGGCTGTAACAATAGAGTCCGTTCCTATGACTGGCGCAAGTTTATATAAAGCATATGCGGATTTGCTAAGTCTCTTCGCCAAATCTATCGTATGTGCCTTCCAATCAAGCCGTTGGTCTATGGTTAACCCTAGAAATTTGGTTGTGTCAACTTGATTAATTTTTTTGTTCTCGTAAAGAATATTCATAGTAAAATTTTTGCGTTGGGTAAATGTCATTAATTTGGTCTTGTCAATATTTATCTTAAGATTATTGTTATTAAGCCATTTTATTATTGATTTTATAGTATTAGTAACGTCATTTTCATATATTAATTTGTCATATTTTAGTTTATCTTTACAGTCAATGGTAACTGTGCTGTCGTCGGCAAATAGTGTCATGTGATGTTCCGTTACTTTTGGTAAGTCATTTATGTAAAGTATAAATAGAGGGGGGCCAAGCACGCTCCCTTGCGGCACACCATATTTGATTTTTTTATCACGCGACCGATAGACTCTTTCGTTCTTTGTTTTTTGATCCACTTGTGTAATTTCCACATATTGTTTTCGATTTTTTAGATATGACTCGATAAGTTGTAGGATATTGCCTCTTATTCCGTAAGCGTCTAATTTATTAAGTAATATATTGTGATCTACGTAGTCAAAAGCTTGAGTCATATCACAGTAAATTGAACATACCGGTATATTTCGGTCAACATTTGCAATTACATTATTTAAAAAGTCATAAATGGCCATATTAATGTTTTTATTTTTCCTAAAACCTTTTTGTTCTTCAGTCAATATGTCTTGCTGTACTAAATATTTATGAATTTGTATATATATGTATTTTTCGAATATCTTAGAAAATATAGGAACAAGTGAGATAGGCCTGTATGATTCCTTTTTATCTCGGTCGTTTTTTCTGTATAGTGGTTTTACAATAGCAGTCTTTAGTTTGGTCGGAAATATACCTCGCGATATGCATAAATTAATTATGTAACTTAAATGGCTACTAATGCTGTCTGACACATATTTTATTGTTTCTGTGGTTATACGCTCCTACGCTCCTAGTATTTTTTAAGGATTTGATTATTTGTTTTATATCGTCTTCGTGACTAGGTGCCATAAACATCGAATTGTTCGAATGGGTTATATTCGAAGTGGCTCGTATTCCGGTATTAAGGACAGGTTTAATCTTGTCAATGAAAAAATCGTTGAAAACGTTAGCTATTTCACGAGGATCTGTTATATTTTTATTCCCAGTTGTAATGTTTGAAATTGTGTTTTTAGGTAATTTTGGTTTTGTCTCGTTTATGATCTCCCATGTCGCTTTTGATTTATTTACTGCTGATTTTATTTTATAAGTATTTTGTGCTCGTTTAGTTAATTTAACTATTCGCTTGTAGGTATTAGCGTAATCATTTAGTTTCCTTTTATTTGCCTCATTTCGGTTTAGACGGTAACTCCACAAAAGTGTTCTCTTCCTTTTACTACAGGCTCTAACTCCCCGCGACACCCATTGAGGTCGTTTGTGTAGCCTTATTTTTATAAATTTAAATGGGAAGCACAGACGATAGAACATGGAAAAAGTCTCCAGAAATAGGCTGTAAGCCTTATCTGGATCATCACCTTCATATACGTTTGAAAAAGACATATTTTGTAGACATTTTTTAAACTTATTCATATTTTCTAAACTAAAGTCACGTCGTTTTACATACCAATGATTTATGCGGAAAGTTCTTTTTATGGGACACTTCAATATTTGACACGTGTGATCAGATAGAGCAGATTCAAATACCTCAGCTTTGCATTTATTACCAAGATTATGTGCAAAGTTGTCTATGCATGTGTTACTTTTTAGCCTGGTAGGTTGGTTGATTTCTAATTTCAAATTAAAATTGAGCAGCAGGCATTCTAAATCAAAGGATATATTATTACGTTTTAACGTGTCAATATTGAAATCACCGCATATTACAATATTTTGGTTTTGTTTGTTTGTTATAAGCAGTAACATTTTTTCCAAGCGGTCAAAAAATGTGGTCAAATTATTAGTTTTTGGGATTCTATAAATGCAGATGATAATGGTGCTTGACTGCGTTAATTCAATAGCACAACATTCAAATGACTTACTTATTGCTAGTTCATTTATGTCAGGCAAATCCACCCACCGAAGTCCACTTCTAACCAAGATACAAGTTCCACCTCGTTTTGATTCTGTTCGACTAAAACACGCAGCTAGGTCAAAGTTGGGAATAGTTAGAAAGTCTTCATAGCCCGACATCATGAAGTGTTCAGAGATGCAAATCACGTCAATGTCGATATTTTTCATACTGAGCTCTTCTATGCACACAGTAAGAGCATCTGCTTTATTTAGGAGTCCTGCAATATTCTGGTGTATGATTTGCAAATAGTTGTCATAGAAATAACTGGTTACTCGGTAATTGGTCAGTTTGGTTAAGCTCCTTCGTATTGGTTTGTCTATAAAATATGTCATATGTTTTTAGTCCTTGAATAAAGTTGTCAATATCTTTGAAAATTGCATGAATGCCATAGTTATTAAGTAATCCAGTGTGTTTTGAAAACATAGTATAATCATTTGATAGATTCTTATTTGAGTCCAAAAAGTATGCATGTTCATGTGTCAATGTGTCTAGATAAAGTAGGTTGTTAAATAATTCAACCCTCCAATTGTACATAGTTTTGTAGTCATTGAGTTTATATGTCGGAGCACAGAGTATAACATTGGTATGTGTTGTTTTTTGTAGAGCCGTCCGAATATACAATACGAGCTGGAAATAGTCCTTTGTTGAGTTGAAATCTTCCTCCCCTATCAATATAATACAAAAATCATTTGTTGTAAAATCTTTTAGTTTCTTTTCTATGTCATTTAATAACTGTTCAGTTTTACAGTTCGGCATTAAATAATGACATATGTTTTTAGAATTTTTACTTAATGTCGTTTCTGCTATGTTTCTTACTTTGTTCTTGTTGTTCGTACTCAATATGCATATATGACAATCTGTCGTTTCTACTTGTAGTTTTTTTTTACCTTTAGAATTTGTTATTGTAGTAATTGGTTTACTTTGCATGTTGAGGGTAGGCTTTTTTGTTTTATTTTGCATTTCGGGGGTAGACGTTTCCGTTTGTGTTTGTGTTTGTAAACAATGCAGAGATTCCGTTTCTGAAGGTAAGACTACTTCGTGATGTTGTGATATTTTGTCGGATGATATATCAGTTTGTGTTGCCTGGTGGGATTTCTGCAAAGAATTGGTATCTTTGCTTGGGGTAGACTTTCCAGCTTTACTCTTTCTATTCCGATTTGGTGTTAGATTTGTGTTATCTGTTAGACTGAGTTTTTTATATGTTTCAACGACTTTCAAGCTCTTGTTGAGGTCAGACTTCAAGCGAAAGTTTTCAGTATTTAGGTTCTCAATCTCATGGTTAGCACTAGTCAATTGGTTTGTGAGTTCAATTATTTTCTCATTTAATTCAATTACCGTTTGACTTTCGTTAAGTGACGTGTTCGGGAGGCTTATCATAGTGGTATCAAAAAGAGGAGACTCACATCTCGGAATGTCGTCAAGTGAGCTTGCTCGTCGGGGTTTGCTAGTGCGATATGTGATGTTCTGCTCGAGATCCATGATGAATAAAGAAAAAGTTAAAATGCTCCGTGTATTGGAACGTATCAGAACTAAGTCAAAAAGACTAGTATCCAAGTTAAGTAACTGTTGGCAAAAGCAATTTCTGAACGAATTTTATTCAGTCAGTGCTGATGAGCTGATCTGTGATTGGCTAATGGGGATCAGCTGTCCTTTGTTTACTTAAAAAAATATGTTTTCAAATCTGCAACTGTCCTGATAAGTTTTTTTTTTGGTCCAATGGTTGCTTTATCCATGTAAATTAAATTTTGATGAGAATATTGTACATAAATATTTGAAAGCCAACCTGGTATTATGATGTTGTTGGTTTTAATCCAATAGTCTGCTAATTATGTTCTTACACTTTTGGTGTCATATTCCATGAGAAAGAAGATTCTTTCATCTTAGATAACACTTTCACAGATAGTCAGTAGCACTTATGTATTCAATAGATGTATTTTGCATGTAAAAACAATTAATTGGAAATATACTTTCACGGAACGATGTTGACAGGTTGGGATTTTTTTTTTTTTTTTTTTGCCCCTTAACGAGTGTAGATGAGCGAACAGCTGATACACAGGCCCCCGGCTAAAGATCAGTGGGAAGCAAAAACTGCTGATGTTCTTCAGGTTCAATCGGAAGAAGTCATCCATGTAATCTGGACCACATCGTTGAGTCCTACTATTCCATCTGGCTCGTATCACTCCAAGAATGTATCTCAGGTCCATTGCGCTCGTCCGCTGCCCTATTTGCTTCAAACAGCGATAGTAAAAGTACAGCGGCCAAGCGCATGAGACCTGAGGCGGCACCGGCCAATCCCTTGGAACACCCCCCTTCAGCCTCTTCAGCTGGTCCAACCCACTTGGACGTACCCGCAGGTCTTTTGGGCAGTCAATGACGCCCAGGATCCCACTATCCAAGATTGAGTCATACTCGCGTTGAAAGGCTGGAGGCAGGGTCCCGCTGAGGACGGACGTGCCGTATTTCCCTCTCCTTTTATCTCCGGTCATTGGCTCCCAGACGCCGTAGTTTCGTGGACCTTCTCTTTTGTCTTCTCGAGTACGTCCTTCACTACGTCCGTGTGCTCCTTCGGTACCATATCCTTGACTGCCTGGCTGATAAGATGACTCGCCCCAGCCACGACCGCACCCGTCGGTCCTCCCGACATAAAGCCCATTACGGCCGATAGGGCTGGGTACAGCAAGTAGTTTTTTGCTGCGGTGATGATGGAGTCAAGCGTGATCGGGTCGGGGTACTGGATGTCCGTGACGCGTATTGCCGTCATGTCGTGGTTGCCAGCCTCCATTCTGGAATAGAGGACGTACAACCTTCGCGGCTCAATGACTTCAGTGGCCAGCGACTGCGTTGTTACGGCGGGTGTTCCACTCATCATGACGGTGCAAGGCTGCGCTGCATGTGCCTGAGTCATCCGGTTGGTAATGTAAGCGTCACAGTCCACCCACATGCCGAGCGCCCTGAGCCTCTCATTGTCCTCATCAGGGTAAACCACAATGGGCGCGTACCTAGCAAAATCGACCGTGCCGATTGTCTCCAGCTTAGAGCCTGCCCTCTCATGTAACACCAGGAGTCCCTTCCTGTGCTGTCCGTTGTATCGGTACTTACTTGTTTTATTTACGTTCCTCGCAATTATATCTCATGCTCTTTCACTTTTCAACCTGTTGTTATAGTCCTCACTCTGTTTATTCCAAACAACAGGATGTAAACGTACTTGGTTAATTAAATCTTCTTCGAATGTCATCTTGTATGTAACAGAATAGCCAAACGCTTTACACGAAGAATGAAAACACAAAGTGGCGTCCGGCCGCGAGCGAGCCGAGTACCTACTGTGTGTCACTGGTGTTGGCCCTTGCCCCTTTCGTCCCGCGCCCCTCGCGCGTCGACGCATCGCGTATGTAACCAATTAGGACACTCAAAAGAGATCTGTTGCTTTGACTACATGGTCGCACGATCAAACGCATCGTACGATCGTTATTAAGCATTTCATGTGCTCGCACGATTACTTGCGAGGTTCAAATAGGACACTCTGATGAAATCTGTATGTTTGAACTCATCGCACGACGAGAACGCATCGTGTCATCGTACGATCGCTGTCAATTAGGACGACGCCTAAATGTATTTTTAATGAAGAACTTGCTATTACCATGTATGTAGTAACTAAAATCAAAAAAGTAGAGATGAGATCAATAATCATAAACAAATGCTACTCAGGCGTTGAAACAAAGAAAGCGCGGGGAAGGGGGTGAAATGATGTTTCACTGTTACCGCTCGGCCTGTGAGACCGCTTGTCACCAGTTAAAGGTTAAGCTAATTTCAATGCTAACAGCCAAAAAATGGCAAATCGTTAGGTTAGTGCTATTGTTCCTCTTTCCCCGGTTTTTGGGGTAAGAGGAACAGTCGACATAGCTCTGTAAATACCTAATCAGTAATCTGTGTAGTTCAATTTGAGACCATCTCATTTTTAAAATCGTGTGAGTCAAATGTGAACTCAATACCATTAAAATAACGTCTACAATTGTAAATAGTGAACATAAATCGAAAATTGGGGTAATAGGAACGTATAATTTCAAGTCAGGGGTACTAAACTAAAATCAAAGTGGTATATTCTTATGTAGATATTTACTTATTCATAAAATACAACAGCCTTAACTAGCAGTAACTTGACAGCTTCTTGACAGATATATTGCAATAAGCATGTTAACACTTTCGCTGCCCAGCACCCAGCATATGAGTCCAAAGTCCATACTACGCAGGGTGTTGGGCAGCGAAAGTGTAGTAACCTTTACTGCAAAGAGAAGTTCGTAAGTTATTGCGACGAATAATTTTTTTGAACTGTGGTGCACCTGAACAGCAGTCCGCCCATTAAATATAGTTATTTACGTACTAAATAGGAACTTTTTCATAAAAAAAATAAAACATTGGTGCCTTTTCAGGTAATCCTACTGAATATTAAAAGAATGAAATGACATTTTAAAAATAATCTGCCCTCTTCGACCAATTGCAGGCGTAGGTAGTTTCGAGACAATGTCCTCCGTATGGACTTCAGAGATATCGTCGAGTACAGGGAAAGTAAAAATGGTATCGCCTTCTACTTTTGACTTCTTTCTGGTGTATTTTACCACAGGAGAACCGTTATCATTTATATTTAACACTATGCCTACATAATGTTTTACGTACTTTTTTGTGCAAAATTTTACCAAGAGCCAATCATTCTCACAAAATGGTGCATTAGTATGGTGGTTTTCTTTCTCATTCTCTAACTCTTCACTCTCACCATCATCATTACATTTTAATAGTTCCTCACAGAAATTACTACTGTCACTATTATCGTCATACTTTATTTCCGTCTCACTATCACTAGATGATAACGAATGTTTTCTTTTTTTCTAAAGCTTTTTCTTTTTTGTTTCCATTTTTAGAGCTTTTTTTAATCTTGTGTATTTTCTCATTCTTTATTTCAGTAGCTTTCACCTTCTGTTTATCCTGCTGTTTAGTTAAAAGTGTATTTGTATGCATCTTACTCTTTTTCTCGTCTTTTTTGGTTTGCGATTGTTGTGCCTCTAGTCTCTCTAGTTCTTCACTCTCTTCACCATCGTCACTACCTTTTAATAGTTCCTCCCAGAAATTACTACTGTCACTATCATCGTCATACTTTATTTCTGTCTCACTATCACTTGATGATAATGAATAGTTTCTTTTTTTTCTATTTTTTTCTAAAGTGGTTACATTTTTGTGTTCATTTTTAGATCTCTGATTAATCTTGTGTGTTTTCTCTTTCTTTATTTCAGTTTCTTTCACCTTCTGTTTAGTTAAAGTTGTCTTTGTATTCATTTTACTCCTTTTTTCCTGTTTTTTAGTTTGAGATTGTTGTGCCTCTAGAGTTCTTTTGTAGACGTCTTCGCTTGTTATAACTTCTGCACTAGTAGCCATTCGTTTCCGTTTTGTTTTAGTGCTGGTTCCCGATTTAATTTTCATCAAAAGCAAATCCTCAAACGTAACAAGGCGGTCTTCCAGTATTTGAATCTTAGGTTTTTGCATTTCAATTTTTTTGGCATTTAATTGGGAACCTACGGTTGCATTGGCTGCCGTATGAAACGTATGAAGGTTTGGCACCAAGACCATGCTTAAATTGATTTGGTTCAATGAAAGTTTGAGCAACGAATCTGGATTCACTGTTTTGGTTAGGTGGTCAGCACGATTTGATGTGTCAGTGAAATGGCCACATGATATTTGTTGATTGATCACATAGTTGATGACTGAGTCACTTTGCTTGGATGTAACAGCCCAAGGTTCCTGAGATATTTGTTGGTTGACCACACGGTTGACGAGTAAGTCACTTTGCTCGTCATGCCAGATATACCTACTGTGAGAATAGACCGAGAGTTATTATTTTCTTAAAAAAATTAATAAATCACAATCTTCTAATATAGGGTGAAAGGCACACCGACGATTCTAAACACCTCCCCCCCCCCCATAGAATTTTTCTGTGTAATATTTTATTAAAATGTAATAAATATTGTAAGTTCCATTTATAAATCAAGAAGTGGCGTGGCAAGTTTAAGTCTGCGTAATAACCACAATGATAACATCTTCTAGACAGTATAAAATGTGTCACGTGCCACGGCCATATAAAATGCTGGTTTAAAAGTTCGAAATCATTTCTAGATAAGAAACGATCAACATCCAAAGGCATCAATTCAGGCATATCCAATTTCTGAAAAAAAAAAACACTTGTTGGTTTTTCTCGTATAATAACTATACCCTATAGTATTCGTTGTTATTTTTGTTTATTGCAAGCAACGTACAACCTGAACCGCCGCATTTGGGTACCTACATAAATCGATCCTTCGGGTTTCAAAGTCCGTAAAAGACATTAGGGGCATTAGGTAAAGCTTTTTACACTAACAATAATTATCGTTAATAAAACAAAATACCCACCAAAAAACCCTTTAAAACGAGAAGTTGAAATATAAGGATTCAAGAATACGATATTGCTACAAAAAAGTTGACGATCTGAGCTTCGAGGCAAGACCGGCCATATGACGGACTTACCTCGTCTTATACGGACTTCCCAACTATTGTATTTTAAGGTTAGATATTTACTACACTTAATATTACAAAACTCTTATGATCAATTCAATAAAAGAAATATATAGAAGGCCTATTTAACTACTTAAATTACTACACTCGACGCTTCAATTCGTTTTATTTAGCACTTTTTTTTTCTTTTTTCCCCAACACATTGCACTTTACATTGGAGTTCACAACGCGAGTAAACAAGGAAGTCGATTTTCTTCACCAAAACTAGTTATAGCGACATCTATGATTTTCAATTCGAACTAATCCACTAAGCTGTTTTATCGACCGAGAGGTAAACTCCATAGATAATCAAACACGATCGTAACGACGTGTAGACGGACTTGCCTTTTAGACGGTCTTCCCAGCATTGACCTTAGTTAAGAAATTATTTTTTTTCTAAAAATCAATTCTAATAATTGACAGTCCTCTATAAAGTAACAAAAAAAATTTTTTTTTATCAACAATTCTATTGTTTATTAACTTACCAATTTGTTATGAACAAATTTTCAACTTTTTTTTTTTTTTTTTTAACTTCTGGAATTAACAATTACAACCATAGAATTGTAACACGTGTTTTTTAAAAGTACAAAAACATGTTTTTTTTTTCTATACTTTGTTATATATGGTTGTTTTAAACAATTTGTTTATAAAAAAAATTTATCAACAAATGGCGGGAAATTTTTTTTTTGCAAATCAATAAATATCTTGTATTAATAAAAAAAACGATAATATGATGATTAAGAAAAAAAAATTCTTTTTTAACAACATTACTTGGTGTTTTAAGTTTTTGTTCAAGTAAAAAAATTTTTATAAACAAAGTTTAAATATTTTTTTAAGTTTTATGGCACTATCTTGTTAAGTATGTATGTAAGAAAGGCTCTACGAAGCGAAATTTTTTTACGACCATTATTTAAACATTTTTTTTCACTTACAATTAAGACGGTAGTTCGAGAAAATTTCGTTAGTTAACAATTGTTTAACTTGTTGAAAAATTAACTTTAAGTAAAATTTCCAACGGGAATAAATTATTTATAGTGTTCAGAACACACCATATTTTTTTCAAATTAAAAAAATAATATTCAATACCTTAAATAAATTAATTAATGTGCCGTACTCGCTTTTGACGCCACGCGTGCAACCTAAAAATGTCGCGCGCAGACCTATTTTCAGCGTTAAATTAAAATTATAAATAATGGAGATAGAGTTCCGGGAGTTAGGAGTTTTTTATTGGAAATTTCCTCCTCTTTCAGAATCTTTTTTTGAAATTTCTTAAATATTAACAGTTTATGAAATATTGGCAAAAATCTTTAATTGTTTATAACTTTTGCAATTTTTTATCTGCTAATACACGCTTTTGGCACATTTTTCTAGGCGTCATTCCGCATCCAATGAGCTATCGCACATAATTTTAAGAGCAGTATCTCTATTTTGTACCATTTTCAACTTGTCGACTAGACTACAGACATATTGTAAAATAAGATATTTTTCTGAAAATAAACAAAAAACTGGATAAAACTTTTAATTTTAATACCTATTTTGTAATGAGTGTAGCAATTCACAAATTATCATTAAATATCGAACGAGTTCGATTCATTTAGTTTTGAAAACTGAAATAAAAATGTCATGTTTTATAATTCTTTTTACTTACCTACTGCCTATTAAAAGCAGGAAGTCTAGTTATGCTGAATACTTTCAATTTTAGTAAATTAAAAGAAAGGTCCGGTCCTTATAACTTTTAAGTTATCTATCACTTAGTAAACTAAACACACGCACTAAACACATTTCTCAATTCGTTAATATAGTCGACGATAGCAGAAGTGCGGAAAAATTACAAAATTGCGTCGGGCGATAAGCGGAGGGAAGTCCCCAGTAATAGACAATACACGGAATACACCGACCGAAAACAAGCGACAGGGAATTCCCCGTTCCGTTTGATAGATGCGCACACGGGTTGATTGATCGTAGTGTTGCCAACCTTAAGATCGGATTTTTTTAAATTCTAGATAATTTTTATTATTGACAATATCGTCTATTGGTTTCAGTTCGGTTGGGTATTCGCGGGGCCCTGGGCTGTAGCCCAAAAAGCCTTTAAGTAGATCCGCCCCTGCTAACGATGTTTGATCTTTGTCGTGGTCTTAATAACTAATAGGTAATTAAAAACTTTCAGATCACAATAATTTCCTAAATAAAGTAAACTCTACCACAACTTTCATTTTTTAAGAAGTACTCTTTCGAACTAAATGTTAACTCAACTTTCTTAACAACATTTGTTGCTGGAACTATATCTCTGTCGACTTTTTTTTCGTTTTACAAATTGTTAAAATTTGTTAGTGGCCAAATCAAAACTGCTGAGCGGATTTTCAAAATTCTTTTATTAATTGAAATTTAGTAGCAGCAAGAGTAAATAGTACAACAAAAAAAAACAAATATTTTATTTTTCATGAATTTACAGTGGTTTACCCAAATTGGCACAATGGATATGAGTGAAAATTAGCGAAACACGATTTTTCAATACACAGGGTTTCTTGCAATTCTTGCAAGCCCAGCGGCCTTTGATATGGCCTACAGCACATCGCACTCGTTTTGGAAGCTTTTCAGGGGCGTGATCAACCCCATCCAACTGTAAACTTTCAATATTGGATGATGAAGGGTGAGCAGAACATCTTTGGGATGACAGTTTGAGGTAGTGTCTGGCGTTCTTCTTTAGCTATTACGTGCAATCGCCATGCATTTGACATGGTCATATCAATCATATAAGTAAATAAGACCCACCACCACGTGTACGCCGTTTCTATACAGAGATATGAATTAATTTAGTTCATCCATTCCGGCCATACCATTATTATAATTTTGGAACAGATGAGGACTGTTCACAACGGCCTTTTCTTTTTTTTCTTGGAATTTGTAATATAAAAATGATCTTCTTCTTTCAATAAGAGCTAAATTCGGACACATCTATTATGGAGTGAATATTATGAATACTTAAAGGGAAATCTAACCTTTTGCTTACTTGACTACTATGTTTAGATAATTCTAGATAAAGATTAGAGGGGCTTATAACACTAGGATGGAATATAAAATAGGAAAAAAAAATAGAATTTACAGTAGTATCCAGTAAATTAGAAATAGAAAGTAGAGAACCTTCTATAATATTGAGAAGATTATTTAACCTTGAGGTATATAGCAGTAAGTTGTCAGTTTTTATGATTTGAGAAAATATTTCGTTCATCTGATTAATTTGGGTATTCAATTTATTTTCGTTTTCATTAAGTTTGTAAATAGTAGTGTTAAAGTTAATAACATAAAATGTTATCTCTCATTAGGTGATATATTTCTTTGTCACTTTTTACATGACTCAATTGCTGCATCGTATTTTCTAGCGTGTCGTCTGCATCTAATGTGCCAAAAAAGAACTAAGATTTCACCTCCAAACTCTAAAGAGTGTTTTACTTTACTTGTTGATTTATTAGAGATGATATGTGATAACGATTGTAATTTAATGTAATTAGATTGAATTAAAACTTCGATAGGATTAGATATATCTTTGCACATGTTAAAATCTTGTGAATCATGTGATTGAATTTTGTTACAGAGATTCAGAGTTTCAAAGTTTCATGTAATAGAGTTTCAATTTTGTTAAGATAAAGTTTTAAAGAGAACTTTCCAATAATCGCTGTAGAAATTAATATTTTTAATAGGTTCAAAATAAATTCCGGGGCTATGGTAGATAGGAATGATGCTCGATTTGATGAGGCTGCGGCTTAAAATGCCATGGCAGCATAGAGTTCTGAAAAGAAAATAGTGTGTGTTAACCCTTAAGGGGCAGAAGCTCCTGGCTGGGGGAATGAAAAAATAACACTTGTATGCGAACAATATATTTTTTTAATAAAAAAGAGTACGAGATTGTAGCTGTGACAGCCACACGGTACGTAAACAGCTAAGGGATTTATATCCAGAATTCTCCTTTGAACCCCAATATTTTTTCCTTTCATGTTAGCCCCGTTGTCATAACCCTGACCCCTACAATTGTTCAATTCCAGTCCATATTTATTTAAAACATCAATGATAACTTCAGTCAGTCTTTCACCAGTCGACTCATTGACAGGTATAAATTCTATGAAATGCTCTTTTACTGATATTTTATCGTCATCTGGTGATAAATCAACAAATCGTATTGTCAGTGAAAGTTGTTCTACATGACTAATGTCTGGAGTACAATCAGCTATAATGGAATAATATTTTGATTTCTTTGCGTGTGATATGATTTCTGACTTCACTTTTTCACCCATCAGCTCTATTAATTCATTTTGAATGTCTTTTCCGCAGTAGTGATCTGAAACATCACCCTTCATAGCTAATCGTAAGTGCTCCTGCATTACTGGATCAAATTTGGCTAGCAGTTGTACTAAGCCTAAAAACTTTCCGTTATTTGGCGTATATAGTGTTTGTCGGAAGTACCTCTAAACGCCATATTGTTTTCAGCTAAATAAAGTGTAATATGCAGTAATCTAGACAAAACATTATTCCATCTTGTAGTTTCCTTTCTTATCAAATGTTGCTCTTGGCAATCTATTGTTTTTCCTGTTTTTAATCGTAGTTCAGCATCAATCCATGAAAGGTAAAACTTCTTATAAGAAGTGCTATTCTCTGAATTTTTAACATTTCAGACAAGTGTTTCCAGTTTTTATATCCTTCAGATACTAAACTCGACGTTGAACTACTATCAAATAGCCGGCAACAAAAACAATAAACTCGACGCTGACGACGCTGAATTGTTTCATTGAGTGCAAGTTTTTTTGAGAAATGAGAATTAGAGAAATGTCGCCCGGTATCATTCTTCGGATAATTATCAATGTGAGTTTGCACTGGGCCACTAGTTATTATATGATCAATAATTTTGTTATTTCGATTGAGTGGCCAAGTGGCTGGATTCGATATATTCGGGACAACAGTACTAATGTCATCTAGAATTTGTTTTTGGACACGAAGCAAAGTTAATAAGTTTACATTCACGCGCACATTGGTAACTGTCACTTTATAAGCTTACAGCCGTTCATTATTATTGTGTGCGTAAACGTATTCTACAAGCATAAAACGGGTCCACAAAGATACCCAACTTTTTATACTAATGAAATATGGTAACCATAGCTGATTGGTGTAAGCGTCTGCGATAGCTATTGATCTAAACTCGGCGACGTAAGTTCGATCCCAGCTGAGGAATTGTGTTTTGCTGTTTTACTTTTTGTTTTTCTTATATTAATTTTGTGGCCAATAAAATCACTCAAGCCAAAAAGTAGAAAGATAATTAAATAAAACCAATAAAACGATTTGATTTCTTTATTAGATAAACATTGTATGGAATGAGCCTATCGCTTGGGTCATTAGCAAATGATCCGTCATGTATCTTCCAATATATTCCTTCCTAACATTGGTTGTTTTAAGGTTCAATTTGGTGTGAGCTGTATGTTAGCAAAAAAACGTGTTTGCCAGATACAATGATTTAATGACGTCGAATGAGTAAAACACTGTTGTTGTAAGGATGGACGTAAATAATTTGTCAAAGTAGGTAGGTATATAAATTGAATCAAAGTAAAATTAGAGGTGAAGTTTATCAACATGTTGATAGTAAGAAGTCGAGCCTTTACCGCCGTTTTAGCGCAACCGACAAAAAACAAATTTTACAGGGGAAGGTTTTTTTTTAATATTTTAAAAAGAAATGTGCTAGTAAATTGAAATTTTACATACATTTATGATTTTCAGACATTTACATATATAATGGAAAAAATACAAAAAAATATTTAGTATTTAAGCTATTTATGTCGCTTAATTTATTTTTGCTGTCATAATCTAAGGTTGTTTTGGCATTTACGATAAAAATATCCATTAATATTACTAATACAATAAACTATATTTTGATAAATAAATAGATACCGTAGAGGCGGGTTACTTTAGCTATTTTTTTCAAATAATTTACGAATTTGATCTGTAGTTTGTATCGGTATTGTCTTTTTAGTATTCTTATAAGTTATAAAGAAGCTCAAGGATATAATCAACAAGATGCGAAGTGTGTTTTAGAAATATGATAAGCATAACTTGTTTTTTTTTTAATTTAAAGTTTGGGCCAAAGTTGTTCTTAGGAAAGGGTTACTTTAACCCCATGAACTTTATCGGTGAAAAATCTTACTTGCAGCTATCAGTGGCCAAAGAAACCATCAAGGGCGGTAAGATTGAATATCCAGGAGAGGTTTAGTGTAAGAAAAAAGTTCGAAATAAATTAAAACACGAGATAAAATCAACATTATATATTTCAAAAAATATTTACACTAAAAAATATCTCAAAAAATGTAAGGTAGGTAACAAACTTTCAAAAATTACAATAATATTATCTTATACGGTTGTAACATGACGAACTTAGATTAATTATGTAAGTTTCGCAAGCATATTTTACTTTTCAGTCTTATAAAATTATAATTCAGTCAATTAAAAATCAGTCTTAAGTAGGTATGAGAATCAACGTTTACAAGACAAGTAGCATCTAATCTAATATTACAAACGTTACTGAAAAACATTTTCGTATTATTCGTTCATTTCAGGAACAGAGAAAGAACCCTTCTTTTCAAATTTAGGAGGTCCTATCTTACGCACTATATGGTCCCAACTATAAAGCTGTTCATCTTTACACGCGGGCCACCGCCAGTACGTCTTACCTTTTTTCATGCAAGTTATTAAGACTCCTTCTTCGGATACTGATAACACTTGACCTGGATATTTGCGTGAGTTCCAAGTTACTAGAACATGGTCGCCTACAACAAGATCTAGATCAAGTCGAGGACGTGAAGCTCCACGAAAAGCTGGTGGCTCTAACGTATCCTGCGGTAACTTTTTAATTTGACGCACGGGTGAGACCTGCAAGTCTTTGTCTGGACAACCTTCTACAACTACCTGCATTTTCTCTCCCAAATAAAGAGTAGAATGGTCTCTAGTATTCTTTTCAACGGCATCGTCAACTTGTCGTTTCGATTCAGGTTCAAAGACGGGTGCATCTAAATTTTTCTCTGTTTTATTACACTTTTCTTCACCCTGTTACGAATAGCCAACATAAATTTAAAAAAATAACATTTTCATTATTTTTCCGTCATGAATCGTTTGTGCATCGTTTGTGAACGTTTGTGTCACTAATGATTTTTTTTGTGACTAATTAGTTAATTAGTAATTATTTTTTTAATTTTCAGCTTACGATTAGCCAACATTTTTTTTAATTAATCGGAAAATAGACTTCCGGGTACTTAATCGATCGGAAATCGTTTGTGAATTCCGAATATGCCAACAAAAATGTTTGTGAATAATTATTTATCGAGAAAATAGGAAAAATAAAAGTTTTTTTTTCATCATATCGCGTTGTCTTTTCTCGTCACTCCTTGTAATTGTAATTGTCTGCTTTAATACCACCTAGTGTAATACATAATAGCTAACCTTAGAGGAAAATGACAGCACAACAGCTGTATATTATTTTTATTTATAACCTAAAAAAAGAGTGAGATCGAAAGAGAAATGTCATTTCGCATAGAAAATGGTAATTGGATTATTATAAACTAATTGTTGAGTCTCCAAGCTGGACTGATGGCATCAAAAAAAAATGGAATGACACTCATTCTCAATATTCTAGTGAGATAAACGCACAGAGAACTTATAATTTATTTTCGGAAATTTTTGCTGGATTTTTATATCATAAAGCTAAAGCATTTAATCTTTTTAATCCTCCAGAATAGCCGAGTGCAATTAGAAAAAAAACACTCAAAAGGTGGAACGAAGTTTATAGTGGTCGGATTTTCATGGGACTTTTTTTATTGAGTTCCTAGAGATGTAGAGAAGAAAGTTAAAAAAAAAATTTCGCCGCTCGCAAGTATTTTTTTTTTTTTGGATTTCCTTTGTAATATTTTTTTTTCTTTTATGAATAACTTGAAATTCGGCGAATTAATATTGAGGCATAATAGAAAGACCTGTGTGTATCCATTAAAGGCCAATTTGGTCTATTTATTTGTTCAATGTTCATATTTCAAGTTTTTTCTGAAAATATCGTATTTTCTTCAATTATTTCTAAGTTACCGAATTTAAGACTAAGATTTCTTTTGAAATTGGTAACAGATACATTTTTACAGATAACTGGACAAGAAAATGTTCAAGAAAACCATATTTATGAGTTTAGTGACTTAAAATTCATTCGCAAAAATCAGAAAATCGTCTATGTTAATGAAGGCATTTTTTTTCGAAATTTTTCTATATAACTCAATATGCAAATTATTTTTCAAAACCTCATTTTAGTAGCTATCTAATAAGGTATAATAACTAGAAAAATATTCAAGGATACTTGTTAAATATCAGTTACTGCTGAGACAGTAAAACATGACTAAAGGGATCTATCGCTAAGAATTGGGAGCGGTATCGATATCGGTATTGATATTAAATGGGGCGCAGAGACCCAAGCTTGCAACTAATTCTAAATATAAATTATGAGAAATGGTTACGTTCCAATTACGATAATTTTTGTGAGTTTACCAGCGGTCCCAGTCCACCTTCGTCAGCAATAATCAACATTTATTGAGTACCTCCGAATATTTATTTTATTTTATGTTCTCTGTAGATAGCTGATTTAATAAGGATATTTTCAGAATAATATTTACGTTGACCGCTATAGAAACATTTTGAGAAAAATTGCCTTCTTTAACTTTTACATAGACGATTTCCTGATATTTGCGAATGAATTTTTAGTCACTTCACTCGTAAATATGGATTTCTTGAACATTTTTACATTCAGTTATCCGTGAAAAAGTATCAGTTACCAATGACAAAAGAAATCTTTGTGTTAAAACTCGTTATTTTAGAAATAATTGAAAAAATAGGAAATTTTCATTAAAAAACCTGGAAATATGCATTTCGTCAACACCAATGAACAAGGAAATAGACCAAATTGGCGTTTAATGGATGCATACAGGTCCCACTATACGTCACATTATAAATCCGGTGAATTTCAAGTTATTCCTATGCGAACAAAAAAATATTCAAAAGAAAATTTAAAAAAAAATAAAAAAAAGTCGCGAGCGTCGAAATTTTTTTTTTTAACTTTCTTCTCCATAACTCTAGGAACTCAATAAAATAAACCCCATGAAAATCCGACCACTATAAACTTCGTTCCACCTTAAAGTCTAATTGCACTCGACTAGAATGCTGGGATGTAAGTTAACAATATTTTAATTTTTTTTTTTATTAAAGATGAAAAAGAATTTATCTAAATTATTTTAGAAAGAACGTGGATATGGATTGACAACAGTAACTAGTTGCGAAGGCTTAGCAGTTCCATCATATTTTTATATTCAATTTGTCTGGTGTTTTGCATCTTTGACTGGAATATTATTATTTCTTTATGCAACTCATCTCAGGGAATCTATTTATGGAGGTTTTATAGCCAGTTTAAGTTATTTTTTTAATTTCACCGAACGTACAAGAGTACAGTGGACATCTCCTTTACGTGAGAGTTTTGCTTATCCAATATTGTTGTGGCAAATGTTCTCTGTGACTACAGTTTTTGACAAGAATAAAACTTCACTTTTTAATTACAGCCATTAATACAAAAGCTCCTGTTTGTAGACCATTGTAAGTCATTCCAGGTTCAATACAATCTGAATAACCTAGGGTATTATAATTTCTATACCAAAAATATACTGCTAAAAATCCTGCTAGAATTGCTGTTGAAAGCAGAAACGTTTTGATCACTTCATAATTTTCGTATGGCAGAAAATTAAATTCTGCTGAGCAAGTGTAAAGCAAAGTATGAAAGTCTTTGTATTTGGTGAGTTTGGCTTTTAAAATATCAAAAACATGGCTGTAGTCCACGTAAGCAATATCAAGTGTAAACTTTTGGAAGTAAGTGAAAATAGTTGTACTGAGTATATTTATCAAAATAAGCCATTTTGGACTTAAAGTATTCTCTAATTGTGTGTTCAAATTATCACTACAAAAATTCCAACAGCCGAAGCTGCATAAATTGAAAAAGCACAATGATTTCCTAATAAGCTATTGATGATTATTGATAATCCATGAGTTGCCGTTATTTTCAATAATAATTCACATGGAATTATCTTTATCCAATGTAGAATAAGTTAACAAAGGAGTAGAGTTGTTAAAACAAATTGAAAAAACTGCCAACATGCTAGACTTAATGTAGTAGAAGTAAAAATTTTCTGAAATAAAAATAATTATCTTAACCTTTCAGCATAAAAATTATAAATATTCCTTAATACATTGATAAATTATCAAAAATTCTCACCCAAAAAGGAAAATTATCAAAAATATCTTTTCATTGAAATTGCTTCTTCTCTTTAGTTTTATTCTTGTCAAAAACTGTAGTCACAGAGAACATTTGCCACAACAATATTGGATAAGCAAAACTCTCACGTAAAGGAGATGTCCACTGTACTCTTGTACGTTCGGTGAAATTAAAAAAATAACTTAAACTGGCTATAAAACCTCCATAAATAGATTCCCTGAGATGAGTTGCATAAAGAAATAATAATATTCCAGTCAAAGATGCAAAACACCAGACAAATTGAATATAAAAATATCATGGAACTGCTAAGCCTTCGCAACTAGTTACTGTTGTCAATCCATATCCACGTTCTTTCTAAAATAATTTAGATAAATTCTTTTTCATCTTTAATAAAAAAAAAAAAAAAAAATATTGTTAACTTACATCCCAGCATTCTGGAGGATTAAAAAGATTAAATGCTTTAGCTTTATGATATAAAAATCCAGCAAAAATTTCCGAAAATAAATTATAAGTTGTCTGTGCGTTTATCTCACTAGAATATTGAGAATAAGTGTCATTCCATTTTTTTTTGATGCCATCAGTCCAGCTTGGAGACTCAACAATTAGTTTATAATAATCCAATTACCATTTTCTATGCGAAATGACATTTCTCTTTCGATCTCACTCTTTTTTTAGGTTATAAATAAAAATAATATACAGCTGTTGTGCTGTCATTTTCCTCTAAGGTTAGCTATTATGTATTACACTAGGTGGTATTAAAGCAGACAATTACAATTACAAGGAGTGACGAGAAAAGACAACGCGATATGATGAAAAAAAAACTTTTATTTTTCCTATTTTCTCGATAAATAATTATTCACAAACATTTTTGTTGGCATATTCGGAATTCACAAACGATTTCCGATCGATTAAGTACCCGGAAGTCTATTTTCCGATTAATTAAAAAAAATGTTGGCTAATCGTAAGCTGAAAATTAAAAAAATAATTACCAATTAACTAATTAGTCACAAAAAAAATCATTAGTGACACAAACGTTCACAAACGATGCACAAACGATTCATGACGGAAAAATAATGAAAATGTTATTTTTTTAAATTTATGTTGGCTATTCGTAACAGGGTCTTTTCTTCAACGATCTGTATATCCTCTATGGATTGAAGGGGAGTGAAGACTTTAAAACCATCAAGCAACTGTTGCTCTACATCTCTAAGTTGAAGAACAGGAGAGCTACACTTCTCTTCTACTTCAGTTTCATGCTCGATCAACGCTATAACATCTCGCTGAAGATCAGGTGAATGGAGAAAAATATCGCCTTGAAATGCAGGTGTATCAGCATCACTAATCTGACTCACATAGTTGTCCAGAAGAACATCATCCTCAGAGTCATAAGGCATTATGTGGTCTTCAGTGGAAGAAGCCAAACTGATGGTCCGGTCAGTGCAGCTTGAAGATGAAGAGACGTTGCGTTGTCTTCGTTTTTTTGCCCTTTTCTTTTCTTTTATAGTTTTAGCCTGCTGTAAACCCGATGGACCTGCTTCTGCAAGGTCAGTGGCACAAATTGATTTTCCAGGTGGTACATTAAGTTTCTTTTTCCTGATTGTTTTCTGTTCTGGGCACGCCTCAGCTCGGCTTTGTACCAATTTTTGCATAAAAGAGTTTCCGATAAGACCTGCGTTTATAATTCGATCTTGTTTGGGTAATCTAGCCAATGGTTCCTCTTTGTCAACGGGGTATATGCCTGTCTTTCTGAAACCAGCAATCAAATTCGCCTTGGTCTCGGTCAAAGAATCCAAAGCGGTTTTTAATAGTCGTGGAAACTGATCCTTAGGTGTAGTCGACAGTTTCCTACCCAGTTGACTGTTCTTCCATTGAAGCAATACCAACGCAACACAGGCTGAAGTATATGTGTTGCGTTGGGTGGCAAGCAAATAAAACTAACATTGTGCTTTTCACACTCCTTCAAAACTGTTTTATTAATGTGTGAAGCAAGGTTGTCTCCAATCACCACTTTTCTTCCATTTTTCTTCTTAAGGACTGGCATAAAATGATTGAGAAACCAGTCTTCAAAAATTGCGCTGTCCATCCATCCGCTCTTTGTTCTATTGTATCGAGCACCTTCGGGACCATTTTCAGTCCAAGTCGACCAGAGATGATCCGACTTATAAAAGATGAACGGTGGAAGTGCTTCCCCAGCGGCGTTGCCACAGAACATGACTGTAAAATTAACTTTTGTAGCGTTTATTATGGTTTCAGGATATTTTGTTCCTCTTCTGCATAATATAGTCTTCTTTCCTGGGTCATCACAAAGGTTGCTTTCGTCGTAATTGAATATGTTTTCGGGCGGAACGCTTTCTAGTTCTTTGTCGATGTTTTCTATGAAATTGGAAATTACATCTTCCGACACTTGAGCTCGGACTCTTTTAATATTGTTAGCAAGTCGCCGTGAAAGAGACTGATGTCGTGAAAGAAAAGAAGCCAACCAGTCTTTACCAGGAATGTTGTTCTTAAAAATTTTCACAACTCTTCCCTGGGATGCAAGGTAATTTTTGATTATCATTTTTAGGTCAAATGCTGTCAGCGGAAACCCATATTCCGAAAGCGCAGTTATGTGAGCTTCAAAAGCCTTTTCTTCCTCTTCAGTAAAAATTGTAGGTTTACCTGGTTTGTTAGGGTGCTTTCGGGTTAATTTGTTCTTCAAAGTGCTGCGAGGAATGTTAAACAACTCTGCAGCTGCTCTTTGTGTAAGCATTTTTGATTGGATTGCATCCAGGCATTTTTTTAAATCTGCCTGGGTGTAGTCGACGTACCGACGACTGCCAGGCTGTCTTCTATACACGGATGGCATCAGGAATGACACTCTGTATTTAAGTTCTGTAACAAACTGATCAAAAATGTAATTTCCCACTAATAAACTTGGCAGGGTTACTTTGGCCCGCAGGCCCAAAGTTACCCGAAAAGGCGGTCAATGTATACCGATTTTCTAAATCTGTAATTTAAGTCCCAACAAACAAGTAAATCGTCTTTAAAAAACAATTGCCATACTCCTACATACATGCCTAAGAAAATAAATAACAATCCGAATGCAAAACTTACCAAAATACAGCTTTACACACCAAAGTTTGGAGCAGAAAAATACGCTAGTGTTAGTGTCAAAATTTCAAATGGCGCGAACGTGTAGCGACTTGCACTTGAGTCGATAAAACAGTTCCACAAGTACACGTCTATATCGCCATCTATTAGTTACCGAAGGAACTACGACGTTCGGTTGTACGCTCGCGACACGACGGGCAGTTCAAACATTTTCTCGATTTGGGCCAAAGTTATGCCCTAGGGTCAAAGTAACCCGCCTCTACTCGGTATTTTAAAAGGCGTTTAAATGAAATACCCGTAGTTATAAAATATTGAAAATGAAAATTTATTTCTATTAAACAATTGGAGTACCTAATGAGATCAATCAGCATAATTATAAACTTAACTAGTTATTTAAAATGAAATAAAGTATTTCTTCTCGTACGAATGATCTTAGCCCGTTTTCACTGAACACCAGGGTTATCATGTTTTTTACACAAAACATTAATTAAATAATTATAGCAATCATTTGGATTAGTGAGATCAATATTATATTACTATAAAATTAAATTAAATATTTTTAATTCTCTTCATCCTCATCTGTTTCAGCTAAAGCATCACGTACGTTTCCATCATACTTCATACTTAAATATTCTTGATGGTATCTGTTTGGAATAACGTTTTTGTTACACAGATCCTGTAAATCTTTGTATTTAGCTGATGAAAGTTTGAGCTCTTCGACGTATAAAGATGTAGGTCCCTTTTCCACAACAGCTTTGTTTGCTCTCGATCTGATGATGAAATCCATGTTTATTTCGTAATTGTCACTATCTTCGAAAAAACCGTATTGAAATTTAACAATAGGATTATTTTTATGAAATTGCACCACCCTTAATGAATTAAAATTAATCTTAAATTTTGCCGGTAATAAAGCTTGTGAAAAATTCTTCCAATCCATGAAGTCTCCATAGTTTAAAACATTTATATTGTAGTTTCTAGGCTTATTTCTAGCATTAGTAATCATAGTTGGCTACTCAGAAGGAGCCCATACTGTTTTATTACGCACAAAACTTTCAATAGTGCTATGAATAGAGTCAACAGGCATCATGGTGTGTCCCGGTAAAAGATAAGTTACCTTTATTTGTGTAATAGTAATTGCGGTTTTCAAGAAATGAATTAACATGGATATCATTGCTCGATTCCTATTTTGCCCGGCACAGCTGTCGGAGTATAAATTTATCTCTGTATGGGTACCTCTTTGGTCTACCATAATCAAGTATTTAAAAAGGATTGTAACAATTTCATTACAGCCCCTTTTTCCGTCGCATTCACCCCACAGGTAACAGTAACCTTCCCTTGTACCACTTTCGTATATACTTTCATTATAGTATGCATACTTCCTGGAATAGTATAGGGTAACACTTTTACCGTGCGGAGTATTCAGGACTTTTTCTAAATCAAAGCTTACGCATAAGGAGTTAGAATCAGTTAATTTGCTCATTTTTTGGTCTTCTAAAAACAGTTGCTTACATTTTTCTTTATCTAGAATGTGATTTTTATATTCAGGGGTTTGCTCAAAAATAATTTTGTTCTCAGGTGATATATTTTTGCACTTCTCACAAAAAGCACATTTATCTTTTTTAGGCAGATGGAATCCGATATTAAAATCCCTTTTGAAAATGTTACGAAATACTCTTTTTTGATAATACTGATGATTCTGGATTATTTTCTTTCACGTGATTAACATACTGTAAATACAAAAACGATATATTTTGAAATTCTTGAGGTAAATATACTTTAGTGCTTTTATTGCGACAATAATGGGATAAAACAGCAGGCAACATCTCAATAAATGATTTTAACTGTGCGACTTCTACCTCATCAGATTTATTATGAGGACGACTAGTTCTTCTGCCATCTCGAGTGGTATTCAGAGCTTTATTAGCATTTTCGATCGTGTATCTCATAGACATTTGGGATATGTTTAGGGTCTTAAGCAAAAATTGTTGACATACTTTAATATTCTGTCCATTGTAGCTGATAAATGATACTTTGCGAACATTACTACTGGATCTTTTTCTTCCAATCGGTTTTTCTTTAGCACAAGACAGCAGAAAATCTTTTTGTCTTTTATCACAACCTAATCCCCAATAGTTTTCAAAAATATTATTGCGATCGTCTTCCGTAAATTTATTTGCACATGAGTTACCACATTTTTTATTCATACAAGGGTTTGGTTGTACAGATTTCCCTACAGCAGCCTTACGATTTTTTTTTGCTAAAAGTCGTTTTGGTACAGGTTTTATTATCCTATATCCTCTTTTACCAACACTTGTTTCTTCTTCTATTGTTTGAACTGACTTATCTTCATCCGAATCACTGGACGATGAGGCAGGCTTCCATGAATCTTCGCTATCAATAGAGGCAATGCTGTCGTGGGTCTCCAAATTCTTAGACATATTTAGTTCTTGTTGGTCAAACAGTGAACTGGTGCTCGTCTGTAATAATTGATTAATGAAAGCTGGCACAGTAGTATCATAAGTTGTTAAGTCTTTTATGTTCTGGTTATCTAAATCCATTAAAGTGTAAGTATTCTCAGTATCTGAATCACTGTATTCGACAAGTTTGGTTTGAGATAATGGTGTTAATAATGCGTTAGTATTGAGCTCAGAATTATTTAAATCGGTGTCACAAATATAATCAATCAACGAAGGTGATGTCGTATCAGTTAATATTGGTACCATGTGAATATCGTTGTAGCTATCTGTTAGTAATAATTGATCTAGAGCTGGGGCCTTATCTTGCTTGATGTTCTCGGGAAAAGCAGTTCCAGGATTACTCTCTTCTGATATGGGAAGTGGTGATATTAACTCCATAATTTTCTTCATTCGTGACTATAAAAAACAAATAATAACTTAAAAAGAATCACATAATAACAAATAAAGCATTAATGGATAGACGTAGCCAGCGACCTACTACGACTGCTTATTTTATATCGACGGGAGAATCGACAGATTGAAGAAAGATCTCTATCGTCCCAAGCATGGCGATGTTTGACACGTAGAAAAGAAATGTTTCCTCTCTACGATAGAGACAAGTCTACAACGTCAAACATGCCGACAATATTTTCTCTACTTTTGACACTTGGGGGAAGACACATTTCTTCTCTGCAAGAGAAACTTGTCTACATCATATCAGACCTAGACAAGATTCTTTTTATAATATTCTTAGTGTTTATTGAAATATATTTGTTTTAAAAACAAGTAAGGGTCCTCCAAACGCAATCGCCTCAGTTTTTATGCCATATAGAAAAAAAGAGGCTGAAAGAAACTTGTTATGAAAGGGCATCAATATTTTTTTTAATACGAGTTCCATGAAAAAATTTTAAATGAGAAACTTTCAGTGAAATAATGCACACTGTGAATCTTTACAATATTTTATAATAAACAAAAAGATTTTAATCTAACAAGAATCAACGTGTCTCTCAGTCATAGACATGCAGTAGGGACCAAACATTATCTGCCTAAAATTGCCATAATCATAATTTATCATATATTAAATATCTGTCTCTCTCCTATAACACACAGATAATGTTCAACACTTGTTTTTCTCTCTTTCTAAAAAGTATCTTAATTTTATTTGACATTAATTTGGCTAGGACGGGCTCGATCCATACTGTATGTCTATGATTATCCCTGATAAACCCAGAGATAATGTAGTATTCTAATGGTTAAATGGAAGAATAGTACACAGAAGAATAGTACATGGAACAAAATCGTACTGGTATTTAAGTTTTCCCCAATTCAATTACCAAAATTAAAACACAATACATACCTTAGCTGCAGGAGTCGACATTGCTGTTTTATTTGATGTTTTCCAGTTAACTATCTGTACTTCATTTAAAACACAATAAGGAAACAATAACGAAACAATAATAAATACAATTTAAAATGTTATTATGGCTGAAACTGTTTTTTTTTGCTACAATTCAACGAGAAACATGTTTTTGTCGCATAACTTTCACGGAAATAAACAGGTCACGACAGGTTTGTTTATAGTAAACGCCTCATAGTCTATCACCTATGTCGGTTGCGATAACAAGTAGTGCCACTTGCGCTACAAAAAATTGTTCGCAAGGCGCTTACGATAAAAATGCTTGTTGTCGCTTACGTTATGGCTTTAAAAATATATGTATTTACGATAATTTTAGCACTTGCTACAACTTTATAACGGTTAAATTTTGGCGGGAAATGTCAACAGGAATAGATCCGTTATGGTTTAAAATACCACTTACGATAAAAAAAATTCTTTTGGCACAGATGTGCTACCATCCAGAGACATGAACAAATGGCGAAGCAGTAATTCATTCGCGTGAAACGTACAAACTCACCATTGCAACGGTCTCTTCAAATAGCTTTCCAGGTATTGAATGCCACCTCCCTTCCAACCTGTATTCGTAGCAGTACCATCGCACCCCACACAGATCACCTCTTCCAAGTTCAACCCTTGATTTTCTATCAAAGATATGATAGAAGTCACGATCCCTTTGGCGGTGCCACGACTCGGCGTCGCATGTCCCAAATAAATAGATCCTAGTTCTGTGAGTTCGTATCAAGTTTTACAGAAACGATTGAAAAAACTTCTGTGTTAGAAGGATCTATCCCATTCTTCTGGATTTTAATTCATTTTTAGTTAACAAAATGAATTTGATAACGTCACTTATCACTGGTAACTGGCGATCTTCAAGTGCTTTATATGATCCCAAAATAGCACACGAAGTTTCACTTCGTCTTGAACCCATTATTGTATGTAACACGTATTTTATCACAAAGAAGTGCAGACCGACACCTTTCAGCAATAAAACTGCAATAGAAATGCGACGAATTGCCTCACAGTAGAAGTAGAGAATTTAAGAAAAACAAGTCAAAACATTACTTTTGCGAGTTCGATCCCAACCAATTACTCACTGAAAAACATCCTGTCGTTGTAAGTATCCTGTAAATCATAATTTAGGGTTCCATTATCTATGAAATAAAAAAATAAAATGCGAATAATGTACATAAAATAAAATAGGCGACATTGTCTGAAGGGTTACTTAAGTCATTTCAAAAAAAAAAAAATGCCGGTAGAACCCTCAATGTATTTTATTATTTTTACGGTAATCTACAACTAATAACGCAGCTTTTGAGGGGTCTTGAGTGGCGACAATCGAAAATAAAATTTTTCGGGACACCCTACTGATCATATGCAACGACCGTACGGTGGAACAATTTGACTGTGGAGCAGAGAATTTACAACTACAGATTGTCAAGAGCACGTCGCTATATAGAATGCACGTTTGGTATACTAAGTAATAAATGGAGAATATTCCACCGCCCGTTGAACGTATCAACTGATTTTGCTGAAGAAATAATAAAGACATGTTGTGTTCTACACAATTTTGTACGGCAGCGTGATGGATTTAATTATAATCACACGTTATCATACGTGTTCGCAGAGGACGATGAAAATATTATACCGTCTAGTCCAACTGATGTTCACAACGTTGCCGTTGGAGGAGTTACAACTCGAAACCTTTTCGCCGACTATTTTGTATCACCCGAAGGAGAAGTACCGTGGCAGAATAACATGATATAATTAGGTACCTAAATAAAATAATAAAACCTACCTGCTGCATTTTTTTCGGACCCACTTTTATTTTCGAAATCAGGAATAAACAATGCACATAATTCTTGCCAGTTATTCTTTTTTAGGGTCCTGTTGTTGTAATTGTTGCTTCTTGAGTCCCACAAAACAGGACGCATTTGAATTTCAATAATAAATCGTTCGGTATCAAACTCGCTCATTGTGTAGTCTATAAGGGCGCCTTCAAATTAGCCGCAAAGAGCCGCGCAGTGGCAGCGCGGCTGCAGCCAGTGTTACCAACTCTCAAAAATATTTATCCCTAAAGTTTGTGTCAAAAACCCCTAAAATCGCCTTAATTATAGAGTTATCCCCCTAAAAAATTTATAAATTACACAGTACAAACCAAAATCGAAATACCAATCGTCGTAAGAATATTCTTAACCTACTTTTTTGGCGGTATCCTATCTGACATAAGCTAATGTCAAACATACGTTCAAAAAAAAATATAAACATGAACACAACGATAACCGCCAACGCACAGACAATAAAATGACCGCCAGTGGCGCTAGTATTGCCGCCAGTCACCACAGAGTGGTTGTAGAATTACGTACTAGATGTCGTTATAAGTCGCTAGGTCAAGAAAAAAATATTAATATTTTCAATTTAAAAATATTAAAGAGTGAAAAAATCCCTAAAAATACCCCTAAAAATTTCAGACCCCTAAAAAAATCCCATTTCACTTTTTTACCCCCTAAATCTGGGGGGAAAACCCCTAAATTGGCAACCGTGGCTGCAGCGCTGCCGCCGCGCCGTAGCCGCTAGATTCGAGCATCATAGTGTTGTACATTTTAGTTTCACGATGGACTCTGACGATGAAACACTGCTGTTAGTGTTACTATTAAACCGAAAAAAGATTATGGAAAAATAAAAAAAAGAAACCTATGAAAACGTTGCCGTTATTTTGTATAAGTCAACGAACTGAATTTCATAAAGTAAAAGGCTACAGTGACCAAAAATTTCAAAATTACTTACGATTATCAAGAAAACAATTCTACGAATTACTTTCCCGTTTGGAACCTTATATTGGAAAACAAAATACATCCTTCAAAAATACTATTTGTGCTGAAGAAAGACTCTTTATAACTCTCAGGTAAGTAAAAATTGACATATACCTAATATTTATATAATCGTTTTATTCTTTTAAGTAAATCACATTAGACAGTTTTCTTATTATTATTTTTAATTATCATTACTCTCCGAAAAGAAATTTTCATAAATAGACGACATATCAGTTAATTGTGATTCTTGTGTTGGCGAATCGGCTAGGCCTTGGTTTGATTGATTCGTGGAAGTAAAATAACCTTGATGTTCTTGGTATGAATAGCTGAAATTATCATGTGTATTGATAAATCGTCGTATCAGCCCGATCATTTCGCACTTCGCATCAGTCTTGCGGTTTTCGGGTATTTTCTTAAAATCACTTAACAGTGATAATAAAAAAAAAAACGATCACCATCATTTTCAATAGATTCATCTTTCTTTTGCATCTTTTCCAAGAGTGCTTTCAAAATTTTATTGGTATCATCTTGTTCCGGCTCCGAAGCCTTCCTCTTTTTAGCCGTGGGTTGAGTAGGCCTGGACTCCGATAAACACGATAAAATTGAAGTTGGTCAAAATGTTGATATTTTCGATGTGATGATGCAGCTGACCCACTTTTTGATGCTCTTTGTTTATTAAGTTCACGACTATAAGAATCCCTTAGGTTTTTCCATTTGCGTTGCAGTAGTATAGCTGAAAAGAATTAATCAATATTTTAATTTACAGGTACTTGGCAGAAGGTTGCAGTCTTACAAATTTATATCATACATATAACCGTGGGCTTTCAACGATTTGTGCTATCGTAAAAGAAGTTTGTCAAGCAATTTATGAAATACTCCACGCTATTTATATACCTGAGCTTAAAGAAGAAGATTGGTTAGTGGTTGCAAACGGATTTTACAACAAGGCGAATTTCCCTAATTGCTTGGGTGCTATAGATGGGAAACATATAAGAATAATCAAACCAGCGCATACTGGTTCTTTATATTACAACTATAAAAAATACTTTTCTATAGTTCTTTTAGCAATATGTGACTCAGAATATTGTTTTACTTACATAGATGTTGGATCGTATGGAAAGGCTTCGGATTCGCAAATTTTCAAAAACAGTAATTTTTACAAAAGTCTCCAGGAGCAGAGAATTAATATTCCCAATCCGTTGCCAATTACAAGTAATGGACAACCAGTGCCTTTTGTTTTCATTGGTGACGAAGCATTCGGGATTAGTAATTTTATACAACGACCTTACGCTGGCAATTATTTAAATGAGAAGAAACTTATTTTCAATTATCGTTTATCGAGAGCACGAAGATACATTGAGTGCTCGTTTGGCATCATGGCGAATAAGTGGAGAATTCTTCATCGTCCGCTAAATGTACAAGTACCGTTAGCTGAAGATATCATTCATGCGTGTTGTGTGTTACATAATTTCCTTAGGAAGACAGATTCGAAGTCATCCATCTCCAAACCGACAGCGCCGAGATACGATTTACAAAATATGCAACGAAATGACAATAATCACACACAATTAAGTGCTTCGACTGTACGTGATACGTTAGCTGATTATTTTGTTAGCCCAGAAGGAGAATTGTCATGGCAAACAACGAAAATATAAATTAAGTTGACGAGTATACCTACTTACGTGCTTCATTTTTTTCACTTGGAGTCTTGTTTGTGAAGTTCTCAATAAATATATTGCATACTAGCTTCTGCCCGCGACTTCGTACGCGGATCCTGTTGCTTATGCCAGCGACAACGGGGTCGTCAAAATCGAAGATCTGAAACGTCTGATGTCGAATTCTAAGAGCCCGGGGACGGGAAAACAACGGGATGCGCGAGACGATTCGAGACGTTCCAGATCTTTCATTTTTGTAAGTCAGAAGTCGATGCGTAGATACGCTTGGAACTCAAGCGTAATTCTCTATCCGTGAACGTCTCCGACTCGCGAGACAATGCGTGACAAACTCAAACTCAACTCAAACTCAAAGCATTTATTTCAAATAGACCCATGACAGGCACTTTTGCATAGTCAAAAATAAGCTACCTACAGTCCCGCCACAGGCATAATAACTGTGAATGGACTGTAGTTGCCCATTCGAAAATAGTAGATCTCATGGAGAAGAATGGGCAAGAAACTCCATGGACACTCTTTTCAAATCAAGTTATATATTACATAGTCCTGGGTACAATATTGTTGCTTCTATATGTGAGCACAGTGTAGAGATAGGAAATAAAACAAAGCTACAGTTAAAACCATAAAGAATAGGATAAGCCCTACTAACCATAATAGAAAGTCTACATGGTACTCACACTTACAAAAACTCAAATAATGCTTCTAATTTATATAAAACAATAGTTATCAAAGTAACTAAGTTTCCAAACGAGAAAAAAAATAAAAGAAATGATGAAAGAACTAAAGGGGGAGCATCTCTTCCAAACATTAAAATCTTAGTATGTGAACCCAAGTGGCAGTGGAGCAGGACCAGCATTGAGCCAAGCATTTTTATCTACGATATACTCTTCTAACTTATAATACATTCACGATCAGTGGTCAGTCGCGCATCACGTTCCCCACTTGTCTCTAGAGACCTAGAAGTCGATGCGTAGATACGCTTGGAACTCAAGCGTAATTCTCTATCCGTGAACGTCTCCGATTCGCGAGACAATGCATGACGTTCACGATCAGCGGTCAGTCGCGCATCATGTTCTTCACAGTTCTCTAGAGACCTGGATGTAGATGCGTAAATACGCTGAGAACGCAGGCGTGCTTCGTTATCCAAGAGGAAGAGAAGAGAAGAGAGGAAGAGGTTTCCACGGAGCGAGTTGCAGCCTGATGTTCTCGAACAGCATCAAGTCTCTCTTGACGTTCTTCGGTAGATTCTTGGGATCTTATGATCCTCAATCTTTTAGCTCCTCTGGAACATTGGGAAAGATTTGACCTCTTTCTAGGCATGGTTATAGTTTTATTGTGAAGATACCTGATCAATTAAAATCTAAGTGACTGCTCCCCTGCGTTACCGGGTAGGCTACCGTGTCACGAAGATAAGTGGAAAAAGTCTAAAACACTGAAATAACATAAGCCCGAAGGCATATTTATTCGATAAAATAAAAAAATAAATAGGAGTTTTGTCCAGTAGAGTCAAATTTTCAATGACATAACGTCGTCATCGAATATCAGTCCTAAACTGTTACCGCCTTCACCGCGTGGAGGTACTCCCAGCTTATGTTATCTTATAATTATACAGTGAAATTAGTGATAGCTTTGATTTCCACATCAGATGTTTTTGATCTTCGATTTTTATAAGTCAACAGGAAATGCCCATCAGACCGAACAATTTTTGCTAAGACGTCATTCCTATATGTGTTATGGTGTAGCTGGGCTCTTGGAGTTTCACAACAGGTGTTCCAGATCTTCGATTTTTATAAGTCAACAGAGAGTGCTCATCAGATTGAACAATGTTTGCTAAGACTTCATTCCTTTATGTGTTATGGTGTAGCTGGGCTCTTGGAGTTCCACAACAGGTGTTCCAGATCTTCGATTTTTATAAATCAACAGAGAGTGGTCATCAGATTGAACAATTTTTGCTAAGACGTCATTCCTATATGTGTTATGGTGTAGCTGGGCTCTTGGAGTTCCACAACAGGTGTTCCAGATCTTCGATTTTTATAAATCAACAGAGAGTGGTCATCAGATTGAACAATTTTTGCTAAGACGTCATTCCTATATGTGTTATGGTGTTGCTGGGCTCTTGGAGTTCCACAACAGGTGTTCCAGATCTTCAAATTTATTCTCTCAGCAGAAAATGCTCATCACGTGGAACAATTTTTGCTATGGTACCATTTTTGTATATCTTATAGTTTAGCTATTCTATTGCGGTTCTGCATCAGGTGTTCAAGTTTCCAAGGTAAATTATAGCCTATATGTTGCCCAGACTTAATACCTACACAACAAAAAAAAAATCTTTCAAATCCGTCTAGTAGTTCCGAAGATTAGCGTGTACAAACAAACAGATAAACAGACAAACAGACAGAATTTTTTTTTTGGATTCGTGCTCTATTACTGTTTCTAAACCCCCCTCAATTTTTTTTTTTTAAATATCTTCAATGTACAGACACAGTTTTTTTACTGTCTTATTATATGTATAGATTTCTTCCCAAGCCTTTTTCTTTTCGATTTTATTACTATACTTGTCTGACTTCGAATATATCCATATCGCTGGACGACTCTCAACCTCATCGATAAATTGTTCAACCTGATTTTCGTTCATGTTTAGACCTGAACAAAAACTACGTGCGCATCGTTACTAGTCGATCGATGAAATGATGCGCGGCCGCAGCGCGGGTGTAGCGCTGCAGTCGCGCGTTTTTTATGTATATGGATTAACAAAGCAGCGCGGCGGCAGCGCTGCCACCGCGCGGCTCTTTGCGGCTAATTTGAAGGCGCCCTAAATGTGAAAGCGGCCTAAGACGACTAAAAAGTCACGGTGTATAAATAACTAGCTGTTGGCCGTTCGAATCCGTGTCGTCATCACTCAATTCAAAGTCACTTTCTTCCAGTACACGTCGCAATTCCTCAGTTGATAATCTGCGTGGCATTTTCAACAAAAATATCATATACGATATTATAACCTTCAAACAATTTTTGCATTTGAAACGATTTCATGAACAGAATTCAAAAATATGACAGTGACGTAAAATAATTGACACTGACAGGTCTGTTCAAAGTTCGGTTAAAATTCAGTTATTTGATTCTTAAAATCTACTAAATACAATTAAACAATTTAATACATAAATATCAATTAAACAATTTACACCAATATACAATTAATAAAGTAACTACGTACACGCAATAACAGAACAATTAACATTCAATATCACTCTCATCTGATTCTAATTCGGAGTCAGAATCCAAATTAGTCATATCCAAAAACTCGAACGGAGCTTCTGGTGACTTAATTAGACCTAAAGTTTCAACGAAGAAATCCTGTTTTTTCTTAGCGTCTAGCTTCGGTCTTTGTGCAGAGATCAAGGGATCAGGGAAAGAATCAGCTTCAGGATATCTTCATTGGAAGCTTGACTGGTCTTCTTGCGCGAATGGTGTTCTCGAAATCTCCTAAAATCTTTGTTGCGGGCTTCTGAGGCTTCTTCCGAGAGACTTCCGATTGGAACAATATCGTTATTGGTGATTACGTCTGCACCACGTATCAGCAACTTATGGACGGTAGATGACATGTGGTACCAGTCGTATAACTCCACGTACTTTTCTGCAGTTATGCGGGTATATTCTTTAAATCGGATAACATTGATTTGCTCTCCGGATGTTATTGCTTGCAGAATCACAGCAAATCTTCTAACAAGCTCTTCATCCAACCCTGTAATGGTTGCCGTTTTAGCGGCAGCAATTACAGGCTTGCTGTATTCCCGTCATTTGTTGTCCCTGAGCCTTGCTTTACAATATCAATCAGAAGGTTGAGTTCATCCTTAAATTTGTCTTGAATTTTTTTTTCTTTTTTCTAATAATGTCTTGTGCTCATTTTCTCTTGCAGCCCACTTCTTAAAATCAAGTCCGTATGCTATATGCAAAAGACATTCCATTGTATTTATACGTGCATGTAACGATGACAATCCAAATTCCAAAGCACTATCGGATACAGTCTTTGTTGATACACAATCCAAGCGGTTCATTTGTGAAGGTTTAGAAAACAGGTAGCAGGTTGCGTTCGATCTATCTTCTGAAAGGTTCGTGCAGCTTTCAGCGTCAATCATTGTCATCTTCACCATGAGTTACCTTATTACTGCTGCACTCAGTGGGGATAAGGGACTTAATTTCGTCATCCATATGCCTTTTGTGACTGACCATCACTTCTTCACTCTCCTTCACAAATGTAAATTGCACAGGACGGCAATATAACACTGAGCATGGTTTTGGATTCGTACATATACTTTCATCTCCAGCATCAGCAGTCAGAAGTAAAGGCACCAAGGACGTCATAAATATACTGGAATCGTCTTGTTGCACCTCCATTTTCTCTTGTATCGGCTTTGGTTTGAAGAACCATCAAATTCCCACTTAGATATGAGCTTCAAATCTCTGTTTTGAACACGTTCCGGAAGACTTTCAAGGATCGTCTTTACTGTAATGTCGAGTAATGCTTGAAGCGTAATTCTTGCTGATGAATCCGTTACAGTCACTGATTGCTTCGAAGGATAAGATTTTTGCTTTGCTTGTTGCACTTTGTAATAAGACGGGTAAACATCTTTTGCACCTTCCCGGATGGTCACCTCTCGCAGCGTGATGTATTGCCACTTAGAGAGCTTTAATGAAAGGAGCAAACCTAGCGCCTTTTCTGGTAGTAATCTGAAATGCCTTCTTAAGATTTTCCTTAATTTTAGTAGCTGCTTCTGGATTTTTTAGCATATATTCAATGACAGATGCTATATCTTCACGACCATCTACTTTTAAAAGTAATGCAGCTGAATATGCCACTTCAGTTGACTCCTTACCCTTGTAATCGTCAGACCTTCTCTTCTTTTGTTTACTTCCTAGATCCTCGAATGCTTTTCTAGGTCTTTTTGTCTTAGTACCAATACCAGTTGACGATGTCGATGGTTCTGGACTAATCACCTGTCCGCTAGATCCCTGGTATTCTTCTTCAATTGGTTGTGGCAAAACCAAACTTCTTGACACGCAATCCAGCCAATCATCGCATCAGCCTGGAGCCAGTTTTCGTACTGTTTTCTAAATATATCAAGGATACGATGAGATTTCTGCTATCTTTGTGAAGCAGCTCGTGCAAATCTTAGACAAAACTCGTCCAGCGTTACACGAACTTCGTCAGTAATTTGACTACCTAGGCGATCCACCACTGCTCTGAATAATCTCTTCATGATGAAACGAAGTACCTTCACCCCTCAGAATAACAAACAAGTCTAAATTCGTACGTAGACTTTCCATTGTGTTTATATTCACGGTCGCGGAATAATAGTAGTAGTCCGAAAGTTTGGAATAAACTGAACTATTAGGTGAAAAATAGTTTATTTATATGTCTCCAAAAATCAAAAATGTAGATGATTAGTAAATTATTTTTCTTAATTACCCTCACTAACGATTATTCGAATCTGACTAACTGGCGCAGAGTCGAAGCAACGCGACGCGTCATGTTTTGCACGGTGACGCGCGCCTTCGCAGGTGCATCAATATTACTTTGATGCCGTGCCCACCCTAAATACCAGATAACTGACATGACGTGAGCATTAGGGTGGGCCACGAATGTATGAAGAAAAAAAAAGTGGTTAATTTAAATATGTAATAGCGATAAAAGGGTGTTATAGTGCGTCTTTAATTCATATCCAAAGATTTTCAAGATTGGATATCATATTCTGCCTCCGAATTGATCTCGAAGTTTTGAAAAATTTAACAAAAAAGCTTTTTTATTAAATCTTTTTAGAACAAAAAAATGCAAGATTTAATATACTTTTTTGTAATAAAACGCAAGGTAATAGGATATATTCGTTTATTAAAGAAAAATAAAGAATCAATACGCAGTAAAAGTATGTTAATTATTATTTTTAATTAACTACAAAATCCTTCTTGCTGTCAAATTTTGGCATATCTTTGCTAGATTCTATCTGAGCCTTAATGAAGCCTTCTCTTGCAGATTTGCTGCATAAAGTATTTGATGCTTCAGTCACAGTCTTGACGGCCCGTTCAACTGCTTGAGTATGACATGGCAGGCCTAGTAGAGGCAATTCACCCTCACCCCCTTGTGCAACAAATATTTGCAAATCTTCGACACTTATACTCTTGAGAATAGGTGGTTCAGTGACATTAAGCTGCCAATCAATAAGATCGAGGTAAGAAGAGGCGTCTAGGTTTAAGTCGGGAACTTGAAACAGTCTGAGTTTTGTGTGTCTGTGTAACGGCACGGACTTTCAGAATACGACGCGCAGCTAACTCACGAACGTGTTTTTGTGGGTCAGTCAACATTGCCAATAATGCATTTTCAGGGTGAGCAAAATAGCTATTTCTTGTGATGACAGGATCTATTATAGTTTTGAGATTAGCTGGTAGGTACCTAGAGGCAGAGATTAGTTTCCTCAAATGTCGTGTTCCGTCTTTACAAGTAGGATGAGTCTTTATGGCGAACCAAGTCGGAGTGTAAACTTTCACAACATAGGTTGCTAAAAGAACTAGGTTTTCAGAAGGAGCTTCTGTCGCAACATAAAGACGGACTATTCGATTAGCACGGGTGAGCCATCTGGCATGAGACATCTTGCCTTGTGATTTATTGGCTAAGTCTTCAGGAAACACACCGTTTATGACAGCAGAGACAATTCTATACAAATATAATTGGTCGGTACTAAGATCTTGACTTGATAACTCTGGTAACTCCGAAGGAATCGGATGAAACTCAACAACACGTTTGTTTTCACAGTTTTCCAGTTGTTTTCCAATCGTTCCTGTAAATTTTTGAGGTCCCGATGTAGCGCCATCAATATGTGTGAACAAATGTCGAAATGGTAACTCATTCATGTGAAGCAAGCAAATAATCCATTGTAATGGTTTATTTAATCTCTTCTCTAGTAAACGTATAACACCTCCATATTTTCCAACGTTAACATTCGCTCCATCGCATCCAATCGCCAGTACAGATTCCAATGAAATGTTTTCTTTAAATAAATAATCAGTAATGGCTTTTTCTATTCCCTTAGAAGTTCCAGAGGTTGGAGAAACATAGCCCAAATACTTTGACTCTGGTTCTTTTATCAACCAAATGTGTTCTTCTAGGATACTCTGTCTGTAATTTCTGCCTGCTTTTTTCGACATAACTAAGGTTTTATCTTTCCGGCCATCGAAATATAAAGCGGGTACTTGTAAAACTCTGTCTTTCGCCATTATGTTCTGTCTTGTTTTTGATCGTTCCCTGCGTAGCTTATTTTTGTTAATAACCGGTACGGATGATCTGGTAGCTTGCAAAACTACTGAAGCGATAGTTGCCCCTGCCCTGTCTGATATTCCGTACCTGTCACACGTTTTCGCGAGCGTAGAATAATCCATGCTAACGGCGGCCTTCTTTTGCGGAGCTTCAGTTGCAACTAGCTTGAGTGAATCGTCACCACCAGACTCATTGGAATCAGAGGAAGTAGAAAATATATCGGTTTGAAGGGGCTGGCTTGTCGTTGGCTTATGTGAGGTGCATTCTTCCTGATATTTACGCGAGGCTATTTGCGTTTGAAGTTTCCGTTTTAAGTTTTTTTTAAGTTGATTCGTAGTAGCGATATCGATGTTTCCTATGATCATATTTCTTGTGGTACGTTGATCAATTAAGAAACAGTGCTCCTTGATAGGTACTCTCCGATCTCTAGAACAGTTACACTCATTCAAGTTCTTACACTTGCAAGCAGAAATATCAAACAAAACCTTGCTGCCACGCCGGAACTCTTCTAATGTTTTTTCTGATATTTTGGGGTAGGACTTCAATAGATTTTTGTACTTCAAATGATAACATTTTAACATTTGAGTCACTCTTGTGTGGGAGACAATAGGAAGAGATGCTTTTTTCCATATTTCTTCGATTCTAGTCGAGATAATATTCGCAATTTCCAAAAATGTTGGTTCCTTTTTAGTATCTTTTTCAAATTTGAACTGCCACCGCGCCCACTCATAATATTTCTTAATTTCTTCATAAGTTGGTAGCATATTATCTTTAATATCACTTATTTCACCAAGTAAAGGACACTTTAACGAGTTTCGAGTGCGATCCATGGTAAAAACGAGCGTAACACAACTTCACGATTAAGTAGCCGTAGCGTCACTGGCGCGTAATAAATGTCGCGCAAAGTGCAATCGACGCACCCCGCCACCTCACTTCACTCCGTAAATAATCAAAACAATGACGGTTATTGATTGGTTTTAAGAAGTTGATTATATTTGAATGTCAATAATATGTAAAACGTATTATAAGTCTCAATTTCAATTATTCTTATTGGTTGTTGAAAGTACCCCTAAAAACGAAAATTTTGAAACTTCAAAGCTAATCCGGAGGCTGTTAATCAAAATAGAAACTTATAATAATTTGCACATTTACTTTATACTACATTTAACACCCTTTCATCACTATTACAATTTAAAAAAATAAAAAAAATAAAAATGACCCACCCTAATGTATAGCACAAGCTATTGGAAGACCTCCAATTTTGTGAGATGTGAAAACTGGAGTAATCGCAGAACTGGTCCAGGGTCACACGATGATGTTGTGTTTACAAATATCATATTCTCATATGCAGTAGATAGAAAGACCCGTTTCATTATAGGACTAAGTATGACGATAATCCTGGGATTCTGTTTCAGCAGTATCGAGTAGCCTTTGTTATTTAAACTCTGAATTCTCCCTTCTATGATTTCGGGGAGAATGCATTCATTACGGACACCATACTTTTCAGAACGCCATTTATTGTACATGTAGTACACATGATTTTAGGAGGGATTTATTTGAGAATTCGATAGCATCTCTATTCCATTTACAGCAGTGTCTTCAAACGAGTCCAGTATGTTCAATTCATTGTAATTTGTTGCTGCGCAAGGTGTCATTCCACTATCGAAATATTTCTTAAAAGTTCTTCGGTTTACTGACTGCATTTTAGTAAGTTAAAGCTTCGACAACGTAAACGCGATGAGAGTGTTCAAAAACTATGGTCACTATCACACTATCCCCGGGACCGTTCCTGCGTCTGATTGGAATATTGGACTATCTTAATATTATACTAAAAAATGATCGGACTATCCTTTGAATAAATTGCCACCGTGACAAATAACTAACATTTGTACTTTCATATTTGTTGTCTGGTACATTTACTATTGGCTCTAATAAGGTAATGTCCAGGAGTTAAAGGTATCAGTTATCGGTGTGTTCCGTATCAATTGATCAGCTTCACCCGTCAGATGACTTTTTAAATAGTGTAGCTTTTGTACGTTATCTAGTGATTCATTTTTATGGACTAATGAAATAACCAGATCACGAAATGTCGTCCATTCACCATATTTCCCAGAGAATATTGGAATGGCGTTCTTTGGTAATTTAACATCTCATCAACATCTTTGGTAAAAAACACACAAAAAAAAAATTTGATTCCTAGTGTATTCAAAAATACGGCCTGACAAACTGGAATCATTGTATGATATCTTATAGCAAATTCTCTTTCTTTTCTTAGGCGGCCCCTAGACCTACGATAACATCGTACTTTAGCGTTGGGTTGCTAACTAGACCTGGGGTCCTCGTCGCTGACTTGTAAATAAAACTCAGAACAGTATGACGGTCTGATAAACTCTAGGGTCGATTTCAAATTTGGGGCCAAAAAAATATTTGAAAAATATTAAAAAATTTAATGTTTAAATATACGTTCTGTACGTTCATTAATTAATACACCCATTTCTATTTTTTTATATTTCTTCGAATGATGTTAACAAAGGCATCAAAGTCTCCGACATCATGATGACACCTTAATTCATAATCCGCAGTCCTTTTGATCACTGCTCCAATGCCATCAAGAGCACCCTTGCCGTGCCCAGCTTAAAAAAATATTTATTCCATACATAATTAAATTACACAAAATCTTACACCTCATCCATCATGTATTCTTCGGTATTATTATTTATAATGTCACTTTCGTCTTCCTGCACTTCGGCAATAACTTCACTTTCTTCTGATAAAACTTTCTTATAGTAGTCTAAGGAGTCCATATTTCTCCAGCTTTCACCATAATGTTTCTTTAATAATGAATCTACGTCTTTAAGTTTTTCTCTCTTTACTTGAACTCTGTTGCTTGCTGGTTCTGCTTGTAATGATTAAATAGTTTTGTTTTTTTTTATTACACCCTTGTGAGTACCGACGTCATTTCTGTAGGATATCTCACCTCGTACGGTAATGCTGCGGGGAGAACGTTTTATAATAATTCGCTTGCATTTGCTCAATTGAAAGTGCCAAGTCTGAGTACCTTTAAGGTTTTCTTTGGTTGCCGATTTCCATTCAAGTACTTGTATATCTTTGAAGAGATAATGCACCGTTGCATGTTCCGATATTATTTCACAATATTCATCTGGTCGAATGATACATTCCTTCTCCCGTACTTTTTTCTCAGTCAATGCAAAGAGGCGCTCCTGTGCGTTATCGACATAATCAGCTCTACTCAGAACTTGGCTATAATAATTCAACTCTTGTCGTGTCGCCCAGCCTTCACCAAAATGTTTGTTCAGTAGGTTTTTCACATCTTCTAATTTGGCTTTCTTTACCACAACACTGTTTTTGTTGACACGTGTTGGGTTAATATCGTGTATTGATTTTCGGGTTTTCATGACCAATCTATCAACTTCCAAATCAGCAGTGTAATGACATTCCCCTCTAACTGTTATATTATTATTATGCCTTTTGAAGTAAAATCTTTTTGACTGTTGGAATTGGAAAAGCCAATTTCCAGGAGGACAAAGAACTTTATCCATTTCTGATTTCAAATTTAAAAACGAACGAAATGGCGCTTTTGCATTTTATTATTTAAGGAAAGTCTTAATTTTGCTTCTCACTCCAATCTTCAAACTTAATTTTCTATGGGTCAGTGTGAACATTGCTTCTGAACTATTTAATACACCCAAAATAATTACAATAAAACCTAATAGATGGCATTCATAGTTCAATTTGGACGAAAACGCCGTCGGCCAAACACCGCGAAAAGACGTGGTAAATCACTGCTCTGTTGGAGGTTAAGTTCTTGTGCTTTTGTCCTCGATTATGTGGCGTGATTGTGTTATCAGCTCGCGTAGTATATCCTATAATATTTGAAATTTCGGTCAGCTTATAATCAATACATTAAAGACGGAGTTCAAGTTCATCAAAGTAATTTTAAACGTTTTCTTACTTTTTCCTCGGTACTCCAATTCTCAGATCTTTTTTTTTTGTTGGTCCATCACAATATTATGTTATTAAAATTACTAAAAACGTAACAAAGAGGCACTTGTTCTACCAAAGACTTAAAACACTTAAAAATTCCAAAGCTAAATGAATTTTATTCAACTTGCGATGGTTTTGTTTATTGTTATGGTTTCATATAACGCGCCAGAATTCGCGCGCGTGTTACATATTCGCGTAACACGTGAACCGCTGATCGCGCGTTACCCTAATTACCGCGGATTGCAACAGCGGAGACACGAGTCGCCGACGCAGCTCAACGTGAGGCAGCCCGGCACCGGACATCGCGGCCTTCGCGAAATCGTCACTTTTGGCACAGCATCGGTCAACTGTCGACATCTTAGTTAATATTTTACATTGTAATTTCTGTAATTAAATTTAAGTTCAAATAAATTTTGTATTTTTTTCCATCCTCCGGCTACAGCCTTCGTAATTGGCGCAGTCGGTAGGATACTCGCGGGCCGGTTCGCGAGAGTAAATTGCTAGGATCGCGAGTCACCCGGGTGGCTTCGGGCACCGTACGAGTATCCGGAATCTACAAGAGCTGCAGTCCAGAGGAGTATCCAGACATCGATACAGAAGAGGTACAAAATCATTGCAAGTAAGTACTTTAGAATCGCTCTAGAGTCGCTTCCCTTTTTTTATCCTATAAGATTCCAAGATTTTCCATCCAAGGCAATCTCGGTCCCCTAGGTTAGGTAATAGAATTAATATTTTAGACGCTAATAGAAATTTAGAGGCAGAACAGGAGGATAGTAATAGTTCATATATATCAAGTATGGCTGACTCAGTGGATCAAGTTTACAAGGCCCTACGATTGTTGCCGGAGTTCGACGGAAACTCGAACGTATTAACTCGATTTATAAAACTATGTGATCAACTAGTACAGCAGTTTATGAGAAACGGACCGGAGTTTCAATTAGCTAATTTAGCATTATTAAACGGGATTTTGAACAAAATAGTAGGACCCGCATCGCGTACGATTAATTCGAATGGTATCCCGGAGACTTGGGAGGGAATTAGAAGTGCTTTAATAAATAATTTCGCCGATCAACGCGATGAAACATCTTTATATAATGACTTGGCACTTTTAACGCAGGGTTCGTCCACCCCGCAAGAATTTTATGAGCGTTGTCAAAACCTTTTCAGTACTATTATGACTTATATCAGCCTACATGAAACGATAGCGAGTACCATTGAATCGAAACGCACTTTGTACAAGAAACTCACGTTACAGTCGTACTTACGTGGTCTACGTGACCCGTTGGGCTCTCGCATTCGTTGCATGCGGCCTGATACAATAGAGAAAGCCTTAGAGTTTGTGCACGAGGAAATGAACACGTTGTACCTGCAGCAGCGCAACGACCATGTTCCCGATAGGAAGACGCAGCCTCAGGTTAGTCCAAAAATTCCTTATGGCTTTATGCCACCAATTCACGTGGCACCACCCACACCGCGTCCGTCTAATTTGCAACCCCCAGGATCTTTTAATATGCCAGGGCCATCGCGACCACCTATGCTTCAAGGACAACACCCTGTCCCAATTTGGAGAAACCAACCCCCACAAAATCGCGGGCCCACACGTACTCAACAAATGTTCAGTTCTCCACCGCCTAATTATATACCCCAGGGTCAAGTTTTTAGAATGCCTGGTCCCAGGCCAACTACAAGTAACACCCCACATCCGATGAGTGGCGTAAGTCACTACGTGGCTAAACCATTCGCGCCGCGCGCGTCCCATGATTGGTCCAAATCTGGGAATCCGCCACCCTCGAATTATTTCAGAACGCGGGAATTTAACTTTAACGATTTTAATGACCAGTTGCAGTATGACAATTATAGCGATTATTTTGTTAGCGATTATTACCCCCAGGAATATTTTGAGTATACCATTTACGCGTACCCGAGTGAATATGTGTATGAGCAACCACAGCGTACAGATTCTTATGTTATAGTCGAGGAAGTTAAGGATCCAACCCCGTCTGCTGAAAAAGAGGATTTTCAGAAGGACCCCAAATCAGACAAGTCAAAATAGAAATTAATTTGCAAACGCAAAGGCAATTACCATATATTCAGATTTCAAATCCCCCGCTTAAACTATTAATTGACACTGGCGCAAATATGTCTTTTGTGAGTCCCGAAGTTGTTCAAAAATTCTTTTCCCACATACCGTGCAATTATGATCCCTTTGAAGTAACGAATATTCACGCTACCACAAGGAGTGATTACTCCATTACTTTACCGTGCTTTCAGGAATTTAACGAGGCAGGTGATATAACTCTTTTCGTTTATGCATTTCATAAATTTTTTGATGGTTTGATCGGCTATGATTTATTAGAAAAATTAGAATCTAACATTGACTTAAAGAACAGATTGTTGATAACTCGTAATTCTAGTAACCCTTTATTAATGTACGACTCTCGCAATAGTAACTTATACGAGGATATAATACCTGCTAATTCATCTAAATTAGTTAAAGTTCCTATAAACTCTGCGGACGGTGACGTTTTTATTCCTGAACAATGCATTTCAAATTGTTTAATAAGTGATTGCGTTACAACAGTTAGAAATAATAGAGGTGTAATAGAGGAAGGGAATACGTCACGTCATGACGTAGTCTTTTCTATGGATCGCCCTATTAGTGCTGAGTTGTTCAATGTCCAGTGCACGCGCACTAAACAACAGTCCGACCGCGTAAAGAAAGTTTTGTCTCGTCTGCGTACGGATCATTTGAACCCCGAAGAAAAAGCTAATTTAGAAGTACTTTGCGCTCGGTACGCTGATGTATTTTATATTGATGGCGAACCATTATCTTTTACGAACCAAGTAAAACACTCTATTCGAACTACAGATGATGTGCCTATCTATACGAAAAGTTACAGATATCCTTTCATACATAAGCAGGAAGTCCAGGATCAAATTTCTAAAATGCTAGAACAGAATATCATACGTCCGTCTCAATCTGCGTGGAGCTCCCCCATCTGGGTAGTTCCCAAGGAAGCCGACGCCAGCGGAAAAACCAAATGGCGCTTGGTAATAGACTTTAGGAAATTAAATGAGAAAACTATAGATGATCGTTATCCTATACCCAACATTTCGGACGTCCTTGACAAGTTAGGTAACTGTCACTATTTTACCACCCTTGACCTCGCGAGTGGATTTTATCAAGTGGAGATGAACCCAGATGATATTCACAAAACTGCTTTTACAGTAGAGCATGGACACTTCGAATTCCTCCGCATGCCAATGGGTTTAAAAAATTCTCCATCAACCTTTCAACGGGTAATGGACAATGTCTTACGGGACCTTCAAAATGTCGTGTGTTTAGTATATTTGGATGACATAATTGTGTTTTCAGTGTCCCTTCAGGAACACATGATTAATTTAGAAAAAATTTTCAGAGACTTAGGGAATCTAATTTCAAAATACAAATGGACAAATCCGAATTTTTAAAGTTAGAAACTGCATATTTAGGACACATTATTAGCAAAGACGGTATTAAACCTAACCCGGATAAAATTATGGCCATCCAGAAATTCCCAATTCCCAAAACGGCAACAGAAATTAAACGCTTCCTAGGTCTGTTGGGTTACTATAGGAAATTCATTCCAGACTTTGCTCGTATAACAAAACCTATGACGCAATGTCTGAAAAAAGGTTCAAAGATTGATATAACTAATCCTAATTACATCAGTTGTTTTGATGAGATCCTTGAATTAGAATTAAGAGACTATTATGACGTAATTAAGCTAGGCTACTTTTATAAAGATAATCAGATAGTTATAGTATTTAAGGTGCCGATTGCCTTCCCTCCAATCTATAACCTTTATAAATTGTCCACTGTCCCTAACAAGAATAACAAAATCCTTTTACCAACCTCACCTTTCATTGCGATTTCTGGTCAAGATTCTATGTACATGGAGGCTGAATGCCCGAAGGTAAATTCTCTGTACCTCTGTGAAGCTAAATCAAAATACAAGGCCCGAGATGATCCCGATTGCATCCAGCATCTGATCTCCAAGCAAGAACTTCTCCCATTCTGTAAACTGTCTTCAGTCGCATTGAAGAAAGAAGCTGTAGAACAACTCGACGAGAAGCATTACACCATCAGTTTCCCACATCCAACCAAGGTGAAGATATCATGCGGACAAGAAACATATAAAACCCTGGAAGGAAGCTATTTGGCGATCATCCCCTACAATTGCCACATCAAAACGCCCGAATTTACTATAGCAAACTCTAACAATCACATCAAAGGTTTCGCTCTGGAGATTATGCAATTGCCCACAATTAATGAAGATTTAGAGACGTCGAGCGAATCACCAATCATACTAAACTCTGCAAATCTAGAAAATCTGCACTCCATTAACACAAAGATCATGCAACAGGCACCAGCAAAACTCAATGAAGTAGTTGATCCAGCTCTCTACCATACTACAATTCCAATCTATCTGATACTAACCGGTGCAAGTGTACTCATTATCACACTGACGTACCGACGATATCGAGCGAAACGCCTTCAAAGAAACCAAGCAATGCAAAATGATGACGCAACATCTCCAGGAAATTATGCTGAAATTCAAGAATCGCATGGAATCAGTCCCAGCAAGATAAAAATTGACCACAGCAACATTTCATCATCTCTCTCACACAAGATTTCGAAATAGTTGCTTATCTTCGGGGGGAGGTGTTACATATTCGCGTAACACGTGAACCGCTGATCGCGCGTTACCCTAATTACCGCGGATTGCAACAGCGGAGACACGAGTCGCCGACGCAGCTCAACGTGAGGCAGCCCGGCACCGGACATCGCGGCCTTCGCGAAATCGTCACTTTTGGCACAGCATCGGTCAACTGTCGACATTTTAGTTAATATTTTACATTGTAATTTCTGTAATTAAATTTAAGTTCAAATAAATTTTGTATTTTTTTCCATCCTCCGGCTACAGCCTTCGTAATTCGCGTTTCGTTACACGTACTTAGATGTTTTGTTAGAAATTAATACGAAATAAAGTAATGTGCTTAAAACTGCAATAAAATAACTAAACAATGTTTATAACCATGCAAAATAACAAATTCTCTATATTTTTAACACTCCTAAACATCATTTAATCATTAGCGTATTATCAAAATGTTTTCTTTTCTGGGCATACGGAACGTTGCAATAGAATGTTATCATGGTGAACGAATGATATTTGTATTAATCTGTGGTCGATATTTAAACAATGGTTCAAATGACGGTACTAAGAAGTCCATGGTTTATATATGTTTTGTAATACGAACAAATTTAGACCATGGTTCTGCAGATAAGCCTGGACTTGATAGTACAGGTTTAAACCAAGGTTTATTAAGTTTTTTGTAATAAGACTGGTAGAGTCTGGTGTGTGTATTGGTGGTTTTGGGAACTCTTCAGAATAAACACAGCTCTAACAATTAAATAAGTTTAAAATATAAATACAAGTTTAACACTGATTCGCGCCGCGATTATAAATTGATGCAGACCGATACGTTGGTTAGCGCAGACTGGCGAGGGCGACCGAGGGGCGCATGTCTCGCGCGGGGAGGAGGCGGCGCGGCGGCGCACGGTAGTTCCGCCTTAGGTCATAAATGCAAAAGTTTCATCATCAATTACCCCCAATTTAATTATCTATAATGATTTACCGATAAACAAGCTACCCTAAAGTATAAATATGTCATCCATTTTACCTAATTATCACTTATTTTTCTACCTCCGAAGTGAACACATCATTACGTTGCGCTCGCCTTATCAGTAACTCATTAGCACTACTGTTTGTGTAACTGTGAATTCTCAGAATTGCATTGTTTTTGAGTAGTGTTTGTGACATGAATTTCCAAGATCAAGATATGTTATTACTAATTAGTTATATTTTTAAGTTTTATTTTACTTATTATGACGTATTTTTACGTGCTACGCCACACAGTATTTCTACCAAATATGTATCTTATAGTTGACTTCACATAGACCTACAAAAAATTGCAACCATAATCAAATACTCTCACATATCTTATATTAAAGATTGAACTGTCTATTTTGAAAATATAAATGGTTTTTTTGCGCCCTTTTGCTCATTTAGTTGCTATATAGCCTCTACGACTGCGTAGGCTCTGGCGTAGCACGGTCTACGAAACATACGTAAATATTATTAATATTTTTTTTTCAGATACTTTGATTAAATGTTCTTTCTCAAGGATGCATTTCTTTGAGATTTGGTCTGCCATAAATGGAACTGTTCCTCAGAAGCATCAACACGTGTTGGAAACTATTCCAGCTTCACTGGATGAGCTCGAAAATGTAGACATTAGGAACTTAGATAGTAAGATACTCAATTTATGTAAAAGTCTTGATAGATTTTGGAAAATTGTCTCTAGAAGTAAATCAAAATGTTTGCATAAGTACTCAGATTGGTCAAATGAAATTGAATGTGTCGAATTAGTAAGGGGTAATGAGAAATGCATTCAAGAAAACGCGAACCAGCCCAGGCCATCTTGCGAACGCGGAGCGTTATGTCGAGGCAGGTTTTAGATTTATTAAGAATTTAGTTTAAATTGGAATTAGATTGGTTGTTGTAGTTATTTAACTTATTTGTGGTTATGATGACGTTTGTAAATAAATTGTAGTTTTAGTTTTCTTGCCTTTTGTTGTACATAATATGTATAATATATAAAAGAATACATATTTAATGATAACCCCTTCATGAAAAGCGTTAATATCATATTCAGATGTATTTCCGAACGAGTGAGAATAAATCTCAAATATTGACTATTTAAATTTATATTAAACAGTACATATTGTACAGTTTATTGTATATAATGTATTAAATTATGTAAATAAAGCATTAATGTACATTAGTGAAGTATTTTTTATTATTTACCCTTCAGAAAAAATCCCATTTAACAAATTAAATAAAGTAAGGTATTTATGACCGCGCTTGTAGGGCGCGTGAACCACCCTGCGGCGTGTCGAGCCGGTAGTCGCGCGGCTCGGTAAACCTCGGTAATGTTCGGAGCAGCCGAACTGCAGGCAGTGTAGGTAGCTATAGCCTACAAACTATTTGACTTTTGGTTTGTAAATATTATCGCGTGCAGCTCCACTATTTTTACTTTTCTCGATTTTTAAAACTTCTTGATTATAAGTAGACCGAAGACTTTTTATTTTTTTCATAAGGATATCGATATCATTCGACTTTTGCAAAATAACACATGAATCAATTAAATGTTAAATTAGGTTTTCTCCGCTAATTCGACACCATTCAGCCTCTTATTCAACTATAATCAACTTGTTTATGGCTCTGGTTATCTCCTCACTGTATAGGGTTCGCTTTCAGGGTTGTTATTAGGCAATGAGCCTGATTGGGTGTCAATATTGTGAGTTTCTAAAAAAATCTTCAAGGTCATCTGAATAATGCGAAGGCGGGTGAGTCGTCATTATTGTTTAAGTAATCCAGAGTACGAGTCCTATAACCAGAATTATCTGAATTGTTGCTAGAGCTAGTTGCTTGAAGGAATATAACTGTATTGTTGCACAGTCGATGTACTTGGTATAAAGGGTGTAAAAAGACCCTTAACGAAGCCGAAGGGTACTTGTTCTCCCCGTTATTGCGATCTTTTTTTTGTTCTAGACCATACCTGTGAAACCTTCTAGTTACGGAGATATTGGGGGTCAAAGTTCCAACTTTTTCACAAGTTTTTTTTAAAACATGTTTCTAATGTAATTTTTTTACTTTAAACACCTTCACGACCTCTATTATTCAATCCATCCATCAGCACAATGTTTTGTGTCCGTTACATTGAGTTTTACCGTAAAACGTAATTTTCACCCCAAAAAAAAAGTCGTTTCCCAGCAATAATTTTTGCGTAAAGTTACTTAGTTTGATGTACAGAATGCTTGGTTGACGGCTTCGTGAAGGGTCTGTTTACACCCCGTATATTCACGTGTACTGGTAGATGGAGTTGATGACAATGGTATAGGTTTGCTAAACTTTATCCTTTTTATTGCAGTCATAATTTCAAATTTAAAATCGATTTTTTCACTGTCTGTCATTGTTTTCATGTCAGGTAATAATGAAAGCAAAAAAAAATATCGGGGTCATTTTCTTCATTGACATGGTGTCAAATTCTTATTCTTACGCTCAGAATTGGTCAGTGCGTTCGGCGGTAGCGATGGCGGAGGTGGACTAGTAGTTGGTGGTAGCGAATCACAACTGGTATTATTTTCATCTTCGGGTAAACTGAGATTGCCATCATTATTTCGATGTTCTATGGTAATATTCAAAAAAGATAACATCTGAAAATATGAAGTGTTTCTTTTCTTGGCTGGCGCGGCACTACCACTCTTTAAACTGTCTTTTTTCTTCTCTCTTACGTAATAATCTTTTAAATGTTTCCATTTTTTTTGTAAGTCATCAACTGAAATAAAAGATTTTATTTTTGTTCCTAGGTAATTATATATTGTGAACTGGAATGAACTTCCAAAATTTATCAGAGGATTTCTTAATGGGCCGATCAACTATTGCTCATATAGTTCAAGAAACGTGTGTTGTAATTTGGAAGATATTACAACCAATTGAAATGCCTGAACCTACCGAAGAAATGTGGCTCGACATTGCAGATTTTTTTTTTCTACAACATATTTTCCAAATTGCATAGGTGCCCTAGACGGCAAGCACGTGCGGATAGAGTGCCTTGCACTATCAGGCTCGTTTTTTTAATAATATCTCATCAAATCTTTAAAGTTTCCCTATCAAAATACATAGTTTGCATAAATGCTGAATAAAGAATCTAATGCCGCTGTCGGAAAAGCTCGATTATAATGATCAAACTGTTTGTTATTAAGCAATTGGAAAAACTGTAATTTAAACATTTCTGAATATCTATCGTTAATTTCGGAAGAAATGTTATCAATTACTTGGACAAAGAGTCGTTTATATTCTGTACGAACGCAGGTGACATTACGTTTTACACTTTCACAATTATTTAGAGTACCTAGGTGTACTATAAGTACATTCTTGGTCGAAGTTCTTGAAGCTATTTACTCTGTATTAGAAGATTTTATAAAGGTGAGTTCGAAATAAAACAGTTTTATAATAGAATCATATATTTTCAGCAAAATAATTAGAAATTGTTAATTACTATTTATGCTCAGAACGAAAAATAAACAATATTTATTTATTATCAAAATATAAACTACGGAATCAGATATTTAATTAAAATAGAAAAAAATTACATGTTCAACCATGTGTCTTCGCTGCCTTGTTTCGAATACGGGGATTTGTCGTTCTTTTTCTCTAAGATCTTGCAGTTTATATTTTGATAATATTGCTTGTATTTCGTCCTGAGCATGTATGCTATTTTCGGTATTCAAAATTCGCAATGAAGACGCAACATATTTTCCGAAATTGTCCAAATCATCGTTTTTTTTTTCAAGTCTTGCTCTTTTTTCAATATTGTCCAGTTTATTTAAGGCCGATTCTATGTAACCTGCTTTTTTAGTTGTTTTTTTAGGCATTGGAAACGGAAACACATCATCGACGACTTGTATATTTGAATTTATAACATTTTCAATATTTTCCGTATTTTCATTTTCAAAATATTCAAAAACTATTTCTTGTGATGCCAGGGACGTATCATTCTGAAAACATACATTTATTTCATTATTTTACAGGTGCCAAGATCTGAAGAGGAATGGAATCAAATAATAAGGGGCTTTTTTATAAGATGGAATTTTCCCAACTGCGTTGGTGCCATTGATGGAAAGCATATAAACGTAAAATGTCCCCCTGGCACAGGATCAGACTTTTTTAATTATAAAAGTACATTTAGTATTGTGTTACTAGCTTGTGTTGATCACGACTATTGTTTCACATACAGTGACGTGGGAGCACAAGGTAGAAACTCTGATGGTGGGATATTTAATAATTGTACTTTAAAGAAGGCTATTGAAGAGAATACCATAAATTTGCCAAGTAATGCAGTACTTGTCGGAGATGAAGCGTTTCCTTTAAAACCTTATTTGATGAAACCATACCCTCGCCGTAACGATTTAAGTAGAGAACAAAAAATCTATAACTACAGATTGTGTACATGTAGGAGAATCGTTGAAAATGCTTTCGGAGTTTTAACATCCCGATTTCGAATTTTCGAAAAGCCAATCACTACAAGTATAGACAAGGTAGATGTCATAGTGAAAACATCAAGTGCTTTACACAACTGGCTTAGGAAAACTTCACCTGCGTCTTACACCCCACCAGGTTTTATAGACGAAGAATGTCAAAGAAGTGGTCTTCGTCTTGGTACTTGGAGACAAAATGCTTCAGGCGGAGCTTTTGAAAATATAACATCACAGAACAACAGGAATAGTACAAGGGAAGCTATAAGAATCCGTGATAATTATTGTCATTACTTTAACAACGATGGTGCAGTACCTTAGCAAGACAGTGCCATTTTTTAATGAAAAAAAAGTTTCACATTTATAATATTATGCACTTGACTGTACTTTAGAAAATTTACATAAATACATACTTACCATATTTGATGTTGTTTCTCTGTGTTCAGAAGTTTTCCTTAAAAAAGAGTCCATTAAATTATACCAAGAGAGTTTGGACTTGTAAATATCAGCAGTACCGGAACCAGTGCTCATTGAATCTTTTATCTTTTTCCTTTCCGCATGATACTGCGTTCTTAAGTTTTTTATTTTGTTTGTAATTTCCTTAGGTCCCAAACCGTCAACTCCAAATTCTTGTGCAAATGCTACAAGTACAGCACTACGTGCATCACGATTCTTGTAATTCACATTTTCAGTGTCCCACCCCCCCCCCCACCCCCCTCTACCCCTTTCTATTTGACCCCAAGGTTGACTGGTAGAGAATGCCTTGTGGCATTAAGTCCGCCTATGTACCACTTTTGTACATGAAGTTTAAATAAATAAATAAATAAATATAAATCTCAATAAACTTTATTAAGTCAGCAGAACCAAATTTTAACACTTTTTGACTCATATTTTTTAATAAACAGACTCTTTACAAAACCTTCCAACACTTGAATGAAAAATTTGACAACGCAAATACGTGCAATACTTGAAGCAATCCGCCAATGAATGGTACACGCACATACAACTCTCTATTTAGACAAGTCAAAACTTGAAAGCAATAATCTCCTAAACATTATTGTATTGGTCTAAACAGAAGACATTTGCAACTATTTTTTGTCAAGACTTGCATTCAATAATTGCGTTCAATTTTTTTACTTGTATCCACGTGTAAACGGTTGCGTACAATTCCTGAAGGGCAATTAACGCACTTAATTTATTGCATTCAATAATTGCACTTGAATGTACAAGAAAATTGTATCGTCTAAATCACGCTTGAAGTTACTTGTTTCTTAATTTTATTCACCCCCGTCGTTATAACATTCACGGTTTCCTTGGCAAACACATACTTGATGGGACGACAATATCTGGTCGAAGCAGGCGAAAGGTTTTGCCACACAATGTTTTTAACGCTCTGGTTATTTATTGAATTGATTTGAATAGGCACCATCGATATACTGAACAAACTATCATCACTGCAATGTTCTTCAGAAAATTTTTGTTTATATTTATTTTGCTCCGCTCCATCACATCCCCATTTTACAATTATATCTAAACCTTTCAAGTCACTTACTGTCTTTAGTACTTCTTCTTGCACTTTACATAATCTTATAATTGTGTGATCCATTAGAGATTGCAAGTTAATTTCGGCGGACGTTTCTGTGACATTAATGCCACTGTAGTAAGGTGGATACATTTTTTTGTTAATTCCTTTAACCTGCTCTCTTATAATATACTATTGGTGTGTAGAGAAATTCGCATCGACCATTAAAGTCACAGGTCTAATCTAGCTCTCGCCTTGTTTATTCCTTCAGCGGATCTTTGTGAAATTTCCGCATGCCTTTTCAAGAATTTCAAAAACCAGGTTTGTCCAGGACGGTCGTCTTTGAAAGGGGTCTGCATGCCTAAGTCTTTTATGATTTTCTGAACAGTGTCTAGCAGTTTTGATTTTTTTATAGGAAAACCACACTTAGCGATGTCAATCAGCCATTCCACTATTTTTATTTCGATTTCATGGGTAAGTATAGGATCTGGACCCCGAGTTTTAATCGTATCACTACTTCTTCCAGATAATCGATCTTGTACAGTTGCCCTAGGAACTCCATAATTTCGGCAAACTTCTCTAATCGAAAGCTTTTTTTCGCGAATGTCTCTAAGCCTGGTTAATGGCATTTTGAGTATACGGTGCATTTCTTTTTCGTTTTTTAACGATGTCCTTACTCTGTGAAGGGGCCATCTGCAGCAAAAAAATATCCAATTGAAAGATTTTCCTAAAAATTAATCGTGAAATACTAACCATTTCATGATATGGCTGAAAATCAAAGCGCCGTTCGGTTTTCGGCCGCCCTATTTTTCATACAATTTTAAGTTGGCCGAAAACTGAATAATAATTATAGACTTACTTTAGTTTTCGGCCACTACCGAAATGCGTATTTTAGTTTCATAACCGTTAAAATGCAGTATTTTGATGGCCGAAAACTGAAAACTAGTGTTTTCACAAGAATACGGTTCATAATAAAAGAAGAGAAGTCGACTTTCGTATAACCAATTAAATAAAAGAGACAAAAATATTAAGGCTGAACGCGAGCTACTTTTCGGCCGCCTGGCCGACAACCAAACATTTGGAGAATTTATTAAGTCACTTTCCGGCCACCTAATTTAACAACTATTTTGATAAAATATTGCACTAATTAATGTAAAAATACAATACTACAGTACTTTAATGTACCTTTTCAGAGTGTCCGCTTATTCAATTTCAACTATTGTCCCAGAGGTTTGTGAAGCCTTAATAGAAGGCTTAAAGGAATACATAAAGGCAAGTAAATATTTAAGTATTTATTAAGTGCACATTTATTTTTGTTCGACGTAGAATCAATGAATTTGCGAATCACTATTGACAGTTAGAGTCACAAGTTCTTCATAAGCAATATTTCCAGTTAACTGGGTGTGGTGTAGATCAGTATACTGTTGTGGTGGAGGCTGATAAGGAGCGGTATATTCTTGAGTCATAGGCTGCCGAGTATTTTGTCGTGATATGTATTGGGACATCTCTGAATATTGGGATTGAGAAGTGCTAGCTCTTTCTCCGCTATCGCCAGCAGGACTCTGTGTAAACGAAGCTGGATTTCTGTATTTTCCCATGTCACAGTCAAATAAAATTTTCATTATGTTGAATTCTGCCTGAGCACGGGTATAGTCATCATATTTACTTAACTTGTTTGCTACATGCTCTGCGAAACCAGCTAATTCATTTCTTCTTTTTTCACCTGCTTCAAGTATAATGTTTTGAGCCATTTCCAAAATGGGATCTGCAGTCTTGGACTTCTTAGAAGCACGTGGTTTTGGAGAGGGAACAGAGGACAGCAGAGAGTCTGTTGTTTCTGAAAGTACCTCTTGGTCAGCAATGCTACTAGTCTCTTGGGGTTCAGTCCCCTGAAAACGAAAAAAATATTCAATATAATTAAAAAGGAACCTTTATTTTACAGATGCCATCACAAGCGACTGAATGGAAACGGGTCGCAAAGGATTTTGAAGACCGTTGGAATTTTCCTCACTGTTTGGGTGCAATGGATGGCAAGCACATTAGAATTATTTGTCCACCCAACAGTGGTACTCAATATTTTAATTATAAGCATTATTTAAGTTATAGTGCTATTCGCGGTAACAGACCCAAGGTACAATTTTTTGTATGTACATACTGGAGTTCAGGGAAGAATATCCGATGGGGGAGTTTTTAGGCATACGGCTTTTGGGCAAGCACTCCTGAACCAAAATCTTGACATACCACATTGTGAACCCCTTCCGGGTGTTTTCTTGGCAGATGATGCATTTCCCCTAACCGAAAATATTTGCAAGCCCTATACTGTAGATTTGAACATAGGATCTCCTAAGCGAGTATGTAACTACAGAATATCTAGAGCACGCCGAATTGTGGAAAACTCATTTGGAATTTTGGCATCTCATTTTTCGTATACCTACTACATACTACTATCAATGTGGAGATGAAAGATGTACAAAATATAGTTATGGCTTGTGCATATTTACATAACTTTTTGCGACGAAATACAAGAGCACAAGCTTTTTATTCACCACCTGGGACCTTTGACAGGAAAGATATTGACCTTGGAACGGTGATCCCAGGATCATGGCAAGCTGATGGAGAGCGTTTAACAGATTTAAGAGTATTGGGAAGGAACTCAACAATGAGAGCAAAAGCGATTAGAGATGAATTTATGCATTATTTTGTGACAGAGCGGGGACGAGTGGCATGGCAGGACAAATATTTAGGAAATCCATAATCTATTAATAAAATATAGGTACATACATTTTCTGTTGCATTTTCACTATCCAGTCCTGTATTTGGAGTATTTTGACTAAGAATAAACGACATCGCATCGTAAGCAAACCATTTTGTTTGTTTGCCGCCAGCGCTAACACTTTTATTCTTTTTTCTTTCCTCATTCTTCACATAAGTTCGCAGGCTTCGGAATTTCTTGTAAGCGTCATCACTTGATATATCAAATTTAGTAGCAACAATAGACCATGCATCTTTTTTTGCATTTCTGTCTTTATACATTCCTGTTTCCACATTCCATATTTCAGGATGTTATTGCACTTCATTAATAAAGTCAAGAGTCTTCTCATTAGACCAAGTATTAGTCATTTTAATTTATTTTCTAAACAACACAAGAATGACAGCTGCTGACAGCACAGAATATCGCCACACCACAGATTTATACACGATGGACGTCGCAGCACTCGCAGCACACTTCACGTCGCGCAGAAAGTGAAACGCAAAGTACTTCACGTCGCAGGGAGAAAGGGACGCGCATATACAGTAAAACAGAACAACAATATAGATGGCCCAGATATATTGCAGTATTTTCGATTGCGAGGCGATCGTTCGGCCACACATAAAAGGGTAATTCTCATCAAATTTCGAAATTTGATTCCCGAGCCATTAGTGCCGAGTGATATGCATTAACTACATAAGTCTTTTTTTTATTTGAATGTACGCTGTCTATACCGCTATTGTTTAAAAAGAAAACGTCTTTCCTCTAAAGAAAAAAAAGATATGGCTCCTTTGTTACCGTGCAAATCATTCCCTCACCTTGTCCCTTAGTTCAAAAATATTACTAAAATGCCTTTTTATCTGAAATATATCAATATTCTTAATAATAAAATTATGCAAATATATTAGATAGATGTTTGTTATTGTCTATAAAAGCTTCCATCTTACAACAACGAATTTATAAAAACAATAATTCGATTTTAAATATGTCCCGCCAAATAAAATCATTCCCTCATCCTATTACGAATATTCGATTTCTGAACGTGTCAAACGATATTTAGGATCGCAACCTTAAGTTTTTAGTACCTGGCAACACTCTCAAATGATTCAAGATGGCGATTTCTTCTTAACCGCAGGTGAGTTCGTGTAAAAAAATATTTTGTGAAAAATTTTTAAAAGTTAAATTTATGACGATCTATGAATGTATTAAGCATTTTAATATCTATCATTAAAATTTGTTGGTTTTATGCGTTTTTGGGAGTAAAATACATATTCGAAATGTAACAAGCAAATTGAGGTTATGTGTCGGTTTTTTTGTAGCTTAAGTTAAAATTCGTCATTCCCTCACAGTCATTCCCTCACTGCATTTAGGAGTGAGGGAATGACGGCCGTGTGAGGGAATGATTTATCCAGTATTTTGCGGTTTTTTTAGATTTTTTATTTATTTCTTGCAACTTGTATTTCAAGGTATTTAATTTAAAACAGGTGCATGTATGTGGAAGCAAAATGGCACGACAAAAGAAGTTGAGTGATGCAGAAAAAAAAATAAAAAAGAAAGAGTATGATAGAAAAAGGCGAGAAAAAATGAAAAATAATACTGAATCTTTAGAAAAACTGCGGGAAAAAGAAAGATTAAAATATTTAAAGAAAAAAGAGAAAGGTCAAGTTAAACCAGTTATTAATATGAATGCTAGAGAACTTAGACGAAAGCGAAAACAATGGAAAGAAAATAGTAAAGTGTATAGGATTAATAAACCTATAGCACACCAAAATTTACAAAGAATAATTGATGATACACCTCCGCCAAGTCCAGTATCAGTTGTGCAGCAAATTAGAGAAGATGTAGCTGGTCGAAATAGACGACAGATGCGAAGGCGACGAGCTATTTTGCATGCAAAGATTGCAAATTTGAAAAAAAATTTGAAGAATGCAGTGAAGTTAAGCGAAAAATATAAGAAGAGATATTTGAGAATGAAAACAAAAAAAACTGACCCCGAATCGCCTGGAACTAAAGTAGATGCGCTTCTAAAGAATGTAAACGTTCCTGAGAGTATGAAGAAGAAATTACTTTTTGGAGAAGCGTTAACAAGAGATCTGGAGACTAGTTACAAAGATCTTGGAAAGAAACATGAAAAAAAGAAAAAATATTACGAAATGTTGAAATTGAAATCATTTCAGAAATATAAAAAGAAACCTTTTTTTAAACATGATACTTTCAAAAGACAAAAGCCTCGAAAAATAAGCGATAAAATGATGAAGGTAAAGGACGATGTTATTAAATTTTTGGAGAAAGATGAAAACTCAAGGATGTGCCCGGGGAAAAAAGACTATCTTAAATCAAAAAATGGTAAAACTAAACAAAAGCGTGTTTTATATGATACACTTCAAAATTTACACAAAAAATTTTTAAGCACGGTCAATTATAAGATAAGCTTATCAACCTTTTGCAGATTCAGACCCTTTTGGGTTACTTGGCAAAACGTGAATACCCGAAATACTTGTCAATGCATACAGCATGCCAATATTCAATTGATGATATCTAAATTGCATGAAGTCAAAGCATTGAAATTTCGTAACGTGACTTCAATTTTAGCGACAATAACCTGCGATGTGCATTCCACAAAATGTCTATTCAGGGAATGTTCAACCTGCAAGGAACGCTCTTTGGAATACTATTTACCAATGCCTAATCAGTTTGTGACTTATCAACAATGGATTTATGAAGTCAGTTCATTTGAAAAGGATGGGAAAAAAAAGACAGTTCGTAAACCCGTGAAGAAAGAGTATAGGGTTAAATTGAAATTGCTTGTTCAAAGTCTGGAAGCAGCATTACCACTTTTTTTTCACATATTGGCACTATAGCACATCAATATCAGGCCATTCAACATATAAAAAAAAAATTAACAATAAACGACATTTTAATTCATGTAGATTACAGTGAAAACTATTGCTGTAAGTATAACGAGGAAATACAAGCTGTCCAATTTGGTGGAGGAAGGAAGCAGATAACAATGCATACAGGAGTGCTTTACTTGCGCAAGGATAATGCAATCAAACCTGTATCCTTTTGTTCTCTCTCTAGTGACAATAGACATGACACAATGGCTGTTTGGGCTCACTTGAAATCCATATTTGAGTGGATAAAAACACAACATTTACCTATTTCCCGATTACATATGTTGAGTGATGGGCCTGTTAATCAATACAAAAATAAATTTATGTTCGAAATGGTGTGTCGCCATCTAAAAGATCTCTATCCAGAAATCACATACTTTTCATGGCATTATTCTGAACCCGGGCACGGTAAGGGAGCGCCTGACGGTGTCGGTGGAACCCTGAAACGGACAGCTGATAAAGTCGTGGCAGAAGGCCATGATATCGTAGACCTGAATTAATTGAAACCTATCCTTCAATCCAGGTGTCCTTCTATTTTATTGTTTGAAGTTACCACAGCAGATATTTCGCTGATGGATGATCTCATAAAACAGTCCAAGACTATTCCTACTTTCCGGGGAACACAAAAAATACGCCAGTTCGTATTTTTTCACAACACCTTACAGTGCAGAAGACTTTCATGCATAGATTGCGAAGAAGTTTGTACCCACTATCATTTGGGGTATTTTCAACAACAGCGCAGTAATCGATTTACTAAGAGACGTAGCAAATCCCCTCAAAAGTATATGGAATTGGATATAATGAAGGATAATTACCAACTGTCTTCAGCGTCGTCTTCGCGCATTCAAGATCACACTAAAATGTTAAAAGAAAATGATACAATTGATTTAGAAAATGAGGGATCTACTGTTGTCTCCGACAGTGATAAGAATGTTACCATTGGAGATCATGTCCTGATAAAATGGGGCACGTCAAAGTATCCCGGAGAAGTTCTATCTGTTTTTGAAGATGGTTTGATGGTTAGGTGTATGAAGCAAGGTGTGAAGTTTTGGAGATGGCCTAATATTAAAGATGAGCAATTATATAAATGGGAAGATGTGATACAGAAAATAAAGCCGCCAAAGTTAGTTAAAAGGGGGAATTACGTTATTACAGAGTTAGATGACTCTACAAGCGATGTTAAAATTAAGATTGAATAACTCATTGATCTCAAAGACCAAAAAACTCTATGAAAAGACTTATTTAGGTTAATATTAATAATACTTAATGCTTAATAAATAAATATGAAGATGTTTTAATTTAAGTTTTGGGGAAGTGCTAAGTACAAAGTTTAAAAATAAATAGTAATAAGTATTTAAAAGTTAAAAACATTTGTTACCTCTATAGTAAGTAGTACTCGTATATTTGTTATTTTTTTGGGTTTATATTATATTTATGTTGGTCATTTTCTATAAGTACAAAATATTGTTTATGTTCTATAAGTACAAAGTTTTGAGTTGATTTTCTTTAGAATATGATATTTCATTGTTTGATATATATTAATAAAAAATATATAATTTCTTTCATTTGTACATGTTGTTTTTTTACTATAATATAATAATAAATCATTCCCTCACTCCGTTAATCATTCCCTCATTTCTTTATTTTTTTAAACCTCATTTTATATAGGTTATATACAAAAATATGGAAGACCAATACCCCTGGACAGATCTCTAAAAGCAACTTTTCTGATCTCCGCGAAAAAATATCTAAGTTTATAAAAAAAAAATAGAATTCAATAATATCCCAAATTTCGAGATTTCATAAGAAATACCCAAAAACATTTTGACATACCAAAAAATATGTGGCTATAATGCCGGGCCATCCTTAAATATTGCATAGTGTGGCTGGTATTGCTAGCAATGTTGCCGGCCACAGTCAGTATTGCAGCCACAAATTGTCGTAAAATATAGCCCGTTTAGACGCCCCTTTAGATTATGAATATTACGCACCGTGCTATGGTTAGAAAAATTGCGCCAGAGAAGGCGCAGCGGCGCACACAACTAGTACGGACCACTGGCGAATCCAATGAACCAAATAAAAAAGGAGTTAGTATTTATACTATCAATGAGTCACGCAATTAGTGTTATCAATAACAAGATGATGAGTCATCGCTAAGTACCTTAGGCCGCGAACTTATCAGCCACCCCTCGTATGAGTTCTTCTGCTAAAACGTCAGAAAAACGCTTCCTTGATGCAACAGGTTTGGATGATGAGGAGACAAAATCCACGTATAAATTTTAAAGCTGTGATTTGGACTGAATTAGAGGTTCCAAATATTGTTTTGTACTCGATTTGCGATAATAATGCGACGGTAATTTAGGCAAGGCTGATACATAGCTTTTAATACAATCTTGCTTACTCTCAGTACTTACGAATGATGACATGACGGTCATATTCGTATGGTTCTCTTTATTACCTCCATCAACAAGCCAATAGCGAACCGTCCATTCCTTTATACCAAGAATATTTATAAATGTTATCAAGCAAACTTTTTCTTTTTAACCGACTTCTAAAAGGAGGAGGCAACATGTTTCATACCCCAGTGATTATTTAAAATAGTACGGATCGACTCGTAAGACACAGAAAGTTCAGCAACTATCTCTCTCAAACTTGAATGAGGATTTTCAGTCACTATTTCCTTCACTTTTGCGATGTTAACTTCAGTTGAAGACATTGATGGCCTACCAGAGGTAAATCTTCCATCACATCTCTATTAAAGTAAAATAAATAGATGCATAAATATAATAATGTAAATATAATATGATGATTTATTATTATTCTTGAATATGATGATGAACAGTAAAACTACAACCAAAGTTTAGTTGCTCTGAAAAGAGAATTTTATTTTAATACAAAAACTAGTTTTAAATCTTTTACAAAACATTCCTAGTATTAACTATGCACTAGTTTTACCTGAAAAGAGAAACAACATTTAAAGCTATTGTTTCACCAGTTCTTATTAATCATTATTAATATTCTAATTACATTAAAATTCTCACTTGTACATAACGTTCCTCTATATTTTCCATGCTTTATCAGTCATTCAATATGACAGCTCGCTAATCAAACAATTTCACAGATAAATTATACATCAAAGTTACTACGCGGCAAATTCAAACTGTACAAACTAAATGAAATGTCAAGCACTTTGTTTACATAAATTTAATTATATTTTAGACATATCAAGGAAAAATTTGTTTAAAGAAGTCAAATAATTTTGAAATGTTAGATAACACTGCACAGTTAGTACTTTCATCAAATATGACTGAGGATGCTGCACAAGGTGATGAGATTCAGCACAGCAAAGGATATGTGGGATGAACTTGCCAGGCTTTACGACGGAGCTACAGAAGATAAGAGCTACGACTTATGCATGAAGTTCTTCAGCTACCAAAAAGATCCTGAGCATGACATGACCACACATATATCTGCAGTAAAATCTTTATTCTACGACCTGAATACTGAGTTAGAAGGAAATGAGTTACCAGTAATCCTACTTTAATAATGTCGACCGCTTTTGAACACTTTGTAAGCCTTCTGTAACATTTTCAGGTACTCCGAACACGAAATTCCATTGGCGATGCACAATTTAAGACAAACTCTTTGTTCGAAGATTTATTATTTTATTACTGTAATATCAGTATTAAATTCTGGTGGTGGGACGGCATAATGTTGGTGAATTTGCCCACTTTTAAAAAAGGCGAACAAGGGACCCCGTCTTCCTTCCCTACAGGGATTTGGACGATGCCTTGCAGCATAACGACAATAGCTATGAAACTAGCTTCATCCATATTCTAAACTGATCGTTGATTGTTTGTTAAGCCTAATTGTTTTTTTTTCAAGTAGGTCGAAATATGGGAAGGTCAATAATATAGGGATGAACGGCTCTTTTAACTGTCGAGAATTGGGGTTAAATGCGCCCATATGGCCTGAGGCTGGTGACTATTGCTGTCGGGTATAGTACAAAATGATTGTGAAATAATTTTTCAATGTATCATGCCAGTATGCAGGCTTATTTGAGACTTCGAAATGCCAAAATTCATGGACTGAATTTCTTCTGATAGCTTCTCTTCAAAATTTTCTGAAAAGTCGCAGACAATAAGAGCTTCATTGTTTTTTTAGTGTCGCCACGGAGTTTTGATATTCTTTCAACTGTTTAAGCATATTATAGTGATGCTTTTTGTATAATTTTATTGAGCTTTCAAAAGTTTTTAATAATTCTTCAATTTTGCCTGTTTTAGTGGATTTTACAGTTTTTTTCGTCCTAATTAGTTGCTCGTCATTATTATTTGATTTAAAGTAAGTATGATCTTTTCTTTCCCATTGATACCCAGTGGTCAATTTATTTTTTTCAGTTTGATACGAGCCTGTGATTTCTATTTCTCGTCCTGCACATGTTGTTGCACGAATAATTTCCCGTATTACAAACCAATTGGTTCAAAAGTTGTGAATGCTTGTTATGTTTCAAAATACTACGTTGTTTTAGTGCAACAAACAAAATTAAAATTACTATGTTTAATACACGCACATTTTTCTCTAGAGTGTATATGTATAAAAAAAAAGAAAAAAAAACGGTTTTTGTTTAAAAAATGTGGTAAAACCATAACGACCTCCTTCACTTGTATACTTTTATATAGATTAACCAAACTATCGTGTCCTTTTGTTTGGTGGGTTTGGCGCAGAATGTGCACTTGGCAAAATGTGCACTTGACGCAAAATGTGCACTTCTCAAAATAGCACTTCTCAAAATGAGAATCGTTTAGCAATCACTTTGAGGTTTTTAGCCACTGGTGACAGTTATAGAAGTCTGCACTTTTTATTTAAAATTTCGAGCCAGTTAATTTAAAAAATTGTAGTTGATGTTTGCAAAGCTCTTAACGAGGTTCTTAAGGATGAAATTAAGGTAACAATTCCAAATTTTAGAACATATTTATTCAAAATTAGCGTTACACAATTGCTTCTTATCATTATAATTATCAGCGAGAATGAAAACGATTATAAGTAGTATTATTAAGACTTATAGTATACCTGAGGCGTATAGAATCAAAGGCAGCTTAATCCAATCTGACAAATTTTTCACAAAACAAAAATAATCTTTCATTTCATTGTAGATTTGCCACTTATAAAATAGAAAACATCCTAAAGACTTACTGTAGGAATATAAATTTATGAGTAAAGCACTAGGACAACCATAGTGGTGGCTTAAATAGATATTGAATAAATTAAAATTCACTTAGCTGTTTTTGTTACCAACTCCAGGATTTAGCTGTCTTTGATCGTAAGTAAAGCGGATAAAGCTGTATTTGTTTCTAACAATAAACCTATGACGTCATTCACCTAGTGATGTGAAACATGCTACAAAAACAGTGTACGAAACAAAAACAAACACAGTTTTTCATTTTATATTTTAATAAAAAAAGGATAGTAAGTAAATTACGGTTTATATGCAAAGAAAGAAGTATGTTTATTGTTAAATTAAACTCTCAAATTAAACTCTTCATCACACATCTGGCAAATATCTTCTCCTTCGCGTTCTTGCTCTTCGCATTTTTCTCCTTCGCCTGCTTCTTGTTCAATATCTGATAAGTTATTTATTACGTCCGAATAGAATTTCAAATCTGGCAGGTTTGGCCAATTGTCGCCATAATGGTTTGTAAGGAGCTTCCTAACGTCTCGGAGTTTCAGTTGTTTAACCTCCACACCTTTCGGAATTACGGAAGCCTGTATCATTTCGGCTTTTTTAGCAACTTTGCAGATGCTTTTTGGTACTCCCGTATCTGAATTGAAAAATATCTGGTGTAAAAATATCCGCTGGTGGCCGTCCTCTGCCTCGTCGTCATGGTGGTGATGGAGTCGACGGCGGGGAGAAAAACTCGTCGCTCGAGCTCGACGCAACTGCAGCGACCGGCGACACGGAGCTCACGGATGTGGCGCGTCCCGGCGGCTGCGAGGCGGAGCTGAGCGACGAGCCCGGAGATGGTGGGTGTGCCTTTTGCTGTTTGGCTCGGCTTCTTGTAATCATTGACTAAAATAGTGACTTTTTATGACATTTGATTTCCTCTGTTTTTCATTTTTGGTGCAATTCTTCGTATTTCTTATATGTAATTTGGTAACGGTTTTTTTTTTTCCTGACGTAATATATCACTTAAATCTGTATTGTGGTCTGGGACTGATTGAGTTTGGGCTACATTTGGGATAATTACTGTAGAAATATTTTCGGGTGGTCTAACAACTTCATCGCTTATAATGTGTATCATTGAAGAGTTTTGATTAAGAGTAGCGCTTTCGTTTGATTGTGGGATATGTAAAATGTATTGACGTTCATTAGACTGTTCTGAAAATGGTGTAAATGTGTTGGGTGGCTCTGACAATGATGAGTGTGGCCTGGGACTGGGAGATGCCATTGTAGTATTAGGATAATTTGCCGATTAAGGTCGCTTTAATTTATTGTAAGATGTTAAAGGAGTTTCAACGAATGGGTTGTATTGTTCTGAATATGTTGGAAGTTGAGGGGTATTTGGTGTAGAGGAACAAAATGATTCAATAGATGACGATCTGTCAACGCGACGTGGTTTTCGAAATAAAGCATGAATTTCAAACATAAAATTTTCTTGCAGCACCATCTGGCTTCTCTTTATGCCATCGGCCAATGTCAGGTCCACCGCTTGCTCTCTGAATTGGCATCCACACTTAAGCAGGGACTGGTAAAGGGTGTACGATGCCACACTCCTTTTTGCACATGTGTCCATATATGCCGTCCCCATGATCCCTTCAACTTCCAGGAACACAACAGGCCGTGAGCGTGTAACGTCAGAATGGGTCCGTAACTTAACTTCGAGAGTCATATGTTCGATTAATGGAAAGTCGACTGAACGATTGTTCGAATGGAAGTTATTGCGAAATAACCTTTTATCGCCGAACGCTACTTCGACTGAACGATTCATCGAATATTTATTAATCGATGGACTGCAATTTCGAACGGGTTTTAGTTATTATATGTAGTTTAATAATTGAAATAAAATTATAAAAAAAGATTTTTCGTCACATGTTATTTCATAACATAGAAAAATAATACGATTGACGATCATGAGACTGATATTAATAACACGATTGAAAGACTAATTGAATATCTAAATAAAAATAATTTATCAATAAATCTTAAAAAATCAGTTTATATACAATTTAATAAATCTAATAATGCTAAATACAATATTAAAATGAATATACATAAAATTAATGAAGTAACTCAAACAAAATTTCTAGGTGTAACTTTAGATCAAGACATCAACTGGAAAGTACATATTGATAGCGTCTCCAAACGAATAAATAAGTTTGTATATGCACTTAAAAAAGTCAGAAATATAACAAACGTTAAAACGGCAGTAACGTCATATCACGCATACGTTGAATCGGTGCTCCGCTACGGCTTGATAATGTGGGGTAATAGCACAGATTATAATAGAGCATTTATTGCACAAAAAAAATGCATTAGAGCAATTTACGGACTCCGACCTGATGAATCCTGCAGACCGATATTTAAAAGGCTTGGCTTGTTACCACTACCGTCTCTTTATATATTCGAAACATGTATGTTTGTGAGGAAGCATAAAGAATTATTTACAAATGCAAATGATTTATATCCTCGTAACCGACGTGACCCCCACATGCTAGTTCTGGATATCCTTCCCAGACTAGCTAAATATAATAAAAGTTGTATTTCTATGTGTGTACGTATATATAATAAACTCAAACTCAAAGCATTTATTTCAATTAGACCATTACAGGCACTTTTGAATGTCAGAAAAACAAAGAAGGCGAAGCTACAGTCCCAGACATAAGACATAATAACTTATGAAAGTACTGTAGTTGCCCATTCCAAGGCGTAGAACTCTATGGAGAAGAATGGGCAAGAAACTCCATGGACACTCTTTTCAATCAAACATTTTTACAATATCTTGGTTACATCATTCATGTTGAGATAATACATATATGTGAGAACGATGTAGACAGACGTGCACATTAAGAGCGTCCAGAGTAAAAGATTAGATAACAATTTAAAAACAAAGTAGTTAAAATAAACCGTGGCAGCTAAGAGATGACCAGTCCCAACTGACAGCGCCCGTTCACGAACATGACGCATGGATCAGCACCATTCAACTCAACCATTTTGAAGGGAACTAAATGATCCGACACACCCGCCACCATCAGCGAGACATTTGAGTGAGCATGACATTCTCTCAACCGCCAGGGCAAATTCGAGTCAATGAATGAATGATAACTAAATGCAAATGGTAGCTTTACAGTACATAGTACTCACACATGCGCTATGCAATTATATAATACTAAGTGATTGAATCTATACAATGCAAGGATATTTTTACAATCTTCTGCAGCTTCCACAATAACTTCACATGGTAATCAATTAGTTTGCCCCCTGTGGTTGTGGAGCAGGACCAGCATTGAGCCAAGCATTTCTATCATCACTGTAATCCCCCAACTTATAGTATGCTTGCCTACATAGTGTGCGTTTAATACAAGATTTAAATTTCGTCTCATTCAGTTGTAAAATGTGGGCAGGTATTTTATTGTAACATTTTAAACAGTACCCCATGAAAGATGAGTCTACTTTAGCTAGCCTGAAACCTGGCTGTACAAGTTGGTCCCTGTTTCTAGTACTATAGTGGTGTCTGTCACCTCTTTTACTAAATAAATGCAGATTTTTTCTAACGTACATGATGTTTTCATATATGTATTGACAAGGTACTGTCATGATGTTAATTTCCTTAAAAAGTTCCCTAAGAGAATCGTGCCCACGAAGATCATATATGGCTCTGATGGCTCTTTTCTGCAGAATAAATATAGACTCGATGTCTGCAGCCCGTCCCCATAGTAAGATACCATATGACATAATACTATGAAAATAACTAAAATAGACAAGCCTCGCGGTATCTACATCAGTAAATTGACGGATTTTTCTAACAGCATATGCTGCTGAACTCAGCCGTCCTGCAAGAGATGTTATATGTGGACCCCATTGTAGCCTTGAGTCGAGCGTGATCCCCAGGAAAACAGTATTTTCGACGAATTCTAGTTTCTCTTGGTTCAATACTATGTCACTATCACTACTTTTGACATTCGGTAGAGAAAATCTTATGCACTTTGTTTTTTTCCTATTTAATAAAATACCAAATAATCTCAAGACGCTAAATATGAGATTATTTAAAAATAAATTGCATGAATGGTTGTGTAGTCACAGTTTTTATAGTGTCAAAGACTTCTTTGACAACAAATGTTAAATATTCTTTGAAAACTTTTGCATGCTTATTACTGTTAAGCAAAAACATGTATGCTCTTTCTTTTTTGTATTTTACCATCTTTTTATACCATGTTTTTAAGCAAATAAAAATTATTCTTATTCTTCTTATTCTTATTCATACATAATCGAGGAAATCAAGCACTTTTAAGATATCGTACTTGCGTTCTCCCGTGGATTTAGAAACATGAAATTTGGTGAAAAGGAAGATAATAAAGCACAAATGAAAGGAAAAATGTGTATTATAAAAAAAAAACGTTCTTTAACGCCCTGAGAACTCCACTAATAATTCAAACAATATAATAATCACTAATCATCAACTTTATTTTATTTTTTAAAGTGGCAAATGTCAGCCATCGAGCTCATGAAGTCAAGCCTATCCATGTGTTCCTTTTGATTTAAAAGTTTTTTCAGTTTTTCTTCTTTCCCAACCTGTTTTTTCTTTTTGGTAGGAGAAACTGACTCATCTTGGGCTTTAATTTTTTCTATAATCAACTCATTATTTTTTTGTTATTTTTCCATTTCTTTTATGGTTTTAAAAAGGTTCCACTTCTTTCTTCCTAGGAGCCCATTCCAGCGGTGATGCCATGATTCGACAGAATTTTGGGAATTAGGCGTGTTTAATTCCAAACGATCATGGATAGACCATGTTTCAGGTTCCCGAACAAAGGTGGAATTCTTTGAATTGACACATTTAAGGAAATCTTAGTATTATTGTCAGTTTTATTAGCAGTGACAGTATTTGTAATATTCTTAAAAGTGCCATTGACATAATATTTAGAAAACCAAGAAATAATTGAACTGACTTCCTTCGGTAGAACTTCTTTTTTTTGAAGCAAAAGAAATGTGTCGCGAATTTCTTCTGGCTTTAAGTACGCCAAAGCAGGTATATGTCTCATTTTATGTGCGAAACATATGTCTTTACCATACCTCTTTGCAAATCCGCTTTGTTGGATATGTTTCCAAATCGATTGACGAAGATGAAAATAACAATATTTTTGATTGCTATCAGGAAATACTCTTTTAAGTGCTTTTGTAGCAGCAATCTCGAAATCTGTCAATACATATTGTGGTTTTAAGTCCAGACTATATTCATTAAACGCGTGTCGCGTTATTATCTCAAAGAAAATAAAATAACAATTTTCAGTTTTGTTACTTAACAGCCCATATACTAACGGTATAAATTTAAAAGCGCCTTCCTTATTACCCACAAATCCATGTATAGTATACATTTGGGTATATGGATTGGGGCAACACATAAATGTTCCATCTGAAAGCCAATATGAGGATTCGTTAAGCAAACGCAGATTATTCTCGGTGCTAAAAACGAGGACACATTCATTTTCATAAATGTAATGACCAATTAAAAAATTCTTGTTGCTGATAACGTTATATATATCAGAGTAATTAACTTCACTTAGTTCCTTTAAAACAATGAGGGTAATTTCATATTTAGTTTCATTTTACAAAAATACATAGGCATTTTCCCATTAAAATAAGAAGTAATTTATTCAATAATTATAGAAACAATAAATAGTAATATGAACTGATAATTATGTATATTTTTGTTGTTTTGTGTGCAATAAAGAATAAGAATAATATCGAATAAAATTACATGCATCCTGTAGTCTTTGATAATAATGCGGTAGTTACTTAATCTCGTATAAGCAAAGTGCCTACTGCAAATTACAAGCAAACATAGTATTTCTCGCGGGAACAAATGAAGCCAAAGCGCTTCTCATAAAATTATTTAGTTAGTAGGTTAAAACTTATTACCAAATTTCATGTTTCTAAATCCACGGGAGAACGCAAGTACGATATCTTAAAAGTGCTTGATTTCCTCGATTATGTATGAAATAACATGTCACGAAAAATCTTTTTTTATAATTTTATTTCAATTATTAAACTACATATAATAACTAAAACCCGTTCGAAATTGCAGTCCATCGATTAATAAACATTCGATGAATCGTTCAGTCGAAGTAGCGTTCGGCGATAAAAGGTTATTTCGCAATAACTTCCATTCGAACAATCGTTCAGTCGACTTTTCATTAATCGAACATATGACTCTCGAAGTTAAGTTACGGACCCCGTCAGAATCGAAGAGCGCAGAAACTAACATCTTCTTTTTTGACCGGTGACGAGCTTTTCTTGCACGTGGTACAATTGCTTCTACAAACTCCAGGTGTTCCACACCCATAGCAGGAGAACTTCGGCTGAGAAGGAGATGGTGCCTGCGTCTGAATTTCTGAGACATCTTTCACCGTAATAGGAAGAGTGCCTTCAGCCCGTTTCTTCTTGAACAATAATAGACATTTCAAATAAAAATCTATAATTTTTGTATTCACTCTCCAAATTCGTCATCTCTTGAAATATTTTCTGTCAGTAGTGGCTGATTTTCACCGGACCATATTCCAAAATTGCATTAGTTTCTTCCTGTTACATGGTTGACCCTGCACTTGGTAATACTCGGGTACTCATTTTTTTGTCGTATTTCAATATTTGGATTTTATTTTCCTTAATAGCAGCATCTATTCCTTTTTTAAATGCCGTTATTGGACATTTAATCTCAACTATTGTGACCTTTCCAACTATACCGTCGGTTGTAGCCCCAATAAATGGGTATTTTTCGTCAATAAAAAGGCCACAGGGCTCGATCATCATATTTTTTTGTCGTTCTAATTGCTGTAGCGCCTGTTTTTCATTTTCCACACCATGAGCCACTAACAAAATGTGAGATAATTTTTACTGTTGGTGCAGTACTTCTGGACAGTTTTCTTTTACAAATTGTGCCAAAATTTGATGCCGTTATTATATTTTTCCTCAATTCTATCTAATCACTGCAATCCCTTTGTAGGACAGTGCTTCTTTCAATATTTTGCCTAACATTTGTCAAGACATTTAAATTGTTGAGGAAATCTTCCTTGGTTTTTTCTAATTGATCTGGACTCATATCGGGAGCTGAACTTTTAGGCCCAAAGTTGTGCTGTGCAGAAGTACCTTCAAATCTTCTTATTTATTTGTGGGATGATCTCTGTTAAATTTTCTTTTAGTGACCTCTTCTTCTCAATTTCTTTCACTTTTCCTCTAGGACTGCTTCCAAGATTTTTTCTTTGGACAGATGAAACCGCAGATTCACTGTCAAAAGAAACCACAGCGGCCGAACATCGTCCTTGATAGCCCCGTCTCAGTGAAAAATTTATTCTTTTTCCTCCTACAAATTTGGCAATAACGCTATTAAACCGTTCTACTACATTTGTGTCTACATCGTCAATGAGACTTCGTGCTTTCCCTGCTACAGTAGCGATGATAGCATTGACCCGAAAGAAGAAAGTAGAGTTTTGAATTTTTCTCATTGTACTGTCATTAAGATTTTTTTCTTTTGAGCAGTTATAATCATAACAAAGTCGATGATCACCGTAAGCATGCGCCGTCGAATTAGTGATATCTTTATGCAGCAAATGTATAGCAACGTTTTTTGAATTTCCTGCAATTTTTGTGAATTTTTATTGATTTTACAATAACTTTTCGCATGCTCATTACTTTCACATTTGTAAGTGTTTTTCTATCTTTTACTGGATATTTTGTCTCTTTTACAATAGCTCACAATTTATCACAGAAGTTTCGTGTGATATGATTTCTGCATTCATTTTTTTCTACAGTATAGTTTAAGTGGTCATAGGGTTTTGCTTCCAACACTTTATTATAAGTAGCTTAGTCTCCATCTCCAATCATTCTTGCATATATTAATTAATCCATACATTTCAACTGATGATTTAAAGCCTTCAGTAATTATGTCAGCTTCCATGGCACTAGAGGATCCGTTACAGTTTTATAACATTCGTGATCTTTAGGCGCGAGTCCTTGTTTTTGGGCTCTGGCACAAACCAGACAGTATTTGTTTTTCATTCCCATATAAAGCACTTCTCCGAATTGTTTTCCTATGATTACTGCTGTCCCTGACATTGATCTATTATTATTTCCTTTATTTATTTCTGTACAAATATAATTACATTTTTAAATATTCCTTAGAAAAAACAATATATAAAAAACATTTAAAAATATAAAAAATTGTAGCCCACCGGTATCGGGAACAGGGTCCAAGCTACCGGCGGTTAGGGCTCCAGAGAGAGGAACCTCCTAACAATACGAGCCGTGTCCAGGAGTACCGCTTACTGAATCAAGCCCTTGATCCAGCTGCCTAACGAGAGCCTCCTCAGATGTTGGTCGAAGCTCTTGGCAATTAAGCCATGAGCTGATACAACTATCGGCACAATGATCGCTGAGTCCACATCCCACAAGTCGACAACCTCGTGAGCCAAATCAAGATACTTGATTTGCTTATCTTTCTCGGCTTTCACGAGGTTCTCAACATTGATCTATAATTATTACCGTAAGATCTTAATCCCCAAGTGCTATCAATATACACATCATACATTTTGGGCGACTGACTACCTGTAACGACTGGCAAAGACCTATAAATGACAGCCGGTACTTTCCGAGGCACGGAGGAAATTCGGTACTCTGGTTCGGATGAGGGACTGCTGTAATCTTCTCTACGGGGTCTCTTCCTTCCGGCTGTCTTGTCAGTATGAAGAGGGGTGTCTGGAACTTTGTATCCCTTGCAGGCCAACCAAGCAAGTTGCTCTTCTGAGGGCTCCGGTCCCCACTGATACAGAGGACATCTTCAAGATCTTACGCACTTTGTCTTGATTTACCGCCTGGTCAATCAGGCTCTTACTTCCCACATAGTTCTTCTGCATTTTCTTGCTGCGCCTTGCCCATTCCGCATATAAATTGGGGTAATTGGAGTGATTTAAGTCTGGGTGCTTGTTGTTATCTATGAGACGACATGTGGAGTAGTTTTCTCCCTCTTGTGTTCTTATTCTCTCCAATACTACATCAACTTTCATGGCTTCTCTAACCACGCTGGGTATCTCAAGGGCTCTGCTTCCAGAAGTCGGGAATAGGTGCATTAGGTTCACGGACATCAGTGTATTGGCTGTTGTAATTGGCTCAGTACAGCCCTAGCTATGGCGGGTTCTCTGCCCCAGGTCCCCTTGGAGTTCAAGTACCTGACGATAAGATCCCGTCTTATCTCCGGATGACTGTAAAGGATTGGTTTATTATCTACAATGAACTTCCAAATTGTTCCAGTGAATGAGTCCGTCAACATGTTGACCTCCTGCACACCTGGAAGACCGGCTGCCCATGCATGCTTTATTCTGCCGCGGATGATGTTTGATATACACCATATCGCCTGCTTTGTATTTTATAATATTTAGTAGTAATAGTCTTTTTTTTTTTTTTACCGATGGGAAATCATCAAATGACTTCTCCCGCTCTGGGTGGAGTGGGAGGGAGTGTCAGACTCTTACTGACAATATACTTCAAACAATATAATAATCACTAATCATCAACTTTATTTTATTTTTTAAAGTGGCAAATGTAAGCCATCGAGCTCATGAAGTCAAGCCTATCCATGTGTTCCTTTTGATTTAAAAGTTTTTTCAGTTTTTCTTCTTTCCCAACCTGTTTTTTCTTTTTGGTAGGAGAAACTGACTCATCTTGGGCTTTAATTTTTTCTATAATCAACTCATTATTTTTTTGTTATTTTTCCATTTCTTTTATGGTTTTAAAAAGGTTCCACTTCTTTCTTCCTAGGAGCCCATTCCAGCGGTGATGCCATGATTCGACAGAATTTTGGGAATTAGGCGTGTTTAATTCCAAACGATCATGGATAGACCATGTTTCAGGTTCCCGAACAAAGGTGGAATTCTTTGAATTGACACATTTAAGGAAATCTTAGTATTATTGTCAGTTTTATTAGCAGTGACAGTATTTGTAATATTCTTAAAAGTGCCATTGACATAATATTTAGAAAACCAAGAAATAATTGAACTGACTTCCTTCGGTAGAACTTCTTTTTTTTGAAGCAAAAGAAATGTGTCGCGAATTTCTTCTGGCTTTAAGTACGCCAAAGCAGGTATATGTCTCATTTTATGTGCGAAACATATGTCTTTACCATACCTCTTTGCAAATCCGCTTTGTTGGATATGTTTCCAAATCGATTGACGAAGATGAAAATAACAATATTTTTGATTGCTATCAGGAAATACTCTTTTAAGTGCTTTTGTAGCAGCAATCTCGAAATCTGTCAATACATATTGTGGTTTTAAGTCCAGACTATATTCATTAAACGCGTGTCGCGTTATTATCTCAAAGAAAATAAAATAACAATTTTCAGTTTTGTTACTTAACAGCCCATATACTAACGGTATAAATTTAAAAGCGCCTTCCTTATTACCCACAAATCCATGTATAGTATACATTTGGGTATATGGATTGGGGCAACACATAAATGTTCCATCTGAAAGCCAATATGAGGATTCGTTAAGCAAACGCAGATTATTCTCGGTGCTAAAAACGAGGACACATTCATTTTCATAAATGTAATGACCAATTAAAAAATTCTTGTTGCTGATAACGTTATATATATCAGAGTAATTAACTTCACTTAGTTCCTTTAAAACAATGAGGGTAATTTCATATTTAGTTTCATTTTACAAAAATACATAGGCATTTTCCCATTAAAATAAGAAGTAATTTATTCAATAATTATAGAAACAATAAATAGTAATATGAACTGATAATTATGTATATTTTTGTTGTTTTGTGTGCAATAAAGAATAAGAATAATATCGAATAAAATTACATGCATCCTGTAGTCTTTGATAATAATGCGGTAGTTACTTAATCTCGTATAAGCAAAGTGCCTACTGCAAATTACAAGCAAACATAGTATTTCTCGCGGGAACAAATGAAGCCAAAGCGCTTCTCATAAAATTATTTAGTTAGTAGGTTAAAACTTATTACCAAATTTCATGTTTCTAAATCCACGGGAGAACGCAAGTACGATATCTTAAAAGTGCTTGATTTCCTCGATTATGTATGAAATAACATGTCACGAAAAATCTTTTTTTATAATTTTATTTCAATTATTAAACTACATATAATAACTAAAACCCGTTCGAAATTGCAGTCCATCGATTAATAAACATTCGATGAATCGTTCAGTCGAAGTAGCGTTCGGCGATAAAAGGTTATTTCGCAATAACTTCCATTCGAACAATCGTTCAGTCGACTTTTCATTAATCGAACATATGACTCTCGAAGTTAAGTTACGGACCCCGTCAGAATCGAAGAGCGCAGAAACTAACATCTTCTTTTTTGACCGGTGACGAGCTTTTCTTGCACGTGGTACAATTGCTTCTACAAACTCCAGGTGTTCCACACCCATAGCAGGAGAACTTCGGCTGAGAAGGAGATGGTGCCTGCGTCTGAATTTCTGAGACATCTTTCACCGTAATAGGAAGAGTGCCTTCAGCCCGTTTCTTCTTGAACAATAATAGACATTTCAAATAAAAATCTATAATTTTTGTATTCACTCTCCAAATTCGTCATCTCTTGAAATATTTTCTGTCAGTAGTGGCTGATTTTCACCGGACCATATTCCAAAATTGCATTAGTTTCTTCCTGTTACATGGTTGACCCTGCACTTGGTAATACTCGGGTACTCATTTTTTTGTCGTATTTCAATATTTGGATTTTATTTTCCTTAATAGCAGCATCTATTCCTTTTTTAAATGCCGTTATTGGACATTTAATCTCAACTATTGTGACCTTTCCAACTATACCGTCGGTTGTAGCCCCAATAAATGGGTATTTTTCGTCAATAAAAAGGCCACAGGGCTCGATCATCATATTTTTTTGTCGTTCTAATTGCTGTAGCGCCTGTTTTTCATTTTCCACACCATGAGCCACTGACAAAATGTGAGATAATTTTTACTGTTGGTGCAGTACTTCTGGACAGTTTTCTTTTACAAATTGTGCCAAAATTTGATGCCGTTATTATATTTTTCCTCAATTCTATCTAATCACTGCAATCCCTTTGTAGGACAGTGCTTCTTTCAATATTTTGCCTAACATTTGTCAAGACATTTAAATTGTTGAGGAAATCTTCCTTGGCTTTTTCTAATTGATCTGGACTCATATTGGGAGCTGAACTTGTAGGCCCAAAGTTGTGCTGTGCAGAATTACCTTCAAATCTTCTTATTTTTTTTGTGGGATGATCTCTTAAATTTTCTTTTAGTGACCTCTTCTTCTCAATTTCTTTCACCTTTCCTCTAGGACTGCTTCCAAGAATTTTTCTTTGGACAGATGAAACCTCAGATTCACTGTCAAAAGAAACCACAGCGGCCGAACATCGTCCTTGATAGCCCCGTCTCAGTGAAAAAAATATTCTTTTTCCTCCTACAAATTTGGCAATAACGCTTTTAAACCGTTCTACTACATTTGTGTCTACATCTTCAATGATACTTCGTGCTTTACCTGCTACAGTACCAGTAGCGATGATAGCATTGACCCGAAAGAAGAAAGTAGCGTTTTGAATTTCTCTCATTGTACTGTCATTAAGATTTTTTTCTTTTGAGCAGTTATAATCATAACAAAGTCGATGATCACCGTAAGCATGCGCCGCCGAATTAGTGATATCTTTATGCAGCAAATGTATAGCAACGTTTTATGAATTTCCTGCATTTTTTGTGATTTTTATTGATTTTACAATAACTTTTCGCATGCTCATTACTTTCACATTTGTAAGTGTTTTTTTCTATATTTTACTGGAAATTTTGTCTCTTTTACAATAGCTCACAATTTATTACAGAAGTTTCGTATGATATGATTTCTGCATTCATTTTTTCTACGGTATAGTTTAGGTGGTCATAGGGTTTTGCTTCCAACACTTTATTATAAGTAGCTGAGCCTCCATCTCCAATCATTCTTGCATATATTAATCCATACATTTCAAGTGATGATTTAAAGCCTTCAGTAATTATGTCAGCTTCCATGGCACTAGAGAATCCGTTATAATTTTTATAACATGCGTGATCTTTAGGCGCGAGTCCTTGTTTTTGGGCTCTGGCACAAACCAGACAGTATTTGTTTTTCAGTCCCATATAAAGCACTTCTCCGAATTGTTTTCCTATGATTGCTGCTGTCCCTGACATAGATCTATAATTATTACTATAAGATCTTAATCCCCAAGCGCTATCAACATACACATCATACATTTTGGGCGACTGACTACCTGTAACGACTGGCAAAGACAGCTGATACATATATAAATGACAGCCGATACCAACGTGCTTTCCGAGGCACGGAGGAAATTCGGTATGTAATAGGTGGTCACCCATCCACAGACCAACCTAGGCAAGCTCAGCTTAAACTAAACATCGACCGGCTGTTATTATTTAGCTACGAGCTCCTCCACCACACATTGATATAATGTTAAACAGAAAGTAGCAACTTACTCATAAATATTATTTCGTTTATTCATGTATGTACATATTTTTAACATTTTTAAATATTTCTTAAAAAAACCATATAAAAACATTAAAAAATATAAAAAATAGTGGTCCGCCGGTGTCGGGAGCAGGGTCCAAGCTACCGGTGGTTAGGGCTCCAGAGACAGGAACCTCCTCACAATGCGAGCCGTATCGAGGAGTACTGCCTTCCGAATCAGGCCTTTGATCGAAAGATGGTCGTCGAGGCTCTTAGATATTTGCTGTCACTATCGGCACAATGATAGCCGAGTTCATATTCCATATGTCGACAACCTCGTGTGCCAAGTCGAGATATTTTATTTGTTTCCCTTTCTCAGCTTTCACGAGGTGAGAACCTCGTGAATGCTGAGAAATGCAGAACTCGTCATGCGGGATGGTAACATCGACTAGCATTACGCGCCGCGCTGATCGGTCTATCACTATCATTATGTTGCTTTGGGAAATAAATACACAATCTTTTTAACAATTTAACGCTTTCTTGGGTAGCAACCAACTTTATAACGTGTATTAGCGCTATTCAATAAAGAAAAGACTTACATCTTTTGACATAGGAATACCGGAATGCGACAAGTCTCATTCAAAACTTCGTTCAATGTGACGTCATCGTTCACGAGATCAAGCCTCCAAGTACAGCTAGGTGAGGAGCAGATCTTGGTTACTGAGATACTGTATTTTTGTGTCTATTTATTAGCAATAATCTTGGTATGACGTTTATTAATACGTGCCTGAGAGTCTTTGACCTAAGCTGCGGACAGACAGACGGACATGGCGAAACTATAAGGGTTTCTTTCCTTGTTGACTACGGAACTCTTAAAAAGTTTCAAATTCATAAAATTTACTTTCAAAATCGCATTGCACAGTGCTTTTTTTTTTTTACGGATGGGAAATCATCAAATGACTTCTCCCGCTCTGGGTGGAGTGGGAGGGAGTGTCAGACTCTTACTGACTAAAACCCATCCATGTTCCTTCATTGCCCTTTGTGTTCCAGGGCCACGGTATCTCTTTCGAACAGTCCCGCAGCCCCGGCAGGCATCGGCCCTTGCGGGCCCCTTCCTGATTGCTGACATCTCTTTGAGGCGCGCGTGGAACACGAACGCGCCGTCGACACGGCCTGTCGTCATAAGACGGACGGATGGTGAGCTAACCCATTACTCACCGTCCATAGGCCCGCGCCTACGGTGGCCGGGAGCCACCACGTGGCCCCCGACGCCCGGTGCGTCGCCCGCGGCGGCTGGGACGAGAGATTCTCTCCCTCTCACGTCCCGCCACCTCCTTCGCTAGCATGACTGCTTCGCAGAAGGAGGTGACGGCTTCCCACTCCCTCTCGCTCCGGACCATGGCCCGAACCAGGGCCGGGCGCGGGAGGTCGCCGCCGCCGATCGCCGCTACGAGGACACGACGGAGCTCCGCCCAAGCGGGGCAGACCTCCACGGTGTGCGCCACCGTGTCCTCTGGACGATCCTCACAATGATAGCACCCAGGCGTTTCCTCCCGCCCGATTCGGTGCAGGAACCTCCCGAAACAACCGTGTCCGGTGAGGACCTGCGTCAGGCGGAAGGTGAAGGCGCCGTGGCGCCTCTCTAGCCACTCCTCAAAGAGGGGACTTATCGCCACTATTGTGGCGTGCTCTGCACTGGGTTGCGACAGTCGCTGTCTCCATGTCGCCATGAGATCGCGTCGGAGGTCTGTCCGCTGAGCGGTGATTTGCCGCGGCAGCGGAGTTTACCCCCGACGTAGTGCCCCCGCGCGCCATTCATGCAGGCGCGCGAGGACTATCGCCTCCAGATCCCATGGCGGCAATCCGGCTAGGAGGCTCGCCGCCTCGCGGGAGATCATGCGGTACCCCCGGATCAGCCTTACGGCTACGACCTTTTGGGGCGCGTTCAGGTAGTGGGCGGCACGCCGCTTAATTGAACGCGCCCACACCGGGGCCCCGTAAAGGGCCATGGACCGCACGATCCCCGCGTAGAGCCTACGGCAGGAGGCGTTTGGACCCCTCAGGTTGGGCAAGAGCCGCTTGAAGGCAGCCCCGGCCCGTTCCAGTTTGGGAGCCAAACGTCGGAAGTGCTCAACGAAGTTCCACCGGCTGTCGAGGACGAGTCCTAGGTACTTCAGAGTCGACTCGACGCCGATGGGAACCCCTCCTACCGTCAGCGTGGATCCCGACGGTGGCGCATTCCGAGGCCCATGAAAACTCATGGCCTCGGAATTGCACAGTGCTTAACCCTCATTTTTTATATGTGATTGAGCATAACAAAAACATTAATAAATAAATATTAATATTATGTGTTAAGTCTGATTTTACATTTAGATTAATTTTTAAGTATTAGCCGTAAGTTCACTTTAGAAACTTTGTAGTTAGGCGGCCTCTCAATTAGTTTTCGAATATGGCTCTATTTTGCTGTTTGAGCTTTGCTGTCTATAAAATAATTTAAGTTTTTGCAAAGCTAATTATTCCTAATGCACATTAACAGATGTGGAAGATTATGCAAGAAATCTGCAGCTTGTAAAGCCAAGAAGGAACTGGCGACGCGACGCAGCCGTCGTGTAACCAGCCGTGGAGCCACTTCTGACTCCTTAATAACTCAGAATATCACAATTTCTGCGAGTCCTGTGTGGTTGTACTTTCTAATGAGGATGATGTTGAAGATAACGAAGATTTTTTTGATGATGATGAAGATTCATTATCACAGACTCTTCTGATAATAATGGTGATGGAGAACGAGGATCGGTCCATTCGTTTGATTTTGTTGACCGCTAGACGATTGTGCAGCTGACCTGTCGTGGTTCGTCTGACCATGACTTATAATATCATTTAAAACATTAAGCACTTGTTGCACTTGTTGCTCGTCGAGTGAAGTCAGGGACGGCAAAATATTCTATAAAAATTTTGTCAATGATAATAGCCATTGAAAGTTCAGGTATGAAGATTAGCTCTGACTCAATAAAATCTAAAATTCTACAAGATGTCAAACAAACAGAATCTGATTCAGCTGCTTTCGCTTCGAGTCAGAAGTTTCATAATAAAAATAAAAGTTTTTCAAAAGAACCTCGCTGTTATACTTGCCTTGTTACTTGTTATAAAAGTCCTGAGTGTAAATCAAAACCTAATAAGTATCAGAAGAATAAGGAAAGTAAACAGAACCAATCATCCTATGCAGCTGTATTTATTGCCTCTTCTGGTTACTCCGATGACTGGTATATTGATTCTGGCGCCTCGGCCCACATGACCAAACACAAGAATTTGTTTATAGAAGAAACAAATAAAAACTATTAAAGTTGCAAATAATAAATCATTACCTGTTCAAAGCTCTGGAAAAATAAGCTTATGTGTTGATAATGAGAGAGGTCAACCAAATGAAATACTGTTTACAAATGTGCTCCTATGTGCCTGAACTAGCTACAAACCTGCTGTCGGTAAGTCAAATAATATAGAATGGTGGCCAAGTAAAGTTCAATAAAGATGGCTGTATAAACAATGTAGTAGTAGCAACAGCAAGCTTCATAAATAATATGTACCGTTTGAACATGTCTGCAGCTCATGCTTGCATATCAGATGTTATCGAGCAAGATACTTACCTGTGGCACCAAAGGATGGGTCATCTAAATTTTCAAAGCTTGAATAAGTTGACTGAAAATGCTGCAGATTTAAAACTTGGTTTACAAGCAAGTAATGTGAAGTGTATAACATGTCAGGAAGTAAAACAAACACGTTTACCGTTCAAAAGTCAAGGGTCTCAGACTAAAGACCTGCTTGAATTAATTCACTCCGACATTTGTGGACCAATGGAAACTCAGTCATTCGGCAAAGCTAGATATTTTGTGACTTTTTAGATGATTACTCAAAGAAGATATTTGTATATGTACTGCATAACAAATCAGATGTTCTGGAAAAAATTATTGAATTCAAGAAATTAGTTGAGAATCAGTTAAGCCGTACAATTAAAATTCTCAGAACTGATAATGGGCTTGAATACGTAAACAGAAATTTTTCAAACTTTCGCAAAGATGCTGGGATAATACATCAAACAACCACACCTCACACTCCAGAACAAAATGGCGCAGCTGAACGGATGAACAGAACCTTAATAGAAAGAGCAAAATGTTGAATGCCAAACTACCTAAAGTCTACTGGGCTGAAGCAATTCACACGGCTGCTTACATTATTAACCGCTCTCCGACTAAGTCTCTGTGCTATAAAACTCCAGAAGAGATGTGGACTGGACAAAAACCCAATGTCAATCATATGAGGACATTTGGATGTGAGGCGATGGTTCATTTGCCAAAAGAGAAAAGAAAGAAATTGGACTCAAAAACGGATCTTTATAGGATACTGTGAAAACACTAAAGGGGGTACCGTTTTTTATTACCTAATTCAGGAAAAGCAATAAAAAGTAGAGACGCAATATTCTTAGAGTCCACAGTTAAGAGAGAGTATGTGCCTATTGAATTAACTACAAATGAATGTAGTATTCAAAATAAGGATTGTGAAGAACTATCAAGTGATGACTCATTTAATACTGTAACTGAAAATAAATCTCAGTCAGACAGTGAGTACTTCCCCGATGAAAGCATAGAATATTCACCAGAAAGGAATGTTACAGTTAGAACACGAAGACAATATAAATTAGCCTCTCAGGAACAAGATGAAAGCTCTTACCTGTGTTTTGATTGTTCGTTTTATGCATGTTTTAAATTTCTTCTCATTAAGTTGTAGAATGGCAAGTGGTATTTTATTGTAACATTTTACACAGTACCCCATAAAAGAAGTGCGTACTTTTGACAATCTGAAACGTGGCTGATCTAATTTTTCCTTATTTCTAGTATTAATATTATGCCTGTCTTTTATTTTACTAAAAAGGTGTATGTTTTTCCGAACAAACATAATGTTTTCATAAATATATTGACGAGGTACCGTCATGATGTTAAACTGTTTTAACAATTCTCTTAGAGACTCGCGTCTGCGTTGGTTATAGATGGCTGTTACAGCCCTCTTTTGCAGAATAAATATGGAGTCAATATCTGCAGCCCGTCCCCACAGCAGAATACCGTAAGACATGATGCTATGGAAGTAACTAAAATAGACCAGTCTCGCGGTATCCACGTCTGTTAATTGCCGGATTTTACGGACAGCGTAAGCGGCTGAATTTAGGCGCCCTGCAAGTGCTGTTAAGTGAGGACTCCATTGCAGTTTCGAGTTAAGCGTAATCCCCAGGAAAACTGTCTTTTCGACGAATTCTCTCTTCTCGAATATCTCCTTGTTCAATACAACGTTACATTCACTACTTCTTACATTCGGTAACGCGAATCTTATGCATTTAGTTTTCTTCTCATTTAACGCCAAATTATTTACAGTAAACCAGTTATGAATCTTAATCATCGCGTTATTTACGTCGTCAAATTCTTGTGCACGTCTGTTAACTTTAAAAATCAGTGATGTGTCATCAGCGAATAACACCATTTGAGGTCGACTTTTCAGTAACTGGGGTAAATCATTTATATATACTAGAAAAAGAAAAGGGCCCAGTATTTATTAGCCTTGCCCAACATTTAAAAATCAAAAGTGATTCCATCGGGCCCAGGATGTTTTAACTTCTCTCTCTATCTTTCCCAGCAACCACTAGCCAGGACGTAAATCATCCTCTTTTATCAGAACTATGCCACCTACGGCTGGTTCTGGATTTTGGTGAACCCACTTATGGCGTTGTAAAAATTGATTTAAATAATCTTTTGACCGCTGCCGCCAGTCCTGTAACATTCTTTGGGTGAGTTGCCACTGTCTGAGACTAGAAATGTTAGCCTTTTCAGGTACAAGGGCGAGTGGTTCCCCAACCAAAAAATGTCCCGGAGTTAACACTCTCGGTTTGATCCACACAGGAAATCGGTCTCGAGTTGAGGCACGCCTCAATTTGTGCCAACACCGTCGTAAGTTCCTCAAACGTTAATGTAGAGTTCCCTATAACTCTTCTGAGATGGTATTTAGTAGACTTTATTCCTGCCTCCCATAGTCCGCCGAAATTTGGAGCGTGAGGAGGAATAAAATTCCACTTTTTACCATTATTTGCCAAGCACTCAACCAATTCAGGAATGAATTTTGATTATTCTTCATTAAATAATTCCTGAAGTTCTAGCGCAGCGCCAACAAAATGTGTGCCGTTGTCATTGTGTCCACGTCTGGCCACGAACCTCTTCAAAGCGGCCACGAAACCTTTGGATGTCATGTCATTGACTGCTTCGATGTGAATCGCCCGCGTCGACAGACAGATGAAAAGCGCGATGTTCCCCTTGCACGAGTTATTACCACGCCCTTTAGACATTCTGACATTTACCGGGTCAGCGTAAGGCTCGATAAATTCAAAAAAGAACTATTTAGAATTTTGACTAATAAATGCTAACACTCAATAAAGGACTATGTCGACGACAATTCTATAATTACTGCCTTAGAACACTCTACCTGACCTGTTTTAATGACCTTGAATTTTGTTCGACATTATCATTATTAATAATAATTATGACACACACAACTTAACCATTTGACATTTATTGAGAAATTGATTGTATTTTTTTTTAACTTGAAATGCTATGCCTATTTATATTTATATAGATATTACTGACATGAAAGTTGACATAATTTCACCAGTTTGTTATTTTAACCCTTTGTAGCCCAAGATCATACCATTTTAAATTACTTTGGGATAAGACAGGTTTAAACAAATAAAAAAACACGTATTTCTCAAAAATTAAAAAAATATTTATTATTATTTATTTATTTGACATTTTAGGAAAATGTTACAAACATATACAGTTACGTTTTTCACATAAAAAAGCAAAAATATGCTTTGATAACGATATATGAACAAAATCATTCCCTTACCTATAGGTTTCGACGAAAACAATACAATTTTATACACTTTTAGTATATTTTTTATAAAATTCAAACTTTCAACGAGTTTCAACAACGCACGTAATTCTAACTCGCTAAAATCAACAAGTTACGCCATCTATGATTTGTATTTGATACTAAAATGTTCGGTGTGGTATGTTACAATACAGTAACACTGATTTGAATGAACATAAATGTTTAGTATATATTTTAGCGGAATTATTGAGGTTTGTTACAGAAATGTCACACGAGGCTACAAAGGGTTAAAACTTAAACAATTATATTTGTACGCCTCTGTATGTTTTTGTGTTATCAATTTAAATTAAACTTACCATCATAAATTCCGGAAAACATTGTTTAATTTCTTCCCACAACCTTTTTATAATGTTTTTATATTTATGATGGGGATGTTTTGACATTCATATAGGCGGTCGATTTAAAATTTCAGTGATAAATGCCTCAGTATCCATTACCGCCACAATAGTACATTGTTACCCTAGGGGTGAAAGTAACTTATTTAGTCCCGAGACGAGGTTTGGCACCCGAGCGTAGCGAGGGCGCCAATAGTTCGAGGGACTAAATAAGTCTTTAACCCGAGGTAAACACTGTGCTTTTCATTACGAATACAAAGAAAGTAAAAATAAAAACATGAATTACCTAAAGAAAAAATGAATGAGTGAATTTTAATAAATGTGTTTACTTTGGTGAGATATTTATTTAAAGTTTATGGTAAAATTCGAACAATTAGTTATAGTTAGTGAAAGGTTTAGTCCGGGTATGTTGATATTTGATATTTTCTGGGAAACTTGAGTTTCTACTGTATCCTGGGATTCTTGGGTGAATGTTGGGGACATTGATATTTGTCTATTTTTCTTCAGCTGTCACAGCAATGTTTTTGGATTGCACCAGATAATCTTTTCTTTTGAAATCAGGCGTTAAATCCATATCGAAATCAGATGAAACCATTGTGTTAATACAAATCTCTGATATACGGAAGTATAAACAAAAAAAAACAAACTAAGATCGGATTGCCGCTTTCCCGCATATTTTGTTTTTTTTCTGTGGCCAGCTATTCAGCCATTAATTTTCAATTTCATCATAGAAAAAATGGTAAATATTTTGCCCAAATCTATGTTATTTTAAAGAAATTGTTGAAACTAAATTATAATAAAGTCATTTAAAAATATTTTCTTTTATTAATACTTTATTTTATTTCAATTTTACATCGCGCTGTAATTTAGTGGCTGTATAGAAAGTTGGAACATGGTTCAATAGAAATGTGAAAACAGAACTAGTTTTTTTATAATTTGGCAGCTGTCAGTTGAAAGCGATTCTCCCTAGGGCTGAAAGTATCACTTTCAACCCGCTCCTCAGACAACTTCAGACCTACTTTCCGAGTATGAGTAATGAAAAATCTATTTATCGTCTATTTTGTTTTTAACTACGCCGCTGAGTACGTCACTCCTACCGGTACCCGCTCTGTTTCGTGGCGTCGCACTCATTCACTTGTACTTTTGTTACTGCCGCTCCGCGCACCTCGCGCCGCTGTAGCTATTCGCTCGGATCAATCCGCGCGCGTTTTCGCTATGAGCGGCGTCTCGTGGCGTGGTGCGAACATTTTTATACCTTTGATTTTACCGCTCGCCGCCTCGCGCTTAGCTGTCGCTCACAGCGGTAAGGTCGTGAACGGGCCGTAAAGCACCTTGAGTTTGTGGATGATAGGGGCTGGACCATAATAAGTGTTTAATTTTCATAAAGATACAGGTTTGTTTAAATAGTTCCACCGTGAAATTAGTTCCCTGATCTGTAAGAATAGTCTAGGGATACCAAATTGGGATATGAAATGGATTAAACTTCAGCGGTAATGCCGTTTGGTGAGGTCATCCTGAACTGTTAAAATGAACCTGGTTCAGGCAATGGTCAGACTATGTCAAGTGACACGCGTTCAAAAGGTTGTGTAGATGTCGTTGTGATCTGCATAGTGGCTCGATTGGTTCTACGCAGGGCTTTATTGGTTTGACATTGTTCACATTTTCGGACATATCTGCGCATATTGCGCCAATAATATTTTTCCTGGATTCTACTTAACATTATTTACAACTATTTGAGCCTTAATGACCTGATATAAGAATATCGTGGTTCTCCTTTAAGATTTTAATTATTTCAGTTGGAGAAGGACAAATTATAATGTTTTTGAAAATATGGACAGTGATTGAAGTAGTGTGGAACAAGTAGGTACATTATGAATCTTCATAAAACTGTAAATCAAATGGATTACGAAAGTCTGTTATAACGAATTCAGTTGTGTTTTTATTAATTAATTCATGTTTCAGATTTTTGAGGCTCTTCAATATATCCTCATACTCTCGGCGTCACAAAAGTCGCACCTCTTTAAGAATTCCCTTCAAAGTCATTTTAACCCTATTAATCAATGGTAGACATAATTATGACTATAAGGTATCATTGGAATGAAAATTTATTTACATTTCAGAATAAATCAATAGATTTGGTTTTTTGTTTACCAGGGAATAAAAAAGCAAGATTAACCCAAATGATTTAAAAGTTAAATTTTATTTTATCATCAAAAATTACAATAAAGTCCAAGCTTAAAACCTAGTGTGTCCATGCGGTCTCTCATGGACCTAATTAACGTGACAACAGTCTCTTCAGGAATGTTGTCCCATTCTGCCACGACGGCATCTGGGAGGTCTTGGAGAGTGGTAGGGGCAGGATCTCGTGCTCGTACTCGCCGTTTCAGTTCATCCCAAAGGTGCTCAATAGGGTACAGGTCTGGACTTCGCGCCAGCCAGCGCATAACAGGGATCCCAACTTCTTGCAGGTAGTCTCTTACAATGAATGCGGTGTGACAGCGGGCGTTATCGCGCATTAACGTGAACCCACTGCCAACAAACCCGCATAAGGGACAACCTGCTGTCTTATTATCTGCATGAAGTTATTAACATTAGTGTTTTACCAAATAAATGCATCATGGGCTGCTCCTCCAAATTTTGGATTTAAGGACAAAATTCTACAGTCAGAGTCGCATATCTACAATAAAAATATTTTTATGTACCTAGGAATACTTTTTTACAATTGTTATAAAAAAAAATAGTCATTATAATATATTTACCATTTGAACATTCAATGAGTGATAATGTTTTCTGTAGAAATATAGGTGTTCTTCCTCTTTGATTGGAGTAAATATTTTAAAGTGGCTACCATCTACACATCCTGTATTACTACTCCTGTTGTAAAATCTGAAAAAAATAGGTAAGTACATAAGTTGAAGTTACTTCTAATAATTAATTAATTATTCCCAATAATATCTTTAAACATTACCTTTGCTTTATAATATTCCTTTCTTGTCTTGTTGTTGGAAACTTTATATATTTGTTCAAAACTGTAGGATGAGTCAGGGCTGTAGTGACTTCTTCTATGCATACACTAATTGCTTCTTGAGATAAATGATTTGCTTCTCCAACAACTCTTTGATAGTCACCATTGGCAAACAATAACAAAGCACTTAAAACCTGTAAGTGTGAAAATTCACACAAAATTAAAATTATTGTGTTTTGTTTTGATTTTAATAAAGAAATGGCAGCTTGGATATTATTAGCATTGTCAGCAATAACTGACACTACTTTTTCGATTATATTCCATTCGGTGCAAATTTTTTTGATTAAATCAGCTAAGTTCTGTGCGGTATGGCGTTGTGCGTCTGGTATACATTCTAACATTACCGCCTTAATATTTCTGCCTTCAACAAAATGTGCTGTTACGGCAACATACTGGTGATGAGCAGCAGAAGTCCAGGCATCCGTAGTTAGGGCAACATATTCAGCTTGTCTTAGTAATTTCATCACATCTTCTCTTACGATGTTATAAAATTTAAGTAATAACGCTTTTGATAGCGTCTTTCTTGATGGAGCAACATACGAAGGACACAATTCTTTTATAAATGCTCTAAATGAATCGCTTTCGACGATTGTAAAAGGCAAATAATTTTTGACAATCATTAGTAGTAGCAACTTATTAATAGTTTCCGTTTTCTTTAATGACAGCGGTTTTGCAAAATATTGATTGATTTGATTATTTTGATTACAAACTAGAGGACGACGATTCGGAAAGGGCGTCGCTGGTACAAATTGAGTGGAACCATCGGGGCAGGCAGAAGACGATTCAACTTGAGACGTAGATGGAATCGCAGGTGAAAGAGGTGTAGCAACACTAGTATCGTTATTTATAGCCATACGATCTTCCTGAATCCCAGCTAGGACAAGGGGATGAGCGGATTTTAAATGTCTGGTTAAATTATATGGGCCTGCTCCCCTGTGAGACAAAAAAAAAACTAAACTAACATAATTATTACTCAAAACTAATTATAGAGAAAATATTGCTGCTATTACTAAGAACTCTAAACGTTAAATATGAACTCTAATAACATAAGCATTAGATTGGTAATCAAGTGTCATTGATTCGTTTATTTTGGCGGTCAAAAATGTAAGAGCGAAAGAAAATTATGTGTGTGAGGGAGACATAAAAATTGGAATCGTGAGTACTTTCGATGCACCCGTCCGCCCCGCTGCCTCGGACTATCGGCTGAATTCGGCAGAGTTCGGCTCGGGCTCGGCTCGTGAAGTGAATAATAAGTATTATATACGTACTATTCCTCGCCTCAAATGAGGGGTACCTCGTGAGGACCTCGCGAGGTAAAATGAGGTACTCCCTCAACCTCATATAAAAATGTGTTTTTCTATGGGACAGTGGGAACATTGCTTTGAAATCATCAGAATGTTATTAAAGTTTACAAAAAGATCTAATAGATGGCATCATTAGTTCCGTTTTGATAAAAAATGGACAGTGCCACTGTCCATTTTTTATCACTGTTGTTTGTCATTTTTTTTGTCACTGTGACAGTGGTGCCTTTGCTTTTGTACCCCTCTTTATCCCACAATTCTTTCGATGTTCTGACGTTTTTAATATGAACGTAAAGAGCCGGGTCAATTGTTAGAATCAGCTTGGCTTTTGTTTTGGCGTCATCTGCAGCTGCTGGTGGATGATCGGGCTCAGGTTTTATAGACCCAACCATTCCTTCCAATACCAGAAAATTCTCTGCGGCGAAACACCATTCACTATAGTTCTCGCACCCGTGTAATTTCGGCACGCTAACAAGATAGTTTGAACTGGACGCCATGACTGTCACGCACGTTGTTTTTGGCCGGAATTAAAATAGCCGGTTTTTTTGCTCTCTAAATTCACTTTACGCACAAGTCTGATGGTAAAACGTATTATCTATTGTTCATCTAACTGATAATTCTAACAATAAACTCGCAATATCTGGTTTTTAAACGGGTCTGGGCCCATAACCTATAATAAAACAACGTGTTTCAACGGAGATTTTTGAACGAAGAATATATTCAAGAAGAGAATACATAGACAAATGAATTGTTCACAAGATGGCGGTAGTAGCATCTATATTTCGTTATTTACAACAGAAAAAGTAATTATTGATTTCAACAAAAAAACATCAGCAAAAATTTGCTGTTAATATCAATAGAGTAAATGGCGATATATCATTTTTTGCACAAATGCTACAGGTGAAATTTGTCCAATTTCAAGCTTCCCTAGATATTACTTATACATCCGGTCAAATCCGATATCGGAATTTCGGCGGTTCTTTCGTCTTGATAAAAACAACGAATTTTTTATTTTAAAGTCAACACGTTTGGCCTCTTTCAAAATTGCATGTACAAAAAGACAAAAATTGGGGCGTTTAGGTAATTTAACGTTGAGCCGATGGTGCCAGCCCTCAACAAGGTCGTTGTTGCTGACGGTAAGTTTTCATATTTTTCAAATATTTCATACACCAGAATGCTAGGTCATCTCTGTCGATTAACCCGTTATTTCTCCTTCGTTTGACATACTTAAACTTAAAATATTTCAGTAATTTTTTCAACGATGTCATGGTCATGTTTGGTAAGGATTCTTCTGTATTTATGACATGTAGCACCTTTTTTGCTGTAGGTAACTCTCCTTTTAAATAAAAGCTGTGCACTGTACGTCTAAAGCACGATTTATCGAACCCATCAATCTTTTCAATTAATGAGAGTCGTTTCTTCGGTGATGCAGCTGGCTTGAAGGTGTATGTTTCGGTATATTCTTTTAAGGTACGATATATAGCCGATTTCGGCATCGGAAGATATCGGCTGTTTTGTCCTTCATTTTTTATGGTACTTCTCTCGTCGACTTCTTTTAAATACTTGTATAGGCACGAAGCTATCTCATTGGATCCTCTTTTTCCATCACATTCACCCCAAATGTAACATGAAACATTTTGCGTTTTACTTTCATACATCGTCAAATTGTATACTGCGTATTTTCGGCTGTAATACAGCAGTATGCTTTCACCGTAAGGTGTATTTAAAACCTTTTGAAGGTCAAAACTGCAAACAATAGTTTTATTGTCTTGCAAGTTCTGATGAAATTTGAATCTTCGATATGTAGCTTTCTTTTCTTCGATATGTTTTGTCATGTTGTCCATGTCTGTTGGGTCCTTGTTCGTTTTGTTTTCAAAAGCTACACATTGGCTACATTTATCTTTTTTGGGTGCGTGGATGCGGATATTATATTCCTCTCGAAATATTTTATTAAAGGAAGCTTCAGTTAAACAGGGTTGTTCTTGGCTTGTACACTCTAAACAATAAAGTCTATATACAATAGCCAAGTTTTTGAATTCCTGTGGTAAGTAAACACAAGCACTATCTTTTCTGCAGTAGTGGCTCGGCACAGCAGGAAGGTTTTCTAAATAATATCGGGCAAACCTTTTGGTGGATTCGTTGATTACAGGAGCATTATTTTCTCTTTTTGGGCCACTCCTTCATTTGCATTCTTAATTGTATAAAGAAGGAACTTTTGAGTTATGTCTAATGTCTTTAGTATAAACTGCTGGCATATCTGCAAATGATCTTCTCCCGAATTCAGGAAATATTCATAGGTGTTTTGTCTTCTGCTAATGTATCTCCTGACTCCTCTGTATCGGAGTTACTGCTTTCCGAAGACGTCTCGCCCGTCACATTTATTACAAAAGAATCAACAATTTTGTCTACGTTATCATCTAGTCTATCTAATTTCGATTCCTCTTTTTTTACGTGACATGCAATTTTGCCATTTTTCTGCTGAAATGTTGCCTAAAGCCTCCTGGAGCAGCTTTTTAACATCTGCCATCTTAAATGTTGTATTTTTCCGGGCCACATACCCCTTGACGTCTGCCCACACTAGTTCGATGGGATTCAATTCGCAGTGGTATGGAGGTAATCTCAATACCTCCACACCAAATGCTTTTGCCAGCTCATCGACCACGTACGATTGATACTGAGTTTTGACATCTTTCACCTTTTCCAAGAGCTGGACTTTCGTTTCCTTTGCCTCAAAAGAAATTTGCTTTATTGAAAGCCATTCTTGGATACCTTTTTTTTTTCCAACTAGTAACTAGGATTTTCTCCTGGCGTCTTGAGTGGTAGCTGGCATTATCCATGACAACCACTGCGTTTGACTCAAGTCTCGGTTGCATTGCTTGAAAACAATTTTCGAACTTGACTGAATTCATCGATTCGTGATAATCGCCTGTACCTTTGCATTCAAATACCAATTCCGATTCTGGCACGAATCCTTTTTCACCTCCTATATGTAAAATAATTAGCCGGTTGCCTTTGTAAGTAGGATTCTTGGCACCCGTCGACAAAGCCTCCAAAAATGCTTGTGTTCGTGACTTCACTGTAGTGTCTTCCCACACTTTGCCTACAGTGTGCCCTAAAAAGTAAATGAATAAATTTTTCATAAGTTTAAACATTTAACCATTTAATATTACGAACATTTTAGGGGATCACAATCGCTTCTGTCGATTCTATGTCCTTGCTCTTGTTACAAAGTATATTTACTGAGTATTATCAAGATCAGCACAACCGTTTAGGCGTTTAAAGGTGCCAGACAGAGTTACTTTCACATTTATAATATTAGTATGAATTTAAGTCCGTTATTAAATAATAAATGTTACCCGCATTCACCCAAGTTTCATCCAAGTAATATATTGGTCGTTGCTGCTGACGGTAAGTTTTCATATTTTTCAAATATTTGATACACCAGAATGCTATGTCATCTCTGTCGATTAACCCCTCCCCCCCCCCAAAAGTACCCCCCTCCAACCACCCCTCGCAAAAGTTCGGCGTTTCAAGCTTTTATGCTTGCAAGTTTAAAACGCGAGCATTTGGTCGTGGTGATCAACTAGCTTCATAACTGATTTCTAACGTTTATCATTTCTGCATTGTTTTTGTTTGAAAGTGCCAGAATTTGACGTCTTCTTCTGTCTTTCCATGCAATTACGCAAAGTGCATCTTTTTGTAAGATTGCCAATTCACCTTTTTTTAATTCGCGTTTTTTATTTGTACTGGTATATATTTTCTTTTTAAATTTAGTGTGCCTGAGCTGTAAATTTTAAATGTTTTTTATTTTTCGGCTAACTCCACAATGGTGCAGTAATTATCAGTGAATAAGCTACGTCCTACATACTAAAACCTTCGCATTAGGTGCACCTTATCATCTTGTTTTGCTCCCCCCACTTTTGTGTCCGTAGCCGCCACTCCCAATTGATCGGCCAGAGTATAAAACTTTAATCCGGCTGGGCGCCCTCTCCAGAGCATCATGGACTCATCCACCGCAATTTGCTCGGTGGGATAATATATTTCCAGCGTTCTCTCATTTAAAAAGTCAATAATACATTTCACCTTGTCATAACTTAACAATAGTTATGACAATGTGAAATTACGTTATGGCATATTTTGCACTTTGATCACTCTTAATATTTGTAAAATCTTATCAAATTCTGTTATTTTAGGACAAATTAACAACAATGAAATATTAGTGGCTTAAGCAACGACGAAATTATAGTGTCTTTAAAAGAATTGTACGAAAGGTTAAATATTATAATCCATTTTTCCTTCATACTTTAAACCTGGCTTAGGACAGGCAAAAATATCTAGGTACTAAACAAAACATACAAAGTTAATAATAATGAACTTAATATTTTTGGCGTATTTAAAAAATGGAATCACACCTATTTACAACGATTAATTTGATTGACTATTTACAACGATTAACTTGATTGACTATTTTAAGCCGACCCCAATTTAGTTGGGAAAAGGCTAGGCAGATGATGATGAACTTGATTGACTATTTTTCACATTTTTAGACTAATCTTAACAATTGTTCAAAATGAGCACCTCCTCGTGCTATGCATAGTTCAGCACGTTTTCGCATGTTGCCCTTAACTCGGTTAAGAACAAACGGATCACTTCTTACACTAAAAAAAGCGTTCGTAATACGTACTTTTAACTCTTCCCTATTTGAGTACTCCGTAGCGTACACAATTCTTTTTACTTCACCCCATAAATAAAAGTCCAATGGAGTGAGATCTGGTGAGCGTGCGGGCCATGGCACTGGCCCACCGCGACCTATCCACCTGTCACCAAAATGATTATTTAAAAACTCACGTACGCGCACCTGAAAGTGCGCGGGCGCTCCGTCATGCTGGTAAAAGAGGTTTTGAGAAACACTAAGAGGCACATCGTCCAACATTTCATCCACCACACTGTTTAAAATGTTAAGGTATGATACACTATCAAGTCTTCCCTCAATAAAGTATGGGCCTATTAAACAATTATTTAAAATACCTGCCCACACATTTACACTGAACCGGTGTTGATAAGTGTCCTGTCGCGTAACATAGGGATTTTCATTACTCCACCAATGTTCATTATGCACATTAAATATCCCCATTCGTGTAAACGTGGCTTCATCAGTAAATAAAATGTTTTTGTCTAAATTAGACAAAAACCAGCGGCAAAAATTCACCCGTGGTTCGTGGTCGTTGACCCCAAGTTCTTGAACGGGTCTAAAATGGTATGGGTGCATTCCTTCTTCATGGAGCAGCCTCCAAACAGTCCAATGCGATACATCGAACCGTCTTGCAGCATTTCGAGTACTTTCTTGTGGGTGATGCTCGAAGTATTCAAGAATGGCTTCTTGTAGGTGCACTGGGTATGGCTCCCTTCCTCGTCCTTGGGCATGCGTCGGTACGGTGAATTGACCGTATCTTCGCAATCGTTGGTTGACACCTAGCATAAGATTGTACGACGGAATCTGGCGGTTGGGAAACATCTCTCGGTACAAATTAATGGCTCCTCGTACACTATCACCAGATAACACGTAGGTACGAACCATATCCCAATATTCTTCATTGGAATATTGATAAGACGTCATTTTTGGTTATTCAAGAACACGTTTACAGGACACACTTATCGCGAAGTAAGCGGGGTTGTTTATGCAATACGCGGAAGCGCAATTAGACATGCGGAAGTAGCGGCGCACTCGCATAGACTGCGGTCTGCGACTCTGCGCGGGAGTGTGTCCTGTCGGCGCATCGGGGACAACACAAAGGAAAGGGGCGGGGTTTGCGCACGAGCTTCCTTTTCGGCAGAATGGGCGCGTATTTTGCCACGTGATTTACTTTACTGTTTACCTACAAGTTCACTTCTTGCGCGCTCAGTGTTTATGAATAATGTATTTTATTTGACAATTAAGTCACAAATTAAGGTTATAGGTTTTTTACATATTTGGGACGAGAATCGAACACTAAATACCCTCCCTCAATAAGTCCCTCGTTTAACCTGACACACTGTATATATATACCAGGGTTGTTGCGAACATCAGCATCCGCTGATCTTCAGCATCATTTTCAACATCAGCATCAGCATCAGCATCCGCAACGATCGATGCTGATTATTAATGCTGATGTTCGAGTCGTGACATGACCGCAGCGGGGCGGGGCTTATATCACGTGTAGTTTTTGCTTGCTAGTTTTGACCAATCAAAGGGTCGACCACGGGGTTTGAGATTGTAAACAAACCTAAACTTGTCTCATTATGTTATAATTCGTCATTGCGCGTGAAAGTTTTTGTTTTTTTCGTAAACTGTTGAGTGTTGTGTGATAAAATATAATGCCGCCCCCGTTGAAAAGTGGAATATGGACGTATTTTAAATTAAGGAGTCAAGAAACTGCAAACTGAAACTTGTGTAACAAGGATTATTCACGCAAAGGGCGTACTAATACCTCACTTAAAAATCACTTGAAGAGTAAACATCCTGATGAGTTTGAAATGTTTTTAACCAGTGAAAATGACAAACAACAAGCTTCGAGTTCCGATTTTACTACAAAAAGTAAGTAAATCGTAACTTCAAAAATAGGTACCTATTTATAGATAATATAGGAAGACTTAGGAAAGACCTGTGTGTGGTTCAGTTAGAGAAGAAATATCAGTGGTCCAGTTGCTAAACGCAGACAAATACCTAGGTATGATGACCCTTTAACAGCGCGGTTCGCTATTTAAATACCTATACCTTCATCTATTTACCTTTCGTGTCAATCTGTTGTTCTAGGTCTACCTCTACCGTTTCCATTCTATGTTATTGTTCATGAGTTATGCGTGGTATGACCCAAACTTAACCAAATCTATGTAATTAGGTAGGTAAACTAGGTATACAGATATCGTTTTTAGCGTGGGGCTACTTAAATAAGTCTATCTTTTTTTAGGTAACATATTAACACCAATACAGCAAGCTAAAAAGCAATTAACAATAGAAGAGACCCTTCAAAAAGATAAGCAATACGACAAAAACCAACCGAAGTGTGTATTGGTGGACAAACTGATTGGTGAGATGATTGCTGTTCAAGACTTACCATTCCATTTTGTGGAGGGTATTGGTTTCCGCAGACTCATGCATGCTATTATGCCAAAATATAATCTAAGAGGTCGCAATTTTTTCACCGACTTTGTATGCAAGGATTTATACGACAAAGTTGCTGTTGAAGTAAAAAAAATAATAGAGCAATTCAAAAACATGTCGTTTACAACCGACATTTGGTCGGACCCTAGTGCCAATGTTTCTTTGCTAAGTTTGACGTGTCATGGCATTACTGAAAATTTTGAGCGCAAATCGATCATATTAAAATGTGACACGTTCGAAGAACGGCACACGGGTGATGTTATTGCCGGGAAATACGAAACAATGCTAAATGAATGGAACATTTCCAAAGAGCAAGTCCACTGCATTATTAGAGACGAAGGATCTAACATGAAAAGGGCCATGACACTATCAGAATTTAGTGACATAGATTGCACAGCGCATAAACTTCAATTGTGCCTTAAAAATGGGCTAAAGTCACACCAAACTTTGATTGAAATGAAACAAAAATTAAAAAAAATTGCAAATCATTTTAATCACTCGCCAATAGCACAAAAAGAATTAAATACCATTCAAGATCGACTTAACCAACCTCGGTTGACAGTTTTTCAGGACTGTATTACGAGATGGAACAGTTCCTTTTATATGATGGAGAGGTACTTAAAGGTCAAGGATTCACTGAGCATATACAGTAATAACCACACTGTACCAGGAATCCTTCCTGAAGAATGGAAGGTCATGGAAAACTGTGTAGATTTATTGCGACCCTTTGAAGAAAGTACACGAGAGTTGAGCAATTCAAATGCGTCGATTTCATCTGTTATTCCCATCATTCATTTACTGAAAAAGAAACTGGACGAGCATTTAGATAAACACTGTAACTCAGGTTCAGAGTCTGAGTCACAAGCAGTGATGATACATTTCATTACGACTATAAAGACAGATATTGCTGCAAAATTTGACAATGTTGAAAACAACTTTCTATACACAATATCAACTTATTTAGATCCTCGGTACAAAACAAAAATTTTCAATACCATTTTAAAAGAAAAGGTTGAAACTGAAATATTAAGACTACTCAAAATAGATACTGAAGAAACCGGCCTATATCCTCCAAAAAGGGCACGTGTTGCCCCCGCAGAAAATATAAACATACAAGATTCAAATCAGCCGTCAACCAACAGTAGTTGCAGATTAACTCTGCAACATGAAATGGAAAACTTGCTAGATTCAAGTGAAGAAGGGAGCAGTGACACCGACGACGGGCACAACTCGGATGCAATACTGAAGGCGCAGTTGAAACAATATATTAAAGAAAAAAAACTTGTAGTGTCACAAAACCCGCTTGATTGGTGGAGAGTCAATGGACTTAATTATAGTGCCCTTTCAAAATTGACTCGAAAATTTCTGTCACCCCCGCCAGCGCGTGTTCCTAGCGAACAGTTATTCAGCAGTGCTGGAATAATTTACAAACCTTCTAGGAACAGACTTGAAGCCGAAAAAGCAGCTCAGTTACTTTTTTTAAAATACAACTTGCCTTTGATTAAATTCCAATATTAATTAAACGGGAAAGATAGCAGGTTATGCACTATGTCGTCTAAGTACTTAATTACTAATTTAGTACCAATTATTACTAAAATACTGTGTTTGATTATATTTTTTCATTAAAATTCCCAGTTTTTGAAACAATCTTTTATTTCAGCACCAAGCAAAACTAAACTATGCAACTTTTAGATGTATATTTACAATGGTAACTAATTTTTCCCTTTTTTTTTAAAGAAAATAATTAAAATCAGCATCAGCATCAGCATCCGTGATGTCAATGATAAAAGATCAGCTTCAGCTTCAACATCCGCTGATGTGAAAAAAATATGCATCAGCAACAACCCTGATATATACAGGAAAAGTTTTTAACCACTGCGTCATTTTTTTTTGGTGGCTCAGTGTTAGTAATAGAACACATTTCCATTTTTAGTTTATAACTTTTTTTTTCTCATTTTTCCATCTTGTCCCATTTTGAAATAAGCTTATCATGGACATAATTTAATTGTAATACTGAATGAAAACGCGCTGGCTGCTGACGTACGAGACGGCCCGCACATCAAACGCCGCCGCCACCGCCGCCGGCGCTGCATACCCCGCCCCCTTACCCCGCACCCCCGCGGGGGAAAGGGGCAGGATATGCAGCGCCGGCGGCGGCGGCGGATTTTGATGTGCGGGCCCGCAGTACGTCACTTGCGGAAGTGGGGTCCGGACGTCCGCTCGAATTCACACCTGCGCGCGTGTTTGCCGCGTACTCGCGTAGTCACGATGTCAATCTTCACTAACCGTGAATATTACGAAATGGTGCGAGTGTATTTACATAGCCAGGAAAATCTACGAGCAGCACGTAGAATGTATGCGAGGGAGAGCGTATCTCGTATGCGAGCCCAGGGGATCCGTAATCCCACGGTCCCTAATGAAAGGACAATTCTTGCAGCAAATCAAAGGCTGCTTCAATTTAAATTGTATCATGTCATTGTGTAAGTATCATACCTAAATGTTTTAATTTGAATGTAAAAATTATTACTTATTAAGTATGATTTATTTTCTGCATTTTGATGGTCCTAAGCCCATTAAAGTATGAAGGAAAAATTGGAATTACGTTTACTGTACGGGTCAACCACCGTACAGTACGTTTACCTGGGTCATCATTATTGCCCCACCCGCTCAGTATGTTTCCATCATTTATATTATTGCACTTACACCGCAATAGTTCAGTACGTAATTCGGCGACATACCGTGCGCGTGACTCATAATCCCATATCGTTCACCATTATCCTAGTATAAATTAATCTTAATCTTATATTTGTGGAAACAGACATTACAGTGAATTTATTCATCTTAAACTGACTTTCATCTCTTATCTCATCCTTTATCTCTATCTTAATCCAACCCCGAACATTTACAAATAACTTTATTCACATCCTAAACTTAAAAAAGCAGCGCGAAACTGCGGTCAGTAACCGCACCGCGTAGGTACTTACGTCGGCGCCGTCGCATCGAGCGAGCGCACCTACAAAACTCAGCTGATCTCAGCTTGCCGGTCGGGCGACCGGTCGACGCGTGAGTCGGTCGACCGGGCGTCCGACTGGCAAGCGACCATAAAATAAGTTTCTAAGTAAATAAGTCTCGTAAGCGATAACTTTATTTTTTACTATTAACACATATCAAAATAAAAAAAAAGGTGTCTATTAAAATATATTCAAGTTTATCATGTCAAAATTTGCGCACTGGTTAAAAACTTTTCCTGTATATATATATTTTTTTTTAGCAAGAAGCACAAAATATTATTTCATCACCGACGAGTTTGGAACATGTTCAAGTGTCGGAAGAAGGTTCAATTTTTGAAACACCAAGGAAAGCTATTTTGAAGAAAAAGATTAGTAAACTTTCCTTAGAAAAACGCAAGTTACAGTTTAAAAATTATAATTTAGTAAGAAAAAGTAAAAGGCTAAAAGAAAAATGCAATAACTTAAAACAATTAGTTTCTGAGCTCCAAAAAAAAATTTTTTTTACTATTGACCAGATCAATGAACTGAATCTTAAAGCCGAAGCAGTAGAATTTATAAATAGACTGGCTCAAAAGAGCAAATTAAGGGCTATCGCCAAAAATATACCCCAGCGTTAAGAAAATTTGCTGTCACCTTGCACTATTATTCCGTAGCTGCCTACAAATATGTAAGACAGATATTTAATGGATCTTTACCACCCTGTTACGAATAGCCAACATAAATTTTAAAAAATAACATTTTCATTATTTTTCCGTCATGAATCGTTTGTGCATCGTTTGTGAACGTTTGTGTCACTAATGATTTTGTTTGTGACTAATTAGTTAATTAGTAATTAATTTTTTAATTTTCAGCTTACGATTAGCCAACATTTTTTTTTAATTAATCGGAAAATAGACTTCCGGGTACTTAATCGATCGGAAATCGTTTGTGAATTCCGAATATGCCAACAAAAATGTTTGTGAATAATTATTTATCGAGAAAATAGGAAAAATAAAAGTTTTTTTTCATCATATCGCGTTGTCTTTTCTCGTCACTCCTTGTAATTGTAATTGTCTGCTTTAATACCACCTAGTGTAATACATAATAGCTAACCTTAGAGGAAAATGACAGCACAACAGCTGTATATTATTTTTATTTATAACCTAAAAAAAGAGTGAGATCGAAAGAGAAATGTCATTTCGCATAGAAAATAGTAATTGGATTATTATAAACTAATTGTTGAGTCTCCAAGCTGGACTGATGGCATCAAAAAAAAATGGAATGACACTCATTCTCAATATTCTAGTGAGATAAACGCACAGAGAACTTATAATTTATTTTCGGAAATTTTTGCTGGATTTTTATATCATAAAGCTAAAGCATTTAATCTTTTTAATCCTCCAGAATGCTGGGATGTAAGTTAACAATATTTTAATTTTTTTTTATTATTAAAGATGAAAAAGAATTTATCTAAATTATTTTAGAAAGAACGTGGATATGGATTGACAACAGTAACTAGTTGCGAAGGCTTAGTAGTTCCATCATATTTTTATATTCAATTTGTCTGGTGTTTTGCATCTTTGACTGGAATATTATTATTTCTTTATGCAACTCATCTCAGAGAATCTATTTATGGAGGTTTTATAGCCAGTTTAAGTTATTTTTTTAATTTCACCGAACGTACAAGAGTACAGTGGACATCTCTTTTACGTGAGAGTTTTGCTTATCCAATATTGTTGTGGCAAATGTTCTCTGTGACTACAGTTTTTGACAAGAATAAAACTAAAGAGAAGAAGCAATTTCAATGAAAAGATATTTTTGATAATTTTCCTTTTTGGGTGAGAATTTTTGATAATTTATCAATGTATTAAGGAATATTTATAATTTTTATGCTGAAAGGTTAAGATAATTATTTTTATTTCAGAAAATTTTTACTTCTACTACATTAAGTCTAGCATGCTGGCAGTTTTTTCAATTTGTTTTAACAACTCTACTCCTTTGTTAACTTATTCTACATTGGATTAAGATAATTCCATGTGAATTATTATTGAAAATAACGGCAACTCATGGATTATCAATAATCATCAATAGCTTATTAGGAAATCATTGTGCTTTTTTAATTTATGCAGCTTCGGCTGTTGGAATTTTTGTAGTGATAATTTGAATACACAATTAGAGAATACTTTAAGTCCAAAATGGCTTATTTTGATAAATATACTCAGTACAACTATTTTCACTTACTTCCAAAAGTTTACACTTGATATTGCTTACGTGGACTACAGCCATGTTTTTGATATTTTAAAAGCCAAACTCACCAAATACAAAGACTTTCATACTTTGCTTTAAACTTGCTCAGCAGAATTTAATTTTCTGCCATACGAAAATTATGAAGTGATCATTAAAACGTTTCTGCTTTCAACAGCAATTCTAGCAGGATTTTTAGCAGTATATTTTTGGTATAGAAATTATAATACCCTAGGTTATTCAGATTGTATTGAACCTGGAATGACTTACAATGGTCTACAAACAGGAGTTTTTGTATTAATGGCTGTAATGATAATGATGTTGAAATTATTTATGAATCCAATGGCTAGTTGTGTAATAAATATTTAAATATTTAATGAAATTAGGAATTAAAACTGAATCAATAAGAGTAGGACTGTTGATAGCATTGATTTTTAGTATGAGATATCATGGGTTTGATAGAATTTTAGATGAAATAAGTACTCAGCAGAATATAAAAATGTTGAACAAGAAGAATTATTTGAATGGATTAAAACATATACACCACCAAATGCAGTTTTTGTGGGAAAAATGTCAGTGATGGCTAATTTATTGCTTTCTACAGGAAGACTTATTGTAAATAATCCTTTTTATGAAAGCAAAGAGATAAGATAGGTTTGTAAAAATTTTATTATAAGTAAAATATTTTTAAAACTAGACATATTATCAACATTAAAGTATCGCGCCCAAACAAAATATTCGAAATTGAATCATTCTGCTAGAAAACAAAAGACGAACAATTAACGGTTGTTATTTCATTTTGCATTTTTGACAATTGATACTTTTGTTGACGCTCGTGTGACGTAGTGTGGAGCGGGTTCGCTGGCGGGATGTTGACTAGAGAGTGAGCGGTGGTGGAGACTGGAGTAAATAATAACACTGATCTTCAGAAGTTTCTTCTTATTTATTCTTCATGTTTCTTGAGATACTGCTGGATTTGGAATGCCTGACCACGGAAAAATGCCCCTTTTTTATAGGCAGCTCTGACCAATCACAGCCCCTTAGATTTGCATACGGCACTAATCGATCGTTTTCGACCAATCAGAGCGCAGGTGACTTTTTATATGAAAAACTTAAAACATGCTGTTTTTTGTGGTCAGACATCCCTTAAAACCTTTTCCTTACATCCCTAATATCAGGAGGGGTTTACCTAACTTATATTTACATAAAACAATACTAAAAACCTTAATTTACGCACTAAAATAACAAAAATACTGAAAATGGCTCTCGTTACGGTAACTTTTCTTAGCACTTAAGCTTATTTTATTTCTTATTAAACTAAATTAGTATTAAACATCTTATTAGACTAATTACATTATTATCACAATGAAAGTATAATCTAATTAGAAATAAATCAGAATAAAAATTAATCAGTTACGTGCCGTCGCTAACAACTTTTTTTATATTATTCATAAACTAAGTTAATTTTTTTAATGAAATAAAATGCCTCGAGAGTGTGGAATACCCGTGGAAGATGTTGTCAATGTAATAGTTGAATTTTATGATCATTTTAAAACAAAAATCCCACCTCTTACAAACAAAGTGTGGAATGATCTCAGTCTCACCTGTAATAAAGTTTGGTCTGAAAAATCCTGGCATACAAATATTAAATACAATCGACGGGATGTCATGACTATAGCCCTCCAGAAAATTGGTATCAATAATTCTTCAGAAAAATCTCTATGTTGCCTTGATGTGGATAAATCTGAGTCTTTGAACAACACTGAAAATACAGAAACATCTCTGGAAGAATTAAATTCCTCAATTTCATCACAAGAAAATAATATATCTGATAACTCATTTTTTACATGTTCAGCTCACGAACAAATTTTTAATCTTTATTTATCACCTGCTGAATGGAGTGAGATTCAACCAGTTGAAAGAGATTCATTAAAACGATCTAATAATACATTACGCCCCAATGTTTGGACTAATGTAATAGCGTTGGCATTTTGGAAACAGCACAGATTACCCTGCGCTTTTTCTTTCAAAAGTGCACAAGTCAATCAATCATCTCGGCGACAATTTTACCTCGAGATCAGAGGACAATGTAGAAGTCGGAAATGTGAAAATCTTTTCATTGGAATGAGCTTTGAGGAACCGAAAAAAAATGAGGAATTTTTAATTTATGTAAAAACTAAAAACACGGTATTCGTTGATCACGAAAATCTAAGTAGGTACTTAAATGGTGAACTGAGAAAAAAAATAGGAGAAAAATGTTTTGCAGAAGGTTCTAGTAACGTCCAAAAAAAATTAATAAAAGAAAATTTAAGCAGAGGTGATGTAGCTCAACCTATCATTCCAAAACTTAGTGTTCTTCAACATGCTAGATGTGAAGAAATTAACAATACTTTGGGTATAAAAAAGGAGAAAATTTGGATCCTATTCAAGCTCTTCTTAAAATGCAATATGACAATAATTTTCTCGGCAGCATTCAAGATATATGTAGTTCACCATTTTATGTAATGTATGGGACATCAGAACAAATTGCTGTTTACCAAAAATATTGCCGTACTTTAGGTAATTTATCGAAAATAAGTATTGATGCTACAGGAAGCTTGGTCAAAAAATTGGTTAAACCAAACGATACAAAATCTGCCCACATATTTTTATACTGTATAGTAATTAATTTTCACGGAACTATTTTATCAGTATATCAGATGTTATCTGAAGCTCAAGACAGTGATACTATTCTTCTATGGCTCAATAGATTTTTAAGAAGAACCAATAAAAAACCGAAAGAAGTAGTTACTGATTATTCCCGAGCTTTACTTTCTGCTGTATCATTAGCATTCAACAAAATATCACTCAATATTTATGTTGAACAATGTTTCATGCTTATTACAGGTAAAGATAGTATTTTTGATAAAAATTTTCCTCTCACATATGTAAGAATTGATGTAGCACATTTGATTCATTTAGTATGTAGATGGAAATGTTGGAAAAAAGTTCAACAGACAACTGTTCGTGATTTTTTTCTCCGATGTGTGTCTCTTCTAGTTGAATGTCATACAATCAAAGATTTCGAAGTGATTCTTGAATTAACATTGACAATTGCTTTTCAATCATGTTTTGATACCACAGTAAAGATTAATGAAGACTTTATCACGGTTCAACAAGCGTTTAAAAAACTAGTAAACTCCATAGCTGATCGAAAAATAGATATTGCTCAATTTGTAGATGAAAAGAATCCAAACCTTGATGAAGCTGATGGCAAGAACTCTATTGAAAGTGAAGTGTCGATTATTAGAATTAATAGTTATATAGACAGAATGATGAATAATGCTAAAACTATTATAAAAGAAGGAGAAGAAATAAATGGATATTATTGTCCAGAATTTGGGAACAATTTGATAAGATTAAGTAAAGAATTTCCTCTGTGGAGCGCTGTAACAACATCATATTTTGCAGATCATGCTTCTTCAAGTAGTGCCGAAGCTAACTTTGGAGATTTAAAACATTTAGTTTTAAAAAATTATAAAAAAAACTTGAATGTTGATAAATTTATAAGAATTCACTTATCTGATCTAATTGGAGGAACACGAAAATTTGACCATAATATAACAAATTTTATTCAAAAAAGACGTCGTCCTCAAAGTCCAGAAATAAAACAGCTTCATAAAAGAATAAAAAAACAGGAAACAGTGAGCTTACAAGAAAACTGGAGAAACAAGGCAGAAGTACCAATTTTCCATGATATTCAACAGCCAGAATATGATGACGAAGATTATGATGATGGAGACAATGGTGATAATAACAATGATGATTGTGAAAAATCAAAGCAGCTGATGTCTCATGACCATAAAAGTTTGGAAACCTATGAAAAAAGTAACAATAATAATGATGAAGGTATACAAACCTTTGAAATAAGTGATGATGATGATGATCAGTGTGATGAAAACAACAAAACGTTTTTACTTCCATTAAAAAACGACGTTCGTGAAGATAGTCAAGAACAGTTGGTGAAAGAAAAAAAACCCTCCAAATACTTTTCTGATTATCCAGAAATAAGGTTTCATAGTTTGCCACTGTCTATCAGGAAAACTGAAAAAAAAATTTTCTTGAGAAATGGTAGTTTTCGTAATGAGGGTTTAAGAAGTAAGGAATGGGATTTTTTAACATTCATTCGCAATACTTGTGCATTTGATTCAATTGCTCATATTATTGCAACAGCTGCAATTGATGATTCAGCATATTTGTCCTCCATCAAACAACATTCTTTAGAAATACCTATGTTTGATTTTATTAATTCGCTAACTACGTTTGGAGCAACATTAGCTGTCGAAAAGGAACGTGGACAGTTACTTTTTAGTTTATATAAAAATACCTTACATCTAACTACTGTTGAAGACATAGTAGTATCACAATCGATCGATTGTTGGGACTCTGCAAGGACTCTTTGGGTTAAATTATTCAATAACTCACCTTCCGCTATAAGAAAAGTATCATGTACCAATCAGAATTGTTCAAAATCAAGGATTTTTGAATATACCACAATTTCACCATCCAACGACGTAACAATTAACACAGGATTTTCTAATCTAGAACTAGCTATCGATCTTAGACAAAATGAATCAATTAATTGTGAAAAATGTGATGGAACAATAAAAGAAGAGGTGGTTTTGAATAACCAAATTTATATTGAACTAGATATAAGAAGAATCGATAGTGAGTCACGAGAAATTAATAAACATGGTGAAACTTGTAGAATATCAGAAATCCCAAAAACTTTATGTATAGAAAATCGTACTTATAGATTAGCTGGAATAGTTGCATTTACTCCTGGTCACTTCATTGCGTATTGTTGGAGGATATATGGTTCATGGGAAATGTTTAATGATACGCAAAAAAAAAAAGAATCTGTCAGTGAGAACAAACGAATTGAACCGCATGGTCTGATTTACATAAATTTTGAAGATAAAAACTAATTACGCAAATTCTCTTCATAGATAAACTCATATGCATATTGAAAAAGTTTGAAAATAGAAGAAAATTATTCTTATTCTTTATTGCACACAAAATTATAAAAAAAAAAAAACAAATACAAAAAAAACAAAAAATTAAAAAAAAAATGTAAATTACAAAAAAAAAATAACAAATACAAAAAAAAAATACAAAAAATTTAAAAAAAAAATGTAAATTACTAATACTTAATTACTTAATTGTTGTGTGTAATGTAAATTACTTACTGTTATGACTAAAAAGTGATATTTATCTCAGAAAAAAGTATTACTAAATCTTCTCATTGAACTTTATGAACACGTAGATAGTTGTTTTTGTTTGCAGAGCATTTATTTAATGTTATAGAAAACTTTATATTTGATATTTATTATGATGAAAAAGATAATGACAATAAGTGTTGTGTTGTTGTTGTTTTGTTGTATTTATAAGTGTAATAGTCAAAGAGTGAAAGTTATAAAATAGAACTAAATTCTTTTGTTTTATACTAGTGATAAGATTTAAAGTAGGTTCAATATTGAAAATATTTTACTCATTCTAAAATTTATAGAAGCTTGCATAATAAAAGTTGAGAACCTTTCTCCAAAAATAATCATTTTCCTTTTCCCTTTCCTTTTTCTATGAGAGCATATATGTCTTCCAGTGCACGGTTCAGAAAGTTATCAAGAATTCTTAATATAATACAGTCAAATTAAGTGCAGCTTAGCTTGTAATGATTATTATCAATAGAGCTGATCCGAAGATAAAACCATCTGACGAGAGTTTTCTGGGGTAATGACAATCTAAAGGTTTCCATAGTGCAATTAATTTTTATGTATAAATAATACAAATAATATAAAAGTATCTCATATATTTTTAATTTCTGGCACTCGTGATCTTACTCTGATAGTTTAGATAAATTCTTCAACAAATTGCATATAAAATCAGATAATTTACAGTACTATGATCGCTTATAATACTATGATCACAAGAGAGGAGAGCTTTGGGTTTGAACTCCACATAAGTCAAATAGTCCAATCTCAAAACCACATAGTAGTCATTGGCAAACACCCTTTTAAATGAGTGTGAATCTCCACTGTACAAAATTCGACAAAGAGACCGTTTATCCTGTCGTTTTGCTTCTCCATTATCAGTGAAATTCCATAAATCTATCATACGACATCCAGGTTTACTAAATCAATCAAGAAAAATTGAATAAAATTAAAATAATAGAATACTTGATAGAATAATAATAATGATTAAATATCTAATAATACTAACACATTTCCATGCCCATAACACAATCCTCCGTCAAGGACTAAATAATCAACTTGCATATTTCTGATAGTTTCATAAACCGAAGCTGCATCATTTCTGCTATACACTTCATAGATCTTGAGAGTTGTATCCCTGAAGTCAATAAAAAAAAAATCAATAAATTGCCTATAAATCGATTATTCATTATAATGGATGAGTGATTTAAACGTTTAAAAAATAGTTATTTATTTCATAAAATGATTTTTTTAGACATTAAAAACATTACCTTATCTCTTTGCTTTCATAAAAAGGATTATTTACAATAAGTCTTCCTGTAGAAAGCAATAAATTAGCCATCACTGACATTTTTCCCACAAAAACTGCATTTGGTGGTGTATATGTTTTAATCCATTCAAATAATTCTTCTTGTTCAACATTTTTATATTCTGCTGAGTACTTATTTCATCTAAAATTCTATCAAACCCATGATATCTCATACTAAAAATCAATGCTATCAACAGTCCTACTCTTATTGATTCAGTTTTAATTCCTAATTTCATTAAATATTTAAATATTTATTACACAACTAGCCATTGGATTCATAAATAATTTCAACATCATTATCATTACAGCCATTAATACAAAAACTCCTGTTTGTAGACCATTGTAAGTCATTCCAGGTTCAATACAATCTGAATAACCTAGGGTATTATAATTTCTATACCAAAAATATACTGCTAAAAATCCTGCTAGAATTGCTGTTGAAAGCAGAAACGTTTTAATGATCACTTCATAATTTTCGTATGGCAGAAAATTAAATTCTGCTGAGCAAGTTTAAAGCAAAGTATGAAAGTCTTTGTATTTGGTGAGTTTGGCTTTTAAAATATCAAAAACATGGCTGTAGTCCACGTAAGCAATATCAAGTGTAAACTTTTGGAAGTAAGTGAAAATAGTTGTACTGAGTATATTTATCAAAATAAGCCATTTTGGACTTAAAGTATTCTCTAATTGTGTATTCAAATTATCACTACAAAAATTCCAACAGCCGAAGCTGCATAAATTAAAAAAGCACAATGATTTCCTAATAAGCTATTGATGATTATTGATAATCCATGAGTTGCCGTTATTTTCAATAATAATTCACATGGAATTATCTTAATCCAATGTAGAATAAGTTAACAAAGGAGTAGAGTTGTTAAAACAAATTGAAAAAACTGCCAGCATGCTAGACTTAATGTAGTAGAAGTAAAAATTTTCTGAAATAAAAATAATTATCTTAACCTTTCAGCATAAAAATTATAAATATTCCTTAATACATTGATAAATTATCAAAAATTCTCACCCAAAAAGGAAAATTATCAAAAATATCTTTTCATTGAAATTGCTTCTTCTCTTTAGTTTTATTCTTGTCAAAAACTGTAGTCACAGAGAACATTTGCCACAACAATATTGGATAAGCAAAACTCTCACGTAAAGGAGATGTCCACTGTACTCTTGTACGTTCGGTGAAATTAAAAAAATAACTTAAACTGGCTATAAAACCTCCATAAATAGATTCTCTGAGATGAGTTGCATAAAGAAATAATAATATTCCAGTCAAAGATGCAAAACACCAGACAAATTGAATATAAAAATATGATGGAACTACTAAGCCTTCGCAACTAGTTACTGTTGTCAATCCATATCCACGTTCTTTCTAAAATAATTTAGATAAATTCTTTTTCATCTTTAATAATAAAAAAAAATTAAAATATTGTTAACTTACATCCCAGCATTCTGGAGGATTAAAAAGATTAAATGCTTTAGCTTTATGATATAAAAATCCAGCAAAAATTTCCGAAAATAAATTATAAGTTCTCTGTGCGTTTATCTCACTAGAATATTGAGAATGAGTGTCATTCCATTTTTTTTTGATGCCATCAGTCCAGCTTGGAGACTCAACAATTAGTTTATAATAATCCAATTACTATTTTCTATGCGAAATGACATTTCTCTTTCGATCTCACTCTTTTTTTAGGTTATAAATAAAAATAATATACAGCTGTTGTGCTGTCATTTTCCTCTAAGGTTAGCTATTATGTATTACACTAGGTGGTATTAAAGCAGACAATTACAATTACAAGGAGTGACGAGAAAAGACAACGCGATATGATGAAAAAAAAACTTTTATTTTTCCTATTTTCTCGATAAATAATTATTCACAAACATTTTTGTTGGCATATTCGGAATTCACAAACGATTTCCGATCGATTAAGTACCCGGAAGTCTATTTTCCGATTAATTAAAAAAAAATGTTGGCTAATCGTAAGCTGAAAATTAAAAAATTAATTACTAATTAACTAATTAGTCACAAACAAAATCATTAGTGACACAAACGTTCACAAACGATGCACAAACGATTCATGACGGAAAAATAATGAAAATGTTATTTTTTAAAATTTATGTTGGCTATTCGTAACAGGGTATCTTTACCACATCCTCGTGTCATAGGGAAATGGTACGAAAACAGCTCAGGTGATCCTGGGTTTAATAAACAAGCATTAGATGTTTTAGAAAAGAAGTATAAACATAGTGGCCAGCGAATATTGTGCACCTTATTGCAGACGAGATGGCTCTTCGTCACCAAACTACGTGGACAGGGAAAAAGACTGTAGGTGTCGTAGACTTTGGTGCTGGATCAGCAAAATCGTGTGAAATAGCGACTCAGGCATATGTTTTTATATTAGTCTGTATGAACAAAAGTTGGAAAATCCCGGTAGCATATTTTCTTGTTAACGGACTGTCGGCTGAAACTCGGGCAAATTTACTGAAAACATGTCTTAGTGAATGCTACCGTGTGGGAGTTGACATTGTAGCCATAACATTTGATGGCTGTGCATCTAATATAAATGCAGCTAATTTATTAGGTTGTGATCTCAAACAACCATCACACCTAAAAACAACATTCAAACACCCTGAATGTGATTTAGATGTTGCAATTATGTTTGACCCTTGTCACATGATTAAATTAGTATCTAAGAAATTCATTTGAATCTAAAAGACAATTTTTTGATGGGAGTGGAAGGAAGATTCGCTGGCAGTTATTAGAAAATTTAGTTAAGCTTCAAAAAAATGTTGGACTTAATTTTGCTAACAAAATCACCCCTCGTCACATTTATTTTAGAAATGAAGTGATGAAAGTCAAATTGGCAACACAACTCATGAGCATGAGTGTTGCAAATGCTCTCAAATTGTGTGATGAGATTTTAACGTCTTCTCTTTTCGTGGACACTAAAGGAACGGTAGATTTTATAGAATTTTTTAATCATTTATTTGATGTTTTTAACTCCAAATCATCCGATTTGTACGGCATGAAAAAACCGCTTTCTCTAAAAAACGCCAATAACATCATAGCTTTTCTAGAAAAAGCAAAACAATATATATTAAATCTTTATATTTTTATTAAGTATAGACGCGAGGTTCGCAAACGAATCACAATAAAAATAATTAAGAGAAAAATTGTGGAATCTAAAAATAAAACAGGCTTTTTGGGCTTCCTTATTTGTATAGAAAGTTTAAAGCATCTATACACAACGTTGGTCGAAGGACAACGTTTGCAATATATCGCAACTTACAGGTTGTCCCAAGATCACATTGAAATGTTGTTCGGTGCTATCCGGCGACATGGAGGTTATAACAATAATTCAAACGTTATCCAGTTCAAGGGAATTTTCAAAAAAATCCTTCAACACCTTGAAATGAAATATTCGTTTTTTAGGAAACTGCCTACCGTTAGAAGACATAACTGTATTAACGTGTTCGTCTGCAGTTCACAACATTAATTCTACAGTAAGTAGAAGAAATATGGATGAGGAGATTGACTCGATCGAGAATGACTCTCAGTTAATAAATGCAACTGCTGTAGAAAATGATATTAACACAAATGTCGAAGTGTTTTCGACAATGTTAAATCAAGAAGGCGTTAAAAAAACCACTGAGCAGATTGTCGGTTATATTTCAGGATGGGTATCCAGAAAACTGGCTTCAGCATTGAAATGTTCGACATGCACCGATAGTCTGTATTGTAATAACAAATTGTGGTTTCACAAACTGATTATTTTTAAAAATACGGGTGGACTATGTTTCCCGAGTGAGGATGTGTTCCGAATCTGTCTGAAGTCAGAATCTATAATTAAAAACCACATTAAAGAAATGGGTCACATTATCCTTCCCGATCACAAAGATATCCAAATTTTAAAAAACCGTATTTTAAAGTCGTTTATCAGCTGCAATGACGTATTTTGTTCGTTACATCAACATTCTTTAGAGCAACATCCCACATTTGATCACAGAGTGCAGCTTATTCGCGCGGTCATTGAGAAATTTATTAATGTTCGCCTACATTTCGCACACAAAAGCTCTGAATCAAATTATAAGAGGCAAAAAAGAAATAAATTAAGTTTGTTTGAAGGAATTTAAAAATATGTATCTACAACATAAGTCGATAATATATGACTTCGATTACCATAGTGTTTGATTGTCTATCAATATGTTAATATTTTTACATTATTAAATAAAGGCTTTTTTATGTTTATAAAGATATTTTGTTTTATTTTTAAATTTAATATGTAACGATAATTACTGTTGCGAAATACACCATTAACATTTAAAAGATATAATATTGGTATTACTTTATTCGTAAAGTAGGTAACACGGTACAATTATCAATTATTTTATTAACTCTAGAAAATCGAGTGTCCTTTTTTCCCCATATGCCTCTGATAGCTACGTCACTCATGCGCTCGACCAATGAGCATGTAATTTTATTATTTAATTTTTTCATATTTTCTTTCCCTTTCTTTACGCGTATAATTAGTTATCTAGTATTTTCGCCGTTTTTAAGCGCCGAGATGTTGGTTGATAACGTGTCTATATATAATACGTCATTGGTGTCTGTTTAATAAAGTACAATAATTCATCGAGACTGAAAGCCCTAATCCGTACCCGTTACTATTTCTATCACTATATTTGTGTAGGTAGTCAAAAGTCAAAAAACGAAATCCCAAAAATTGTCCACGAAAATTTGTCATAATTAGTAAATTCATAACCGAATCAATTATTCATAACAATTACTACTAGAAAATACTACGCGCAGTGCTTTTCCATTACGGTCGCCATTCATTGGTCGTAACTTATTTAGGACTTTTAGTAAAATTAAAATTTACGTATTTGATTTTTTTAAATATCCTATCTCAAATAGGACTTTTAGTGAAATTTTGTATCGTGAATTATTTTTTTAAGGATTAGATTTACACTGAGTTAGGTACGCTTTGATAGTTGAAAGTTAATTTTATGGCTCTTGACAATAAGACGTAATTTAGGCCGGTAAGTTCATAATGTGAGACAGGGTTGCGGGGAACATAATCACGCCACATCGTCCGTCGCGGCGTGGATATCTTCCTCTCGCTCTTACAATTCGGCCGTTGGCTCGCGGCTCGCGCGCGTATTTCGCATAACGCCACCTCGCAGTGACACGAGCAGTCGGAAGGAAGGAAGTTGTTGGTAAGTAGGTAGTTTGTTGTTCATTTTAAGCTTAGTAACTACTAGCAGTGGGTTGTAGCCAATAGCGTCTTTGCCATAAGGGCACACGGGGCCTGTGCCCAGGGCCCCCATTCTCAGATCTTGATCAGTACGAAACGGCTGCTAAAGAAAAAAATCCAGATGCTGACTACAAAGATAAATTTGAAAGAAAAAGAATTCGCAGCAAACGCATCACTTTTTTTGAAGGATAAAGACTGCACAGTTGCAAGGTAAGGAAAAGTTTCGTGTAGATACTTTCCTTCCCATAATTGACACATTAAATACACATTTAAAAAAACGTTCGGCAGCATATCAAGAAATTAATAATCGATTTAGTTTTCTGTGTCAGTTAGCAAAAATTGAATCTGCCGAGTTGACCAAAAAATGCAATGAATTTGCAGAATTTTATCATGAAGATATTAATGCTTATGAGCTCAAAACAGAATGTTTTCATTTAAGTGAATATTTAAAAAACATCGCAAAACAATCAGCGGATTTAAATATCTCAACTAGGTATACATAACTTAATAAAGTCAGATAAATTAGAAGAAACTTTTCCAAACGTTGAAGTTGCTACAAGAATATTCCTTTGCCTATTGGTTACCAACTGTAGTGGAGAACGTTCATTTTCGCAGCTTAAGAGAATAAAAAATGAATTGCGAACAACAATGTTACAAGAATGACTAAGTGATTTGTCAATTATGTGCATAGAAAGTGACATCCTTCAAAAAATTGACTTTGAGGATATAATAGAAGATTTTGCTCAACAGAAATCGAGAAAGAAACCGCTATCGTAATCGCAAACAAAATACCGTATTACATATGAATATATAATTATTTGATTACCCATAATAAATAGAAGATCGTAATAAAAAAGGTTGGTATAATTCGCTTTCTTTACTTTCCAAAAGGGCCCCACATTCTTGTGTGCCCAAGGGCCCCAGCATAGTTTAAGACGGCCTTCGTTGTAGCGTTATATGGCTGATTTCTGTGCTTGACCGATCGTCCGTGCATACGACGGTCGCACGTACGTAACGTTGCAGTACTAGACAAACAGCAGGTAAGTAAGTAGGTGTGCACACGCTCGATGCCAAGCTACTACGTACGAGCACCATCGGTCGAGCGCGTCAGTCTTGCGTATGTCGCGTGTTGAGCGCCGGACTAGGGATGGCGATCTGAAATCGATTAATCGAAGAATCGATTTTTGGAGTCAAAAAGATCGATTCCGATTCGAAAATTGATAATTGAAAAAAGAGTCCACCGTTTGAGGTTCAAAGCATTCTATGAGATCTTGCAGGAGCAAAGAAGTGATCTTCTAACAATGAGCTTTGACTGCCAAAAAAATTTAGGACTTCCTAAAGTGCCAGATCAGTCCGCCTACTATAGCCGCCAAATCAATTTCTACAACTTTACTATAGTAGTTGGTAGCTCTAAGGCAAAACTAACCAAGGAAAACATATTTGCATATACCTGGAACGAAACCACACACAACAAAGGTAGTAATGAAATTATTTCAGCAGTTCATCACTTTTTAACTAATTTAGATATCAAAGAAGAAATTAAAGTCTTAAGAATAGTAGCAGATGGCTGTTCTGGGCAAAATAAAAATTCCGGTATGGTTGCCATGCTTGGAAAGTGGTTAACAACAGAAGCACCCAGACACATCAAAAAGGTTGAAATAATTTTTTCAGTGGTGGGACACTCTTTTATCCCACCCGACCGGGTGTTTGCTCAAATAGAAAAAGATTTGAAAAAGCGTGAAGTAATTTCGTCATCTGAACAATATCAAGAAATTATAACTCAATATTGTAAATTGACTGCTTTAGATACAATTGCAGTACAAGATTGGAAATCGGCCTACGCGCGAATTATTAAACCAACCACTAGCTGGCATGTACAGTTCCAAAAGTGCAAAAGGTTTTTCTTGACACGTTCCAAAACAAATAATTTATTGCTTCAAGGAGAACAGTCATATAAAATTGACATTAACGTAAAGAAGCCGATAACGAAGAAAAATAAAAGCATCACTATGTTGAATCCAGTTGTTATTCCAGCAAACCAGGTAATTCCAAAGAAAGCAAAGATTACCGATGTTTCAAATCTATTATCAAAACATTATGGAGAGTAATGGAGAGAAAATGAAAATTTAGAATTTTATAAAACAGTGGAAGACAGAAGGTCTTATGAGCAAGGAGATATTGAGGAGGATACAGCAGAGATACCGAGCGACCTTTGTGAAGACGGCTTTGACGATGTCAACCTAATAGTATGATTTAGCTTTTTATGTTTACCTGACTAACTACCTTACTGGTTTCTTTTCAAATTACATTTTTGATTAAAATTGTTCATCTGCATTTTTATTTACTTGCTGGCCAGTTGTTGTTGCATAATATTGACCATTACCACAGAATAGCTTAAGTTTCAAATCCCACTATTTCACAAAGCTCAGTTGCAAATGCCTCTATAACACTTAGTAAGTTTCAAAATCCGCCATATTTAAAATTAAAACCTGTTTTTAGCCTAGTTTTTGGTAGTAATTGCAGCCTTTTTTAGTTTTTTTAATATAAGGTATCTTTTTTAGCCATGGAAAAAATAAAAATTGCCTAATAAAGTACAGTTGTTCCTGTTTCTAACTTTTTTTTTCATTTCTGCAAAATTTTATTGAATCGTTTAGCGGGATTTGCAACTAGACGACTCATATAGGTACAGGATCAAAAATTATAACTTTTTTATTAATTTTCAGATAATGGAGTTAAAAGTGGTCAACTAGCTAATGCAATAGTCTTCATGATAGCAAAGGATGGCTTGCCTCTAAATACTGTGGAAAAAATAGGATTTCAATATTTGATGAAAGTAGAGGCACCGCTATATAAAGTTCAAGCCAGAAAAACAATTACCCACATGATTGATGATAAATATGACATTCTTTCGGCACAACTGAAATTAAAAATACAAGAAGTAGAAGCACTATCTTTGACTGCAGATGTTTGGACCGACACGCATAATAGTCAAAGCTACTTACAGTTGACAGGCTGTACTAGTGCGCACTGCTCACCGGTCAGTAGAGCGCAGAAAACTACAAATCAACGGTTGACCATGCTGTGCGTGTCGTCAAGACTTCGTCGGTCTTGACGACACGCTATATACCGATGGTCGGTAGAGCTATAAGGTAGCTTTAAGATCATTACAATTTAAATGTGCCTAACACTATTAAACACCGGACATGATTTTGTTTTAGGTTCCGCGTAAACTGCACAAAAAACTAAATATGGACGTTATAGTTAAATGGCGAGATGGAACTGAAAATTGCGTTTCTGTTAAAGACTTAAAATGTCTGCCAAAAGGTGACAAAATTACTATTGGAACCGCAGTTAAAATGCTATTTAAACGAAGGTGGTATTTTGGAGTTATTGTTATGACTGAAAAAGACTATGTAGCTACATCTGAGAATCTCACAAATATCAACAATGAATCTTCTTCTGACGAATCAAACGGTGGCGATCCTTTTCATGATTCAGATGCCTCTAATAAAAATGACCCTGACTACAATCCCGAACCAACGAAAAAACGACAATTACTGAAACGTTTGGAGCGTAGTTCAAGAGAAAATGATGACGATTCCAAGGTGAATGAACAACATACTCGTTTAAATATTTTCGATTCAACAGAAGTTTTACCGACAGAAAATTTTCCAAGAAAATTTACCCTTAAATCCTAGCACAGCTTTTGTTTCAAGTGATGAAACCGTTTGTTTGGATGATAACATTGCCGAAATTGCTTGTGATGCTACTAGAAAACATACTTTCTAATGTTAGAAGAAATTCTAATTCAAGCGATGCGACGATTTGTTCTGTTAGTATATTACAAGGTAATATTGAAGATGCAGTAACTTCTACCAATGCGGCTCAAATCTTCGCTATCGAAGATAAATACATAGTTCAGTCCTGTTAACGAAAGTTAACGAAAGTGTGTGTGTTTTCAGTTCATACTTCCGATGTTCAATTTTGTTATGTTGGAATCACTTCGATAACTATATAACTTGTAATGATCATCAACAACCACGTCCCATTTCACCATTATGTGTCAGCTATTTCCCGTCGGCGCGGCAGTGCAGTGCAGACATATAGGAAGGCATCAAGCTCGGCCAAATAAGAATTCTCCCTTGGCGCGGCAGTGCAGCGCAAGTACATTATATGGAGACATCGAGCTCAGAATAATATACCTATTGCATCAATTGCAATCGCGTACAGCGCAGAACAGGAACACGGTGCGAGCGACGCATGTACCAGACGAAGTGGGCGGGGCGTCGGCTGTCTTCGGCACTCGTCGACGAAACGACAGCCGCCATTTTGAAGCGCAAGCGTCTCGCAGAGTCATTACTCGTTGGTCTCCGCGTTAAAATACTAGTTGTAATCGGCAAAGCAGTGTCTTTGTGTTATTAACAATAAGTTTATTTTATACCTAGATAATAAGTTTAAGTGGTGTTATAAGTATTACAAATATGGAGCTGAAGGATCTAGTCGCCGCACGTGGCTACTTGAAAGGTACGATTACGAGGTTACAATCCGCTTGTTCGCAATCATTAATAAGTATTTCCAAGGAAATTTTATTAGCTAAACGACAAAAATTAATAGATACGTTTACGCAATATGAATCTCACAATATAAAAATCTCATTACTCCATACAGAAGACAAGGAGGACATCGAATAGGTAGAAAATAGCTATTATTTCATCCGTTGAAACTGAAACAAGACGTGGTTACTCGTTGGAATTCCACTTACGACTCGCTGCAAAGGTTACTAAAGGTAAAAGAAGCCCTTATCGCTACCCTCGCGATAATGCGCCCAGATATAAGTTTATCACATGAAGACTGGCAGACGATTGAGAAGGCGACAGAATTATTAAAACCTTTTAACGAGATTACACTTGAGATCAGTGGTGAAACATATGTTTCCGCCTCAAAATATATTGTTTTTTGCAAAATAATTAACCGGGCATTAAATAAATACGTGCCCGAGAACAATAAAAAAATTCAGCAGTTGTATAATTCTCTTAAAGTTCAGATGCAAAAAAGATTTGGAGAAATAGAAAACCATACACTTCTTTGTGAGGCCACCATACTAGATCCTCGTTATAAGAAAAGCGGATTTCATACCCCGCAATTTCGAAAGAGCTGCTTCAGATATGAAACGAATGATTGGCTCAGATCGAACCCAGTATCCGCAGGAATCAGCTGTAGAAGTACCGGTTCCTCAGCCGAAAACTGGGTCCATGTGGGATGATTTAGATGAAGAGATTTCAGCTCTTGTTCCTCAAAACCCTACTGCAGCCGGTATTGTGGAATTCGATAAATATATGGAGGAACCACTACTTAAAAGAAATGAAAATCCACTGTTGTGGTGGAAAGATCGGAAGGGCGTGTATCCGCGACTATGTAAGTATATGCTGAAACGCCTCAACATTACAGCCACTTGAGACCTCAAAGATGGAATTCGTGAGGCTATCGAGGACATAGGGCAGCCACTTTGCGATTTGGTTATGTAAAATTTCATGAAAAGGATATGGTCCTGTAAGCGTGGTCGTGGTGGTCATTTGCCTGATGTTATTTTCCACTATTAACGGAATACCTTCCTCTTTATAATGAAAAAAAAATCGATCATTTATATTAAAAATGGCATTTTTCTTTGAATATCAAAATAACACCTCTTATTGGAAAACCCTGTAGTATCCCACATCGTTTTTGCATTAAATTATTTTTGATGTATATATTATGCCTATAAAAAACGGCACAAATGAAATTTCTGACGATTCTGGGTTTTTTTTGGCCATCTCGTTTGTGAAGGAGAGTGAAGAAGTGGTGGTCAGTCACAAAAGGCATATGGATGACGAAATTAAGTCCCTTATCCACACTGAGTGCAGCAGTGATAAGGTAACTCATGAACTGAAGATGACAATGATTTACGCTAAAAGCTGCACGAACCTTTCAGAAGCTAGATCGAACGCAACCTGCTACCTGTGTTTATCTAAACCTTCACAAATGAACCGCTTGGATTGTGTATCAACAAAGACTGTATCCGATAGTGCTTTGGAATTTGGATTGTCATCGTTACATGCCCGTATAAATACAATGGAATGTCTTTTGCATATAGCATACGACCTTGATTTTAAGAAGTGGGCTGCAAGAGAAAATTAGCACAAGACATTATTAGAAAAAAGAAAAAAATATTTTCAAGACATATTTAAGGATGAACTCAACTTTCTGATTGATATTGTAACGCAAGACTCAGGGACAACTGTCCAAACGTCTCTTGCCATAGGCTCTACGCGGGAGTCGTGCGGTTCATGGCCCTTTACGAAAATTCGATGAAGAAAAAACAGGGGTGCGTTTTCGCACGTTGTTTGTGATGCAAACTAATTAGTTATTGTACGCTGGAATGATAATAAACCTGTAACTCTTATAAGCTCATTTGTTGGATCTGAACCAGTACAAAAAATAAAAAGGGATTGTAAAGAGCAGAAAAAAAAATAGAAGTTGATTGTCCACAAATTGTTCACGAGTACAATAAACATGGGGGGAGTGTAGACCTGGCTGATATGTTGATATCATTATATATCACATGCTCGAAAATAATGAGTTTGACACTAGGAGCGAGCGCTAGCGCGCGTTACCATAGAGAAAATTCAATTCAATTGATTTAATTATTTTTGGGCGAAATCTAAATTATCATAATAAAAATTTGATAGACGTACTCGAAAGGGTAAGAAAAGTAAACTTAAAACTAAATCCGGACAAATTCCAATAAAAAAAGGATATGAACATCTTGGACATTTAGTTTCTTCTGATGGAGTATTACCAGATCCATGGATACAAGGATAGAGTTTTACAAAATTACCTTGTACCCAATTACCTAAATAATGTGATCTTAAAACTGAGATACAACAAAAAGAATGGTAAATCTGTTCAATTCAGTTCACTTTGAAGAAAGTTGTTTCAATAGAACACTTGATGTAATGAGATTTCATGATAACTCTGTTCCCACAGTATTTTCGGTAAGTGTGTAATAAAATGATTGATTAATAATAGCCTGGGCCTTAATTGAATTATATAAAAAAATATTTTGGGGCGGTTACAAGCACTTTTATTTGATATGTCACACAATACAGTTTGCAACACTTTTATTTTTAATTTTCTAATTTATCCCCCATGACACCATTATCTGCCTAGCCGTTTCCCGACTATAATGGGGTCGGCTTCCAGATGCAACAGAATACCAGTATTGTACATGGAGCGACGGCCTATCTGACCTCCACAACCCATTTAGTACTGGGTAATACGATACCCTTTGGTAAGAACTGGTTGTCTGACTTTTTGGGCCGCTGACTACCTGTAACGACGGTCAAAGATCTACAAATGACAGCCGGGACCAACGGCTTAACGTGCTTTCCGAGGCACGGAGGAAACTTGGTATGTAATGGGTGGTCCCCCATCCACAGACCAACCTAGCCAAGCACGGCTTAACCTAAAGATCGACCCGAGCGGCTGTTATTATTTAGCCACGAGCTCCTCTTACGAGATCCTTCCAAATATGACACCAATGTTCAAAATTCATTTATTTACAGAAAATCACATGTGTTTGGAGAATGGATGCGTCGCCAGGCGGACTTTATGAGGAAGGTATCATAGAAATAAAATGTCCCTTTTATTATATACACGGAATTGTCCCTGATGCAGCAATCCGTCAAAAAAGACTGAAATGTTTTTTATTTGATGGCGATAACGTCATTATGAACGTTAACCATGACTGGGACCTAGTTCTGGGTCAACTAATTGTTGCGAAAAATGTGTGTTTCTTTGCGGTGTACACAGGTCTGGAATTTCCAATAAAAATGGTGAAAATTTATACAGGAGATCAATTTTGGAAAGAAAAAATTATTATTAATAGTTCATGTGGCAGCACAAGATGCCCCCGCCGCTCCATATTAGGGGCTGTCCATTAATCACGTGAGGCTCGAAAGGGGGGGGGAGGGGTCCATAAAAAATCACGAAATATCACAAGGGGGGAGGGGGGGGTAAAGTATTATATCACGTGTACTTATTTTTTCGGCAAGCGCGCGATACTCAACCGAAAAGCGAAGTTACATGTATTTATTTTTAGTCAAACGCGTACAAAATGTTGTTGTTAACGTGTTGAAGAAAGTCTTGCTAATCCGTGGTCCGAAAATATTGTACATTAAATAATGTTCATGTACTAGTACAAAAAACTTTTTCGCATTTCTTTCATTATTTTTATGTCGGTCAAAAACAAACTGCAACCTTTCTTTCTACCTCTGAACGTTTATTATAGTAGTCTTTAATTTTCTATAATAAAATTAGATGATACTTATACCAGTATTTTTTTATAAATAAAAAAATAGATTCTTTGCAGGTACGAAAAAATACACGTGATATAGGGGGGAGGGGGGAGGGGTAGTCTTAAACCTCACCACGTATCACCAAGGGGGAGGGGGGGTCAAAAAATGCCCAAAAAAAACATCACGTGATTAATGGATGGCCCCTTACGTAGATTTACCAGCACCACATTAAGAGGACGTACCAATGTTAGATGACCCTGATATTGATAATACAAAAATGTATAACCGGATTCAGCTAGAAAATGTATGGTTTTAGGATGTCAACGACAATCACTTCATCGAATTCCAGAAAAACATAAAAATCATCTGATGCAAGTTTACAATTACTACGTTCCAGAATTAGCGAGGATTTGTGAGCTACATCGGCAATCGAACGACTGGGAAGAAATAGCGAACGCGTCAAACGTGATGCATAGCTTTATAGCTGAACAAGTGACCGACATAATAAATATGATGAAAAAAGCTGCCGAAAAGGCATCGCGGTTACATTTTGAAAATATAGTACAATTTGACGAAGACGAACTGTACTACGTCACGGGTCAAACGCGTGAAGAATTCTTAATAATTATGGAACGAACTCCGTCACTATCTACAACTTGCAATCAGCCGAATACTGCTCTTGGAATAATGTTGGCGAAACTGAGAACGGAGAATCTAACGAAATATTATCGTTGTTATTTCATATGAGTCGGAGAAGCTTAGAACGACTAATCAAGTCTGCCCGTGATGCTCTGATGAGAGACTTTGTTCCGACACTCTTGGATTGGGATAATATAACGAAAGAACAAATAGCTCAGAAGAATCTGCAAGTACCGAGCGCACTATTTGGAAATGCTGAGGCGGACATTAAAAATAGAAAAACCATTATTATTTGTGAAGGGACATACCTAATATTTATAAAAGTTCGAATTTTTTGTTCCGAGTTGAAACTTATAGTCCCCACAAATACGGCAATCTATTAAAACCGCCATGTTTGTGTGTTCGGATAGCTATATAATTGATGTCACCAGCCCACACGGTGCTAAAAAGTCAGATGCATCTATAATGCAAGATATAATCAATAAGGAAAACCATCCATTTCATTGGCAGTTCAGGCCAGATGATATTTTCAGTTAGGATAGAGGGTTCAGAGATGTCGTACCACACCTCAAAGCATTAGGATATGAACTGTTTATGCTACATACCGTTCATTGTGGTGAAACACAGCTGACAACATCGCAAGCAAATCAATTCATAAAAGTCACGCTTATTCGCTGGGTTGTTGAAGTAGTTAATGGCCGATTTAAACGAGACTTCAAACTGTTTCGCCAGGAATATTTCCACAGTGCCATGCCACACATGTTCGTACATGTTAGTATGCGGTGGAGATAATACAAAGAATAAATGAAAGACAAGACATGCTAAATATTTTATGTGAATTCGCCACAAGAAGCCACTTAAACAGACAACGAGTACCCTTACAAGAAATGAGCGCTTCCTGGCTTAAAAACATTTCCTTCGCTCACCCAACTGGAATGATCATTTAGATCATTTTTGCCCTGGGTACATTCCAACTCAAATTGGCAAAAAGTTTTTATATAGAGCATGTTCGGGGGGACGGGTACTTCAATATATCGCTTTACCGAGAACCCGAACAACTCTTGCCGAACTCAATGACACTGGCATTGAATTATGACCAACAAAAGTTGGTTCAATTCGTCCAGGCTTACCCGTCAGCGCGAATAGCTGCCGGCGCAGACCTTGAAGGGTTGGGCGACTATCAGGACTCGATGGAAGTTAAACACGTAATGATAACTCCAGAGCCAAACCTGAATGGTCACTTCAGCCAAGCAACGGTGAACACCCACTCATCATATGAGATGGCACCAGAAACAAATCGAATACGAAAGAAAAAACCACTCAACCATTGATCTGACACAATGTGCCATTCATGTCAGAAAATTTTGCTAAATAAAAAGTAAAGGAGATAATATGAGGCTGTCAGCGCAAAAGCGGCCTAACCCTAAAATTTTCAAAACGTGGCTTATCTACTACAAATTATTTAAAACATGCTAAAATTTAATACAAACGTGGCCTATCTCTTGTTTGACCTATCGTCAACAGATGGCGTTGCCAAAGTTCTTTTTGCAATGCATTATTTTTCTCTGATAATAATGCAAAAGTAGCCTAAACCGCTTAGGCCACTTTTGTATACTGGTAACACATATTTTTGGCGGGATAGGCTGAGAGCTGCTGTCAATGAAACGGCCATTTTTTCTTGATGCAGCTAAAACTTTGTTGACAAGTTTCTGAAAACGTATTATTTATTGTTTAATTGTTATTTTTCCGTCGATATAACTATTGAAAACTATTAACCTCTCGAATGTCTTATGTTACACAGTTCGACATAAGAAAAAATGCTCCAAGTGTCTTAAGTCGGACAGTTACACATTTTTTTTTTTGTTTTTTTTGTTTTTGTTTTTACTGATGGGAAATCATCAAATAAAATGCTCCAAGTGTAGCATTTTTTCTTATGTCGAACTGTGTAACATAAAGCATGTGCTACACGGTTTGAAACAAAGGTTTAAAAACAAAGGTTTGAAACAGTGTAGATGGTCGTTTGATGCCAAATTTCGTTTGACCTTTAAACACCCTTGGCAGCAAGGCTTGCGTTTGAAACCAGTGGTAGAAGCGTTGGTTTAAAACTTGTTTCAAACCGTCTAGCCGCTTGTTTGAAACCTCGCGAACGACAGTCGCGTTGCAGCGGCGAGCGCAGGCAGACGCATGCGACGACGCGACGTTTTACGTTTACCAAAATGGCACGGGAAGAAAAAGAACGGGAAGTAATTACAGAACTTCTTGAATTATATAGAGACTTGCCCTGCCTTTGGGACTTAACATGCGAGTCGTATAAAGACTCGACTCAGAAAAAAAATGCGTGGGATATTTTAGCGACGAAATTAAAAGATATTGACCCAAAGGCCAACGCCGCGTCTGCAAAAAAAAAAAAAAAATTCTAAGGATTTCTTATATTCGGGAATCGAAAAAGGTAAGTACTTAACTTAACTTTAAATTAATTAAAATAGAACTACAGTTTTGAATAAAAAATCCCATCGCCAAGTCCCATTAATAAAAGTACCTCTCTCTAAGTCTTCTCTATCAACACACGTAGGAGTCAAATAAGTTTTCGACTTTTTCCTCAAATAATTGTATAAAGCACAACTTGCCAATACAACTGCATCTATATTTTTGAGACTTAAATTTAGCGGTTGTCTAAAAACTCGAAAACGAGACTCAAGGATTCCGAAAGCGTTTTCGACAATTCTCCTAGCTCTGCATAATCTGTAGTTAAATATTGTTTGCTCCCTTGAAATGTTCCGTTCAGGAAATGGTTTCATAACATGTTTTTCAAGTGCAAAAGCACTATCCCCCAAAAATACATATGGTACAGATATATCTGTCCCTGGTAGCAAGTAGGATTCAGGTAAATGCAATTGGTTGTTAGTAAGCTTTGCATAAAATGATGTCTCCTTGAATATGCCTCCATCAGACTGGCTCCCGTTTGAACCTGTATGGACGTAAATAAATTCGTAATTTGCATATAAAACTACGCTAAATGTGCCCTTATATGGAATATATATATATATAATGGAACTGGTAAAGGTATGAAACGTTTATTAATATTTTTCACAAATGCGTAACTATAACAATGTTCTTAACATTAATAGGTCCTCCTCCTAGCCTTATTATTCCCAATCATATTGGGGTCGGCATCTAATCTAACCCGGTGCAGCGAGAAAACACACATAACTTAAAGTAAGACGTGTGTGCCTTGGGTTCGAACCAGCGACCTTTGACTTGGCAGTCCAACGGTCATACCACTAGGCTATCATATTGTTTACAAAATGTGGTATTAACTTTCTTTCACAGGAACTTCAGAGATATATAAAAGTAAATGGTTTGCTTTTGATGAAAACACGGTTAAAAGGTTTAAATATTGTTTATATAATTTTGTTTCGGTTTTTTTTAATAAAGTAAAATGACATGACTTCTATTTTGTTTATATGAGGAGAAATAAAACAAGGAACTTACTTTTGTAAATAAAAAAAAAATATTTTATTTCCCACATGTTCTAAATCAATATTTAAAATTTTATTTAACACAAACCATTTTTATCATTCGTTCATATATCGATCCTTACGCAAAATCGTTCATTATCCAACACTATTAGTTGTAGTATGGTATCATTATTTTTCTATGAACTGTCGAAGTTACTGAATAAAATTAAAAGTCCAGGTAAAGTAGTTGCTTAAGTATTCCCGCTAGATATAAACACGTTTCGTGCTACATATTAACAATAGTTATTTTGCCATGGTACACTGCCATATTCAGAATTAAAATACTCCTTATAATTGTCACGTATATCATTAGCTGTTGAAGGAACTATTTCTGTTGAATCAAATGGCAAAAACTCCTCTAATCCACACCCGCTTAGAGATTCTTGCATCCCTTTTACGCCCTCCTCTTTGTGTATAAAATTCTGCAGTAAACACAAGCTTTCACAACATCAACAGCCAAATCCAATGACACATTTAAAGGTCGATGAAAAATTCGCCACTTATTGGTCAGTATCCCAAAGGTACATTCTACATATCGTCTCGCTCTTGTTAACCGATAATTAAAAACGGATTTTTCTGTATCAAGCTGTTGACCATTATATGGGCGCAGTAAATTCTGATGTAGTGCAAATGCTTCATCGCCTACAAATACATATGGCAAGACAATGTTAGTATTAGGTAAGGAAGCAGGTTCTGGCAAGTTCAAAGTATTGTTGATCATGTTGTGCCAGAAAGCTGTATCTTTTAAAACACCTGAATCACAATCCTTTCCATAAGCACCGACGTTGATATAAATAAAGTTGTAGTCACTATCGGCGACTGCCATCAATACAATCGAGAAGTAATGTTTGTAGTTCAAAAACATCGATCCACTTTTATTTTGTTTAATTACTCTGATGTGCTTTCCATCTACAGCACCGACACAATGAGGGAAATTAGCAGAAACTTCAAATTTATTTGCTATTGCTAGCCAATCGTTCCTACATGGCATTTTCATATATTTTGGGTAAAGTTCAGACCATATTAGAGAACATACTTCTCGTATGATTACGCTTAAAGTTGATTTTCCAATTCTAAATCGATATTCAAGATCGGCTAATGAAGTTCCGGTTGCTAAATATCTGCAATTGAAAAAAAAAACATTACAAAAATATAATGGATTACTAATAATTAATATTAATTATTTCAGGTAAAATATTATCTCAGAAATCAGAAAAATATAAGAGACGCGTGGATGAAATGCGACAACAAGATACGTGAATCAAAATCTGGATCAAGTGCAAAACCAATACATAAATATCAATATTATGATAATTTACAATTTTTTTTAAAAATTACCCCACGGCCACCCCAATCTGGATCAAACATGCCGGAAGAAAAAAAAACTGAAGTTACTAATATCAACAAAAGAAAGAAAAACGAAGAAATAAATCCTGTAGATAAGAAAATGATTAAGTTTATGGAAACGTTAGAAAAAGATGACGATAATAGAATGATGTCTTTTTTTAAAGGTATAGCTACTACCGTGGAACGCTTCAAAGACGAAGACATTGTTGAATTCCAGTATCAAGTATTGAATATTATAAGAAATATTCAATATAAAAATAGTTATAGCGCTCTACATCATTCACGCACAACAGATGCAATGGACTCCCCGGCACACTATGGTTACAATACTGCTGCTGGACCCAGTACGAGAGTTCAATCACAGGCTTCGAATTATAGCGTTGAAAACGATTCATTACAAAGCATCCCAAGTCCATCTACATCAAGCTTGATTGATTTTGATTTTTCTACATTAAATCAGAATAATTAATTAAATACTTTACCTCAATGTAACAACCAATCTCTCCTTAGCAGATATAGTTGCTCGCATATTTGTATTTGTGTGTTCCAGTTTGTTCTTTAATAAATCTAATAATTTATCAGTGTCTTGTAATTCATTCGAAAATAATCACAAAACTTGGCCTCGTCTTTTCGGAGATCTTCGTAAAGTGTATGAAATTCACCATATTGCTCCCGTGCCGACAGCATAGGATGTACCCACAACTTTCTGACTCGACGTTCTTTTTGCCATTTTCTATATATATAGTAAGCAAGCACAAACTTCTTTTTTTTCACTAAATTAGACATATTTGTGTCACGTGCGATCTCGCGGCGTGCACGTTCGTACGCGGCCGGTAATGGAATGAATCAAATAGATGCGCGGTGGCGGCGCGGCGGCGGCGCGGTGGCGTTCTTCGCGCGTCTCGTATGTACATTGTAGTTGTGCGGCGTCGGCGCGGCGACGGCGCGGTGGCGGCATCGTGTGCAGGAGCGCTCACACTGCCCCGCATGATGCATTGTAGCGCGTGGATGCATGTTCTTCCGTTGCTTGTAAGGGCTCCCGCACACGGGCCACGGGCCACAACCACAAAACGCCGCCACTGGCATATTTCCTGTAATTTTCATACATTTTATATGGACTCGCCGCACACGGTTGGCGCCGGCGGCGGCCACATGCTACAAATCGTCGCAGCTTGCTTCTTGTGGCCCGCACCGGCCCCTAAACGCCGACACAAAAAGCCGCCACACGCCACTCGCGCGATTCCGCGCCCCTCTCTCCCTTACCTCAGTAAACCTGTTAGAGCCGACGGCAACGCACGCACGTAGTCTGTGGTTCATATAGGTAGATAAATATGGATATAGAAATATTTATATCTGAGATACAATCCCGTCCTGCGATTTGGGATTCAAAAAGTGATAGTTATAGTAATAGAGGAGAAAAAGTGAAGGCCTGGGAAGAAAGGATCATGACCACGACAATATGGACCACGGTACAGAGTTGCGTCAATTCCAAAGTTGTTTTAGATGGTTTATAAATTAACCAAATAACCATCTACAATTGCCATTTTGGAATCAAAACCCGCATTTCCAAGTTTTTTTAGAAAACGTAACTTAACCTCAAAATAGAAATATCCGTCGTGTATCGAGAGGTAATTAAGGTCGTAGTTTGGAGAGCAGATTAATTAGCATATCTGATGGGATAGAGACTTAAATAAATCAGTACCTTGCCTTTATATTTCCTGTTAAAACAGTTACAAATACAAAAAAAAGAGAGCTGTAAAAAAAAAACAATAGAATTCAAAGAGATCTTTAATTTGATCCAGTGACACTGGTAGCACTTTAAACATGTAGGTAGGTATATAATCAATCATAGTATATCTAACCCTTACAGTAAGTAGGTAGGTACCTATTCATATAGGAACAGCGAATGACTTCATTCATCATTTTCATTAAAAAAATCATCTAAATAAGATGCTGGAGCAGTGATATCATTGTATCGAGCCCAACTCAAAAACCACACTACTGTCATTATGTGAGCACAGCAGCCAACAGTTCGCTTACCAACAAGGCAGTTGCAACAATAACCTACTATGGCTTGTAATGTATTTGCTACAGCATCGTCTCTGCTTATTAATAAATACGTGTAATATGTACGACTGTTCACATGCCTGGATTTAATCCTACCTCTTAACAAATAATTATTTAGGCCTAAAATCAGAGGAATATCCTCATCAATTTCAGTATTCACTTCCACTGAATATATTCCAGACTGACGAACATGTTCCCCGAAGTAAGATCTGGCCTGTTTTAATTGATATGTACCTAGAGCAAACCGCTTAAGGTCAGCTATTGGTCTTGAAGATGGAAGAGGAGGTGGCTCAGGAATATTGAAATCATCACTTGACACAGCATGTGCTACAGTAGGACGATTTGAATCATGCTGCTGTTGCCTCTGTACTTCTCTCATAGCTGATCTCCAACATGCAGCACATACACATTCCATTCTGGAAACCTAAAAAAAATAAGGTGCTTAAATATTTTTTCTGTTAGCCCAAGTAGACAGATTCTGTATTAGACACTCCATATTTTCAATAAGATACTAATAAATATTTACCAAGTGCAGTGGAACCAGTCTCATTAAAATGTTTCTTTCTTGTCGATCATGTCGCACAGGGTATGTTTTTGGTGCTCGTAAGATAGAATTTGCACAAGGAAAGCAGATTCTTCTATGTCCAAGAGCAGGCAAAGGCATAGCACTTCCTTCGCTCATTGTGTTAACTCGATTTTGAAGCAGTCCAAAACACTCGGAACAAATTATACTTCCTGGAGACAGCTGCAACCAAAAAAATATATTTGAAATGAAATATAAAAAAAGGTCATTAGAATATAGTATAATAGAATGAGCAAAGGAATGTCACAATCACCGACTTCAAGTCTAACTGAATGGGCCGCACATCATAATTATATTTTATGCTTACAGCATGGAGTGCTTCCAATTTCAGAATTGTGACATTGATTTTATGCTATCATTTGTCTATAGTTTTTAATATGTGATTTATAAAAAGCAAAACTTAAAATATAAAAACGAGAGAATGACTGGGTAGGTTTAAACTGTCTGAGAAATCAAGAAATAGACTGATAGGTATGAAAACGTCAATAGAATGTGCTTACCTGAGTAGGAGTTATCCATGACTGTAACACATTGATCATCTGAGTAGTAGCTTGTTCCAAAGAATACCTGCGTTGGTTTCTTAGGATTGCAAAAAAACAGTTGATACACTGGTTTCGCCGGTCGATTGTTCTTGTTGTCGGTACCTCACGCGAAGTGGTCGACATTTTCAGTAGTCGCTAAGTAGTACTGTTACAGTACAGTACAACAAAATACGAATCACACACAAACTTCAAACAAAGTGAAAACTTCCTGGCGTAAAAACGTCCTGGCGTAAGATTCACAATTTCACATTAAAGTTAGCGATAGTGATTGAAAACAAGAAATAAACAAATAGTTACAATGAATATCACAATTACTGTGGAGAGTAGGACTCGATCAACACAAAAAAACTGTAATACTTAAATCGCAATGAACAAACTTAGCATGCAGTATGCACCACGCGCAATTGACATTGGACTTTTTGACAATGACAATTCAATTTGAGACACCAACACCAATGTTGCCACTTTAGATTTTAAATGAAAATCGATTACTCGAATAAATACACTCGACACATAATTATTTCAAATGACTGATTTAGTTCTATAATCATTAATTTATTAAAAAGGTTTGATTTATATCAAACCGAAGCAAGATAATTAAAAAAAAATCTATGCAATCATTCATATATTATGTATCGTTAGCCAACAAAGTGAAATTGCTTTAAAAAGTTTTGAAAGCAAAATAATAAGACTACTGTGTGTGTGAAGTACTAATTATTTCACACCACAGTAGTATTATCTCGCTTTATTATTTATAAAAACCCCGCGATTTACCTTTCCAATGACTTTACATTTATATTAATTTGTAATCGTATGCAAAAAAAATCGATTAGAGTTGTCAATATATTTACTTATTTTGATTATGGCAACACTTTAACGTAAGAATAGCCGGCAGTAGGTAATTCATTTTATCAAAACAATTTCATAACTTATTAAGTTTACAAAATAAACCCCTATACAAAATTGGCATTCCAATTGCAGAATGACTTCAAAAATAAAGAAAATAATTGTAATATAATTTTTATCTTGATGCATGAGAAAAACCAGTACCGTTGATGGTCATGATCCTTTGCGAATTGTTTGTAGGAAATTTTCCGAATAAAACTGCCAAAGAAAAGAACATTGAAGGTAAGTTTAATAAAATAATATAAAACCATATATTTATATTCTATTTTCTTGCCACGGTATTGCTCCTTCATTCATAAAATAATCTTTTAACGTATCTCTTGCAGTAGACGCTCGTGTTACTGGCCAGCCTGTATTTTGTATATTTTCGAGTCCCACTATTTTCAAAGTGTCACGAAAATTGAAACCATCCCTTTTGCGAATAAAGTTGTGCAAAATGCAACAAGCTTTCACAATGTCTTCTGAGAAATGAACAGAAGTGTTTAATGGGCGATGTAATATTCTCCATTTGCTTGCTAGTACGCCGAAGGTACACTCAATGCAACGTCTGGCACGGCTTAACCTATAATTGAAAACTTTTTGTCTAAGTTCAAATATTTTCCAGCGTATGGCCTCATCATATTTTCACTGAGGCCAAATGCTTCATCACCAACAAATGTATAGTTACATAGTTGTTATAGTTATGGTGGTCGATTACCGACCTGTCATGGTGAGGGGATATTTAATGTCTTTCTGTGTATTTTATTACACAGTTCACTTTCTCTAAATATTGTAGAATCGGATGCTTTACCGTATGCCCCAACATCCCCGAACGTAAAAAGTAAATTCGAGTCGCAAGTTGCTAGAAGTAGTATTGAAAAAAAATTTTTATAGTTAAAGTACAAGGAGCCGGTATCGAATGGATGAATAATTCTTACATGTTTCCCATCTATGGCGCCTAAACAATTAGGAAAATTAGTATTTTGAAGAAATCCGCTGGCAATTTCATTCCACATGTCTTGGGTCGGTTCTGGAATACAAACGGGTTTTAAATAGTTCCAAATTAGTTGACATGTTTCTTGTACTATTTTCCTTGCTGTGGAGGCCCCACGGTGGTAAGAGAGTTCAAAATCCTCAAACGAGCATCCAGTTCCTAGATACCTGAAACAATAATAATAATAATACCAGCCTGTTACTGTCCCACTGCTGGGCAAAGGCCTCTTCTCATACAAAGAAGGCACGAGCATTGATCACCACGCTTGCTCAAGACGGGTTGGCGATTTCAGACTTATATTAATTATAAGTCCAGGTTTCCTCACGATGTTTTCCTTCACCGATGTCTGTGATGTCCAAGATAAACTTAGAAAAGTACATATGAATTGAAAAAGTCACATTGGTACTTGCCCGGATTTGAACCCACAACCTCATGCATGAGAGGCGAGGCCTTAACCTCCGGGCCATCACAACATTTTTGGGCCATCACAACATTTTACAACAATGAAGTATATTATATTTTTTTGTTGTTACAGTAACTAAATTACAGAGGAAGTGGAAGAGTCTTCGTGACAGTTTTAATAGAGAAAATGCAAAAAAACAAGAACGTTGCGAGTGGTTCGGCAGCAACAAGCAGTAAACAGTACATTTATTTCAATCATCTATCTTTCTTGAATTCCTTAAAAGAAGTGAGACCGCCTACCGATGTTACTTCCGAGTGTGCAACTAATGATGCGGAAACACCTCGCCCGAAAATAAACAGAAACATTAATATAAAAAGGGCCGAAAAATCAGAAAATTAAATTCTCAGAACACTTTCGGAAAATTTAAAACGTAAACATGATCAAATAAGCGACCAAAATGACCCCGATAAGCTATTTCTGATGTCGCTGCTTTCACATGTACAAAAAATTGACGCAAATTGAGGCGTATAGTTGCAAAACCCCCTAAAACAGTTTTTTTCATAAATTAACTTATTTACATCAACGGCCAGTATTTCAAATTCTCTTTGAAATAAGAAAAATAACTCTTAGCAAATCCCACTATAAGCGTACAAATTTACAAAGGCAAATTCGTGTTTAGTAGCAAAAACCGCTATAACGACATGTTTCACTTTCAAACGGCCCTAAAACCAAATACACCAATCAGAGCGCTTCATTCATTCATTCGCAATATGGCGGTTTCTGTTGTTGTTGTTGTGGAGAATTACGTGTGATATTATTGTGTTTTTAGTGTTAAATAATGGAGGAATTAATGCAATATGTTAAAAAATCTGAACTTGGCAAATCCAGGAAACGTCCTATTATAAAATCTAAGTGGAAACGAGAGGTAGAACGTGAAAAAAGGTATTTTGAATGTTTACTAGAAATGCCGGTTCTGTTCGTTTAGGATGGGGTTATACAAGCCTGCGATAGTAGCACTAAATATAAAAAGCTTTTATTAGTTCTTTGTTTAGTGAGTCGAGTTTTAATTTTTATTTGTTTCTGTCAGGTACAAGGCTCCGGGTTTTCCAACATATCCTTCTTGTAATCACAATCAAAAGGCATTTAAATGTAAAGAACTAACTATGCAAATGATCAGAAAATTTTACGAGAAATTCTACAAATGTTCCACCAAAATTACCCAAGACAATTTTATAATTTTTGCTCAGTACAAGAAGCAAAACGTATTAAAAATGAAAGCAACAAAGGCTATGAAATACTACATTTTAGGGAATAAAGGTGTCAAAGTTCCAGTGTGTCAGAAAACATTTATGGGTGCTCTGTTAGTTAAGAAATATCGAATACAGGGTGTTTTGAAACGATTTCATGAAAGTGGGGGACAAATGCCTCAAGAAAATCGGGGCGGGGATAGGAAAACTGACAAGTTTATTGCTAGAAAATTGTCTGTCCAGAGGTTCATTGAATCGTTTAAAGGCCAAGAGAGTCACTATTGTCGATCTAAAAATATGAATAGAGTGTATCTTTCGTCAGAACTAAATATACGCAAAATGTGGCGTATCTATAATCAATCTCATGAACCGGACTTACAAGTAAAACAACATTTTTTCAGAAAAATCTTTAACCAATGCTATAATATCGGGTTTGGAACACCAAGAACCGACGTATGTTCAACGTGTACAGAGATTGGGGAACGTTTAAAAATAGAAACAGATACGTCAAAAAAAAATCAATTAATTATTGAAAAACGTATTCACAGACTGAAATACAAAGCATTTTACAGCATACTGCGGGAAGAAGTTGATGGGCTTTTGACAATTTCTTTTGACTGCCAAAAAAACCAAGCACTTCCTAAATTACCGGATCAGTCTGCTTATTATAGCAGACAATTTAGTTTCTACCACTTCGCTATAGTAGCAGGGAACTCGAAGGCAAAATTGACGCCAAATAATGTTTATTCTTATTACTGGGACGATACAACCCACGCAAAAGGCAGTAATGAAATAATCAGTGCTGTATACCACTTTCTGCAAAATATTAATATGACTGACAACATTAAGGTATTAAGAATAATATCAGATGGATGTTCTGGACAGAACAAGAATACCGGCATGATCTCAATGCTCGGTAAATGGCTTTACTCAGAAGCGCCAAGGCACCTTAAAAGAATCGAATTGATTTACCCAATTGTTGGTCACTCATTTATTCCCCCAGACAGGGTATTTGCCAAAATTGAAAAGGTTTTAAAAACTAAAGAAGTCATTACATCACCAGCTGAATATGTATCCGTATTGCAAGAACATACAAAATGTACAGATTTAGCATCAATTCCTGTATATGACTGGAAGACTAGTTATCAAAATATTATAAAGCCTACTACTAGTTGGCATTTTGCTTTCATGAAGTGTAAACGAGTTTTTATTACCCGGACTAAGACTGAAAATGTATTTGTGCAAGGCGAAGTTAACTACCGGGCAGAAAACAATACCAAAATGACGATTACCAAGAAAAACAAAAAAATTACTATGGTACACCCTAATATCATTCAACCTAATAAAATAATTCCGAATGCTGCCAAATTACAAGACGTTTTGAAATTATTAAAAACCCATTTCGGTGATAATTGGGAAACCTTGGACATATTAACTTTTTATAAAAAAAATAAAGAAAGAGCACAAGAACAACCGGAAAATATGATTGAAAGTCCTGAAAGCAATTACCATAATACGTTGTCTGACTTGTGTGAGCCTGGATTTACAGAAAATAATAGCTATGTGTAATATTTGAATAACAACTAAGCAAAAATAAAAAGTTTTAATTTCTTTTATACATACTTGTTTTATTATACATAATATACTAAACACCATTAATCCTAAAAATTGATTGTGATTGATTGTTTGTTGTTAACAACAAACTATGCATAAACCCATCCAAGTTTAATTTTATGTTGCTTGCAAAGTCCCCTAAAACGTATCAAGTCAACATCAAATCCCACTATAATGAATGATGAGTTTCAAAATCCACTTTAATGTAACAATTTTATTTAATCTTCTTTTTTCTATGACTATATTGACAATTCTATTTTTTTCTTTGGTTTTATCGTACTTCCTTTCATAAAAATGTTAACAAGTGCAATTTGTACTGTGCATTATTAAGAGTAATAAAGTAAAAAATTGTTCCTCATTTTTTTCCGAAAATCATTTTAGGGGTTTTTGCAACTACACGCCTCAATTGTAAACTTGATTTTCAATCAGAACTATTACAGTTAATTAGAAAGTACACGCATAATCAAAATTATGAAACCTATTCGGCACAATATTATGGTTATTCTTCAGGAAATGCCAACATACACTCTACACAAAAAGCTTCTACATCTGCCCAGCCTTCTCCACTTCATTCACATTATTCCGACAAGTCTATGCTTGTCATGCCATACTGTACACAAAACGCTTCTACATCTATCCCGTCTTCACCTATAACTCAGCCTTCTCCAACTCATTCATATTATTCTGACCAGTCTATGAACAACAGTTCTGTTATCGAAGACATGTTCCGCGATGATGACGAGTGATACCAAATTATAATAAACAGACAATAAATAAATACAAATACCTACGTGTTTTATTTGTTAACTAGCTATTGCCCGCGACTTCGTTCGTTCCACTTACCTTAATGTGATGGGTCCATATTGGCTCACCTAAAGTTCTTTTCCCGAAATTGTTCTTCCTAACGATTTGTAATCCGAATGATCACTCTTCCTAAAAATTTTCATCCTAAAGTTTTCATTCATACTATTTGTAGTGCTACCGGCGATGTTCATAACACTCATGTTTCCGAAAATTGTAATTAATAATATCATTATTGTAAATATATTTAAACTCCTATTGTTTTTTATCATAACGCTTTTATCCCTAAACATAAGTACAGGTCAGTGTGTCTTGTAAAATTTCGCAACCAATTTCGAAGTAGCGCTCGCCGGCCGCTGCCGCGGCACCGCTCGCTACGCTCGCTCGGCTCGCGCGTAGTTGGTCACAGTTCTAACCTAACCTAACCTATGGATCTCTTCCACATCGTTTTTACGACAAACGGTTAGTCGAAGACAAAAAACACCAAGAAACTTTTATTCTCGCCTGAAAAAAGCGGTATCGCCTGAAACACAGGATTACCTAGTTCAGGCACAAAACATGGGTGAACTTGACATAGATTTAAGAAAAACTGTAAAATGTTGTACCTTATATTTTTTAATAAAATTTTATTATTATTATTATTTTATTATATTCTTACATTTAGGTGTTTTATACGATAGAATCGAGAAAATAAACGGTTTGAAAAAATAAAACTTTTTTAGCTAAATTTTTCTAAGTCTAAACAAAGAAATCTAAACAAAAAATATATGACTTTGAATAATAGTGTAAAAGATGGGTATGTTGAGAAAATATAGGAAAACAAATAAAAGTATAACAGATGTTTATTGCTACTGACATTATGAAGTTGAATGCTTCGGAATTATAAAATTAGAGACAGAGTAGTTAGGAATTGTGATTGTTAGGATGAAAAATGTTAGGAAGAACATTTTCGGATTTCCAATTATCGGAGTTGAAAATTTAGGTGAACTTTGGCGCACCCTAATGTGATAGCTAGTCTTTCCGCAGGTGCGATGCTTTTCCGCATGTTGGTGTCGTGGTGCTTGAATCCAGCATATAATAGAGCATGTAGTTCCCAAAACGTATCTATACTTAAACGAAAATGTTTGAAAAACTTTTTTGGATGGTTTAGAAGATTATCGAAATGTTCGTTGCATTTGTGTCCATTCGTTAACGTTGGATGTATCCAATAACTACGGTTTCGTCTTCTACGACGACGTCTTTTTATTAAAAGTAGCGCAATTAAACCTTCTTCGTCCGAGTCCATTATGATACTGCATGCCTGGGTTAAAAAAAGTAGCAACCACCGACCGCAAGTGTCGACCATCGGCCACAAGTGGCTGTCGCGCGCTTCAGCTACTTTTGTGGCAGTTTCTTGCCTCTTGTGGCGGCGTTTGTGACTGTCGGGTGTGGCCCGTGTGCGGCAACACTTAGTCGCCAATTAGTTGGAATCACTCGCCAAATATCAGAATCTGTCGGTCACTGGTTCAAAACTTATAAGGGTTTATATGTGGCCGATCTGGAGAGAGTCTCCCCAGCTTGGCCACATTTAGATCTCAAAAACTAAGGCACCTAGCGAAGATCTGTTTTCTCCCATAATTAGGTGATTAACACACTGCCACGCACCACGCAGCGTAGCGCGTGAATGCGTGTTTAAACGTTGCTTGTAAGTATCTCTGTTTGTATAGAAAACACGCACAGTCTAACACACAGAAAATGCATCCACGCGCGTTCATGCGGATCACGCGCATACACGCGGAGAAACATGCACCCCCGCGCGTAGGTGCGGGGGGGGGAGACGCAAGGTATGGCACACCGAATCCGGCAGTGCCGCGCGTGATTTTGAATGGGCGTGACGTGTGTGTTTGAAAATGGATCTCGATATCGATCGATTTATATTCGAAATCGAAAACCACCCAGCTATCTGGAATATGAAATGTGATGAATACAGTGACAGAGCGCAGAAGGTGAAACAATGGGAGGAAGTAATAAATATGTTTACTGATAATAATGCATCGGTTGAAGAAAAAAAAAAGAACGGTAAGGCGATTAACACACTGCCACGCACCACGCAGCGTCAGTCGCGCGACTTTCGCGCTCTCAGAATGTCATAGTTTGAACAGAAGCGCGGCAGCCACGCGCTGTCGCCGCGGCCGCCGCGTGCGCTCATTCGGCGATGAGCCAGTGTTGCAAACGTACGTAATCATAGACTACACAATGAGCGAGTTTGATACCGAACGATTTATTATTGAAATTCAAATGCGTCCTGTTTTGTGGGACTCAAGAAGCAACAATTACAACAACAGGACCCTAAAAAAGAATAACTGGCAAGAATTATGTGCATTGTTTATTCCTGATTTCGAAAATAAAAGTGGGTCCGAAAAAAATGCAGCAGGTAGGTTTTATTATTTTATTTAGGTACCTAATTATATCATGTTATTCTGCCACGGTACTTCTCCTTCGGGTGATACAAAATAGTCGGCGAAAAGGTTTCGAGTTGTAACTCCTCCAACGGCAACGTTGTGAACATCAGTTGGACTAGACGGTATAATATTTTCATCGTCCTCTGCGAACACGTATTATAACGTGTGATTATAATTAAGGCGATTGTCACACTGCCACGCATCACGCTGCATGTTGCGTGTCAACGCGCCTTTTATTATCTGAATGAACGCGCGTGGATGCATTTTCTCTGTGTTGGACTGTGCGTGTTTTCTATACAAACATAGATACTTAGGCGATTATCACACTGCCACGCATCACGCTGTCGTACAAAATTGTGTAGAACACAACAGGCCTTTATTATTTCTTCAGCAAAATCAGTTGATACGTTCAACGGGCGGTGGAATATTCTCCATTTATTACTTAGTATACCAAACGTGCGTTCTATATAGCGACGTGCTCTTGACAATCTGTAGTTGTAAATTCTCTGCTTCACAGTCAAATTGTTTCCTCCGTACGGACGCTGCATATGATCAGTGAGTGCAAACGCCTCGTCACCAATGAAAGTGTAATTAAGATGTGGTCCATCACTACAAAGAGGTTCAGGACTAGGTAGTTGTAGTCTGGACTTAAAACCACAATATGTATTGACAGATTTCGAGATTGCTGCTACAAAAGCACTTAAAAGAGTATTTCCTGATAGCAATCAAAAATATTGTTATTTTCATCTTCGCCAATCGATTTGGAAACATATCCAACAAAGCGGATTTGCAAAGAGGTATGGTAAAGACATAAGTTTCGCACATAAAATGAGACATATACCTGCTTTGGCGTACTTAAAGCCTGAAGAAATTCGCGACACATTCCTTTTGCTTCAAAAAAAAGAAGTTCTACCGAAGGAAGTCAGTTCAATTATTTCTTGGTTTTCTAAATATTATGTCAATGGCACTTTTAAGAATATTACAAATACTGTCACTGCTAATAAAACTGACACTAATACTAAGATTTCCTTAAAAGTGTCAATTCAAAGAATTCCACCTTTGTTCCCACCTGAAACATGGTCTATCCATGATCGTTTGGAATTAAAGACGCCTAATTCCCAAAATTCTGTCGAATCATGGCATCACTGCTGGAATGGGCTCCTAGGAAGAAAGAAGTGGAACCTTTTTAAAACCATAAAAAAAATGGAAAAAGAACAAAAAAATAATGAGTTGATTATTGAAAAAATTAAAGCCCATCATGAGTCAGTTTCTCCTACCAAAAAGAAAAAACAGGTTGGGAAAGAAGAAAAACTGAAAAAACTTTTAAATCAAAAGGAACATATGGATAGGCTTGACTTCATGAGCTCGATGGCTTACATTTGCCACTTTAAAAAATAAAACAAAGTTGATGATTAGTGATTATTATAGTGGAGTTCTCAGGGCGTTAAAGAACGTTTTTTTTTTTTATAATAAACATTTTTCCTTTCATTTTCATGCTTTATTATCTTCCTTTTCACCAAATTTCATGTTTCTAAATCCACGGGAGAACGAGTACGATATCTTAAAAGTGCTTGATTTCCTCAATTATGTATAAACATACACGTATATATGTATTAATATCCACCGATTATCAAGCTTTGAGTGTCAGAATGGTTACTTGTTGTATAGCATCTCTAAAAGGTGTGTAGGGAAAAGGGTTTTTATCAAGAAAAGCACACAGAAAGACAAGACTATTCATTTATTTAGATTTAGGCTTGTCAGATATTTATAGGTAACATCAATTACCTATCAAGCTACGTCCATTCGCAAACCTAGGTCTTCGTGGAGAAGAATGGACAAGAAACTCCACGGTAACATCTTTAAAGTATTATGCCAGGACAATTATACGTTGTCCTGAACCATTCTCAAGTTTATAGCAATTTATCAGTTTAGATAAACAATAAGCAATATAAGCCATATTATAAAACATAGTTCTAGCACATAGTTATCAGTAATATTCATAGTGTAATATCAAATAACTTACATTAACATTGTAGGACCTTAGGGTAATCCAAAAAGGTTCCAGCTTCACACATTTGGTATCTCCATTACTATGTCACTTACAAACGTAATACTATACACATGGCACACACAATATACCACTCAGGGTATGTCTTAACCCTTAGAACACTTGCAGCATAAAGCCCCCAAATTGGCGGCAACATCTATTTTTATACAAGTCAAGTACATCAAAGATGGCCGCCAATGGCAAATGGTCATACATTATAGCTTAATATCTAATAACATATATAATAATTAACAAATCTTATGTAAGGGACCTATTTTAAAACTTAATTAGATAATTTACCAATATAATATGTATTTATTTGAAATCTTTGTGTTTAATCGGATAAAATATGAACATCAACTGATAGTTCAGAGAATTGATTGAAACAACTTGATATATTGAAATTGCAAGATGAAATCTAGCAAACATTATAAATACCACTTAATTATTACTAATTCATTTATTAGCAATATATAGTAAATAAACATTTAACTTGATTATTCAAATATAACGACTATCTTTCGTTCGGAAACCAAGCCTTTTAGGCCACAATTAAATCTATTTCTATTAAATACATCGGGCTATGAAATATCTCTAGGAGAATATATGTTAGGTTTATTTGAAATTAGAACCTTTCTGTTCTCAAGATATTAATTTACGATGATTATTAATTTAGCAATATTCTTGAAATGCAACGTCGCCATACGTCAATGTTATTTCACATTTGACAGCCGACGTTGCTACATTATATCGTTATTAATTTGGTCAATAGTTATTAAACAGTCAGATATTGTCATATTTGATACATAAGGGTATGCTATCATTGAAATGCAACGTCGCCATACGTCAATGTTATTTCACATTTGACAGCAGACGTTGCTACATTATATCGTTATTAATTTGGTGACATGTGACGAAAAATCTTTTTTTATAATTTTATTTCAATTATTAAACTATATATAATAACTAAAACCCATTCGAAATTGCAGTCCATCGATAAATAAATATTTGATGAATCGTTCAGTCGAAGTAGCGTTTGGCGATAAAAGGTTATTTCGCAATAACTTCCATTCGAACAATCGTTCAGTCGACTTTCCATTAATCGAACATATGACTCTCGAAGTTAAGTTACGGACCCCTCACCCGTTCATAGAGATTACGCATCAATAATTTCTCCCGAAAATGAATCACTTTTTTCTCTTGGCGACGACGACGACGTTGGCGAGGTGTAAAGTAGGTATATTATGAAAATATAAACAAAAAAAATCAATAAAAGGCTGATTGTGATTTTAGAAAATTAGTTAAGTACCTAATTGTTAAGCTAATTATTTTCTTGACTAGATACACCACCAATCAAAAGACTTAATTTCCCAAGGTATAGTAATAACATCAGCAATATTAATTGTGATTTAGTAATTAAGCTCCCAATTGTGATTTAGTAATTAAGCTCCCCATTGTGATTTAGTAATTAAGCTCCCAATTGTGATTTAGTAATTAAACCCCAAATTTTATTTAAAAGTGACAATTCACTTGTTTTTCCAAAATGTATGATTAATAATAATAATCTGCCATACTAATTGTGATTTAGTAGTTAAGCCCCTAATTTTATTTACAATATAAGTGACAATTCACTTGTAATAGATCGATATTATTGTGTACCTACATTATTGTTTAAAAGTACAACATACTTAAAAATTTGCTGCCATGAAAATCCACGTAATTCTTATAAATTTTTATGTTTTGTTATTTTCCCTAATTAATAAAAGAAAATCTTTGTTCATAATGTTTTGGTTTAAATAATAAGTACCTCAGAAACCTATTTGTCATTTGAATAATAAAAAACTTAGTTTGTTGCTGAGAAAAATAATAAATAATATAATTATGATTATTTAAATATATATATTTTATTTACTTACCTGAGTGTCACAGACAGCCTTTCTTCTGGACCAATGCACCTCCTCATTGTTGTTTCTGAATCAGTCAAAGCAGGTCTCAAAATAAATAGCAACTCATCAAATGTAGTAACAGACATTTTATAAAATTTGAAAAAATTTGCCGGATTTTGTTTCAGAATTGAATGTTTAGTATGGAACTGTCCCTTCAGTAATCTTTCCGAAAGTATAGGATGTACCCAAAATTCTCTATTTCTTCTTCTTTTTCTGTACTTCATGTACAAAATAATACTTCGCGATCTCTGCACGATTTCCATAGCGTCTACGTCCCTACAGCTCTGCCGACAAAATGATCGAAGATGTGCGTCGTGTGCGTTGAGTCTGTGAAAAATCCGCGACCGACTTTTTGCGCGCCATGCAGACTTTTTGTGCGCCGCAGACTCGATCGCACAAAAAGTGTGCCGTCTGCGCAGGGCCTTATTGACATTTAAAATTTAGTTTGTTTTTTCTCACATTCTCGTTGGCTAACATTGCTCCTTAATTAAAATCCGATGTTTGCGTAAATGTCAATAAGGTCGAAAATCGCTTGAACCTGTTTTTTTAACTTGCTTAACGATAGCAAGTTAAAAAAAGTCAGTCGCTACAGCGTCATTCTAAACTAAGTACCGGAACCTAATTATCTTTATTGTTTCAGTCCAGGATGCGAAATCCGAGTGGAAAAAGTTAAGGGATAACCATAGAGACAGTTTAAAGAGAATGAAAGCCACCAGATCTGGGCAGGCAGCTACAAACCTCAATACTTGGAGATATGCGGAATTGATGGAATTTTTACTTCCATATATGAAAAATCGTAGTAGGTCTACCAATTTAAATTCTTCAGATATACGATCATCGGCAACACCTGAAACCTCCATAGCGCAAGATGACGAAGATACTAATAATTCAGATATATCTGTAGTTCCAACAAACGATACAATCAATAATACGGAAGCTAGTGCACGACAAGGAGGTAAAACTCAGACAAGGAAGCGGACCGCAGATGGAGATTTTATAGAATTACTGAAAGAAATGGAGGAAAATCACCAAAAAAGACAAGAAGAAAGATATTTAAGACGCACAATGACAAAAACACAAGAAAAAGGTGCCATTGATTTGTTTTTAGAAAGTATGGCGATCACCATAAAAACGATGCCTATGTGGATGCAAAATCGCGATAAGAAAAAAATATTTCTAATCGTTAGTGACGCCGAGGAAGAACTAGAAAATTATAGTACTTGTGTTACACCAGACTCAGTAAACAATACCTTACCGGCAGCAGCAGCATCATCACGTTCTGCTAATTACGGATACACTACGTCGAGAGACCCTGTAAATAATAACTTGCCGGCAGCAGTAGCAGCATCATCACGTTCTGCTAATTACGGATACACTACTTCGAGAGACCCTGTAAATAATAACTTGCCGGCAGCAGTAGCAGCATCATCACGTTCTGCTAATTACGGATACACTACGTCGAGAGACCCTGTAAATAATAACTTGCCGGCAGCAGTAGCAGCATCATCACGTTCTGCTAATTACGGATACACTACTTCGAGAGACCCTGTAAATAATAACTTGCCGGCAGCAGTAGCAGCATCATCACGTTCTGCTAATTACGGATACACTACTTCGAGAGACCCTGTAAATAATAACTTGCCGGCAGCAGTAGCAGCATCATCACGTTCTGCTAATTACGGATACACTACTTCGAGAGACCCTGTAAATAATAACTTGCCGGCAGCAGTAGCAGCATCATCACGTTCTGCTAATTACGGATACACTACTTCGAGAGACCCTGTAAATAATAACTTGCCGGCAGCAGTAGCAGCATCATCACGTTCTGCTAATTACGGATACACTACGTCGAGAGACCCTGTAAATAATAACTTGCCGGCAGCAGTAGCAGGATCATCACGTTCGGCCAATTACGTATACACACTACCGGAAGCAGCAGCGTCACGTTCTAATAATACGACATACCACGGCTACAGTAGCTCGGGAAGATTTGAGCCATCCCCGTTACATCATTATGATAACTAAGCATAATGTTCTTTTTCATTATTTTACTGATTTGTTTTATTTCTGAGTAAAGTCTAAAATAATAAACCTATTAACAATGTTTTATTTCTTACCTGAGGCACACAGCTAGCTTTTCTTGAGGTGAAATAGCTTTCCTGAAGTTGGTGTTTTGTTTCAAAATATCGACCTCCACAAATGACAAAAGTTCTTGAAATTGTTCTCTATTAACCCTGTAATAATTCTTAAATTTTTCGTCGTCTAAATCATAAAACAGCCTAAATTCCCCTTTTAATTTACGATCTTGAATATGCTGGCACAGCCAAAATCTTCGTTTAGCGCGTTTTTTTCTTTGCATAAGATACAACAATGCGTGCTTCTTTTTTCTGTATACATTCACTGTCATCGCTCGATTCCGTGTCACTCGATAACATCGCAACAACACGACCACACGCAACCAGCTCAAAACTTCAACTGAACTCGTTCTCTGTTGAAATTATCTATTCGTTTTTCATTTCTCATTTTCCGTTCAGCTCAGTCCGCTCATTTCTCTATCTCAGTTTCATTTTGCAGTGGAAATCAAATGACCAACTCTTCGTTGGTGGAAACGCAAACCTCTTTCATTAAAAAGGAGTCCGTTCCGCCTAATCATTTTCCGCACATTACCCTTTCGCAGTGGAAACCGGGCTTTACAACACGCAGCGAGTGCGTACGTCGAGCGAGAATGGCTTCATCATCCACAAAATCGCCACCGGCATGGACAAATGAAAAAGTAATAGAATTTATTGAACTTTATCAAGCACATCCAATAATATGGGACGCAACTCGAAAGGATCATAAAATAAAAATTTAATAGCTGATGCATGGCGCACCATTCAACAAAATATGGGAATGAATTTCTCAATTGAAGATTTAAAAAAAAAGCGAGAATCGTTAATGAGCACATATCGCCTTTACAGAAAGAAAATTAGTGACTCTACTCGATCTGGATCATCAACAGATGATATTTTTAAACCAAATTGGTTCGCTTATGGATAGCTTTCTTTCTCCGATTTATAATAAATCAAATACTATTAACACAGAGGTAAGATAAACATTGATTAATATTTACTTTATTTATTTACATAGATAAAATCACAAACTGACAAATTACATAATTTATGAAAAAACAACCACAGGCTAGACGTACCTAACATTTTAACCTTGAGCGCGCCTTTGTGCCCTACGTATTAAAATAAGTGTGTTTTCGTAGTGCAACTGTTACATTACATACATACATGTGACCTGTGGCTGTGTGTTTTTAATTTTTGAATTTTGTAGGTCGGTAGATTTTTTATTTAGTGTGAATAAAAGTATGATGCATATTCATTTCGTATTTCTCTAGCATTTTCTGTTGTTCTTATTGGTATTTGATCTAGTGATCTTAATTGTTGCTCTTCTAAAACATTATCTATATTACCTTCCGGCATATACATACGGTAGGAGTGCTGACTCTTTTTCAAAAAATTATAAAGTACAACGCAAGTGAGTGTTATAATAGATGCTTTTTCGGGTTGTAGTAACATTGGTTTTTAACACTCCAAATACCGATGTCATTATTCCAAATGCACATTCAATCACAACACGAGCCCTTGATAGTCGACTGTTGAATTTTCTATTTTATGAGCCAACTGGTGGTGTACCAGGAAAAGGTTTCATGATCCTTTTAGATAATGCAAAAGCTCCATCCGCCACAAACACATAGGGCACAGGAAGATGTCGACCAGGTAAAGGAGCGTCTTGCGGAAAATGGGAATCAGGTCCATATATTTTGTTATAAAGCATGCTATCATTAAAAACTCCACCGTCACTCATACGTCCATGTGTTCCTACGTCAGCAAATAAAAAGTTGTAGTCACTATCAGCTACCGCTAGTAATATTATACTGAAATTGAGGACCTTGCAGCAAAAGAGGGGCAGATCCAAATTTTAACCGTTACCTTTTTTTTCACCTACATTTTAAACAAAAAAAATAGCTATGGTTTGGTGCATTTAAGAGGCAGATCCGACGACAAACAAGCGCGCTATAACACAATTTGGATCTGCTACCTTATTCTGTTTGGTGCAAGAAGGGAGCAGGTCCGGACCTGCCTCCTTCTTGCAACAAATGAAATTATTGCATCATTTGTAAACAAGTCAGTGCACGTTTTGTGCTCGGCCCGAAAGGACATGCGTATTATTCTTTTAAATAATTGTTTTAAGTTTGATACGTTAAGTGTGTATTAAAATGAGTGACACTGAACCGTTTAGTAGCGGCTCGTCAGATATTTACCAGCCGCCTGTCTACGAGTCATGTTCAACCAGTTCAGATGATGATGGAAGCGATGTTGGTTTGTTGACATTTCAAAACCAAACTAATGAGGCGAACGATAAAGGTATGAATATTTTGGATGAATTTAATACAGATAATCCATGCCCATCGACGAGTGGCATAGCGCCGAAGAAAAGAAAATCCGCGAATCCATCACAATGGAAACGGAATGTAATAAAGAAGTCTATTGCTACTGGAAAGGGCTATATAAACTATAAAGGCCGTGAAATAGGCGAAAGAAAAACTGGACCGGATTGTTGTTGTAAGAAGTATAAGTGTTTTGTTCAAATTAATGAAGAAGATAAGAAACTAATATTGGAAAATTTGAATAAATTGGAAGAAACCTATGTGCAAAACGTATACTTAGGCGGTTTAATTAAAACTGAGAATGTTGAAAGGGAAAGATCTAAAACTGGTACGGGGAAGAAACGCAGTTGTTCACACAAATATTATATTAAATTAGGAAATAGAAATATACAAGTTTGCAGAAATGGCTTTGCATCTATCCATGGAATATCCAAAAAGCGTGTAGACAATGTTGCTAAAGAGTATCGGGATCCTACTGTAACTACACCAGCTCAGTCTAATCGTGGGAAACATCAAAATAGACCAAATCGTATTCCAAGTGAATGGGTTTCTAAAGTTGACTCTCATATTAGAAGTTTCCCACGTCGCGAGTCACACTACAGTAGAAATAAAAGCTCACGTTATTATCTGTCTCCAGAGTTGAACATTAAAAGGATGTATGAGTTATATTTGAAAAAGCATGAGCTTGGTCTTGAAGCATCTGCTAAGCCCATAGTATCATTTGATTTTTACTACAGATACTTAAAACAAAATTTTAAATACAGTTTTGGGTCACCTCGTTCAGATACTTGCAAGAAGTGCGACATACTGAGTAACAAACTAAAAGATAAGACATTGGATAGCGATGAAACCCAACAAATACAGATAGAGAAGAGTCTTCATCAAGCCAAGGCCGACACTTTTTTTTGTTGATTTAAAAGAGAAGAGTCAACTTGCTCTTAATAATGAAGAATGCGAAGTATTAACATTTGATTATCAGCAGAATATGCCATTACCTAAAATTCCAGCAGGTGAAGCATTTTATAAACGTCAACTTTGGGCATATAATTTTTGTATTCATTCAGCAAAAACAGGGATTGCTCACTTTTATTTATATGACGAAACCATAGGCCGAAAATCACCAAACGAAGTCATATCTTTTATAAATCACTACATAAATGACATTTTACCAAGCACCGTTAAAGTACTGTATTTATTTTCTGATAACGCAGCAGCACAAAATAAGAACTCGACTTTAGTTCAGTATCTATATACGCTTATGCGGTGTTCATCTTTTGAGAAGATTGTTCATCGATTTCCAGAACCAGGACACAGCTTCTTACCATGTGATCGGTGTTTCGGCGTAATAGAAAAGTTTAAAAGAAGGAAAGATTACATATTTACGACTTCTGAATATGCCGATTGTATTACGCAAGTATCTAAAAATTTTAAAGTTGTAAATGCAAGTCAAAATATGATACTTAACTTCAGCCAACATTATGAGAGTCATTTCAAAAAAGTAATAACAAATACAGAGAAGATTCGATTCAAAATATCTCAATATCGTATTTTTGAATATAGTAAAGACCACATTGAAACTATTGCAGTCAGTGTTACAACGGGAACGCCAGTATTTGATTATTTTCCTATAATGAGAAATGCTCAAGCCCAACTATCAGTTCTGCCTCAGAAACCGGTGTATGATCATGCATTGCCGTTGAAAAAGGCTAAATACAACGATGTTATGCAGTTGGTAAAGAACTATGTTCCACCAAATAAACTATATTTCTACAGGGCCCTTAAAAGTGAAGCTGTTGGACCAACAGATTATATTTCTAGCGAAGACGACGATGATCAAGCTGAAGTTAACCTTTAATTTTTTTTTTTGTTCAGCACTCATTCGTTTTTGTATTTCTTTTGATTGTTTAATTCTTTGTGGGCTGATTACTAATTCTTGAAATAAAAAAATAACCGTTTTTACCTGTTTTATTATCCTTAACACAAAATAGGGTAGTAATTTTCTTCAATCTTGGTGCAAAACGGAGGCAGATCCAAACTTTAAAAAATCGTAGTAATTCTATTACTTCTTCAATTGCCTTAAAATCTTGAATAAAATGTGTATAAATGTTCATATTATATAATGCCATATAACGATAAGACATAAGTACATCAATCAATTTTTAAAAACCTTTTTTTTAATACCCAACAGTTTTGAAATTTTGACTTGCCTCCCTTTAGCTGCAAGGTCCTCAATTGTGTTTATAGTTATAGAACTCTGATCCACTATTAATGGGTGACTGTATTTTAATGTGTTTCCCATCGATAGCGCCCAAACAATGTGGAAATTGCCATTTTATTTCAAATTCTCGAGCAATTTCAAGCCATTCGTGTTCATTTTGAGGCATCTAAAACAGAAAAAATATATCAGTGTAGGTAATAGTTAATCATTTAAATAAGGGTTGGAATTTACTTGTTGTGTTTGAATTTTTAGACTATGGAGTTTCCTAATGAAGACAGCAATCAAGATAGAAGCTTTTATAACGAAGACAGCATTCAAAATAGAAGTTCCACGTCAGCCAAAAAACGGCGAGAATTAGAAGTCACGGAAGTACGAGCTCAGATGAAGACAGCTGTAAATGTCCTAAAAAATCTTGCCGACCGACCACGAACTGAAGTGGACGAGGTAGACTTATACTGTCGACTACTGGCGAAAAAAATTAAAAAATTTAATGAGCAGCAAAGGGAGGATATAATGCACGATATAGACGAACTTATTTATCAGAAGCGAATTACCGCCCTGCTCCTGGCAGCACTTACTCGTATGTAAGATCTACTCCGGATTCCGTGCGTTTTACACCTACACCGTCCCCTTCATCACAGACGTACGATATGTCTACCCGAGATTCCGTGCGTTATGCACCTAAACCATCCCCTTCATCTCAAGTGATGCCAAGCCCGTCATATCACGTTGCTGATGATTATAGTGATTATACAGTTGTATCACCAAATCATAGCCAAGCAGAATATGTGACAGGTTCATCCACCTCCACATCTACTCCAAAGGTGACAATTATATCAAATGATATTATCTCTCAGGCATTTACTCTTTCTCAGAAACAAAATAACAATTGAATGCTAATGCAAGGACTCAATTACTTTGTCTTATTTTTTTTCTCAATAAACGTGTTCTTGATTACTATTATTATGGTTTTATTTTACGAAATATGTTTATATATTTTAACGTCCGATCCCACTTTGAAAAATATCAGATTATCTATATAAAAATCGGTTGTCTTTTTGTATATTTTTTTTGGACTGCAAAAAGCTAAATAAATATTTTGAGAAGTTCATATAAAGTTCTTACGTAACGTGTCAATTAATACTTTGTTTATTTCAGATATTCAATATGTCAAAGAAAATAAATTTAAATGAAAAAAGTAGACATCAAAAAGTTGTTGATAATTTAGAAGACTTATCGGATCTCTCTGATTGCGACGAAGAAGATGACCCATGTTGGGGACAGGTAATCAGTAGCCCTGCGGACATCTTTGTACCTGTGCCAGAAGAAGAGATGTTAGAAAGAAGATTAGAAGAATTGTTCGGGTCAACTGAAGAAAATGAAAAAGTTACGCTTGAACACGATGCTACAGAACAAACCAACGAGAATCTACCAGAAGTTTTAGAGCCTAGTTCACATGTTAATAATAGCCCATACAGAAGTGAGCTAAACGTCCCCGAATTTGCTGTGCCAGTTGAGGATACACCAAGTACGTTTGCTTCTATATCAAGTCCTCGTAGCTCAATATCTTCACTTTTACGTACATTTCAAGATGTTCCCGCGCTTAGTGACCAACAGTCTTTATTTTCTGTAACTGAATTCGAAGCTGTTCTCCCGGAAAACCGAAGTGATACTATGTCTCCCTTGTATCAAGAAAATAATTTAAGTATTCTCAATAATCTAGAACAAGAGTCTATTATCAGTAATATTCAACGCCCACCTCGCAGAGATCGGTTGACGCCTCGCGACTGGCAAATTTTAGATGAGCCTCACACAGTTCCACCTTTTGACAAAAAGGCAACCACTAGTACACAATACACCCATAAAACTCAACCGATTCGAGTATTTGAAAAGTTTTTTACTGATTACATATTTGAAATAATTGTCCAACAAACAAATACATACGCACGCCAAAAAAATAGTAAAACTTGGTCTCCAGTGTCAAGTGCTGACATGAAGGCTTATTTAGGCGTGCTCATATTGATGGGGCTCAATCCATTACCGGATATGGAATTGTATTGGTCCAGTGACACATTCTATAATAATCCGGAAATTTCGAGGGTATTTCCACTCACTAGATTCAAAAAAATTACCGAAAATTTACACCTTAATAATAATGAGTTGGAGCCAGGGAGAAATTCTGCAGAATATGACAAGTTGTACAAACTAAGGCCTTTAATCACGGAGTTGAATGACATTTTCCAAAATGAAATGGAAAATTCGAGCCGACAATCCATTGATGAGTGTATGGTGAAATTTAAAGGAAGGAGTTCATTAAAACAATATATGCCTAAAAAAACAATTAAAAGAGGTTTTAAAGTATGGGCAAGATGTGATGCTGCAACTAGTTACTTGTACCAGTTCCAAATTTATAGTGGCAAAGGTGACAGCGTCGAGAATGAAGGCTTAGGTTATAATGTTGTAATGTCATTGTGCAATGACCTGCCGGAATCGACATTAGTGGCTTTCGACAATTTTTTCACCAGTTGCAACCTTATGGATGCCTTATATGAGAAAGGAATATACGCAGTCGGAACTGTCCGATCTGACAGAAAGGATTTACCAAGCATTTAAAAAAAATCACAACCAAAAGCGCTGAAATTAGAGAAGCACCAATTTGCGTCAGTGTCAGCAGGTCCTATTACTGCAATTAAGTGGCATGACACCCGAGACGTATCAGTGCTAACTACGGCTCATCATCCACGTGAGGTGATGTATGTTAAAAGAACACAAAAAGATGGATCCAGGCAAGATATACTTTGCCCCAAAGCAATTGCCTCTTATACCCTCACGATGGGTGATGTAGACCATTTTGACCATTTCCTTTCGTCGTACCCAATTGACAGAAAATCGAGGAAGTATTAGATGAGGCTTTTTATTTTCATGTTTGATTCTGCAATTATAAATTCATACATATCGTATAATACAACACATACAGTAAATGTTCATTCTCACCGTAATTACAGATTAAAATTGGCGCGCGAACTAATAGACAATTTCACAGGAAAAAAAAATAAGCCAACAGTGTTTAAAAATAAAAAAGGTGGCAACTTTGGGGTACCCGACGAAATCCGTCTTTTAAATGTTGGTGTACACATGCCGGAAGAAATTGATACCTATAAGAGATGTAGGTTTTGTAGTACTAGAAGAGAACAAAAGCGTACAAAAATATGTTGCACTATGTGCAAAGTAGCATTATGTGCTCGATCTTGCTTCAGGTTGTTCCATATCGCCGACTCCGGTGTAGAATAAAGAGAATGCCCAAGTTCCATAAAAAAGAAACCCAGCTCCAGCAGACATGAGATGTATCTCATATTATCATCAATAATAATAAACGGTCATTACCGTGATACTTGCTGGCAAAGATAGAAAAATTGCCAATTTTACTTTCCATAGGTTGGGTTTTTATTAAAAATAACATTGATTACTTTTTTTATATATTTTTTGTACAAGTCATTTCTTTTTAATTTAGATTTATAGATTGTAAGAATACCATTAATATAAGCAATACTATAAGATAGGTAATATGCAATACTAATAAAAAAATATTAAAAAAATAAAACGTTTCATTTCCAAAATATAAAATAAATATTATAAGTAGAACCAAGAGGAAGTCACTAGTCAAGAAACGAAAATTAAACCGTAACGGACAATGGTAACAATTTTACCACCAACATCAAAAATTTTGTAGTCATGAACGGATAATGGTAAATTATTTACCACCAGAAAAACTACCCCATCCCCTATTCTTTTTTAAATTTTGTTTTAAAATATGAAATCAGTGACCCTCAATTACCTAAAATACAATGCAACCTTAAAAAAAAAATGCATACCGGCTCGCGTTTGTTTAAGGGTTAATTACCTTTAAAATATCTAATTTACTTTGCAATTGCATGTGTTCTGGAATTTTTTTAAATTCTTTTACTAGAGACAAGAAAAAGAGGCGATCCTCGTCATCTTCAACACTCTTTCTTTCTAAATTTCTATTCAAGGCCCCGACTAACTCTCTACCGATAAGATCATCACTATTATTTTTCTTGTTTCTCTTTGGTGCCCATGGAGTATTTGATGGAAGTGTTTCTTCATTTTGCATAGCTGTGTTACCATCTTCATTTTCTGTAGTTACATTCCCCGTTGTGCTATTGACAGTTACAGTATCTTTTAAAAATAACAAACTATCGTAGAAAACATATGAAGTCTTTTTTTTTGCCGCTGATCCGCTCTTAGTCTCTTTCGCTTTATGGGCCTTCACAAAACAGTCGCGAATATTTCTCCATTTTTTTTGAATACTCAAACCTAAAAAAAAACAGTGTTTCAGATATTTGGCGTCAGGCTGTTCATTCGCAGAATTGCATTATATGTTTAAGATTGGAATTAGTACTATCGCCGAAATAGTTCGAGAAGTATGTGCAGGTCTATGGTTTTGCTTAAAAAAAATATGCCTACCACAACCAACCAAAGATATGTAGAAGTATGTGCAGGTCTATGGTTTTGCTTAAAAAAAATATGCCTACCACAACCAACCAAAGATATGTGGCTTCAAATTGCAAATGGTTTCTCTACTAGAGCACATTTTCCGAACCGTATAGGTGCTTGTGACGGAAAACATATTAGAATTATAGCACCTAACAATAGTGGATCAATGTGCTTCAATTATAAAGGATATTTTTCTTTGGTATTGCTAGCAATTTGTGACAGCAGCTACAAATTTGTGATGATTGATGTTGGAGCATATGGAAGATTCGGTGACTCAGCAATATTTCAAAACTCAAACTTTTATAAAAAATTCAAGAGAACCGCTTGAACATTCCTGAACCAGCACCTATTTCAGGAAACAATGCAACTTGTTTCCCCTTCGTTTTTGTAGGAGACGAGGCATTTGCTTTAAGTACGAGTATGATGCGCCCTTATCCGAGAAATAATTTAAATATTACAAAAAGAATATTCAATTATAGACTTTGTGTGGCTAGACGTTACATTGAATGTACTTTTGGCGTACTTGCGAATAAGTGGCGCATTTTTCACAGACCAATTAATGTTCACATCGATTTAGTTAGTGATATTATTAAGTCTGCTTGCATTTTACACAACTTTGTAAGAGACAGAGACGGATATACTTTTAGAGACTCATTAAGTAATCCACTAACTGAAAGTATTACTCGAGATAACGTGCGAAGAAACAATAGAACTGCTTTCGGATATCGAGAATTATTTGCAGAATATTTTATGCATGAAGGGAGGGTAGAATGGCAGGATAATTACATTTTAAAAATAAAATGATTTTGATAATTACCTAGTTTTTGTTTTTCCTCCTTTGTCAATTCCGTACCGTGATAAATATGCACTAGCTCTTCCCATGCTCTTTGTTTTAATATTCTATCAGAATACTCTGGTAATTTGGTGTTCCAAATTGCTGGCCGACTCTGGATTTCGATGATAAATTTTTCGGTATCGAATTCCATTTTACCAGACGTACCACGTGCACACACTCACTCAATGGCGGGCAGCCGCAGACTGAACCGCACAGTGTGTATAGCAACCGTCCGGCTGGCCGTCACTCGGGCCGCAGCCCTCCGAGCGACCGGAGCGGTCTGCGGGTAGCCGCATCGCAGTGCGCATAGAAATGAATATTACGTACATAATTGTGCTTGCGGTCAGCCGGACGGCTAGCCGCAATGCGGCTACCCGCATAGTGCGTATGAACCCTTAGGCCCGGCGCCCATTATCGGCATCGGTACGACTGAGGATTTTAGGTGGCAAATAGCAATATACTATAACATAATGGCAATAAAGTAGAAATTTCCGTGATATGTGGTCGTAATAACAAAAATACCGCTTCGGTGTGCTTGAGGCTGGTGTATCGGCAGCCTTGAGAATGCTTCGGCATCCTTCGGCAACCTTCAGTAGGTACGTCGTGATCGCGGAGCGCGACTGGAGCACGATCGGAGCACGGCGGAGCGCTCGGGAAGCGGTTTTTAGCGCGATCTCAAAGGGGAGCGCAGTTTGTTCGTGGACGCGAGCGTGTCACGACGTGTTTGTTAAGTTCGCAAACATGGAGTGGTCCGATGAAAAATGTCTACAGCTCATAGAAGAATACCGTAAACATAATGTTTTATGGGACCCACGAGATGAAAACTACAAGAAAAATAATTTAAAAGGAGACGCCTGGAAGATAATTGGCGAAGCATTAAACACTGAACCCGACTTATGTAAAAGTAAAATATCTATACTGTTATCTGGCTTTAGACGTGAGAAAACCAAAGTTAATAAAAGCAAAGGAACGGGAAAAGGTAAAAATCAAGACCACTTGTTATTTTATTTATTTATTTAAGTAGGTACTTATAACAAAATAATTTACGAATTTATATTTTTTCAGGTGCAACGCAGATATATCAAAGTTCGTGGTTTGCATATGAAGCATTTTCTTTTTTACTAGATCGCGACAAACCTAGGGAATCGCTTAATACTGTAAGTACAAAGTTTTAATTTCTTTAAACTTTCACGATTATTATTCATATTAATATATTATTTTACGGGTCTAAATCGTATATATTTTTTTTTATTAAAAAAGATACCTTTCTTAATAAAAAATTATACACGATTTAGACCCATTAAATGACATATTAGTACCATAGATATATTACTACCAGATGGATAGTGATTACGTCACGATATTTAGGGTAAGATTTTTATGGTAGGAACACTGCAGGGTTGAAGCGATAAAGACGAAGTGGTCAGGCTTTGACACCATCTGGTAGTAAAATATCTTTGATTAGTACATTTTTTTTGACACTTACACTACACTTAAGAATATTGGTTCTGCCACGGAATCGAACCTTCATTCATGAAGTAATCGGCCAGTTCGTCTCTTATTTCTTTTATTTGTTTGGCGGAACGGCGACCTGTGTTTACTATAGGTCGAAATGAAGTCATTTCTGAGTCATGCCTCCAGGACCCTTCCCGTAATTGTCCATAAACTTCCGTATCTATCTCATTTGAAGTTATATAATTACTGGAATTCTCTCTTAAAAAATTGTGTAAATGACATATTGTCATTACAATAATGGCAGCTTTATCTGGCTCAACGAGTAGGGGTTTTCTTAGTACTCGAAATACTGATGCCATTATTCCAAATACATTTTCGATGACACGACGCGCTCTACTTAAGCGATAATTGAAAATTCTTTCTCTTGAGCCCGCAGGGAGTGTTTTACCAGGATATGGTTTCATCATACTTTCAGATAGAGCAAAAGCAGAATCACCAAGGAAGAAATAAGGCAATGCTTTATTTCGTTCGGGTAAAGGTTCTGAGGCAGGCAAATTCAGCTCCTGATTAATTATCTTTGTATATAGTTGAGTGTTTTGAAATACTCCACTGTCCGAAATCCTGCCTTGACAACCAACATCAGTAAATTTTAAAAAGTAATTTGCATCTGCTACAGCAAATAGTACAATACTAAAACTTCCTTTGTAATTGAAAAAATCTGAGCCAGTATTGATTGGTGCCTCTATAAGTATATGTTTTCCATCTAGCGCTGAAATACAATGCGGAAAATCCCACTGGTCTTGGAAGTCTTTTGCAATCTTTTTCCAGTCTTCAGCATTATCTGGTAACTGTAATGTAATTGTATATATTAATTTATTTTCAGATTATTGATAATGAAGACATCGCTATTGATGCCAATACTGGTGATACGGGTACTGATGAGGAACCAGTTGACACAGCAACATCAAACTCTCTTCAACCACAAGTTCCCCCTCCTCCCAAAAAAAAGAAAGTGGATCCTAAGTTGGCAATATTAAAAGACGCTTTTGGAATTTTAAAAACATCTGCATCAAAGTCTAACGATGATAATGACGAGATAATTACATTTTTCAAATTTGCAGCCAATAAAATGAGAAAGTATGACACACATACTAAGAATGCCGTGCAACAGGCAATATGCGATATTCTTTTTAAAGCCAATTACGGTTACTATAGTCAGTCACAATATGGATACTACACATCGCCGTCGTCATCTACATCAACAAATGGGCCTTCTCCGCCATTCGTATGTCAACAAAATACCACTCCGACTCAGGCGGAAAACAGTCCGAGTGGTAGTGATTGGGATATACAAGATCTCATATAATTTTTCTGACATAATAAAACATAAGTATTAGTAATAAAGTGTGGATACTAAATAAAGAAATTGAGCTTTTTACTTACCTTAATGTTTTCCCTTAATACTTGAATTAATGCACGGCATACATCTGGAATGAATTTGCTGATTGCTTGTTTAGATATTTTAAACAAATATTGCATACTTGTAAAGCTATCGCCGGTGGCTAAAAATCTTAACGTCAGTGCTAATTTATCCTGGGATGTTAAGGCTTTTCGAAGTCTTGTATCTTTTTTTTAATTATTGGCGACACCAAATTCAATAAATATTCGAATTCGACTGAAGACATTCGAGTAAAATTTTTATAATGGCCACTTATTTCTTGGGATTTTAATATATGCATTATTTCATTATTTTTTCTTCCCTTATACATATTAGCTTGCCAAAATCGAGGAGGTCGTTTGTATTCCATCACAATATAATGTATCAAAATATAAGCTGCACTTCCTACTAATTCTGGAGGCGGCATGTTTGCACCGACCGTCTGTCGTGTGTCGACTGGAGACCGGAGCGCGGAATGTTAGTGCTCCGACAGGAGCACTGATGTTGCAGCCTAAGTGTGTACAGTGTACACGTTCACGTTCGCGGAGCACACAGTGTTCGCAAACCACGGCGAACCTAAGTGGATACCCGGCTTTAAACACGAAAGAGAACTCCAATTCTTGAATACATTTTTACAAAATAGAGCGCAGGTATCTAATTTAGATTCTTCTTCCGAGGAGACACAAGATTCTTTCTTGGATTCTCCTCAATCACGGCCACCATCACAAATGTCACATTCAGATTCTCAAAAGTCGCGTCCTCGATCACAAAACATAACCACAGCTGAGATATTAAAAGAATATATAGATTCTAAAAATAACGAAGATGAACATCCTATAGATATATTTTTTAAATCAATGTCTGCTACGGTAAAATCTTTACCGAAAAAGTTGCAACTTCAAGTAAAAAGAGATGTATTGCTTCTTGTTAATAAGGCAGAAATCGAATATTCAGAACTATCAGAAGCACCACAGAATATTGAAACTACAAGATCTATTTATGAACCATCCACATCGAAACAAAAACCTCCTGTTCATCAATCAAACTACACCATGGACGATTTTTCTTATTACACACCCCAAGCAACATCCGTAAATAACGAGGACAACATACAATAAACATTGACATATACTCCGACACCCATACTTAGATGCCAAGACGAAAACATTGAAACCAGTGATTACCAGAATATTGAAACCAATGATTACCAGAATTTGTAATTTTTTTAAACATTTTATTTTTTACCTGCAGCAAAGCTAATGTGATTAAAAATAAAGATATGATTCGAATGTCAACAACAATCGCTCCACGACGACAGTCCTATGACCGGCGCAGCAAGAAATATAGATTCAGACGAAATAGTAATGCAGTCTGCGATCTGAAGTCACCATTCGAATCATACCTGTACGAGTATATGTGAATTAAAAAATAATAAATATGATTAAACTTATTAAAGTATTTTTTGTTACTCACCTCAAGCACACAGACAATCTTTCTTCAACAGGTATAGGTGAGCGAAATCTTGATTGTTTTTTCTCCATGTAAGGTCGAAGCAAATGAACCAGACTTTCAAAATTTTCATAACTCATTCTATAGTAATCATAAAATTTTCGAACGTCATAACGCAATTCATTGAATAAATTGTTGAATTCACCGGGCATATATCGTTGCTTCCAAAGGTTGTTCACCCAAAATCTTCTTGATTGATTAGATTTCTCTTCTTCTTCAGCAAGAGTTGCTATGAACACTAGATCCCAGTCCACCATATTAAATACAATTCAGACAACTAGCTTGTAACAACTCTGAGACTGTTATGATGAGAAATACGATATTGAGACGCTTCGGCAAGCTACAGGACGGTGCGGCATCCTTAAGGACGCTTCGTCATCCCTAAGAACGTTGCAGCATGCCAAAGCATAATTGCCGATAATGTGCGCTTGCATGTAGGATGCCGAAGGATCCTTTTCCTTGCCGATACCGACAATGGGCGCCGGGCCTAGATTAGACTAGCGCCGAGAGAGGAGCGACGCGGAGCGGAGAGGGCGGGGCGGGGCAGTGCGGAGCGGGGCGGCTCACTCACGCGCATTCATTTTAGGGCGCTTTCAATTTATGCGTTTCGTGTCGGACCGCTGCGGTGCCGAAGCGGTGCGTTAGATGTACTGCGCACGGACGATCCTCTTTTTTCATACAAAACGCTCGGTGCGGCAACAGTGCGGCGCCGGTACCGCGAACGCTCGACAACAGGACGGCAACGTCGCAAGCATCACGTGTTCATTTCCGTGTTGAATAGTGCAGTGAATAGACGTTAGAGCTAATTGCATCAAATTTTCATTTACGTATTTGCTAAAAATGGATGATATAAATGTGGAAGATTTTATAAATGAAATTGAAATACATCCTGCTATATGGAATTCCAAAAGTGACAAACACAGCAATCGCACGGAAACAAAAAATGCTTGGGACCTGTTTGTGAGACATTTGTGGAAGATTTTAAAAATAAAACTAGTGGTGAAAAAAATTAAGCAGGTATTTATTCAATCAAATTTTGTTATTTTGCCATGATAATTGTCCTTCGTTAACAAAGTATTCTGCAAATTTATCGCGAATTGATGTTGCTGACAAATTCTGTTCATTTTGAACTTCCTCATTTATTTGATTGGCTTGAATTAAGAGATTACTATTAGAAAGTTCTTCACCGTCACGTTGTAAGAAATTATGTAAAACACAGATAGCTTGAACAATATCTGTCGCTAACGATATGTCTACATTTATTGGTCGATGTAATATTCGCCATTTATTAGTCATAATTCCGAACGTACACTCTATGTATCTTCGAGCACGTGACAAGCGGTAGTTAAACATTTTTTGTTGGTTATTCAAAAAATTGCCACTATAGGGGCGTTGTATAAAATTACTGATGCCGAATGCTTCATCACCGACAAAAACAAACGGTAGTGGTGCACCATTTTCTATTATTGCCGTAGGACTTGGTATATTTAGACCGTTTTCTTGCAATTTCTCGAAAAAATCACTGTTTCTAAATATTTGTGAATCAGAAGATTTTTCATATGAACCGACATCAATGAATATGAATTTGTAATTTGAATCACAAATGGCCAACAATACAATAGAAAAAAAGTTTTATAGTTGTAATAAAGCGAACCGCTTTTAGGGGGCTTAATTATTCTTATATGTTTACCATCTATGGCGCCCAAACAATTAATGAAGTTTGCATTGGTTGCAAAACCGTGTGCAATTCTTAAACAATCCTCTTTTTTCAGTTCAGGTGAACAAATTTCTCGTAGGGATAGGTAAATCTGTTGACACGTATCTTTCACAATTCCAGAAATTGTTGAAATACCATGTTGATAAGAATGGTGCAATTCAGTCATACTGCAACCAGCGGCTAAGTATCTGTAACAATATTTTTTATTTTTATTTCAGCAATTGTTCTTCAAAAAAAATGGAGACACATAAGAGATGCATTTGCAAGAGAGTTGTAAAAACAGCGACAATCAAAAAGTGGATCTGCAGCAAACAGACATCGACCCGATGTTTATTTTGATCGGCTGCAATTTTTGTCGCAACTACTCGTATATGAAACAAAACCTGATTCAAATGAAAAAAATAAACAGTCTGGTGATGGTCCTACTGCGTCGACATCGAAAACTACAACTAAAAGTTCATCTGCTAACGATACAAATGTAACTAACACGCTTTTAAAAATACTCGCAGAAAGACTACAACACAAAAAAGATGCAAGAGAAGCTGTTTCCGAAGATGGGGACAGATATTTTTTTTTGTCTTTGTTAAACGATTTTAAAAGAATCCCAGAAAGTCGTAAAATGGATGCCAAATATGACATTATTGGAATTATCCGAAAATACGCGATGCCACAATCGTATACTCGAGATTATTATAACTTAGGTTCGGAATTGTATGAACAACCCGGCTATTTTACGAATCAATCTCCAGGATCTCAGACACTGACAAATGCTCAGCTTCAGTCCACATCAGATGAACTTGCAGCAACCTCATCCGTATCTAATTTAAGTGGAGATTCTGATGCTTCCATATATAGTGACCTTTTTACAGATGATATTTCTAAATAATAATTTTAGTTTTGATTTTTCTTTCCGCGGTTTGTCAGGGATTTCTATTTGAAAGTTGTTTGTATTTAATGATTGATTAAGTACAGTTCAATTCACGAGTTATGGCGGGTGTGAAGTTAGCCGCTAGCAACTTTAGCGCTTATATACTCGTAAAAAAGTTTTAAAAAATAAATGCCATTACCAGTTGTTATTGCTGTTATCAACGGTTGCATTTATTTTTTAAAACCATTTTTTTTTACGTGTACACAAGCGCTAAAGTTGCGAGCGGCTAACTTCACGCCCGTCATAATTCGTGACCTGAACTGTAATTCTGTACTAATTATATATTGATCGTACTGATTCTTCTTATCATTATCTTATTTAGATACTAAAAGATTTTATGAAAAAAAAAAAATAACCATAAAAATAATTGTAGTAATAAATAATAACTCAATATCAAAATACAAATTGTTTACTTTACTTACCTCAATGTTATTACCAGTCTTTCTTCAGCTGATATAGTATGCTTAAAAACAGATTCTTGCCGCTGAATTCTAGTTTTAAGTAATTCAAGTAGTTCGTAGAAACATTCTCTAGACATTCTTAGATAATTAAAAAACTTGCTTGGATCTTGTTTTAACCTAGGGTAAAGATTATGGAAATCACCAGAATTACATGTTAAAGCAAACATAGGTGCTGCTCTTTTACGGGGGCGTCGTTTTTGCTCCTCTTTGATGATCAACACGAGCACTAACAGTAATGTTTCTTCGTCAGAGTCCATGGCTTGACTGATGTCACATCACTGGGATAAAAACGCACGGCTGTAAATTACGCTTTCAATTTAGACGTTCGGTGTCGGACTGCAACCGTACCGCAGCGGCCCGACAGCGAGATATAACCAGCGGCACGTTAAGCGTGCGGCAGCGGTCCGACACGAAACGCATAAATTGAAAGCGCCCTTAGTTAGCGTCTTGACGTCATCAACAGTGCAAGCGATTATAGAAAAAAATGGATGAAAATTTTATTGAATGTGTTAAGAAATTTCCATGTTTGTGGGATACAAAATTATCTACCTACAAATGCAATGAAACGAAGGATGCGGCGTGGGAGATTATAGTAAATGAAACGAATATAGAGGATGGTAAGTAATTTATATTTAATTTATACACTATTCATTCAGTCTTCGCAAAATACGGTCTTCCTGCCAGGGGACTTTCCCTTCATTAATAAAATAAGACGGAAATATGTCCCGGATCCGATAGATACAGTCAGAACTTGCATTGTTTGTTAATATCAACGAATCAGTACTATTCATAGATAATACTAATGAGTCATTTGTTGGTGGATCTGAATTGTTTTGATCTAAATAGTCAGGATTATTTTCAATTAAATAATTATGCAAAACGCATGCTGCTTTTACTACTTTATCAACAGTAGCGACTTGACATTCGAAGTCTTTGTGATACACGTACCATTTTCTCTTCAACACACCGAATGTTGCCTCTATAATACGTCGAGCCCTCGACAGTCTATAATTAAATATTCGTCTGCTTGGATCTAATTGATCTCTGGGATATGGACGCAATAAATTGTAAGACAAAGGAAAAGCTTCATCGCCAATAAATACGAATGGTACTGGCTCTCCACCTTGAGTAAGGGGTTTAGGCTGTGGCAAGTTTAAAGCACTGCTTTGTAGTCGCCTTCCAAATTCACTCTCAGCAAAAATTCTTCCGTCGCTGAATCTTCCCATCGATCCTATATCTGCCATAATTATTTTTCTTCTAGCATCAGCCACACACATTAATACAATCGAAAATCTATGTTTATAATTAAAAAAAGATGATCCTGATTTATTTGGTGCAGTTATGTAAACGTGCTTGCCGTCTATGGCACCAACGCAATTCTTAAATTGCCACAAGTCTTCGAATTCTTTGGCTATTCGATACCAATCATTTTGAGTAGGTACTGGCATATATAAAGGCTGCAAGACGTCCCAAATGCAATCACAAACTTCTTGAATGAGTTTCGTCAAAGTAGATCTTCCAACTCTAAAATTTTCTGCAAGTGTCGAATACTTACTACCCGTTGCCAAATACCTGTAAAATAAGTAACTATAAATAAAGTATTAATATTATCGTTCATTATTTTTGCAGTTAAAACAGCTAAAGCTAAGTGGAAGAAGTTGCGCGACAATCATCGCGATGCCTTAAAAAGAAAAAATCATACTAGAAGTGGTCAGGCGGCGAAACAAACAAGAGAATGGAAATATCAAAAACTGATGGAGTTTTTACTGCCACACATGCATAAGAGAGTTTGCGCTACAAATTTTAAAAAAAATTCAGAACTTTTGAGGAGCCAAAATCATGACGATAATGCAATAAGCTCGGCACCAAACGATTCAATATCCGATTTAGAACAGTTTGATTTAGACAAGATTGTTACATCAGATGTGTCAAACATCGGCGTTGGCTGTTCTTCACTAGCTACCCAGTCTTCGGTTACATTGTGTCCTGATTCATCAAGAAGCAATAAAAGAAAATCTGATGAAATCTCCGAATTCCTAAGAACACATCAAGCTAATCACCAGCGAATGGAGAAAGAACGAGCTAAGTTGAAAAAAAATATTATTGCCCCCGATAGCTTTGACGACATAGATAATTTTTTTCTCACGATAGCAAAAAGTATAAAAAAACTTCCAAGCTATTTACAATTACAAGTTAAAAGAAAAGCAATGAATGCTCTATTAGAAGCTGAGGACGTAAATGAACAAAGTTCATGGAATGCTCCACATTATGGGTATTGTACAGCTCGAACAGAAACATACACTACCCAAAATTATGAAAATAATCTGCAAATGCAATCACCACAAGACTCTAGTGAACCTTTTCCACCTGGAACTAATAATCAAAATGTTAGAAAATAATAACGAACATGTTTAGTTATGTTGATTTCTAATTATATTTATTGATTAGCAGCTGTTTAAATCTTAATGTAGGTAAAACTGTAATGTAGCTACAACTCTTTAAATTTGTTGATTTTAATTAGGGTGCGTTCAAACAACACGCGCACGCCCCACGCTCTCCACGCGCGTCTGAACGCGCCCTTATATTTTTCATTAGACTGTGTTCCAAAGACTGTTTTGATTATGAATACTCAGTTGTTTGAATGAATGATTATAAATGAATAACTATCTGAATAAAAGATTATTGAATCAAATTGTGTACTTACTTCAAACACAACGCAAGCCTTTCTTCACTTGATATCGATCTCCTGCAGTTGGTATCTTTCTTCTGTAAGTGTGGTTTGAGCAAACAGTGTAGGTCATGGAAAGTTTTTCTTGATACTCTATAGGAGTTTTCGAATATTTCGTCATCACAGATTTGAAAGAAAGTTGCAAATTCGCCATGTATAGAATGATATTTTAGATGTTCTCGAATCCAAAATCCATGTTTTCTTTTTGAATTCAAGTAATTTGCGGCAACCAATGCTAATTCCTCTTCTTCCAACTCTTCCTCCTCCAGTAGAGAAAGGTACAAAAGAGCTGCTTTATTTTTTTTTGCCGACAACATGACGTGTGATCTGACTGAGAGAACGCGTGTCACTGGGCACTCACGCACCAGGCGATGCGAATAGGCAAAGCAGCTCCGTTCCACTCCGCTCCACTTCAGTGGAAACACATACCTCTTTTCACAGCTCAGCCCCGCTCCGCACAGCTCCACTCCGCCTCAGTGGAACCGCAGCCTAAGGCGCTCCACCCACTGCACCGCGCTCCGTCGCGTTGCGCGGGATGGTAGATTTTACCATTGTATGCAAGTATCTCAATTTATATAGAAATCACGCTTAGCACAACACACTGCCGACGCGGAAATGCGCGAGAAGGCGCCCCGCGCGCAGTCTCTGCCAATCTGCGCGGGAGCGCGGGGCGTGCCGCGGGATATGCCACACCGGCTCCTCAGTCCCGGGCGTGATTTGATACTATAAAGACGTTTGCACGATGGACCTCGACGTAGACAAATTTATATATGAAATCAAATCAAATCAAAAGATGCAGTTGACATACGTGTGTAGCTTAAGAATTTATCTTCATATTTTCTTAAGTCTTTGTAATTCAGTGCAAATGATCCATTTATAGATCTCGATCGTAAATAGGGATGTATCCAAAATCTTCTATGGACGCAGTCTCTTTTAATTCTTGTATACAAAAACCAAAATGACAATATAACTGCAACATCTTGAAATCGAGTAAGTTCGTCCATTCTCCACGACGATCGACAACACAGTGAACATATGAGTTTATATCGTCGTCAAGGTCGTCGTAATCTGCATCACCGCGCGGGGGAGCAAATTACACCGCTAAGTAAGGCAGATCTGCGCCTCCGTCACCGCGCGCGTTATCTGTCGCTCCGCACACCGCGGCTGGACGCATCTTCAGTGGGTGAACCGCCTAAATATACCCAAAAAAGATGTGGAAACTAAAATACATGTACTGCGTACTCAATTTATTAGAGAGAGAAAAAAGTTGTCGGCAAAAAAAACTGCAGGCAGCGGCGCAATAGAAAAATGTAAATGGATTTATTACGAGCCATTGGAATTTTTGTTATTTGGTGCAACTACTGGCGCAATTTCATTGGTCGTTAACTCGTTCGGTATACAGCATACGGGGAGTCCCCGCAGGCGAGATAACAACCAATGAAAGTTACAAGTCGATACATGTTCGTTACCTTTGTTCTCATATTATTACATTCGCAAAATATTATATTCTCGAATTATTATATTATCAAAATATTACACAAAGAACAATCACAGCGAAAAATATTTTTAATTTGAGGGAAACAATAATAAATATTTGACATCATCACATAGGTTATTCATAACATATATTTGTCTCGGATGGGAATAAAACCTACAACCCCTTTTTTTAAGGTTTACCTACCTTCTGTAAAATAAATCTAACTAATGATTTTATATCACCCAGTAGTAGGTAATCCTGAAGATATGCATTAATATAATATTATGTGCATTTATATTGAAGTTTTAATAGATAAACTCTTTGCTAGTAGTTCCTGTCAGATTACAATGAAAAACCTATGTTTGTACTAGTGTCAGTTTTTATTTATCAATTGTTTTTGATGTATAGTGTGACATTGTGAAAAATATTTATTGGGAATAAATTTTCCATTCTGATTAATAAATATTAAAATAAAAATGTCTGAAGATAGTGAAACCAAGTTTATAACAAGTCAAAAAGGCAAGTCTGTTTTTTTATATAACGGTTACAAATACAACTTCTTCATGAAAAATAAAAATGGTACAATCAACTGGAGATGTTGCAACCAAAGGGAGTGCAAGACTTCGATTACATTAAGTTTGGATAAGAAAGTCGTTAGACAGCCCAAACATAGTTGCAGCGTTGATTTTGAAAGAATAATTGATATGGCAATGGAGGAGTGCAAACAAGAAGTGTGCGTCCACACTGCGAGCCTAGCGCGGTTGCGACGACGGGCGCGAAGTATCAAACATATGAAACGGGCCTTTGCGTCCATATTGTAGTGACTAAGGTGGAAGCCTAGTGCGACGGGACTGAGCGAGACAGCGCGCGTAGTTTTCAAACGCTCCTGTCCGCGCGTTCTGGCCGCACTAGGGGCCTAGTCAGCGAGCGATCCAATGCGCGGGTGGCGGGGGTAACAAACCAGTTCGGTCTTGTCGCTCGGCGTATACGCGTCTGTATTTGTTTGTCTATAAAATGGCGGTAAATACTGAATTGTTTTTAAGTGCGATTCAATCTAAACCACCTATATGGCAAAGCAAACATCCACACCACAGTAATCGCACAATAACAAGAAAGTTATGGAGCGAAATAAAAGATCAGTTTCCTGGAAGTGAAGGTAAGTTTATTATAAGTACCTAATAGTTATTACATTCTTTGATATTGTTCCCAGAAATAGTTTGTGAATTTTATACGAACATTTTTTGCTCTCCGTGATGGAATATTAATGACTCCGCGGTTTCTGTGACGATCTTCATATAATGGCGGGTTAGATAGCACATGTTGGACATCCAGATCGAGATCGCCGTTTAAATCCATTATAACATTGTGCAGTATACACGCAGCTTTTATTATAGACAAGGCATTTTTTCTGTTTGTTTCGATAGGTTTAAGAAGTATTCTCCATTTACATGTTAAAATGCCAAATGCGCATTCGATTGTTCGTCTAGCGGTAGACAATCTGATATTAAAACATTTTCTTTCATTATTAAGTACTCGCTCGGGATAATGACGCATTAAATAATGTTTTAACGGATACGCTTCATCACCCACTAGGACGTAGGGTGCAATGACGTCAGAATTTGTAAGTCTCTTTAGCATAGGAATTTTATACTTATTTTTTTCTAGAAGCTTATACAGTGTTGATGCAATAAAAGTACCACCATCACTTTGCTTTCCTCGACCGCCTACTTCGACTGCTACAAATTTCCTTTTTGCGTCAGCCACAGCTTGCATGACAATGCTATTTCTTTTTTTATAACACCAATGTGCCGAACCAGATTTAGGTGTTTTTTTTATTTCGCAATGTTTCCCATCAATTGCTCCGATGCAGTGTGGGAAATTGCAGATAGCTTCAAAGTCTTCTGCAATAGCTTTCAAGCGTTGTTCTGTTGGTATCGGCATGTGAATAGGAACTAACTCGGTCCATAAAACACGGCACGTTTCGTGTACTATAGACGCAATGGTGCTTTTCCCCATACGAAAACTGTAAGCCAGTGCTCTAAATCCAGTTCCTGTTGACAAAAACCTGAAATAAAAAAGTAGAATAAAATATTATGTTATTGTTACAGAAAAACAACTGCGTAAGAAGTGGAAGAACCTGCGCGATCAGTTTCGAAAAGAAAAAAAGAAATTCCCTACGCCGCGCTCTGGTGACGGTGGCGATGAAATAGAGAGAGCACATGGCCATACTTTCAACTTATGCAATTCATAAATGATGACATTACACCTGAAGTCATGACGGGAAATCTGCATGACAGTGATTCGGAATCCCTCAACGAGTCTTGTCAAATTGAGCAATCTAATATCGCTGACGTGATGAGTCCAGGTACATCCACCTGCAGCAGTCGCACAAACGCCTCAAAGCGCAACAAAACGGCATCAGATTATAGAGATGAACTTATAGAATGTGAAAGAAAAAAAATTATGCTAATTGAACAGAAAATGGTGTCAAATAGTGACCAGTCGGAGAAATGTGATGATTATTATTTTTTTATGAGTCTCCTGCCACAAATGAAAAAATTAAGTGAATTACAAAAGTTACGCATTCGAAATAAAATTACCCAAATCATAATAGACGAAGCAGAGAGGATGCAGTTTTCTCAACCGAGATACGAGGAAAATTATGGAGGGTATTCTACTGGCAACTACCCTAATTATTAATTTGATTATTACATCTTTTTACTTACCTACTTCTTACTATTACATATAAATACAAAACTTTTAGTAAAATCTTGTTTTATTCTTACCTCAGAGTTATGAACAATTTCTCCTCAGGTCTAATACTTTTGCGAAAGTTAGTAACTTCTTTGGTGATTTTTTTGTGATATTTTACTTGACACGGGCATTCGAGTGTACTCAAAGAATTTTCTAGGGTATAATCTCAATACTTCATATAAGTTAAAAAATTCACGTTATTCCTCTGTTTTTATTTATTTCGTGCACACCATCTCTAGTGTTAAACACCTCCCATCTCAGGATCGGACTGTCTATTAAAAATAGCAAATCCTCGCCCATAGTTTGTAACACCTGATCCTGATATACGTCGAACAGCTACAAGAGCTCGCGCGTCACTGTGCAAACATTTTGAACCCATTCCAAAAATATTTGAAAAGCACTTCTTGGGAAAACAAGTTTTTCAAAATAAAGAGTATCTGATCCCATCATTTACGTCCAAAAAGGATACGCTGTACAGGAAACGAAAAAATTTTTTGAATGTCGGTACATCAAAGACTACAAGTAATGTGAGATTGCCACACCACATTGTGCAAGACTTTTTTTTATTTGATGATTATGATGGTGAAACGGATGATAGAATTATAATATTTTCGATGTTACCTGCTCAAAAGCTACGAGAATTATTCCAGACAATTGATATTGTATACGGAGATGGTACATTCAAGGTGACACCGTCGCCTTTTTACCAATTGTACACCTTACATATTGATATCGCACGAGACCAAAACACAATTAGTTTTGTACCTATTGTCTACGGCTTATTACCAAATAAGAACACAACAGGTTCTTTTCTGTACTTAGAAATCAATTTCGTATGAATACAAATGCGATTACGAAATTGCTGCAATCTATACTAATATAATATTATAAAGCTGCAGTGTTTGTTTGTTTGTTTGTTTGTTTGTTTGAACGCGCTAATCTCTGGAACTACTGATCCGATTTGAATGATTCTTTCAGTGTTGGGTAGTCCATTTATCGAGGAAGGCTATAGGCTATATATCATCACGCTACGACCAATAGGAGCGGAGCAGCAATGACAAATGTTGCAAAAACGGGGAAAATTGTATTTTTAATCATTTTACGCGGACGAAGGTCGCGGGGAACAGCTAGTTAATGCTATACGTGAAGTATATCCAGAAATAAAAGTAAAAGGCTGTTATTACCATTTTTTAAATGCTGTGTTTAGAATGAGTAAAAAATTGAATTTCAACGAAACTCACTTAGATCGCAAAATCACACAGTTGTGCACAAGTTTGGCTCTGTTACCACCCAAATCCAGTTTTTATTTCATTCCATTTTTGTTCTGTGTTTGGTGTCTGAAATATAAAACATAACGCCATTATACAGGGTGTAAACAGACCCTTCACGAAGCCTTCAACCAAGCATTCTGTACATCAAACTAAGTAACTTTACGCAAAAATTATTGCTGGGAAACGACTTTTTTTTTTGGGGTGAAAAATCACGTTTTACGGTAAAACTCAATGTTACGCACTCAAAACATTGTGCTGATGGATGGATTTAATAGTACGGGGGTCGTGAAGGTGTTTAAAGTAAAAATCTTACATAAGAAACACGTATTTAAAAAAAAACTTGTGAAAAAGTTGGAACTTTGACCCCCAATATCTCCGTAACTAGAAGGTTCCCAGGTATGGTCTAGAACAAAAAAATGATCGCAATGACGGGGGGAACAAGTACCTTTCGGCTTCGTTAAGGGTCTTTTTACACCCTTTATAATATGTTGTTTTAACAGATTAATGAAAATTCAAGTGTGATTATATATAATAACTCGGAAACACAAAATTCTGAATAACTGGAGGATAGTAACACTGAAGAAAATTCCAATGATGCCGTTATTCACAATAATGAAAGTAATCGCATTGAAAGGGAACAAAACGAAAGTCCAGCACCTCAATTTGCCGTCCCAGCAAAGAAAGCAGTAAAAAAAAGAGGACAGTAGATCCAAAAAGATAACGAAATACATGAAGCTATTGACAAAATTGCTAAGAGTGTTACTAATAGTACAAATTCGTTAATAGAAAATAAAGAAGATGAATTTGACGTTTTTGGAAAATATTTAGCTACGACTCTGCGTTCTTTGCCAAGCGAACTAGCAATTATTGCAAAAATAGACATTCAAAAGGCTATAACAGACATTCAATTAAGAGCGTTGAGACAACAAAACCAATCTCGACTGTTATCGTATGGTGCTTCAACGTCTGATTTCTATGATCCTCAAAATCCGGGATATTTTAGTTCAACATCTGAATCTGGTTTAGTCTATAATGACGACATGGATAACGTTTTTCATATCATGTAAAATATTTTATTGATAATTCTATTAGACCTACTTGTCTCGGTCGTATATTGATTCATCTCGTCGTTCATTGGTAAATCATGCCACATTTTTTTATTTCATTTAATGATTAGGTACTTATGTTTAATTGAAATGACTACTAAAAGTATAAATGTTTCACAGCTGTGTTAAAATTGAAATACAAATACTTATTTTCTAATGATAATGCGTATTATTTTACTACTTACTTTTATATAATCTGCCAGTGCTTCATAAATAGCTTCACATACTTGTGGTATAAAAGTGCTCATAATAGAAGGAGACACGCGAAATAAGTAATACAAGCTTCTGTAAGAATCTCCAGTAGCTAAATAACGTAATGTGACCTCAAGTTTCAATCTTGGAGATAATGCCTCACGAAATGGAGTGTCTTTTTTCTGAAGTCGTGTTTCTATTTTATTTAATAAATCTTCAAATAATTCATTAGATAATCTGAAAAAATTATCATGATCTTCTACATCACACTCCAAATCCAATTGTAACTCCTTACACAATGTTGCTGATGCGCCATGCCTCTTTCTATTTTTTAGTAAAGTTCGCACCCAAAATCTTTTTTTCTTTTTCTTCAGTGAGGCTAATAGTTTCTTCTTCAATAAGACACAGACAGTCAAAATTGCTCCACATAACATTAATTGTTGATCCATGACAAGAACGTCTGTTTCAGTGCCACTCTTGTTAATAACTGGCGACGAACATGGAGGTTCTCCTACACCCCGCACGCGGACCCTATCGACTAATGAAAACGGTTCCCCGAATGCGGGCCCTGTGGCACGCGTTCCAGAAATCTCTCGCATCTGGCATGCGGGCCCTATCGAGTAATGAAAACGGTTCCCCGAATGCGAGCCCTGTGGCACGCGTTCCAGAAATCTCTCGCACCCGGCATGCGGGCCCTATCGACTAATGAAATTGCGCCATTAAGACAGTGGATACGCTTTGCTACGCCTCTAACATGAATAAAGAAAAACTAATAGAGGAAGTACGAAGATACCCGTTTCTTTACGATCCTGGTGATGCAAAGTATAGCGACACAATAAAAAAAGATCAGGCATGGAAGAATATTGCTGGCGTTCTATCTGCAACAGGTAGATACATCTACTTACTTTCCTAATCATACTTTTATGTAGGCCTGTACTTCCATAATTTAAATTTAGAATGCCTATTGTAACTTATAGACTAAGCTTTATGTTAATTTTATATTTTAATATTGTGGGTAGATAAATAATAAAATCTGTAATGTATAATGATAATTTAATATATGTATTTATAGTGTTTTTTTAGTCATTAAGGAAAAGACGTTGGTACACTTGACTTCATGTTTTTGTATTACATATTTTGATACTGCCACGGAACTTGACCTTGAGGAGACAGAAAATATGATGTAAACTCATTCTTCGATGTTTGATAGTGCTTGCAATCTCGGCTCGTCGTGGATGATCTGTTGTTCAAATAGTCGTTGATTTCTGTCCTCGTTCATTTCGATAACATAATTTCGCATTACATTGTGTAAAATACATGTTGCAAATACCAAATTGTCAACATATTCTGGCATCAAATCAATATTTTTATTATATATACCAAACTTTTGATATAATATTCCGAACGCATTTTCCACTACTCTACGTGCCCGCGATAAACGGTAGTTAATATTTTTTGTGCATCAGATGGGGATTGTGAACGAGGATATGGCCTCAATAAGTGTTTTCCTAAAGGGAAAGCCTCGTCACCTAGGATAACATGAGGCATTTCTCTGTCAGTTCCAGGTAATGGTTTATCGTTCGGAATATTTAACGTATTATTTTCAATAGCCCTTCCAAATTTTGAGGACGCAAAAATACCACCGTCGCTATTTCTACCGAAAGCGCCTATATCGACAACTCTGAACCTACATTTATCATCGACTACAGCCAAAAGAACTATGGAAAAATGTTTTTTATAATTAAAGTATTTGGAACCACTGTTAGCAGGTGCTATTATGTTAATATGCTTTCCGTCTATGGCGCCGATACAGTTTGGGAAATTCCATTTATTATTAAATCCTCTTGCAATATTTTCCCATTCTTCAGTGGTTGGTGTACGCATGTAAACATTCTTCATATTATTAATGATTGCATTACATACATCTCGTATAATCAATCGGATAGTCGACTCTCCTATTCGAAAACTTGACCATAAAGTCCTTACTGAGGTTCCTGTTATCAAATATCTGCAACAAACTCAACTCAACAATATCTATAACAAATATAAAATATGTTATTAACAATATTTATAGCCGGCTTCAAATACCTAATCTTCTGCAGTGCTTTATATCATCCAAGTTATATTCTTTCTATAGGATTATATATTATTGATCATAACTTGGTCTGAGGAGCTCGTGGCTTAATAATAACAGCCGCTCGGGTCGATCTTTAGGTTAAGCCGTGCTTGCCTAGGTCGATCTGTGGATGGATGACCACCCATTTCATACCGAGTTTCCTCCGTGCCTCGGAAAGCACGTTAACCCGTTGGTCCCGGCTGTCATTTTTAGATCTTTGACGGTCGTTTGGTAGTCAGTAGCCCAAAAAGTCTGACAACCAGTCTTACCAAAGGGTATCGTATTACCCAGTACCAACTGGGTTGTGGAGGTCCGATAGGCAGTCGCTCCATGTAAAATACTGGTATTCAGCTGCATCCGGTCAGACTGGAAGCCGACCCCAACATAGTTGGGAAAGGGCTAGGCAGATGATGATGATGATGATCATAACTTGGTCTACTTAACCCACGGCTTTTGTAATATTTTCAGAAAATCTTTTTTAAATAATATTTTTTATTTCAGCATTAGAATGCAAGAAATCGTGGATCAACTTGAGGGAAGCTTATCGCAGAGCTTTAAAAAAACAAAAAACAAAAAGTGGTCAAGGTGCCTCTTCTTCTAAGAAATGGATATTCGAAGAAGAAATGAGTTTTTTAAAGCCACATTTTAAAGAAAGGCCATCTGTAACGTCCGTATCGGATAACGAAGAAAATGATACAATCAACGATAGCAGCTTTAGTTTGGATGATATAAATGAATTTATGTCCAATGATAATAATGATTCACAAACTGAAAGGAACACTTCTGCAGAAGAAAATCGTAAACAATCTTGGAGTTTGGAAAGCGTACCTACATCAACATTAATCAGACCACAAGCGTCAAATCCTAAGTTCTTTTCGAACATTATTAAAACAAATAAAAGACAGAGAAAAGATGACACTAGTTCTGCTTCGGGTCAACTACTAAAATATTTATTGGAAGAAGAACAGAAGCCGGAAGACGAAGACGACATTGATAAATTTTTCTCTAGTATAAAAGCGACTGTAAAAGAAATGTCCGCTTATAATCAGGCGATTTTGAAAACGAAAATATTTAATTTAGTTTCTGAGGCAGAAATCTTCTTAATTCAACAGCAAAACTATTACTTCAATAGTGGATCTGCTGGCCCCTCTGGCTACAATACAGGTTCATATTCCTCTACCTATAATACAGAGACATCAAAAACGCAAACTCTAAATGAAACTGCCGCAGCTCAAACCATAATTGAAGCTACCGAGTCGGAAGCTCACGGAGACACTTTAACTAATTTGTAATTTCCTTAATAATAATTATCACTTTAATAAATATAATATTTCATTGTGACTTTAAATTACTTACCTCAATGTTACTGCCAATTTTTCCTCTGCTGGTATCGCCTGTCTGAAAGATGTGTTTTTCTTCGTGATATCTTTTCGAATAAACGATAGTATATAATAAAATAAATATTTGGGCATATGAAAATATATGTAGAATTTTTCATCATCGTCAATCAAATGTCTAATATTCTTCCAGTATTCCCCTTCTGCTAGTCTTTTTTTTAACATATTATGCACCCAATATCTTCTTCTTCTTTTATTTTCCTGTTCTTCGTCGAGAGCAATAGCGATTATTGCTAGTTCGCGCAATGTAAACCGAGACATTATGAAAACGTGCAAGTCCTATGCGTGTTCAATCATAAATGCCATATAACAATATTGAGTTCGCGGTGACAGCAAGCTTGCACCTCGCGGCCACCGCGCGGACTGTGAGCTTACACGTCGCGGCCGGCGCGCGGACTGCGAGCTTGCACCTTGCGGACAACGCGTAGTTAGCGTGTCTGTTCAACAGCCTTTCTGTGTACAGATGTACAATAAATACATGGGCGGAGTGGATCGCCTTGATCAGAATATAGGCTGCTATCGTATCAGCATCAATAAAAAAAAATGGTAATGGCAAATGCTGATGTGGCCTTTGAATGCCTCGATGAACAACGCATTTCAGTTGTACAGACTTTCACCGGCTGGGCAACAGAAGGGTCATCTTGATTTTTTATCTTTCATCAGGACTGTAGTCACGACGTATCTGGCAAAGTATTCTTCGTCCCGCTCCATAGGCCGCCCACTAAAGCCAGCTACACGCAAAAGAAGGATTCCAGATGATGTTCGTCTGGATGGGGTTGGTCACATTATTATTTCCAGTGATACTCAAATACGTTGTGGTCAATACCATAAAAATACTACGAAAAAATGTCGAAAATGTAATGTCGGTTGCCATTCGAACTGTTTCGAGACTTTTCATTTGTAAAATCTCAATTTTATTTTCTATATTTCCTATGTTTTATGTTGTCAAATATAGATACTTAAAATAAATAAATATTGAATATGATTCTATAAATTAGTAAAATAAAAATATTAAAATATATGAAAAAATATTTCGCGTGGCGGACCGTGCTCAGCGCCCCAAAAATGGGGCGGTCAATATTTCCAAAATCCTGCAACAATCATCAAAAATTTTTAAAAATCATGTTTCTTAGGTATGTTTTGGCCTATAATAATATAAAAAGTTGCTGGTTTGCAAAAAAAAAAAGTTGAGCATATATGGGTTAAAATAAAATAAAAATAAAAACGTATGTTTTCTGAAGAGTGGTAGTTATGGAATTATAGTTTAAGTTATTATGATCACCTTCTAGTACTTATCAGTTAAGAAAATAAGTCGCCATTTGGAAATAAAACAGTCTTAATTCATTTTATAACATTTTTTTTTTCTTAAGCACAGACGTATTCTATACACTTGCAATCAATTTTGAATGGTAAGTACATAATGTTTAATGTACAATTTATCGTACTTCGACAATTTCTAATTGATGAGATCTCAAGCGCCTCATATCCACTCTACAATTCGCACAGCGAACGTTGCTTGCGCCGCCGCCAGTTAGCCCTGCGATGACTCGCTCGAGACAGCAGAGCTGCTCGGATCCATATGCGCGCCGGAGCGGATTGTAAAAGCGGGGCGAGAGTAAATACGTGCGAGGGCATTAGATGTAGGGCCAACAATTTCCACATTCTCATCAGAGTTGTCATTCAAAGAGGAGCCAGGGTCCAAGTACGCGCGAAGGTCGTCATTCGGGTGAGGTTGATCGGAGTCCATTGTCGTAAAAAAGGTCGCAAAAGAGCACAAACCACGGCAAAAAGAAAACTACGATAGCGAGTATTAGCTAACGCGCTAACGAGGAGGGGGATTACAGCTTACTGTCAAATCCATGGCATCTGTCAAAGGACAATGTTGCCGTATTTAGAAATAAAATCGATTATTTGCAACGATTGTTGGTCTCGATCAATTTAATAAAGGATAATATAAGTTACTTTGTCGCATTAGATTTATTATCTGTAATGGCAAAGGAAACGTCATGTGAATAAATAAATAAACGAAATAAATGAATTTTCATCTAAATACGGCAAAGCCGTAAAGGATACAGTGATTTAATCATTCTATGTTTATGTATGTGTAGACTATAGGATCTCTGTTCTGAGGTGTTTATGATCATAATAGTTTTGTCTTAAAAGATCGAGTAGGTTTCGTTCAAAGAAACTAAAATGGCCGTGACATCAGAAAAACTTTTCGCTAACCATAGAAATATTTAAAATCAGGTTAAAAACCAGGAATCCGACTAACGTATTGAGCAATATTATAAGCGCTTCCCAAAGTCAAGACCTTATAATACTTAAGTTTTAATTTAAATAGTACCTAGCCGACAAGTTGCTTTTTTTTTTCGCTGACGGTTTTAGTTTTTAAGTATTTTTTATTTTATACTAATCTTATATTTTATTTTACGCAATATAGTTTCTCAGCAAAGTCAAAGCTAAATAAGATGATAGTGTTAAGTGTACATGAAATAGGACAGAAGTGTATCTACACTGCTCATCATCATCATCAACCTCTTTTACTCTACGGCTGGAAAACAGTCTTGTCCTTCGATTGCACGCCACTATGCACACAGGTTCATTTTTAATGAATTAATTAATCCATATTAATTAATATGGATTAATTAATAATTAATCGATTGGATTAATCCGTAATCGATTATATTAATTAAATGAAATGAAATTGAACAAAATTATAATGGCAACCCTAAACTTCGCCTGGAAGTGAAACTCGCATTGATAATGTTAAATTACTTATTTATTTGTTATGATCACGGCGTCATATTTAGAGATAGAACTTAAACGAATAATTCCTACTTAAAAAACTTATATTTTTTGATTTTCTTTCAAAATGTGTCCGTGTGTCATATAATATGTGGGCCATAATTGGGCATTGTCTTTTGATTGTGAGAAACACAAATATCTATGCAGCTTATAAATGCTCAAGACATTGGAAAGATACAACATATGAAGAAATGAATGCATATTTTGGGCTTATGGTGTTGATATCAATAAACCCAATACCTGATATAAAGATGTACTGGTCTACTGACGAATTTTATAGAAATTCTGTAATTAGCAGTGATCGGAGTAGGTAGATTGATTTTTGGTACTTGTACCATAAATGCACACAGAAAGAATAACATGGATAAGCCATTTTTCCGGCAAGTAATTCCGGTATTTCCGGATTCAATTAAATATTGTTAATGTTGGTAGTGATAATTATTACTACTCAATTCAAAATTTAAAGGAAGGTATCAAAACTAAATTAATTCATTATTTATCTGTTGAATAATAAAAACAAACACACCAATAATCCACCAATTCCGGAGGAATGTCCATAGTAATATATACGTTTCGGATCAATGACCCCAGTTCAATCTACCTACTCCGATCACTGGTAATTAGTGAAGTCATGCCTTTCAAACGCTTTCAGAAAATCACAGAAAATTTTCACATTGATAACATATTAGAAGAAGCTCAACGCGATGACCCGAGCTATGACAAACTGTGTAAAGTACGACCAATAGTGGACGCTCTGAACGAAACCTTTCAACAAAACTGCTCCTCATCTCAAAATCAATCCATTGATGAGAGTATGATAAAATTTAAAGGCAAATCATCTATGAAACAATACATGCCTAAAAAAACGATTAAACGAGGTTAAAAATGCTGGTGTCGTTGCGACTCTAAAACTGGGTACCTCTATGAGTTCCAAATTTATACAGGCAAAACAGATAATACAGCTGAAGAGGGATTAGGGTGTAGAGTTGTTTTGGATTTATGTCAAAATGTGCCAGAAGATACTTTCATAGTTTTTGATAATTTTTTTACGAGCCTGCCGTTGCTGGAGATTTTGTATTCAGAGAAGATATATGCTGTAGGAACCATTCGAGCGAACAGGAAGGGATTGCCACCAGAAATTAGCAAGCAAAACAAAGATCTAAAACTGAGTCCTGGTGAGTTCATCTTCAAATATTCCAATCCTATTGCATGCATTAAATGGATGGATACAAAAGATGTATTAGTAAGTACTACAGCGCATGATCCAAGGTCTGTTGAAGTAATACAAAGGACACAGAAGAACGGCTCAAAAAAAGCAATGTTTTGTCCAGTTGCTATAAAGAAATATACAGAACACATGGGAGGAGTCGATCTATTTGATCATTATAGATCCTCCTATCCTCTGAATCGCAAGTCAAGAAAATACTGGCACCGTTTGGGTCAACACCACTATCTAGTGTCACTAGATATGACAAAGCAAAGAAGGAAAATGTAGAAATTTCATGTCCAAAAATGGACTGGTGGATTTAATGGACAGTTTTTTGGGAAGGTTCCATATTGCTGTAAGGTCAAAAAAATGGTATTTACGTATTTTCTCTCATTTGCTTGATCTTACGGTAATAAATGCGTGGATCATTTACAAAAAAAATGCAATGATGCGAAATATGCCAAAAAAGAATATACTTTCCATGGGGCAATTTCGTAATGAATTGGCTCAAGTTTTGTGCTCATTAGGATCCAACACAGAGGTCAAAAGAGGACGTCCAAATTCCAGCTCTTTGGAAATTGAAATCCAAGCAAAAAAGAAGAGAGGGCCTACAGTTGTTCCTCCACCAAAAGACATTAGAAGAGATGGTAGTGACCATTGGCCACAAGTTGGCGTTTCACTGCGATGCAAATACCCAAAGTGTAAAGGATACTCTACAATCAGCTGCAACAAATGTAGGGTTAACTTATGTCTTAATAAAAAAACAATTGTTTTATTAATTTTCATCAAAATTGAAATTATTAATTACTTTGCATATTACTTTAATTTGTACTAAGCTCGTATGTTCATTCTGCATAATGATGGAAATTTACATCAAAGCGTTTTTAATAAAAAAATAATACTTACAAATGCCAAAGATTTTTTTATTATTTTTCCCATTACCTAGAGGTCCAATTACATGCATATGATTTTTTTACAATAATAAAAAAGTCATGCAACTAAGGGTTAATTTTATTCCACAATTTAAATAGATCTATGTTATTATAAGGAACAAGTACCTACCTATAGAACCAATTTTTAATTCGTGTTTTGGGTAACTATTATATAATCTGTGGTTTGGGTGTTTGTGACGATGAAGAGGGGAAGAAAGTTCGTTGTGCCACTCGAAGAGCAAAAAAAGGTTTTCTTGCAATACAACAAGTATTTTTCAAGTAAGTCAGATTTACCAGCATCTACTGATCCACTGTTTAGTGAAATTAGTACTGCCTTAGACAATAAGATTACGAAACAGGCACTGTACCTTTCGGTGAAGAAAAATTTTGATTATTTCTTTAGCCCAAATGATAATATTTGCTGTGAAGAACCAAGCCCATTTACTTTTAATAAATGTGATAATAGAGAAGAAAAAAAATGCAAAGACGTGAACAAGAAATCGCTTGGAAAAACAGTCATTTATGATTTTTTTAATTGATACGTATCAATGGGAGCGTCCGCAACCAATAGTTAAACGCATAAAATTAAATAAAGGATCTGAGTCTGTTTTTAGAATGAGAAATCTTTTGCCTAAACATCAGTGGGCCCATCAATTGCGTGAAAAAATTTGGGAGGTCCATCCAATAGCACACACTTGGACATTTAAACAGTATTCTATTTCTATGAACACCAATATAACGTGCATCGGATCTTGTAAACAATGTGAAGCTGATGCGAAAGTTATTATTAGCTGGCCTTCGGATAAAATAGCTCAGTGCAAATGCATAATAACAAATTACGACGAAAATTTCATTCATCCTCCAATGATTTGAATTCATTGATATATTGACGAAAATTTTATTATTGTTTAATTTTACTTAGGTTTGAGGTTAATAGAAACGGAAAAGAGGTGAATAGATACGTAGTACGGGTTCAATAGATACGACGAATGGGGTTAATAGACACGGGAAAGGGTTTAATGAAAACAAAAATGATTAGAAAAAGCCTCGACTAGGGTTGTCAAATAGCGTATAAGTACGTATAAGTTGCACAATTAACATTAAATATTTTTTTGTTATAGGTAGGTACAAAATGCCTCATTTGTATAAGCCAGACCCAAGAGGAAAAAGATACAAAAAGTATGATGAATCTATAATACAACAAGCTGTTGAAGAATATAGAAAATCGAAAGTTTCATTAAAGATTGTAGCTGAAAAGGATAGATAAGTCAGTCTTATATAGGCATAGTACAAGGACAATGCGAAAACAAGGTGGACAAACCATTTTTTCGGAAGAGGAAGAAAAGAATATGATAAAATATATATGTTACGGGCAACGTGATTAACTGGGCATTATTAATAAGGGCCGGCCATTATTAATAATGCCCAAGAACGTCGGGCAAAGTGATTAATTTATCACTTTGACCGGCCACTATGAATAATACCCGACGGCCCGTGGTCCATGTAATAAGTCAGTGTTTGAGATAGCTTGAATTTATCACTTGGACCGGGCAGTAGTAGTTCACCAAAAATTAATTCAATTTTTTTTACTTTACAAGCAACGATTGGCAAAAACATTATTTGTCATTTCATCATTCTACAACAACAAGTTTACCAAATATTTCACTTTGCAAAATAATTATCCGGTAAACTTTTATTTAATAACGTATTATTTGACAAACAATTCATAATTTTTAGCATAATTGCTTAAAAAAGAGAAAATAAATGAATTTTGTTTTCTATAAGCTTAAACCCTCCAAACAAACACAGATGCTGACCCTAACCCTAGACGGTCGACGTCAGGGGCACCCCGAGTTTCGGTTAGTTAGGTTCCTTTAAACCCTGCAGACAGAAATAGGAGCCCCGCGCAGCGGGGCTTCGTCGACTCTATTGTAAATAAATGATGTTTAGTAGAAACGTGATTTATCCTAATAGTTCACCTATTTTATTACTTTGCCCAAGATAGGGTGGGCATTATTCATAATGGCCGGGAAAAGTGATTAATATGGTCATGGATCACATTGCCCAATTGAGTCGGGCATTATGAATATAGACCGGCCATTATGAATAGTGCCCGGACTTATCAAATTGCCCGTAACATATACACTGTTAAATTTTGATCGTTTTAATCCCGCGGAGAATCGATCCGGTCCATGAAACACTATCGATTTGTGAAGATAAAATTAAAAAATAAAATTCTTTTTTTTTTTAAACTCGAATTAATTCTCGCATGAGTGAAAAAACAATGCGAACCGTAAGTAGGCAGCATTCGGTACTAACAACTATTATGCGTAAACGCAGTCAACGTGGACTCACAAAAATTAGCCAATCCTAGACCAAGCCCCGCCCCCAAACCCCATTTGATTGGCAATGCAAAAGCCGCGCGTCCCGCGCGCTAAGGGCAACACAGGACTACGTCATGTAACAATTCAGTTTCTCTAAGGCGTCATCGGTGTGTTGTTGTTACGATAATCCTTGTCGCGCGAAAGTAATGGCGTCTCGTAATTACGTGTACTCCAACCTGTAGTTCGTTGCCATGGTGCAATTTTACGCGGGTTTTGATGCGCAAGCGGCTCGTCGTCTCTACAGCGAACCAAACCACTTGCAATCATGCCAGTGGATATTAAACAATCGCGAAGTTAATATTCTGTGGACGGACGAATCGACTTTTACGCGTGTAGGACTATTTAATCAACGAAATGAACATTTTTGACACGTGATTAGTGAGTGTAGTCATCAAGTGCGCGAACAATTATTACGTACCGCGAAGTGTCCCTTAGTATTAAATAAATCAAAGGTGATTTAGGTATGTAACAGAACTTATTTTAAATCATTATAAATAATTTTGATTCCACATTTTTAAATTCGCCATAACGACACGATTACGATTATGACGGTCTTAAGCCCGTAAAAGTATGAAGGAAAATTTGGAATCGTTTAATTTGTTAACGCGAACATCAGCTGAGCGAGTCAATAACCTAACTTGTAGGTAGGTACGCAGTACGACGACCAGACGCACGCGTAGGCAACTAGCTCGTGGGGCTACTACTGAATTCATTCATTTTGCGAGTATTACGTTATCACTTAATATATATTTTTTTTAAGGGATACAGTGCTGTGCACGCTTTTGATGAATAGTATTTTGTAAGTTAAACCACCGCACAGACGAGTATTTCATCAAAATATCCGATCAAAAGTCGAAAAGTCGAAATTTGTTATATTGCTTTACAACTATTGTATCGTGAGAGCCAGATAGCTATTACGTCACTTAACGGTAAATTTGGCCATGCACCGCCCCTCCACCAACCGTAGCAGCAGTCGGAACCCAGTCGTTGCGTGAATCGTATGTCTTTGTTCTCTACACTGCAGTTAAAACGTGATCTTTAAATTGCATTTAATCTGTGTTTGGTGAAATTGTGTGATAACCATTATGGATATTTTGGAAGAAGGTATGTCGTTGCTTTATAAAAGCATGTTTATTTTGAAATTACACTTTATTTAAGTGACATTTTGCACCTTAAATGTACTCCATAAAAATTCAACTTTTATTTTGTAAACTCTGTAATTAAAGGTGTTTTTGTTTATGAGTTAAACCTAGTTAACTTAAGATTTTGGATGTAACATATAGTTTCGTTATTCTTGATAAGTATTTTAAAGGAAAATTACCCGCATATACACGCCATTTTTTTTAAATTATTTTTTACGAAATTAATCGAAATCAGGTTTTATAAAACAGTGTTTTACATTTATTTTTCTATTCCAGAATCTCCAATGACGACGATGGAGATGACTAGAAAATCGCTCTATGAAGTCATAAAAGAGTGTTCGGACAGAAAAATTTACCAAAAGTTTGAGTTTTTAGAAAATCGTCTTAAAATAATCACGAAATGCCCTGAAAATAAACAAGGTTCGTTGAGAAGTGCCTTAAAATCATTTAAGTATCAGTTTAAACAAAAATGGACAGCCGTCAGTAACAAAGAAGAACGCTTCTTAACAAAAAATGAACAATGGCTAAATACTTTTATTACACTGCCTGCGTGGACAACAAAAAAGGCCGGCCGACCAACTAAAGAATTCAAGGAATTGAGCGATCAAGCAAAGAGGCGCAAAACAAAGGATTTGAGGGATCAAATACCCTTTGAAGAGTTAACCTATGCAGCCCGAATGAGTCAACGTGCTGCAGGACATGGTGACGCGGCTAAAGTTATGAAAGATATGACTTTAACGCCAACAAGAGCCAAAAAGTACAGAACACGTTATAATTCAACACAAAATGTGGTAGTCAAAAAGCATACACCATCACAAGCATTAGCTATTTTCGTGGAAGCTGATTTGACAAGAAAACAATACGAAGTTATTCATGCTGCAAACAAAAACGTTTATCCGTGTTATTCACTTGTTAAAAAAGCCAAAAAAGACTGTTATCCGCGTGAAGAGTCTATGGGAATTACAGAAACATGTGCTGAGATAAACTTGCAGGATCTTCTGGATCATACATCTGCACGGTTATGTATGTACTTAGATGAAGTACTCGAGAGTATAAATGAAGAAGAAATAAGCTCTTTAGAGCTATTATCAAAATGGGGTTGTGATGGTTCACAACAACAACAACAATTTAAACAAAAATTTGGTAACAGTACAGACAGTGATTCTTCGATATTTCAGAGTTCATTTGTGCCCTTACGACTGATTTGCCATATTGGTGACCAAAAGAAGATAATTTGGCAAAACCCAGTACCTTCTTCTGCAAGATACTGCCGACCCATACGAATCCGTTTTGTTCACCAAAACAAAAGACATCACAAATGAAGAAATCTCTTACATAGAGAATCAAATCAAAACCTTAAAAAAAAGTGAAATACCGAGAACAAATGGTGGTATATTTAAAATAAAGCACACATTAGCCTTTACCATGATTGATGCAAAGGTTTGCAATGCTGCAACAAACACGCTATCGACTATGAGGTGCTATATATGTGGGCAAACATCAAAAGACTTCAACAAACTTATTAAAAAAAAACATAGAGAATCCTGATAGTCTTAAATTTGGGCTGTCGACACTACATGCCAAAATTCGATTTTTTGAATCACTTCTTCATTTATCATATAAAATACCTTTAAAAAAATGGCAGGCTAGAACTAAAGAACATAAAAATATAGTAACAGAAAGAAAGAAGAAAATTCAAGAGGCTTTTAAAGAGGAAATGGGGCTGCTAGTGGATATTCCGAAGGCAGGGTTTGGGAACACTGCAAGGAGGTTTTTCCCGAAACTTTTTCCCGCATCCGATACGCAGAAATTTGAAAACTTTGCTGAACAAACTGCAAAGCTATATGTAGATTTGTATGAGTGACATCCCATGTCGCCTACAATGCACAAAATTTTAAGACATGGCGCCACAGTAATTAATCACGCTATTCTACCTATTGGCCAGTTGTCGGAAGAGGCGGCTGAGGCCAGAAACAAACACTTCCGCATGTATAGGCAGAATTTTTCCAGAAAGTTTTCGCGCGAAGACTGTAACAAAGATGTCCTAAACAGACTTCTGCTTACTTCGGATCCTTTTTTGAGCAGTACCAGGCAAAGGCAATGAAAAAAAAGTAAGCCATTTTCCGTTGAAGCATTAGAACTCTTGCTCCCGGAGACATCGTACGTCTCGTCTACAGAGTTTGACAATGAGGAGGAGGACGGATCTAGTGAAGGTGATTCTGATTAGAAGATTTGTGATGTAAAAACTTTTTATTTAAACTTCATGTACAGTAGTGGTACAAAGGCGGACTTAATGCAACAAGGAATTCATTACCAATCAACCATTCTCTAATTAATGTAAAATTGTAATGTGTCTGATGTTTTAAATAAAAAATTATCACATTAAACTACTTTTTATTTTATATCCAATCTATAAAAATCACAAAATAATTTTGATCGACTTTTTAAGTCAAATACTCGTCTGTGCACCGGTCCAAGGGATTAAAACGATCAAAATTTAAGCGTGTATATGTATGTGCAGAGTGGGGCTATCCTCTAGATTCTGTATATATATATATCCATAGATGAGCAAATGTGCGCAACCAAAATAGGCCATTTCCTCAAACAGTACCTTCCCAACAAACCCCACAAATGGGGGTTCAAATTATTTGTCCTCTGTAATTTGATGGGCTATGCATACAAATTTCAAATTTATGCTGGAAAAGAGGCTGATGATAGATTGCCAAATGAACCCTATGTTGGAGTGGTTGGGCAAACAGTACTGAACCTTCTCATAGTAGTTCCAAGGCAACAAAACCACATTGTCTATTTTGACAATTTTTATACGTCCTTGCCTTTGATGTGCGTATTAGCTAAAGAGGGAATTCACTCCTTGGGATCTATACAACGAAACCGCTTGGGTAAGTCATGCAAGCTTCCATCAAAACAGGATGTTATGAAAAATACAGTAGCCCGAGGTTCATACGATGAATATGTCACAAATTTCGAAGGCGTAGATATAACCACCGTAAGCTGGAAGGATAACAAGCAAGTTATATTAGCGTCAACATATGTAGGATCCGAGCCTGTAGAGAATATTGATAGGTTCGATAAAAAAGAGAAACAGCGGATTGCCATTAGATGCCCCAAATTGATAAAAGAATATAATGCTCACATGGGGGGCGTTGATTTGATGGACTCCTTTCTAGGAAGATATAAAATCCGAATGAAGAGCAGAAAATGGTACATGCGCATATTTTATCATCTGCTGGATTTATCCGTTATCAATGCCTGGATCCTATACAAAAAAGTTTCCACTAAAAATGGTGTACCACAGAAAACTATACTGAATCTAGCTGATTTTAGGTCGGAACTGGCCGATACGCTGTGCAAGTATGCTCCAGCTGCTGCCAGAGGGCGCCCGAGCACAGAGAGATTGGATCAAATGGATCACAGCCAGATAAGGACAGAAACCCGAGGTAGATGTATGATGCCCTCTTGCTATTTAATTTACTCAGCATTATAAAATGTGCTAAATGTAACGTCCATTTGTGTTCAAAAAAGTCAAAAGACTGCTACACAGTATTCCACAGCTCTGTCAATATCTAATTGTTTGTCTATTTGCACTATATTATACTGTAGTATAATATAGTGTACTAATGCATACTGTATCGAAAACGATACTTGTAGGTTTTTTGAAAATAAAAGGTATTAAAAAAAAATGGATTTTTTTTTTATCTTACCGGTCATCTAGACCACTTTTTATAACACATATATTTTTTCCGATTGAAAATACGTTGTTATGCATTTACGGGTTAAAATATCTTTTAAAATTTTCTCTAACCACAATCGCACTCATGTTTTTATCATTTCCTACGATTGGCATTAAACTCTGCAGAGCCCGTTCTACGTTAGGTGTTGACGCATTATTATGTGATGTTCTAGGTTGACGTCCTCTTTTGTTCAAAAAGTTATGTAAATTAATGGTAGGTAAAACTACTTTTATTAATTGGTTAGGCTCTAAACGAATTCTTCTGGAATATATGTCGAACCTCTGCGTCAAAATTCCGAAAGCACACTCCACTATCCTTCTAGCACGGCTAAGTCTATAATTATATATTTTGATTTCATCGTTATTGCGTGCTTGCTCAGCTGGATAAGGGCGCATGAGTTTGTAATCCAAGGGAAACGCCTCTTCACCTACGAATACATGTGGCATAGAATCAGCAGTACCAGGTAAACATTTTACTGGGGGTATGTTCAGTGTACCATTCATAAACTTTCTCCCAAATTGAGAGTTTGAGAAAATTCCTGCATCACTATTTTTAGGAACCAAAATCCACAATAACAAAATTATTTTCTGCATCTACAACTGCTAGTAGTACTACACTGAAAGTTTTTTTGTAATTAAAAAACATGCTACCACTATTTTGAGGTGCTTGGCACACAACATGTTTCCCATCGATTGCGCCGACGCAATTAGGAAAGTTCCAAATTGTTGCAAATTTGTCTTCTATTGCTTTCCAATCTTCTGTAGTTGGTGCCTGTACTACTATCGGCGATAATATATCCCATAATGCTTGACTTGTTTCCAATACAATTTGACGAGCTGTTTCCTTCCCCATTCGATAATCATATGCTATTGATTTCAGACTGTTTCCATAAAATAAATACCTGCAAGAAAATTAGAGTGTCTTAACAATCATGTAAATGTGCCTACTTGCCTACAATTTTATTTTCTTATTTTCAGTTGAAGATTGCAAAAAAAAGTGGACCAGAATTAGAGAAAACTATAGGAAGGCTTTAAAAAAAAAGACAAACTCCCAGGAGTGGCTCTGCGGCAACAGTGACTCGTCCTATAAAATATGAAAACATTCTTTCATTTTTAAATAAAAATTATAAGGACAGAGCCACAGTTACAAACTTATCACCAACGTCTCCACCACAAGCACAAGACTTAACAGATAATGAGAGTCAGTCAACTGAAACTACAGCTTATGATTCAAGTACACATCAAACAAACAATAGTAGTAGATCAAGCGAGTCACATACAGGAGAACAAAGTCTAGCAAAAGTATTAGATAATTATTTAAAGAGCAACAAGGCCAAGGAAAATAATGATCCCATAACAATGTTTTTCTTAAGTATGACACAAACGGTCAAAACATTTCCTTTAGAGATACAACTGGAAGTGAAGAAAAAATTTTTTGAAATGGTAAGTGATGCGGAATCTGCCTTACTTCGTACTTATCACCCTAGTACTCCTCATTTTTCAAGGTATGGTTATACTAGTAATATAGCGAGTACAACGACGTCGTCTATGGGGTATGCATCAACTGCAACGACGTCTTCTGCGAGATATACACCATCTACAACGACGTCGTTGGAAGGGTATACACCAACTACAACGACGTCGTTGGAAGGGTATACATCAACTGCAACGACGTCTTCTGCGAGATATACACCAACTATAACGACGTCGTTGGAAGGGTATACACAAACTACAGCCACGTTGTCGTCGACATACAATGAACAGTTTGATGATTCTATCTACTAAGAAAATGGCAAAATTATGTGTAAATCTACATCAAACACTTATTTGATATTGAAGTTGTGATTATTAAATTATTGTTGTTGTTTCCCATGGATGATTAAACTTGTGATATTGTTATTTGAGGAGAAAAGCGTTTACTTATTGTAGTTGTGATTATAAAGAAAAAGTTGTTAATTGTTTCTCAGATTTGATTAAAGGATTAATTAATAATAGTGTATTTTACTTACTTTAGACAAACACACAATCTTTGTTTCACTGAGATGCACTTCCGGAACTTTGTGTTTTGCTTTTGGAGAGTAGGCTGCAGTAGGTCAACTAATTCATTAAAATCATTTAAAGTCATTCCATAATAATCTACGAAACTATCTGGATATGTAACTAAATCCGGAAAATGCGTAACATATTGTCCATGAACCGCTCTCTGCTTCCAAAAAGGATGAACCCAGTATCTCCGTTTTATTTTGCGAATGCGTTTCTTTTTATTATTTTGATTTTGTATTTCTTGCAAAATACACGCTAGAATCACTGCTCTCTCTTCCGTGGTCCTATCCATCTCGCGCTTGAAACTAAACTGATCATGAAAGAACGCGGCAGTATGCCACCCATGCTGCAGCATGCTGACGCGTGCGATCGCCGTTTTTGTCTGCGGAATGCGACAGCGCGCGTTCGCATGCGGCAGCATACTGCAGCACGTGGTAGCACAGGCGGAACAAATGCGATTCCGTGCTGCCAGATGAGGTCCAACCCTTATGTGTAAATAAACCTGGGTTATATGTGTAAATAAAGCCTCGTATCCACTAGGCAACATTTGGCGCGCGACACGTGAATCTCAACATGTTCGGCAACGCTGCACAACAGCGCGCGACGTTGCCAGCTGGCGCGCAACATGACGCGCGGCTTGTTAAGAGCATAAGCGCTCTTATGGTGGGTACAGATTGGTGCAATGCAACATGTAATGCAACATGCAATGCAAGAATTTGAGGTCCACATTGCTGCAATGTATCATGTAATGTAACAGAATTCCCATAGTGTGGACGCCTCGCGCGCACGAACTGCGCCTGGGTCGCGCACGCTCCGAGCGTTACAACTCGTGCGCGGCTCGATCCGAGATTTGTCGGTTTTTAGTACGAACACAAAGGGGCGCGCAGCTTAATACAAGGTACTCTGTGGCGCGCAGTATGCGCAGGACTCAGCCGTGGACGGTCGTTCATTTCGTTCGCATGCGCAACGATCATGGCGGTGAAAGAGGGTGCGTGGAGTGATGACGAGTCACTTTTATTGATAGAGGAATACAGAACAAGGGAAGTTTTATGGAACCCTCAAAATGAAAACTTTTATAAACAAAATTTTAAGAAAGATGCGTGGGACGAAATCGGAAATGTATTGAAAATAACAGCAGAAAAGTGCAATAACAAAATGACAAGTCTTCTCTCTTCTTACCGCCGTGAAAAAGGAAAGGAAAAAAAATCCAAGGGGACTGGAAAAGGTAAGAATAACGCATTTTATTTGTTTGCATATAGGTATTTATTACAATTTAAGTAATCAAAAAATTAAGGTAAGTACCTACTTAGATAATAAAATCAAATTACAAAAAAAGTACAATGGAGTTTATAAATCTAAAAATATTTTGTTGCATAAACTATTTATACCTAGTTACCTAGCGAATAAAAACATATGTATATTCAATTTATACAGGATGTTTTAAGTCGATTAAATAATAAATAGTTGATAGTTAAACGTGGCTGCCAAGGGATTTATTTTTAATTTATTTGTTTAAACTCAATATTGACGACGTTTTGTAGGAGCTAGAATAGTATTGTTATTATGCATTAAATAACAGAGTGTAGCACCACCGAACGCGGAACGCCTACAGCCACGCGCCACACAAGTTCATACAACACTACTGTGTCGGGACGTCGCTCACGCACACCACGTTAGGCCCCGCCTCGCCTATATAAGCGGACGCCGCACGAGCACTCATGCCTATAGGCTATAGGCGGAGGTGTGCTATAGGCTATAGCACACCTCCGCTGCGAAACGCAAAGGGCGAAACCGCAATAGTTTCGCTGTGAGTTGTGAGTTCTTTGGTGGCGAAACAGGAGCGAAATTCCCTGCTCTAACGTACAAAACTGACTATGATGTTGTCTCTTTCTAACACGATTTCGCTCATTTGCTCAGGTGCCGTCTACATCTCCGCCCGTTGACCGCTATTTTGGAGCGGTTCCGCGTGTGCACTCGGACGCGTCTGTAGCAATCGACTATTTATGAGAGCGAAATAGGAAAGATGGATTTGGAATTTACGGAAAAACTTATACAAGCAGTGAGAAATAGACCAGTTTTGTACTTACTAAATCACCCTGACTACAAAAACTACTACTACTACTACTACTTTTTTTATTAATATCATGCACCCAGGTACTACGCCTTTTTAAAGTTGTTGACCACAGTAAGATTAGTTCCTCTTCTGACTCCGAAAGCGACGACATTTTATTTCGATTGTTATTTCTCAACTGTTCTAGTTTTAGGTTTCGCTAATAGTTTCGCGTAAGTGAAGTACTGTTGTACAGCGAAACTCGCGCAGCAGTTTCGCAGTTGTTGTTTCGCAGCGGAGGTGTGCTACAGGCATCAGTCTGCGTTAGCGCGCCGCTGTTGAACCACGCATTGGAAGAGCTCGCCTAGCCTAGACGCGTCTCCCCTCGCGCCCCACGGTGACGTATCCTTACTGTTTCGTGACGCACCTCGCGAACGTACGAACTGGCCGGGAACGTATCGTGTAGTTTTTATATTCATCGTACCTAGATAAGCCTAGTTTGTACAACATTGTTTGTGGAATAAACTAATTGTTTATATTGAGCCTACGTTTTTATCATACCCGCTACAATAGTTTATTATTAAAAGAATTATGTGCAGTAACTAAGAATAGGTCAATAATTAAAGTAAAGCTAGTAAATAAATAAAAGTGTATTAATGTATGTGTGTTTTATTGCAGGTACTTCGGACACATACACAAGTCGATGGTTTGCCTACAATGCTTTAAAGTTCTTAGACGATAGAAACACACCAAGAAAGAGAAAAAATACGGTAAGATTTAAACTACGAGCATCTGTCTTGCCAAGAAACCTTTCCTTCATTCATAAAATAATCAGCTAATTCGTCTCTGATAGCATTAAGATGCGCAGGTAATCGTCTAGGGATATTTCTTACAGGCAGTATTGATGTGATGTTATTATTATTTTGCCTCCACGTACCTTCATTTAAAGAAGAATGACCAAATTGGACCAAAAATTGTTCAAATGCAACATTTTACTCTATGGAACCGAAAAAATCTGTCCCACAGAAACATAAATATAACCTAAAATGTGATTTTATGAAAAAGTTGCATATTTTACTTTTTTACACAGGTAGGTGACCTTTTCTTATCGCAGATAATTAGCTTACACGCGAGTTTGCTTTCCTTGTACGTTGTTCAATAGTTGTGTGAGCGAGAAGGCGATAGAGCCACCTTCTCGCTCACACATGTATGCGCTTTGCATTGCAACTGTGCAATCCTTCTGTAACACTCTTCGCTTATAGTTGTGTACTGTGCGAATATTTTCTGTGGATATCCTGTGATTACGTGTTTGACCCTTGCATTACGTTACCTGGACCTGATTTTAAGCCCTGTGATTTGGATACACTGTTTTAAAGATGTTTCGTGCATCTGCTGGACAAGTGTGTATATTAGTATTGTGTGGTAGATCAGTGCGGTCGATCAGAAGAAGAATACTAACTACGCAGCTTTTTGAAGAATATCCAATCGCTGCAAACAATATAACTGAACGAGTTCTTCCTTATCATGTGAGTAACTAAATAAAATACTTAAATGATTGCAATAATGACTTATTTAACCATGTAACAATGCATAGAGTGCATGTCACGAAAGAAAGCCCGCGGAAAATTGTGGTACTACATTTTTTTATGCAATGTAATGTAATGACATAGACACTAGCGCCGCGTCAAAGGAACTTCAGTAGCGGCGCTATTCATTCATTGGTTTATTCATGTACTGAATAACATTTATTAAAAAGATGTGAATGTGTGATGTGTAATTGTATCTGAAACTATTTGTTTCAGATACAATTTAACAACGCCGAGTTTATCTGTCAGCCTTGCTGGCGACGCGAGGCATACCCACCAAGACGTAGTGCGTCTAGTGAACGTGAACAAGAACCACCAGTACGCCCTTCTGAACAGCCAGCAGATCAACCTGTGATAGAACCAGATCAAGCCGAGGTACAACCAGATCAAGCTGTGGTACCGCATGCTGGTGATCAACGTGGAGCAGTAGTTGAAGAACAAGATATTCAACATTCTATTATACAGTTACCACATATTAGTCGGGCACCGAATACTTCAAACTCTTGCATTTTATTCGGATGTACAGGCGAGACAAGGCATCGGATACCAAAGCACATGAAAATCCGTTTGTTGAAAGATTTTAACTACTACGCACCACCTTTTGCACGCGTTTGTGAAGAACATTTGCTTTTAAATGATTTTGAGATTTTATTGTCAGCCAGAAATGTAAGTCATGACTTTAACGAAGCTCACATCATGGACATGATGCAGATTTTGAAAACTATGCCGCAAGAGGGAAGGGTGGATTTTGAAAATATAGAAACCATGGATCCAAATGAAGTTTACTTTCTGACTGGTCGAAGTTTCGAACAGTTCAACAGAATGTTTGTAGAAACGCCATCTTTGTCTAGAAGGAGCAAAAGACCCAAAACCGCTTTGGCAGCATATTTGATTAAGTTAAGAACTGGTGAAGCCAATACAAGACTGGCAGATATGTTTCACATAAGCCGAACAACTTTAGAAAGAGAAATGAAAACCGCAAGAGACTGTATAAAAGAAGAATTTACACCTCTACATTTGGGTTGGGATCACATCACAAGGGAAGTGCTTATGCGAAACCTTTTTGTACCTCAAACTCTGTTCGGAAACCGAGAACAAAACAAATGTATAATTATACTTGATGGTACCTATGTATACATACAAAAAAGTAGCAACTTCCTCTTCCAAAGATTGACGTATAGCCATCACAAGTTCTTAAATCTACTAAAACCATTCCTAATAGTCTGTTGTGATGGCTATATAATTGAAGTAGCAGGTCCCTATTCAGCGACTACATCCGATGCAAGCATCTTAAATAAATTAATTGATGGTGCGAACAGTGTTTTAATTGGTTTTTCCAAGAAGGAGATGTTCTCATTTTGGATAGAGGTTTCCGAGATGCCGTACCAAACGTAGAGTCTTGTGGCTATGATGCCCATATGCCTAAATCTGTTTCAAGGGGCGAAACTCAATTAACAACGGCTGACGCCAATAAGTCTCGATTAGTGACGATTTGTCGATGGGTCGTGGAAGTAGTAAATGGCCGCTTCAAGAGAGATTTTAAGATTTTCAGGCAAGATTATTTTAACAGAGCTCTGCCTCACATGCAGGACGATTTAAGGAATGCCGCGGCCATCACAAATGCTTTCCACGACCCAATCACTGATAATGTTAATGCTTCTGGTTTTATGGAGAGAATTAATAATAGAGTCAATATTGAAAACTGTCTCGCACAGTATGTCATTGACTATAATCTTAATAGTCGGCGGATTCCGTTTCAAAGTATGTCTGCCGAGTTACCTGATGTAAGAGAATTTCCAAGGTTGTCTGAGGAAGAACTTGTTATGTTTGCGTTAGGAACGTATCAAATAAAACTAGCCAGGAGTTATTATAGTGAACACGCTCGTAATGGCGTATATACAATAGAAGTGTACAGAGAAAATGATGATTTGAATAATCTTTTAAATAATTATAATATAACTGGTAATAACTTCTGGCTATTAAGAGGTAAAGTCCATTCTAGGCATACCAGAAGCCGAATTTATCATACATATATACTTGTAAACTCAGACCACCTTAGGTTGGAGGCTTTAAATCATTATTATTGTTCGTGTAAGAGTGGCAGACGTACTTTGGGCACATGTGCTCATGTAATGTCTATAGTATGGTTTTTGGCATATGCGCGGTACGAAAATATTGACCATCCAGCACAGTTTTTAGACAGTATTGTAATAGATGAAAATGATTTATAATACGCATTCTATATTACCATCTGTGCAGAATAGTGAGTCATGAATAACATTTAAAATAAATTGTTCGAAAATAAACAATTATTAAATAACTATGTCGTTCTTTTAATTCATTATTCATCTATTTATTTAGTGAATCCTTATAACAACATTTTTAACAAGCAGAAATAATATACAAAAAAAAAATTGTTGCAAGCGAAAGTGTATTGTTGCAGTATTATATAACGTCGAATTACTCTAACTGTGGGTTGGAATTTGATTCGCATTTGCACACATAGTTAGTCCAACAGTATTAACCCACCAACAAAGAGTCAACCCTGGGGGCAGCAATTTTTTTTTGGTCCAGTGCCCATACTAATTTGGTCATTCTCCTTTGATTTATCGATTTAAAGTGATTTTAGACACATTGTGCTGTGGTTTTAAAATAAACGTGGTAAGTTTGAAAAATATTGCCACGAAACGGCTGTTATAAGTTTCCTTATATAAATTTTACCCAATGTCTCCGACATTACATAAAGTATTGCGTCATGGGGCTGAAGTAGTCGGGGAAGCCATTCTACCTATTGGGCAACTGTCCGAAGAAGCTGCAGAAGCCCGCAACAAACATTAGATTATTTCGGCTGAACTACGCCCGAAAGTTTTCCCGGGTAGCCTGCAACACAGATGTTTTAAACAGGCTCCTCTTAACTTCTGACCCGGTCCGTCAGGACCAAGAGGAAAAATAAAAAAAAATCCCACTTTCAGCTGATGTTTTAAATTTGTTAGTAGAAAGCGACATTTTAAATGCAAGTTTTGAAGATAATGATGAAAATGACGAATAAATACTATATGTATATATTACGTATGTCTTTTTTTTCAGTTTCCCATGCAAAAACTGAATTAAAACACTGTTAGGCAGCCATTAGGGGAATCAAATATTTTTGGCCAACTTTTAGGACCAAATACCTGTCTGTGCGTTGTGCCAATCTAACAAAAAGATAAATAATTGAATTTGGAACCAAACGAAAATCATCCATTCCCGATACTTTTTTGACTGAATGTATGAAAGCCACTGATTGGAGAGATCACATAAGCAGACAACGTCAAAATGATCTAATTAATAAACCATCGCCTGCCTTGCCTATGCCTGAAAACAGAACAGCAGAACAAGCACAGAGAACAGAGGAAATTAAAAGAAACTTCAATTGTCTCAAAAACAAAACCAAAAGAATAAAGCTTTAATAAAAAAGATGAAAACTAAAACTGAATGTTACAAAAAAGGATTCTAAGATTACAGCAACAGTCTAGTAAATCTATAGCTTCTTTACAAAAATATTAAGTTCACACCAAACATTAAAAACGATTACACTCAAGTATCTGAATCGGGTCACACATTTTTGCCCAATGATACCGATTTTTCTAAAATAGAGGCACAGTTAAAATACCACGGAAGAATTTACACAGCTGACGAATATGTCGCAGTAATAAAAACAAGTAATAAGAAAAATCCTCTTCAAGTGCAGAGAATGGAAAAGAAAGACATTTTTAGTCCAAAAAAAATTGAGAAAAATATAGTTAGGCAGAAAGTCTTCTTGGATAAGACCAAAGTTAACTGGCTACGAACAAAAGAAATATTACTGAAAAAAGAAGAAAAGTACGTTATATTTATGAAAACTCAAAAAGAAAACGACGCAGACGCAGATCAAAAACTGAAGATGGATCAGCAACGGACTCGAGCGTTTCAATGCGAAGAAGCCGTCCTCGGGAACGTTGTGAGCATCGTCGGCAGCGACGTAAGACTGACAGCAGCCAAAGCAGTGACCGGGAAGACCAGTTTCAAGAATTGAATATAGAGAAAAAGATAAAAGGAAAATCTTTGGAGGTATCAGAAAACGATTTCGCATTACTATGGCCAAATGGGAAAGAAATACCACAAGCAAAATTAGACGATTTGAAGTCAATCTTTGACTATATACCCTAAAGGCTGCCTGGATTTCTATAAATCTTTAAGGGGCGATCCGAGTTTTCATGACGATATGGACGGGTTTGGCGGTGAACCAGACTTCGTAAAGGAAGAAGAGTAAATTGGATTGATGTTTTTTTGATGATAAAAATAAACAAAATTTTAGAAAGCTAGTTGTTTTATTAAAGAAATGAACAATTTTTAACGCTTTAAGAGGCAATTAGCTACTTTGAATCGTTTTTGCGAAATGAAAATGAGCTTAACATAATTGAAAATAGCTTTTATCAAAAAGGGTCTTAACACACATTAAAATTTAGCTGAATATCTCAAAAAATAAAACTTAACTCAATAAAATTTATTTGTATGAATAAAATATACATTGACACACACATATTTTCTAAAGAAACAATAAACGCTAGCAAGTCTATTAATGAGCAAACACAGGTTAACTTCAATCTTCAATAACTCAAATGTAACATTTTGTGGGTTGGATCCTTTTTCGTTATCTACGTCCATTTGGACTGTCAACATTACTCGCTCGTATCAATAGGCTTAACTTCAACAAATGGGCAGTGCGAGGATGATGACAAAATTGTGTCTCAAGCAAGAAAAAAAGTTATTCAAGATTGTTTCAATGCTTTCTTTCTTTATCGTGTGGTTAGTTCGTAACCTGGTGTCAGAGTTTTTAGGCCGCCCATGGGCCTCTGACTTGGCTTTACATGCCGTCAAGAAATATCTCTCAGGCATGCTGGTTTCCTCACGATGTTTTCCTTCACCGAAAAGCAAGTGATAATTATACTATACGCACATGAATCCGAAAAATCAGAGGTGCGTGCCTTGGGTTCGAACTCGAGACCTATGACTTGGCAGTCCGACGGTCACACCACTAGGCTATCACTGCTTCAATGTTTCAATGCTAAGATAAACCTTTTGATAGATAGAAACAAGGATCCCGAACAACGAATATTGGCAATAGAGCCCGAAGATTTTTCGAGTTTCTTGAAAAAACTGCAGCGATCACTGGGCTATACGAACAGTTAATTAGTAGACTTGCAGTGATTGAGTGAAGATGTTGACGTTGTAAAATTTAAAGAATATGCGTATCAGACAGGTGCTCGGTATGTGGAACTATATAATTGGTACCATGCCTGCTACAGTGCACAAATTGCTAATACAAGGGCCAGATATCATTGCCAGTAACGCAATTATGCCAATCGGGAGCCTATTAGAGAAAGCGTCCGAGTCACGCAACAAAGACTTTTGTAGATTTAGGGAACAAAATTGTGAATTGCTATCCCAATTATTAGAAACAGTAACTGCCTGTACTAAATTTACTATTTTTATAGGCAAAATGTCATAGCAACAACCGAGCGGGTCTCAAAAGTCCATAAAATTTGATTTCGTGACATGGAAAAGAGGAAAACCGGTGCTTCTTCGAGCAGGATACAGATGTAATTTAAAAAATGTTCATCAAGACGCACGGAGTATTTGACCCAAAAGCTGGCCAAAAGTCCCAATATCCAAATTATGGTATAACTCAATGCAGCCACCATTAAACAACAACTGGATAACCTGTTCATTATACCCCGGCACCCCGCCCCTCTCGCGTCCTACGGCTTATCCCAAACGGCACACAGGTAATCAGAAGTCAGTCGTCGTCCATTACGCTCTATTGTTTTCTCGACAACGCAATTTTTTTTGTAAATTACATGTGGTGTTTTGGTTGTTTTAAGTGCAGTTTGTGAAATTAAATTGATGGATATGGAAGGTGAAGGTATGTATTTTAATATTAAATTTACATTAATATGTATTTGATTTACACACCCATATATGTACTTACCTAAGTATCCGTACAATAAAATTAAAATTTAATTTCTGTTTTTCGATTTTGAAACCTAATTACCTACCCCCTTATATTTTTTTCTTAAATGTGAGATTAATATGTTGATTATCATACCAAAAAGTGAAAATGTCAAAGACTGCATAGCTATGTGATTTAAAGATAAAAAAGACGTGACTGATTATAATAACGTTTTCTTTATTTTTCCCTCAAAATATGATCCTTGTAAGGAAGTTTCGGTTTCGGCCGAAACTGAGACTGTTACCGAAATTCGGTTTCGGTTGCAAAAACCAGTTTCGGTCGGACACTAGTTAGAACTCTTTTAGCTTAGATTTCGCTCATTTGCTCAGGCGCCGTCTACATCTCCGCCCGTTAACCGCTATTTTGGAGCGGTTCCGCGTGTGACTCGGACGCGTCTGTAGCAATCGACTATTTATGAGAGCGAAATAGGAAAGATGGATTTGGAATTTACGGAAAAACTTATACAAGCAGTGAGAAATAGACCAGTTTTGTACTTACTAAATCACCCTGACTACAAAAACAACACAAAAAACTACAAACATGGAGGGATATCCAGAGAGAGTAAAACGAAGAAGGTAGGTATCATGATTTATTATTATTTACAAGGTATAAGTATCATTAATTATCTGTTCTGCCTTGTGCAAAGTATCGAACATAGAACCATGCCCATCTGTGCCCCAGAAATGCCCAGATAAAGTAAATTACAAGATAGTACAAATAAATGAAAACTAGAATTAAGTTGTTAATTTTGAAACTTATCAAGCACTGGATAAAAAAAACGAAAAAAAGACTTCTTGTTTACATTGCAGTACTTAGTACCTTTGATAATAATTAATGTATGTTTCATTCATTCATTCATGCACTAAAAGTGCAGTTTATTACGGTCTAGAATCACGTCCTTTGGCCGATTTATTAATTCGTTGTGATAGTGTTGTTACTTGTTACCGATGATAACGAATATCTACCTACTATTAGTGTTGCGGTTTTATAATATAAAGGGTGTAAAAAGACCCTTAACGAAGCCGAAAGGCATTTGCTCTCCCCATCAATGCGATCATTTTTTTGTTCTAGACCATACCTGGGAACCTTCTAGTTACGGAGATATTGGGGGTCAAAGTTCCAACTTTTTCACAAGTTTTTTTTTAAGTACATGTTTTTAATGTAACATTTTTACTTTAAACACCTCCACGACCCTCGTACTATTCAATCCATCCATCAGCAAAATGTTCTGAGTGCCTTATATTGAGTTCTACCGTCAAACGTGATTTTTGACCCCAAAAAAAAAAATCGTTTCCCAGCAAAATTTTTTGCGTAAAGTTACTTAGTTTGATGTACAGAATGCTTGGTTCACGGCTTGGTGAAGGGTCTGTTTACACCCCGTATATGCGGTTTTTTAAATATAAATCAACGCTTCAAATAAACAAATATAATTAAAGCAAAAATCTAATAAAGTAATGGCTCAAAAGACTTAGCTCCAAATCAAAAACTATCGGGTGAGTGGTGACTCCAGACTGTCAAGTGTCAATCATTAATTCAGTCTGCGTCTGTTTTAATGTGTTCTCCGATTTTGCAGAATTATTTGGCAGAATTTGTGAGAACTTATAATTTAAATAGGCGATCAGTCATGTTTAGACGCATCGATGGGAGGTTTCCTCAATTAAATACGGGGTGTAAACAGACCCTTCACCAAGCCGTCAACCAAGCATTCTGTACATCAAACTAAGTAACTTTACGCAAAAATTTTTGCTGGGAAACGAAATTTTTTTTTTTGGGTCAAAAATCACATTTTACGGTAAAACTCAATATAATGCGCTCAAAACTTATTGCTGATGAATGCTTTGAATAGGAACCGGACCATGGAGGTAATTGGAGTAAAGTAAGAACCTTAAAAAGTAGTATTTAAAAAAAAACTTGTGAAAAAATTGGAACTTTGACCTCCAATATCTCCGTAACTAGAAGGTTCCCAGGTATGGTCCAGAACAAAAAAATGAGCGCATTGAAGGGGAGAACAAGTGCCTTTCGGCTTCGTTAAGGGTCTTTTTACACCCTTTATGTTTCCCGTATTTAGTTACTCTGAATTAATTCTTTTCGCTTTGGGCCCATATCAGGTCAAACAAGCACGGTCATATTATGGCGAACATGTTCGGCAAAATGGGCTGTACGATATAGAAATATGTCCCGAGCTGGAACACTCCGAAGAAATGGTTGCGGCCGTTGGAGGAAATAGACCTTATTTATTGAGGGGTCGAATACAATCGCGTCATGTTGGTCGGCGTAAATATTTCACCTATATTTTAATTGATACACAACCATCTAATAATAGTTGTTTAGATACTATATTAGGATACTGCTGTAACTGTCTCGTAGGTAACAGAACAGTGGGATGCTGTTGCCACGTCATGGCCATAATATGGTATTTGGGATGGACTAGATATGAAACGAATTTAACAGCACCAGCATCATATTTAGATAATATATTACTTGTTATTGAAGAATAAATCAATAAAAACTATTACACTTCTTTTTATTTTTTTCGAAACCTGTACCATTTCACCACAAACCTTTAATACAGTGACAAACCGGTATTTTGTCAGTCTTAAAGCATTATTTTACCCCATTTAATTGAATTTAAATAATAGAAAAGGTAAACAACCTACTAATAATTGTAAATACTTAACAGACAGTACTTAATACAATTATATTAAGTATTTGAGTCAAGCAGTTAATTGATGTCAATTAAATATATAACCACAATGTGATTTTATAATCTCATCAGAAATACTGGTTTGTTACGAGTACTTACTGGTCTCTTTCCATATTATTATTTACTCAAGTACCTACTTAAGTTTTGCATCTAACCAAATTGTTTTCACATTTATATTGATGGAGATACTATGGAGACAGACTACATAAATCCAAATAACTGAAATGTTTACAGACATTTAAGTGTATAAAAGAACACTGATCTGGCCTAGCTTATGTGATGATTTTGAAGTTCCTAGTGGAAAACTAATAGCAATGCTGTCTGTAAACGATAAAATGTATAAACAATACGTAGGCAGTTATCACGTCCAATAACTTTTCAATCAGTGCTTTATATGACATTAAATCTAGATATCATAAAAATACTGTTATTAAGTTATCGTATGACATAGAGCAGCAATTTGGGCATTGCTTGGCATTGCTGACTTTCACCTCCATACTAATATGGGCATGGTCCTTTAACACCTATTTTTTATGACGGAAATCGATTCAGAAGCCGATTCTGAACCAACTACTTTCAGGAATTGCGTTTATTCTGTTACACGTTGTAGGGGAGAGGTGTGTCAATAGTAACAGTGAGGCAATTGTAACATATGTAGTTTAACGACATCTATTGACGAATAGCGGTAGCTCTTGGTGGCAATCGAAGCTTTATTTGGTGCTGTTTTACCGACCGAACTGACACCTGACAACCAACCTGCCAACGACAAATGCTTTATGTCTGTGCAATAAGTTTTAAATTTCTTCAAATGAAATAATTTTATTTTGTAAAAAATGTTTGTTATTGTGTAGGGCTACTCTGATGACCAACTAAGTTTGGTCGTGCATTCAAATAAGCCTTACTCATTGGAGATAAAGTTGGAATTCCTTTAAATTACCCGTTTATTTGATGCACACTACTTTTAATGTAAAATGCATTGATATTATTTACGTGTGTGTATTACGAGCTATGAGCGAACTACAAATAATGTCGTGCGTTTTAGTAGCCTTTATTGCACTGAATTAAGGTTATTCATTTTCATTGCATTGCATTCCACGATTAAATGTTGAGCCAGGTGCCAGCGTATCAACTGCCAATCCAGTAAATGAATCAGTAGAGACTGAGGACAACGTTTCTGTTGCATTCAATTGGGAACCGGAAAATAGCCAGTCAATTAGTGTTGACGATCCAACTAATGAAAATTACGAAATGGTCCCTGCAGAAGAAGAAAGCAGTGAATTTAGAAATGACGCTTCTGAGGCATATGCTGATTTAGAATTAGGGAGATTTGTTTTGGCGAAGTTTTGGTCACAACGAGGCAAGAAAACTTACAGATATGTTTGTCGCATTATCGATCTGGACCCACTGGTAGTTGAAAGTTTTAAATCTTTGGGAAATAAAAAAGAATTCAAATTGGTTCGCGATGATATATCTGAAATTGAGGCCAGTGACATATTAGCCTACCTGCCAAAACCAAAGCCTTTTGCGAGTCAGGATAGTAACGTTGAATGTGTCCAATTTTTTTTTGATATTGATATTGCAGAACTTGTATGACTTTTAATTGATTTTTGCGAATTTCTAAGACTTTCCTAAATGTTATTAATACCTATGCATAGGTTTATGTTGTTGCATTTATGAAGACTGATTATTTTTATAATTATTTTATTGATTTTATCTTGTTGATTTTTTAAACACTAATTATTTCTAAGGTCTTGTTTTTAGTTTTAATGAAAATAATGTAAAATAAATAAATAAGAAGACTGATTGTAAGCTAAAATTTTGCTACCAATATTTTTAATAAAGTAATGTTCATTATTTGATTACTTTTACTTGATCAAAGTTACCCCATATGACAAAAATGTTAATATTTATTTTTCCCGTTGGCCGATTTTGATTTTTAAAATTTTATTGGCATTGTAATTGGGGTTACTTTATGGCTACGCAATAAAAAAGGGGGGTATCAAAGTAACCCCATTTTACGTATAACTTTGATCAGACAGTTTTATTTTTTTTTCTCAAAATCAAGCTTCATTTTTGCACTTATTATTACAGGAATCGAAAGTACTAAAAAAACCGATTACTACAATTTTTTTGTATTTTTTAACACCTACATATTTAATAGATATGGACCTCCAATAATAACCCCCAAATAACCTCCTTTAATTTGAAAATTGATCAAAGTAACCCCGGTTTACGGTAGGATCGCCGAATATAAGCTGCGCTGTCCTTCGCGTTGTTTCCGAAATAAAACTTTTTCGTGATCGCGTTCGGGTGGCCCTGATCAGCTGTGGTGATTCTACGAACCAAACAAATATTATGTCAAACTGAACGTTGAGCTGAAAATGAGAAAGGCGAGCTGGTGAGTCCAAATTTTCACCTTCCTTTCCTATTTCCTTTGTTATTTTGCGATTAGAAGTCTCGCGTTATAACGTTATCTGGTTTTGCATAAAATCTGTAAGGCTAGTTTAGTTATAGAAAAAGTTATTTAAAGTGATTTACATTTTAAAAAAACTTGAAATATTGTTATTTGAATTAAATATTGACTTATTTTTTTTTAAGTTTTATTGTATTAGTATTTTACTGTGTATTTTAGATTATTATTGTGTGTTAATTAATTGTATTAAAAATGGAAGGTCAAGTAAAAATTGCCATTATTCCTAATGAAATTATTAAAATTATTCCGCTGTTTGATGGCGATAAACGTCATTTAAATCTTTTTATCCGTAAAAGTGAATATGTCATAAATAAATACATTTTGGAGACCCAAGAAGTGAAGAATGTTTAGCATAGCAGTGAAGAATTGGAAACTTTGCGCATAAGAATGGTGAATCATTTTTGGATTTTTGTAATCGTATTCATTCAGTGCGTAGTGTTTTAATATCAAAAGTTAATAGATAATCGACTAGTATGCGGGAAAGTAAAGTAACTATCTATAATAATACGTCATTAAACGTTTTTCTTTATAATCTACCGGAAAATATGGTGCGTATTGTGAGATTAAAAGCACCGTCCACTTTGGAACAGGCTTTATCTTTTGTACATGGTTCATTTATTATACGAGAGCATGCGCTTCTCCCCATAACTTAACTAGCTTCCTGGTACTGCGATATCAGGAAGCATTAAGATTATAACACCCCTTTGTTTTATATACTTAGATGATAGGATTTTATATTAAATAAAGTTAGTCTTGAACTGCTCATCAAGCGGAACACACCTTTCGTTCCTTTTTAAAAAGCCTTTCGTCTCAGCCCACAACCTAACTGGCCTCGTTTCATCGGTTCCAGTGTAAGATTTCCGTAAACCTTGAATCCGGGGCGTGCATAAAGAACCTACCGTGGGCAACTAGCAGAGCGTCAGGCAGCAGAAAAGCAGCAGCAGCAGCAGCAGCGCAACATCGGCGAAGACTCATCTAACATCGAACAGCCTCCAATCGGCTATGCTCGTGGGGTAAGCATCAAATCTGATTATTCCCGAGACTCCTTCTATTTGATTCCTGACACAGTAACTATAAGCAACTTTTGTGTGTTTCCAGTGTTTAGGTTGGCTTGTGATAAGAAAGCACTAGATGAGAAACCTATTTCTGATGAGAAGTCGATTCCCACCGACTACTCAACGTTCTCGAAATTGTTACCCTGTTACGATGGGAACAAGAGAACGTTGAATATTTAATTAATTGTTAATTCTACATCGAAGGTGTAGAAAATGCCCTAGCATTAATAACTAATAAAGATGACGAATGTATAGCGTGTCTTATTAGGAACAAACTGACAGGTAAAGCTGTTGATGCGTTGTCAGAAAGCCCAGGTACCAGGTAATCCTGGGAAGATAATAAAAGTGTTCTTCAAAAAAAATTTGGAGAACTTAGAACAGAAATTCAGTTAGTGCAGGAACTAATGCTGATCAAAAGAGAAAACAATACCATTGATGCATTTGGCGACAAAATCAGATCCTTAATGTGTACGCTTATTTCAGCTAAGGGCGCGTACACATAGAACATCCGTTTTACAGGTCCGTTTAAACGTATATGTTATTAGCGTATGTAGTTGTATGAGCGAGTTCATACAGAATACAGTATTCCGGATCCAGTAAAAAATACTGATCCGACAAAATAAGCAGCAATCCGTTTTACAGGTCCGTTTAAACGTATATGTTATTAGCGTATGTAGTTGTATGAGCCAGTTCACACAGTATTCCGGATACCGTAATACTATACTAATCCGTTTTATCGGATTGAAACCGCACGAGGCTTTGCACGGGGGTGCGCGGGGTGCGATGTGCTACACACAGCCGCCATTTGCCGGTTTCATTCCTAGAGTAGTGCACGTGTCCAGTGCTATCATAATCATGGCAAGCAAGGCGTTTGAAAAATATGTTGAGCAAGAAGTTTTGATAAATTGTGTTGAAAGTAGACCAGTTCTTTGGGACAAAACACTGGAGATTTATAAAGATAAAATTGCAAAAACCGCAGCTTGGCGCGAAATATGCGGTATTCTAAAGGAGGATTTTGAAGCTATGGAACAAAAAGAAAGACAAGAATTTGGTAAGTATTTATTTTATATTGTAATGGAGACATTGTTTTTTATTTTAAATAGCTTCATTCTGCCAAGAAACTGACCCAGATTCGGACACGAAATAGTTTTCGAATTCCGTTCGAACTGAATTTGCAGTTCGACCACCTCGTAGCGTTTCATCATCAGGTAGGCTATTGAAATGAAATGCTTCAGATTCGGATGTGTTGCCATCCTTTAAGCCCTCTTTTTCCCTTACAAAGTTGTGTAGAACGGTACATGCCTTAACTATCCATATAGCTGTTGTTTTGTTGACGTCTAGAGGCCGGTGGAATACTCTCCACTTATTAGCAAGAATACCAAATGCACATTCAACGTATCGTCTAGCTCTGGTCAAACGATAGTTATATATTCGCTTATTTACGTCTAAATGCGTCCCGCTAAATGGCCTCATTAAATTTTCGTGTAAACCGAAACCTTCATCGCCGATTATGACGTAGGGAACTCTCGTTTCTGAGCCTGTTATTAATGGGCAAGGTTCTGGTATTTGTAAACTGCCATCTAGCATCATTTTCCAAAATGTCGACTCCTTGAATATTGATGAATCGCATTCTTTTCCATACGACCCAATACTAACATATAGAAAACGATAGTCAGAGTCTACGATCGCTAATAATATGATGGAAAAAAAGTCTTTGTAATTTAGGTACATTGAGCCACTTTTTGCTGGTTTTCGAAGTCTGATGTGTTTACCGTCCACTGCTCCTAAACAGTGGGGAAAATTTGCTTTTGTGTCGAATCCATTTGATATATGCTCCCATTCACTCACTGTTGTAGGAAGTCGCATAAACTCGTCATTCAAGTTGTTCCATATGCATCGTGTAACTTCCTTAATAATGTTGCTTATAGTTGACACACCGACACGAAAGACGTAATAAAGTTCTTGAAATGTACACCCAGACGCTGCATACCTAAAAAAAATAAATTAATCAATTACTATATTATTACACATATATTGACTTCCCATACAAAGTAACGTTAGTGACTGTAAGGGTTTAGTTTTAGTTAATTTTGTCTATTACTGATTATGTATATGTCTATGTTTCGTAGAGGTACTTCTCTATGGTCAGACTATTAAAGATGGCTTGATGAATAAGTCTTGTTTTATTATAAAACTATAAAATATTATAGTGACCAACAAATTTTGTATGGAAAGTCGAAATTTTTATGAGAGTTTTTAGCAAAGTCGTAAATCAAAACTCATACTTATATATATAGTACATAAATAAAATAAAATTAAACTGAACTGAACTAAATTATAAAATTACCTAATTAAAATAAATTGATTTAAACATTAGTAATACTTTTTTGCTTCCCATTATTTACTGACCGATTAGTTCTTGCACTGTCAATTTGACTTATCCACTGACCAATATGGTAATTAATTACTGACAAGTCTATTCTACCTTCTTATTCGCCTTTCACTTACTAAGCTATTGACAACCATCTTATATTATTATTTACTTGCTTCAGGAAAATATGTTATAAAAAAATGGAATTCGACTAGAGATGCCTGGATACGAACATTGAGTGAGAAAAAGAAATTGAAGAAATCTGGAGCTGCTGCCTCAAATACCAAGCCTTACAAATATCACAATCAAATGTTATTTTTGAAAAAAGTTGTCACCCCAGGTGATACACACGAGAACGTCCCTGCTAATGACAACATCACGGAAACAGTAGAAAGTAATAAAGACAACGAAGATGAACCTGATCAGATTACGGAACAAAGTGGTAGTGACAGACAAAAGGAAAGACAAAATTTAGCCCCGCCGCAACGCAAGGCAATCAAAAGAAATGTGAATGAAGTAGACGCCAAAATGATTGAATACATGAATGATCAGTTAAAAAAAAGTAAAAATGAGTTTGAAGATCCCAATTTATCGTTCTTCAAAGGTATTTTGCCGCAACTGGCTTCACTTAATGGCGATCAAATTTTAGAATTTCAGTCTGGAGTGATAAACCTTTTACAAAATATTAAAAGTAGAAGATATGGTCAGTCAAACTACGAGTGGCCTCCATATTCACAAAGTTCTAGCACTCCTCACTACCACACCCAAGGTTATTTTAGTAGGCCACATCATCTTGACTCTACACCATCAGTAGAAGGTTCGCCATCAGTAGAATCTACATTCAGCCAGGAGTCAGACTTGCCAGATCTGTCTATGTTTTGAAATAAATCTTCATTTTTGTAAACCTTTTTGTCATTTTAAATTTTAATTGATAATAACAAAAATTAAAGTTCTTACCTTAAAAATATCGCTAGTTTTACTTCAGGGCACAAGCTTTTCCTCCAGTTTGTGTCTTTCTTTTTTAAATCCTTTTCTAATCGTTTAAGAAGGTCATCAAAAGTAGACGTCGTCATTCGGAAATAAGTAAAAAATTTAGATTCGTCTTCTTTCAGCTGACGCACAACAGCACCACGACAAAATCTTTGCCTTAATAGTGGATGTATCCAATAACGCCGGGGCTTCCTCCGCCGCAGACGACGATAGTACCAATACAACACGACAACGTCCATTCTCGTAGAAAGTAGGCGATACACTGAAGAACGAAAGTCCAGTAGCGTCGGATCTGTTAAAATCGGTCCTGTAAATGCTGTGTGAATATTACCTCCAGTAGCGTCGGATCTGTTAAAATCGGTCCTGTAAATGCTGTGTGAATATTACCTCCAGTAGCGACGGATCAGTTAAAAAGGATCCTGTAAAACGGATGTTCTATGTGTACGCGCCGTAACCCTGAAAAACGGGATTATTACTAGCAAATGGCTCTCGAGACCTTTCTGGACAAGTTAAACCCAATTACAGCTATTTTAATTAAAATTAAATATGTACGAAACTTAGACCAGGCCATCACAGTAGCAAAACAAGAGGAAATTAAATTACGAGCTAGAAGTAATGATCAAAATAAGCCAAACACTTATAAAGCAGCTAATTTAAACAATAAACCAAACAAACCGGGTTCATTCCAAAAGAAATTCCAAAACAAAACTCCTAACAATACAGAGCAGTCAAAAAAAATCCATTTCCAAAATGAAGTTGACGATACTGAGGAAAACAATGCAACCCCATAACAGGAAACGGAAGACGTTTCCGAAGAAATAGAGGACGAAAATTTTCTGAAGGATTTGGAATTTTAACTCGCAATATAGTTTTCATGAACAACATCCAAAACTATAGCCGTCTTCCATATATTTACATCAGTGAATTAGGTGGTAGATTTTTTCTAGATACAGGTGCCTCACAATCTCTTATTAACCCGCAAATTTTACCAGGCCAGGAAGATAATAGTAGCTAATGAGTACTTAGTTTGTTGACTTGATGAATAAAATTAATCTTTTTTTTTTCTTAATTTAAAAAAAAAATCTGCAGCAGTGACCGCTGTATGGTATGTCAAAAAATCACAAATAATTAGTATAAAGACCCCCCTGTAAGGATATTACGGTTAGACTTGCAGTTCCAAAGAAAATCAGATTTTTCATGCGAGTTTCATACAAATTTTTCGCAAAAAAAATGTAACTCATTCGTATATACGCTAATTTAACATTTTCGACATATTAGAGCATGGAAATGGTTGGTAGAAGCAGTTCCCACCAAAAAAAGCGACACTCTTAAATTGATATCCCTAAGTCTATGAAAGTCGATTTTCAGCCCACCGTGCGGCGGGACGTAAATCATCAATAGTCAAATTTTTAAATTTTCAAAGTGTCCACCGTTGTTCATTATGCACAAGCGACATCGTCTTTTTAAATTTTCACGGACTCGTCTTAACAATGGAGAACAGATGGGGATCCATCTGTTCTTTTAAGTTTGTCGAAGGCATTAATTATTCTAATTTTTTAAATCATCCACAGTGTTCGCTTCTCGAGCATACACCTCGTTTTTTACGGCCCCCCACAAAAAGAAATCCAGTGGTGTCAGGTCCGGTGACCGTCCTGGCCATCGAATAGGTCCAAAACGGCCAATCCACTGACTTTCAAACATATCCGTTAGTCGCTGTCTAGCAGGCACTACGGAATGGGCGGGCGCACCGTCCAATTGATACCATATAGTCTGTTTTTTAATCCCTGAGACTAAATTGACAAGTAAAAATGGCAAACTGACATAGATTTCAATAGGATTTATGTCAGTTTTGACATTTTCACTTGTCAATTTAGTCTCAGGGATTAAAAAACAGACATTAGTCGTCCATACACATCTAAAGGTAAATCGTCCGTATAGTCTGACACTGGGCCACTAAGAAGTTCAAAGAATTTATCTGCATTTAACGTCCCATCAATAAACACTGGACCTATTATTGTGTTCCTATGAATTCCAGCCCAGACATTTAGTGAGAACCGGTAATGGAATGAAGACTCTCGACTTAGACGCGGGTTTTCATTACTCCAATATCTCAGGTTTTGTCTGTTCCAAACGCCATTTCTTGTAAACGTGCTCTCATCTGTCCACATAATATTAGTTATGAAGTCAGGGTCGTCTGATATTTTGTCGAGAAGCCATTGGCAAAATACCACTCTGACTGGCATTTCTCTGGATAATAGTTGTTGTACTTTTCTGTACTTGTAAGGTCGCCGTGCATGCCGTTTCAAATATCGATGGACAGTTCTGTGACTCACTTGAAACCGCCGCGCTGCGTTCCGGAGGCTAGAAGTCGGGTTATTTTCAAAATATTGTAGTATCCGCTCTTCGATATTGGAATTTGAAGACACGCCCTTTCCTTGAGGAACCAAAGGCCGATTCTCTCGTAACCTCTGAACGGCCAGGGTAAAAACACGGCTGTTGGTAGGGCACGTTCGTGTGTCACCATATCTCTCCCGATATGTACGCAATGCTAAAGCCGCATTTTGGTGACATTCTCCGTACATAAGTACCATGTCAGTGTACTCGGCAGCTGTGTACCTTATTTGAGGCATAATTAAACTACAAAACTTACAAACTTAACCTAAATCACAAAACTAACTAATAAATGCCTAATTAACTAATATTACACTAACACTTAACAATATCTCACAATAAACCTATGCACTAATCCTTTAAAAACTAAAACTTTTCATAAAATCACAACAATGCGCGCGCGGCTCGTCTTGCGATAACAATTGTATGCGTGTGCGCTCATCAAAGGGCGCCGCTATGCACTGACTGACGTAGTTACCGAGTCACCGCTCGATCGCTTCTCGCAACCACAGTTGCAAAGAAAAAGTTGTCAGTTTTGCTTCGTGCAACCGTGGTTGCAAGGCGACGAAGTCTTTTTAAATTTAATTTAGTCTCTATACCAAACGCATAGAGTCCTAGTAGTATGTGCGTGTTTAAGGACTCTCGAGATTTTCCCTGTGTGACATTGTGCTTTTTCTTTACTGGACACCGATCTTGCCTAATTGTTTGGATTAGTAACTATTGAACTAGTGTTTGAAACCGCTAAGATGGAAGGTCGTCGTGGCAGACCGACACGAATCCTGTATATCAACTGTAATATATGCGTCAATACACTGCGACGATATTATGCCTTGGAACTTGATACTAGAGTGACTACATTACTGTGTAGCTGGGTACATCCCCGAATCGTAAGAAGCTATTCTTAGTTATGTACCTGTATTATTACTTTTCATTTTTTAAATACATAACACATTTATATTTTTGACTTAATTTGTATTTATATTATATGTTGACACATAGAACTGGCCATTTTTATGAATACAAGAGAGATACAATAATATTGGTTCAGTGTTATTAGAAGGCTTTGATAGGGATCAATTCCAGATAACAATATTTTCAATTGATTTCAGATTACTGAAGATGACTATGTTTGCGAAGCATGCAGAGATCTTGCGATGTTTAGTGTCACTCATGAGTTGCAACAAGAAGTTTCAAGCAGTGATAACCAACAAGCTGGGCTGGATCAAGCCAACGAGGCCACACTAATGTGTGTCTTCTATTCTACGTAGACAAAGTGACAGAATACTGAGAGACAACCCTTCTGAACTACAGCAGTCTATGATAAATATTCTAGAGAGCAGATTAGCACCACGACAGGTATACTAAATTACTTTCTCCACAATCCGAGTAAAAGCTTATACATTAATAAAATATGTGACATTATAAACACATAAGTTTTAATAGGGTCACCGTCTTGGGTGTCATATTATTTTATTGGGGAATTCCAAGTAAAAGTTACTATACCAGCAACCGCATAGGAGCTTAAAACAATTGACCTTTTAATGTTTTTTTTCTTTTTTCAGATAACAGTATCTGATCGTGTGTGCCATCCTTGTTGGTTACGCACTCAAAGAGAAGCACGACGTGGTAACATTGTTGACGACACTAGATCCCTACCTAGTAGTTCCCACCCAGCTCCAGAGGAATCTCAAGAAGAGGATCAGCTATCTGGATCTAATCCATCTGACCCAAGTCCTAATCGTCAAGCGGATGTGCAGAGTATAGTTTTACCGGACTACAGACGAGCAGCCAATGCTAACCATCATAGTGTATATCCAAATTGTAGTAGTACCACACTGCATGGTATATCGGATAATTTACGTGCAATTGTTTTAAGCAATCATAAATATTACTTGCCAAGCCTAGCTCGAATCTGCTCAGAACATTTAATGAGTAATTCATGGGAGACACTATTCCATTCTGAAAACAGCATGGAAACATTCACTGCTCAGTAGGTACAGCATTTTTTTTCTTTTGTTAATGTATTTCCACCAACGTTAGACTTTGAGAATGTGCAAGAAATGGATGAAAGTGTTTTCGAATATTGGATAGGCTTAACAAAAGAAAAATTCAATACTTTATTTCAAGAAGTATCCCGCCTTGGTCAAATAAAAAGAGGAAGTTTAGGCTTAGCAGCATTTTTACTAAAAATGAGAACTGGAGATTCAGTTGAAAGAATTTCCACATTAGTTAAAGTTCCACGACGAACCTTAGAGTCGTTGATGGACAAAGTCAGAGAGGTCCTCCTTCAGGATTTTGTACCAGTACATCTGGGCATAAATCAACTAAGGCGGGAACAATTATTAGAACATAATTTGTTAATACCGAATGGTCTGTATGGAAATGGTAACAATGCCATTGTAATATGTGATGGCACATATATTTATATACATAAGAGTTCGAACTATATGTTTCAAAAGCAAAGTTATTCCCTACATAAATACAGGAACTTACTAAAACCATTTATGATTGTTGCATGTGATGGATATATTGTTGATTGTTTTGACCCATATAAAGCAACTACATCAGACGCTGGAATAATGTCCGGTCTATTTTCCTCTGGCAGTTCTTTAAGATCATATTACAGAGAAGATGATGTGTTCATTCTGGACAGGGGTTTTAGGGACTGTATAAGTTTACTAGAGGGATGTGGCTATAGAACATGTATGCCAGAATCACTTTTGGAAGGCGAACGCCAATTAACTACAGCTCAGGCTAATAGAAGTCGCTGTGTCACTATCTGCCGATGGGTGGTAGAGGCTGTGAATGGCCACTTTAAACGAGATTTTAAACTTTTTAGGCAAGAATACTTTCATTGGTCTCTACCACACATGATGCAAACATTTCAAATAGCGGCAGCTCTGTTGAACAAGTTTGGTGTTCGCTTTCAAAATAATGTTTATGCAAGTGAAATACTTGAAATAATTAGAGAAAGGATGTCCTTAGAAAATAATCTGGCAAATATGGTTGAAGCCTTAAATATGAATAGACGAAACTCACAATTTCAAAGTGTATCTGCTGATCGCAATAATCTTTTATACTTCCCAGCCCTTGAATATAGAGATTTAATTCTCTTCGCCCTGGGAACGTACCAAATAAGACAAGCTCGCTCATATTATGGCGAGCATGTACGTTTCCATGGGGGGTACAGAATTGAAGTTTCCAGTGAACACATTGATTCCTCTGAAAACAATCTTAGAAGCACTGGCGTGACAACGCTAATAAGAGGCAAAATTAACTCACGTCACGTATCCAAGAAGCAATATTATGTATATATTTTAATAGAAAATGATATTCCTGGCCGGACAGGAATCAGTGAGTATTGTTGTAATTGTTTAATTGGTCGGCGCACAGTAGGATGTTGCGCTCATGTAATGACGCTAGTCTGGCACTTAGGATGGGCTAGACATCAGCAAAATATTACCACACCTGCAGAATTTCTGGACGAAATCATTGTTAGAGAGGATGATGAAGAATAAATAGATGTAAAAAAAACTTGTTTTAATGATTCACATCAACTTAACATATTCCTCACACATTCTAGGATTTTATAAATACTTACTAAGCTGAAACTAAGCAAGTGTTTTTAAAATCCTAGAATGTTAATCCTATGGCTTGCCTCAATACCTAAAACAATGCTCACGGTGACTGGCAGCCTCAGACCTGTTTTAAACACCTATTGTATACATATTTTAACGTACCGTGTATTTTATCTTGACGGTAGCGTCAAGTGTACTCGGTAAACGACCAATATTCGCTTCAATCACGACTTGTCAAGTGCATTTGATCGTCTCGGGGACCCTTAAAGCCAAGTTACCATAGACATAACCTACAAAAGATCATGACTGAATATCTATTATTCTTAGCCTTCCCGAACAAAGATTCTTGCACAAACTAATTCAGAAGGTGACGCTGAATTAAACAAGATATGTTTCATTTAAAGACGTAGGAATTTAATCTCAGCTAAAGCAATGTATGGGCGGCTGCCAATGTTCTTTTGCGTTGAGAAGTGGTAAGTAGCGACATCTAGTAGCTTCTTCATTACAACATTCAGAAAGCATGCAGTAAAGTCAGCCATTTTGCCTTGTTCCTTGAATGTGATATGCCGTGTGATTTTTACGTCTATCTCTCTCTATCTACACTAGAAATAGACAAAAATATCCTAATGTCACCTGAAGTCATTCGTCCTTTCCCAAAGGCACCACCACGTAAGAATAATACTACCAGAAATAGAAAAGGTAAAACAAGAGTCTTAACCGATACTCCTGAAAAGGGGAGGAATTAGAGCTTTTAGCCGCTAAAAAAAGAAAGAAAGAAGTAAATAAAAAAACTAACTCTGTCAAAAAGCAAGTTTTCAAGAAAAAAGTTGAGAGAGAACAAGAAAGTAGTAGTTCTGAGGATGAAACTGATGTTATCTTAGAGAGTGACGATTCATGTGATGACGTTCTAGAGAAAGATAATTGTGTGGGGTGCGGTGAAAATTATTTCACTACTTCAAGCACAAAAGACTGGATTCGGTGTATCATCTGTGGATCTGGGCCCACGAGACTTGCACCTCTTTTGAAAATTACTGTCAGAAATGCGGTCAAGTCTAAAGAACAACAAAACTAACTAATAAATGCCTAATTAACTAACTAATATTACACTAACACTTGACAATATCTCACAATAACCTATGCACTAATCCAACTATCATAAATCGTCTTTAATCACAATAAGAACTAAAACTTTACTTAGAATCACAAAAATGCGCGCGCGGCTCTTCTTGTGATAACAAAAGTAGGCGTGTGCTCTTATCAAAGGGCTTCGCTATGCACTGACTGACATAGTTACAGAGTCAATAACGGTCTTTTTGCTGAAAAAATTCCGCTCAAACACACACTCGCAATTTTCTATGCACCACTAATGCATTATTTGCGTAAATAATATTTCTTTTTCTTTCTAATTGTAGTATTTTGTGGGAGTGGGCGGGGCGTGTAAGAGTGTAATGGTATGACACCTATCTCTGTCTTTCAAGCATATTGAGACGTGGAGAATAGAATCGCACGTTTTTGCACAGGTTCTTGACCTTACAATGTTTACCATTTATTACGGACTCTGATCTACATCATGTTGTAAAATAAGAAAATGAAAAATAATTTCCTGTGGCTAAAGTATTCATTGGATTTGATTGATTTTTTTGTATACGGGTAAAGAACATGACACTCTTTACGTGGTTTAAAGGAATGTCAATCGTCCTGCTCCACTTTGTATATTAAACTTCCGGAAAACTTATTCAATGAAGATACAACTCATAACTTTTTAATCTTTACCTTTGACTCAGATTTCGGGGGACTACTAGGATTAGATTTACTAGTCCCACTTAAATGCAAAATAGATATTAAAAACATGGTACTTCGCACAGACAAAGCAATAATACCAATTAGAGACGACATAAAATCACATTGCAAAATAGGACCCAAATGCGAACAAGTAATAAACCTTTCATCTATATATATAAAACAAAGACGGGTTTGTTACAACACTTATAACTCGAGATCTGCTGGATCAATTTTCATGGTTTTTGTTTCGTTGGATTTGTCTCCGCCCTGAATAGCAGAATACATTTTAAAAACAATGAAAACTTGACGAATTCATAATTATGAAAATGAATCATTTTCCATTTAATTATGTTTTTGTTTCGTACCTGTCAAACATTTGTTTTCCTCCTGTCATCCTGTCAAATACTGTGATTGACATTTATGCATGCGTTCAGAAATGTATTTTGTGTAAACTATTTAAAAAGGGTGAATAAACTTTTGTCTGTATTTTTTTTTTAATCAATTAAAAAGGTTGAAAAGTGTATTATAGGTTAGTTCGGGTAGGTAGGTAGGATAGGAAGGTAGGTAGGATAGGTAGGTAGGTAGGGTAGGTAGGCAGGGTAGGTAGGTAGGGTAGGTAGGTAGGTAGGTAGGTAGATAGGTAGGGTAGGTAGGTAGGTAGGGTAGGTAGGTAGGTAGGTAGGGTAGGTAGGTAGGGTAGGTAGGAAGGGTAGGTAGGTAGGGTAGGTAGGTAGGGTAGGTAGGTAGGGTAGGTAGGTAGGGTAGGTAGGTAGGGTAGGTAGGTAGGGTAGGTAGGTAGGGTAGGTAGGTAGGGTAGGTAGGTAGGGTAGGTAGGTAGGATAGGTAGGTAGGGTAGGGTAGGTAGGGTAGGGTAGGTAGGTAGGATAGATAGGTAGGGTAGGGTAGGTAGATAGGATAGATAGGTAGAGTCGGTAAGAAGGGTACGGTAGGGTAGGAAAAGGTGCATTGCAACGCATGCCGGGACAGCTAGTCTATAATATAAAAATGAATCGCAAAATGTGTTGGTAAGCGCATAACTCAACAACGCCTGAACCAATTTGGCCAATTTTTTTTTTTAGTGTTTTGTGGAGTTCAAGGATGGTTTTTACGGCGAGAAAAATTCGAATAATTGCCGGAAAAACCCTTAAAACAGCCAACCAAGGTACAGCCAAGGTAGGGTAGGTAGGATAGGTAGGGTAGGTAGGGTAGGTAACTAGGTAAGTAGGTAGGTAGGTAGAGAAGGGTAAGTAAGTAGGTAGGTAGGGTAGGTAGGATAGGTAGGTAGGATAGGAAAAAGGTGCATTGCAACGCATGCCGGGAACAGCTAGTGTAACTATAAAGAAGGAGAGCATTTTTCAGAAATGAAAACGAAAAAAGTGGATTAATTTTCCCACCGGCATCAGTTAAAGTAAAAAAAAACACCTCCAATAATACCATAAATCTGTAAAAAAAAAAAATCTCAACAAAAACCAACAAACAGCACTAAAGAGTAAGATAAAACCTTAGATAAATTACAGAAAGAGAACCTAGAAAGATTACGGACCAGTCATATGAACCCAGAAGAAAATCGTGAAATTAAGAAATGTTATAATTACAGAGATATTTTCCATTGCGAGGAAATTCCATTGACATTCACACCCGAAATTAAACACCAACTAAGAGTAACATACAACAAACCTATTTTCGTACGTAGCTATAGACAGGCACCGAAACAAAAAGAGGAAATTAAAAAACAGATCAATCAACTCCTAGAAAATAATATAATACAGGAAAGTAATTCCCCGTGGTCATGTCCGGTACACTTAGTCCCGAACCCATATAGCACTTTTTGGTAGCCGTTACGAAACAATTCGACACTATTGTGTCGACACTTATTCATTCTAGTAACATATTTTGGTCGCCGAGTCGACTTAGTTCCGTCGCTACGACTAAAAATGGGGAACAGTCGACACAGTAACATTTGGTTTTTAAGTTACGTTGCAGTGTGGTAACATTGTTCTTAGTCTGCAACCACTTCTCAGAAATCATTCGTTCGTTCATTCGTTTTCGTTCTCTTTTTGTTCCGCGACTGGCGTGAAGTTAAAAAATAATAAGAAGAAAACATCAGCCATGTATAAAAAGGTAAATTTTTATTCATATTTTAATTCGTTTTTATTGTTCAAATCTATGTGGGAAATGAATTTCATTGTGTAATTTGTTCAAATAGTTTGAAATTTTCAATGCGCCACCTTAAAATTGTGATTTAACCTTAACCTTAATGTAAACAATAGTTTGTAAAAACAATTAATAGTTTTACTAACAAGTCTTTACATTCCTAGAGCTTGGAAGCTTTTGCTATTATACATTTAATACTAACTATATGTTATGGAACCAAAAATGAACCACATTATTGTTAAAATTAATTAGAAACCGTATTTTTATTTAGAGGAAATATTCTAGTCACAACTGGTCAGGAAGTTACTAGATTGTGTCGACATATGTCGACGTGAAACCAGAAGTAGTTACAAAGTTACCGAATTCACAAAATGGTTTATTGCTTCCAGCGATTCTCAAACGTTCGGACAGGCCATGTTATCAAAATGTTTTCTATAGTTCTAACTAAAGAGGGCTCGTCCCACCTTATATCGGTTGTGCCTAGTACATGGGTCAACAACAAAGACTCTGTCCTGTTTTGGCCAAGGACGAGAAAAAACAGTGACCTTGAACTATTAAGGAGAAATGAAAAAAGTGTGCCTTCGGAGAACTGGAGAAAATTAAAATGTGTCGTGAAAGTAAAAGGCATAGCTACTTTTGCTGAAGGAATTAGATTAGAAGAACTGTATTCCAATTTTGAGGATACTGAAGATGAGGAGAGGTAAGTTTTACGACGTGTTTTATTCGACGAAGTGACGCGACCTACTACCGCATTTTACAATCCACGGCCCCGTGTACGTAAAATGCAGTAGTGGAGCGCGTCACTTCAGAAGTTCAGACTGGAAGAGCTCATGGACAATGCAGAATACGACTGAGTGCGCGAAGAGTGAGAAAGAGAGGTACGACCACGAGTCGGTCGGTCGAGTCCGTCTAAGGTCAGTTCACAGTTGAGCTGCGCGCTTCCGAAGGAACGCACGCACGTCATAAGAATGTGGTACCGATGAAGCGGTGAAATTTATTACGTTTACTAGACTGAGTGTAGATCAGTGCTTAACTATTGGATTCTATTAATTTCAGGTTAATAAACCGTAAGTACTTTTACACGTTACAAAGAATATGTAAAATACCACATGTTTGATATAAAATGGTATTTTTAACAGTGTTTTATGAACTTAGTGATTTCGAGTTTTCTATAATAATTTAAAATACCTACTTACTTACGGGTTTTTTTTTCAAACTATACTATTATTCATGTCTTGATTATTAAAACATTGCATTAGATTCAGTCTTCGCATTTTAAACGTTGTTAAATTTAAATTTTGTATTGAGACGTTTAGGACATTATGTTTGACATCAGGTAGGTAGGAAGGAGTGCCGCGCGGCGCGTCTTTGCCTTTAGGGTTCTTTCAGACGAGCGGCATGTTGCCAATAACTGCAGATACAACTGCAGCCATCGCCATCAGTCGACGACTGCCGCCGCCGCCGACGCTTGTCAGCGGCAGCCGCCACGCGCCGCAAGCATTGCCGCATAAAATATTTTAGGCAGAATAATTTTTTTTTATTGTGGGCGCGCGGCCGCTTCTACAAAGGCTGGCAATTTGAACAGAAAATCAATCGTTTCATCTTTCGAATAGAGTTCATTATTAGTTGTAGGTGCCCTTTTCTATGAACATATTGAACCGAATTAAGACCTTATTTTTATAAAGTTAACCGTGTAATTCGGTTGAGCTTCCTTATTCCTTGTAAAGTCTGGCCACCTGTCGGCGGTTGCCGCCGCGCCGGACCTGTGTCGACGACAGTCGTCGACTGATGGCCAGACTACAAGAAATAAGGATGCTCAACCGAATTACACGGTTAACCAGACGTAGTGAATCAATCCGGTACCTTCACTACGTCTTTACTTACGACTCAGTCACACATGACCAGAATATATATACGCTATGTAGGTATATATTCAAATTGAATTCATTTATTACAACGAAAAGTTAGGGCCCTTTATTTATTCTTAGTAAAGAAAACTAAAAATTACTTAAGACTAGTAATGTGATAAATAATAATATTACTGCGTACGTAGAGTTAGGTATTGCCAGTAATTTTACCGCCAAACGTTCGGCCACCTTAAACATCCATATCTGTTTTTTTTTTCGTTTGGCCATCTCTTGAAATATCACCTCTTAGATAATAATTATTTTTACAGATACTACAAAACTCGTGAAAACAATAGAAAACATCCAGCTGAAAAGTCAATTGTGGAAGATATACTAAATTTAAATTCTGATTTTGAAATGATGGAAGACAAAGAAATTAGAAAAGATAACGATAATGTTACGATCAAAACAACAATGAATGAAGACGACTCAAATATATATTTTAATCACGCCAGTACCAATTATAACACTATTGAAGATACCGTAACCGAAGCGATTGAAACGGATGCTTCAAAAATAATAGTAACGAATGAAAATTTAACAACAATTCCCGAAACAGAGAGTCAAAGTGGTGAAACTTTAATCAGTTTGAGCTTGATTGAATTCAATCAAATCATAACAGAGAACAGTGGGTTAAAAGCCGAAAACAGTATTCTCAAAGAATCTAATCTAAAGTTCCAAAATCGTAAGTGATTCCATTCGACGTACCTACTTCGCCGGTTTTTTTTTTTTTTGCTTGTAGGTGCGTTTTGCAAATACTTAATAAATATTCATATTTTTTCTAGTTAAAGAAGAAACTGAGAGAGGCTTTAAAGCAATACAAGTACAGCTGGACAAATTATATGATATTCTGAAACATAAACAATCTAATAATGAGACTGTTAGTGCTGGTACTTCCGTATCAACAAAGTTTGATGAGGAACTAGCTCGGAGGAATATTGAATTTCCAATTAATTCTATAAAAAACTTAGAATTACTAGAAGATCAACTCATTGACACGGATTTCGAAAACGTTTTGGTAATGGATGTTGTTTTTTTATACTATGAAATATTTATCATGGTTGGTTGGTCTATATAGTATAATATTTATTTTTATTAATATTTCAGGTCAAAAAATTTTCTAGAATATGCGGTACGAGTGGAATGTTAAAAATATCAAAGATTGGATTACAGTTAACGAGATGCTTATTCACGGACGAACTCCTTAACCAGTTAACCTGGAAAGGCATTAAAGGCTGTACTAAAGTACCCTTTATGAACTACATCAAAACAAGAAATATGTTTTTTTAAATTATACATTTGGCTGACAACTGTTGCTCTGCAAAGGATTCTGACGCATTTTTGCAGAACAGTGCGATAAAACATAGTGGCCAGCGCATGAAACGAAATTCGTAAGTGCGAACAACTACTTATTTTAGATTTATTTACATCTGCACTAAGTTACTCCAACTGCGGCTATTTATACTAAATTTAAGTTCTGTTTTACGTTACGTACACACTGTATGTTGATACCTTTATAAATTATCTGCCTTTAACTACAGTGCGCGGCATAAAATAATGTTTTAAAACGTCCTGTTTTGGTTTTAGCTCTGAAGTAAAAATAATCAACCTAAAAAAAAGAAAATTGAAACTGAAAAGAAGACTGCTACTGTGAATGAGGATCCTTCTTCAAACAACTTAAAAACTATAATAATACATACTTCAGATAAAGAAATTCTAGATGAAGAGATAAATGAAGGGTTGCAGGATGGGATACTTGAAAAGGAAAATAAAATCGGTATGTTACTTAAAGAATAACGACATTAATTTCATATAATTATCTTTAATGAAAACAAATTAACTCTAAAGTCATTGTACGTTTTAACAGATGATACGCCAGACACAAAAAATCGTTCCATTAAAGCATCGAAAACAGTGACAGTACTCTCTGATGTAAAAATAAACAACAAGACAATCGATTCAAAACATGAGACTAAAATGATGAATATAAGTTCTGACGATCTACTTCTATGTACAGTTTTCGAAAAAAATGCGGAGTGCAACAAAATTACAAACAGCGATTAAACTAATCATTTATTTAAGATTTGATTGATGTAATTTAAAGTAATTTACAGTTAAAAATGGTGAAAGGTATAATTCCATCGCATGCAGAAGACAGTCAGCTGCAGCAAACGATGACGCCATCAAAAATTTTAGCGAATTTTTTTTGTTATTTTGTTCTCTTTGCCCGATGAAAGTACCCATGAATATAAACAACTTTTTGTATCGGACCAACTTCCAACACGAAAAAATCAGCTGTCCCATACATTTTGGTGTAGTACCTAGGTGGGTATTAGAATTTTGTATGGAATAGCAGTTTTATTCCAAGTAGAATAGTGGGTTCTTTATAAATAGTTGTTTATATTCATGGGTACTTTCATCTGGCAAAGGTAACAAAACAACAAAAAAAATCGGTGAAATTTGTGATGGCGTCAGCGTTTCTTGCAGCTGACTGTCCTCTGCATGCGATGGAATTGTATCTATGTAACTGAAAGTTTGTAATTGTTTTGAAAAGTTTTAACTGACGAGTTACGTTTGTATGTTTTTTTTTTATATTTTTGATAATTTGGGTTAATTTTTTAAAAAGATTTATCTGATTGTTTGAGAATAAAATTATAATGAATGTTTTTATTTGTTTATTTTCTTTCCTAATGTTGTCAATACTGGAATAAACACCATTTGAGAGTTGGAAACCATAGATGAAGTTTACATTTGACATCATTTAGATTGTATTTCTTTAATTCTTCAAGTTCGTAAGGAAGTAATGTTGCATAAATATTAATATGGGAAGAATTAAATGGTCGCTCAAAAAAATTACATTTGTTTTTTATATTCCTTCCAACGATTTGTATGTTTCCTTGATCAAAAGTTGCGAATTTCATTTCTACGATATTATTATCGGTAGTTAAAAACCATTTATCTTTCATGTATTTCGAAAGCTGGTAATTCTCACTCATTTTTACAGTAGTAAATACTTTTTCACCCTTATCCAACAAACTTTCATATTTAACAAGAGGATACATCCGTTTGGATTTGTGGTCCTTGATGTTTAGCTTTGACAATTCCTGTATGCGATTCGCTACTTGCGCTAAGGGTTGGTCGCCTTTTCGTAAAAGGTTTTTAATTCGAAACAACATACTTTCGAATGGATATGCACTTAAAGAAGGTAGAGAGCCGAACCTTGAGACATCATTTACAATATGACAAAGATTATGAATATTACTGCTCACAGAATCATGACCGTAAAGGAGAATGTCAGTTTTACAAGGGGTGCTGGTCCAAGTGTGTTGCAGATATGAATTGTACCTTAAATGACAGGTCTCAACCAGTACAACATTTTTTATTACGGTAGCAAAAAAAAATATCCCAGAGGAATTGACATATTTGCATTTGTATTTACATGAAAAACCACCATGCCTGAGAGATATTTCTCGACGGCATTTAAAGCCATGGGCGGTATAAAAACTCACTGATACCAGGTAAGGCACTAAACAAACAAAAAAATAATAATAACGCTTATAGCTTAGCTTATTATTTAGGTACGTGGCAAAAACCTCAACAATAGAGTTGCATTTTGTTAGGTATGTCGCGGGAGGCAAGTGAAACCATCGGCTGCTGTTAGCACACTGTTTAATTATACGTAGGTCATGCGGTGCGCGCACACACACACAACATGCGCGCACACATACTCATACATAACATTTCCTCCCCGTATTACACTTATACTCTAAACAATAAAAATAAGTTGTGATATGTCTACACTAATACATTTCTTAATAATAGGACTTATAGTCTATGCGAGGAATGTTTCGTAAAAGTCTATTCGCACATCTTGATACTGGGGCACCCGGCTCAATTGTTGTGGGGGGTGAAGACGGCGTGTTTGACACAACACTTTCCTCTCCCGCGGGTACAGGCTCTTGAGCCCGGTTTATAGGTGTATTGTTACTGTCGAAGTCGTCTAGGTCATCGTAGTTTTGTTGTTTTTTTACTGGAATATTTCCCTTACTCATTGTCAACTGGTTGACATGTTTTTTTACCTCGGACGCAGTATTTGTGTCTTGAACAACGTACAATACTTTCCCTATTTTCTTTTTGATAATTCCCTTGCACCAATCAAATTTGTTGCTGCTTTTAAATTTCTTATACATTACATGGTCACCTGGTTTGAACACTTGTTTGTTTCTTCCCCCATATGACTTAATCTGCGAGCACTGTTGACGAGTTACATTATCAGTGGAGGTTGTGTGCGAGGGCGACGCTGGTTGCGGGTCAAATAGATCTAACCGTGACCTAAGCTTTCGCCCATAAACTAGCTCAGCCGGTGAAAAACCTGTGGCAGAATGAATCGAGTTCCTGTAATCAAAAAGGTACTTTAAAACTTTTAACTTTTGCTTTGCATTGCGTTGTGGCGAGATAATGCTGGTTTTTATGCCTTTTTTTACGATTTTGACAAAGCTCTCTGCTTGTCCGTTACTTGCTGGGTTATAGGCTGGTGATGTCAAATGAGTGATGCCATTTAGCGAGCAAAAGTTCCTAAACTCGAAAGACGTGAATGCGGTGCCGTTGTCACTGACTATTGTGTGGGGTAGGCCGTACTTTGACATGAAATCGTATAAATTTTCCACGACGCTTGCCGAAGTGGTCGACGTGCTGACGTCATACACTTCTACCCACTTGCTGTATGCGTCTACCACTATCAGGAATGTTTGATTATTAAACGGACCGAGGAAGTCGATGTGTATTCTATAAAATGGTACTGGTGGGTACTGCCACGGAGCGAGAGGCGCTCGCCCTGGCGTGGGCCGCAGTTGTTGACATACCTCACAGGAATGAATCATTGTTTCCAACGCAGCATCTACACCCGGAAACCAAAACCGAGACCTGGCTTCTGCCTTAGTCTTCACAATACCCAAATGTGAGCTATGTAATTCCTGCAATACTTTAGTACGTAATGTTTCGGGAAGAACTACTTTATGTCCCCTCATTAGACATCCTTTTTCGTAAGACAATTGCGTTTTACATAAATAGTAAGGTTTAATATGCAAGTCTGTTATTAATTTCCCTGGCCATCCATTTTGTACGTAATCAATAACCCTTTTTAGAGTAATATCTTTAGCGGTTTGTTGGCGTAACTCTTCCAAGGTCACCGGCATATTACCTTCGATGACAAAGTTCACGTACGCCGCGCGGTCTATAGCAAGCGCGGCAGCGGCGGCGGCGTGCGTGTTTTCCTTTTCCTCCGCCAATGACCTTTCAGTCTCACCGCGTATACTCGCTCGTGATAAATAATCTGCGCTATTGTCGGCACTGCGGACATATTCGATGGAGTAATTATACGCACTTAAAAACATTGCATACCTTTGTAACCTATTAGCCGTCACCTCCGGTATTCCCTTATACGGACCAAATATTGATATAAGTGGTTTATGGTCAGTACGTAGTATGAATGGTTCTGATCGCCCGTACAAGTATTGGTGATAACGCTTTACCCCAAATATAATTGCAGTCGCCTCTTTCTGAATCTGCGAGTATTGTTTTTCTGCAGAATTCAGTGTACGTGACGCGAACGAAATTGGTCGCTCTAAGTCGTCTCCATCTACTTGTGACAGAACTGCACCTAGACCGTATGGAGAAGCATCAACTGTCAATATTATTTTTGATTTACTATTATAATGTGTTAGTACTTGTTCGGATGTTAAATATTTTTTTATTTTACTGAACGCGTTTTCGTGATCTGTGGTCCAATTCCACTTAACTCCTTTTTTTAACAAGTCGTACAATGGGCAAAGAATACTCGATGTTTGTGGTACAAAATTTCTGTAATAGTTCACTAGTCCTAAAAATGACTGCAAGGTGTTAACATTGGTCGGCACCGGGGCGTCAGCAATTGCCTTTACTTTCAATGGATCTTTCTTCAGGCCGTTTTTATTGATTACGTACCCTAAATAATTTATTTCATCTTTGAAAAAATCACATTTATCTTTCTGTAGTGTCAACCCTGCATCCTGCAAGCGCTGTAATACTATGTGTAGTTTTTTTAAATGTGCATCTGCTGACTCTGCAGTTATTAATATATCGTCAAGCAGACACAAAACCCCATCTAATCCAGACAGCAAAGTTTCCATGGCGCGCTGAAAGATAGATGGCGCACTCGACAACCCGAACACAAGACGCGTATAATTGAACAACCCGCGATGCGTGTTTATACACGTCATGTTTTGCGACTCTTCGTCGAGTTCAAATTGGTTGTAGGCCATTGACAAATCTAGCTTTGAAAACTGCTGACCCCCATGTAATTTGGAAAACAGTTCATGGACGGTGGGCAAGGGATATTGTTCAATAACTAGTAGCTTATTAATTGTTACGGAATAGTCCGCGCACAGTCTTACAGAACCATTACGCTTAAGTACGGGCACAATTGGTGACGCATAGTCCGAATGTTGAACTGGTTTTATTATACCTAAGCTCAGTAGCCGTTCTATCTCCTTATCTACTTTGTCACGTAGTGCAAATGCGACAGGGCGCGCTTTGAAAAAGACCGGTGTCGCATCACTTTTTAACCTAAGTTTTATTCGATAATTTTTAAAAGTACCTAATTTATCCGAAAATACTTCTGGGAACCGAGACTGTAATTGTTCGCCCACATTTTGGCTACCGTTAAAGTAGTTGACTGACGTTAATTTCAACTTAAATTTTGATATGAAATCTCTGCCGAGCAGCGGTGGGCCGCCGCTACGTATTACATATACATCGAGTGTGTGCGTGCGCTGCATGTAGGCGCCGCGGCCACGCCGGCTGCCCCAGCGGACCAGGTTCAGGTGTACAAGATTGGAAAAGGACAAAATAGTGCTAAATCCATCAGTGCCACGATCACGAGTGATAAGTGTTCGGTGTGCGGTCGTCGCAATCACAAGTCGTCGGAATGTCGATTCGCGAAGTACAAATGTCAAAAGTGTAACGTCGTAGGACACCTGCGTAGGATGTGTAATAATCAGAAAGTAAATTACGTGTCCACAGGGGATGTGAGCGAGGACGACGACGGTAAATCGCTTTTTAACATTTGTTCAGCTCAAGGGGAACCTATGACAGAAACGGTTACAATTAAGGATAAAATTATTAAATATATATATTATTATTATTATTATTATTTTTTTTTTTTTTTATTGTCGCTCACTGAACCCGCAACGTTTCGGGGTGAAGTGATCATCCAACAACTTGATGAGTCCTTCATACGGCACCACCTGTACGTCTTTCGGCAACGCCAAATCCGCTGCCAGTTTGTAGGTACCGTCATGGAGTGCGCTGAGCAGAATCGCTCGCCTTCTTGTTCCTGTCGCGTCACTTTTGGCGTCGATATCATTTGCTATGAACCACTGCGTGATTCGACCTTTGTATGTTTTCCATTCGTGTACATTGTGATCGAAAGTGGACAATACACCAAACGACGCCATTTTGGGTAAACTCGTCGCCACTGTTAGGTATGTCGCGGGAGGCAAGTGAAACCATCGGCTGCTGTTAGCACACTGTTTAATTATACGTAGGTCATGCGGTGCGCGCACACACACACAACATGCGCGCACACATACTCATACATAACACATTTGAAAGAATTTCAGGGGATTTAACTCAACTGCAAGATTTTCCGCTACTGTCGGAAGACGTTTTAATAATATTCGTATACAGCAAGCATGTCCGCCATGGCATTTATAAGTCTATCGCGATACTGACCAATTGAACGACATCATTTCAACCTAAAGACGTCCACTGCTGGACATAGGCCTCCCCCAAGTGTCGCAACATTGCCCGGTCCCATGCGACTCCCATCCAGCGGATCCCCGCAACCTTCACCGGGTCATCGGTCCACCTAGTGGGAGGCCTTCCAACGCAACATCTTCCGGTTCGCGGTCGCCACTCCAAAATTTTTGGGCCCCATCGGCCATCCGTTCTGCGAGCAATGTGCCCTGCCCACTGCCACTTAAGTTTGGCAATTCTTCGGGCTACGTCGGTAAACTTGGTTCTTTTGCGGATGTCCTCATTTCTGATTTGATCACGCAAGGAAACTCCGAGCATTGGCTTCTCCATTGCCCTTTGGGTGATTAAGCCTCCTGATAAGGCCCATTGTGAGCGACCACGTTTCGGTCTCGTATGTAATTACTGGCAACACATACTGGTCATATACTTTCTTCTTGAGACCCTACGGTAACTTGGACGAGAAGATAAGATAAGATAGCAGCTTCCCGAACGCTGCTCAGCCGAGTTGGATACGCCGATTGACCTCTTTCTCGAAGTTAGACCTATCTAACTGGAACGTTTGTGATAGACATAATGATAGACATAATCGTCTACAACTTTGAGTGTAGAGTCTCCGACCTTGTTAGGAGTGGGTGTTACATGGGCACTTAACATGACTTTGTTTTTGTCCATGTTCATTTTAAGACCCACTCTTTCGGAAGCTCTACTGATGTCATCGAGCATTGTACCGAGGTCCTCCATGGTCTCAGCCGTGACCACTATATCGTCGGCAAACCGAAGGTGAGAGATGTACTCGCCGTTGATGCCACTCCCGTGCCAGAACCTTGAAGACATCCTCCAGTGCAGCGGTGAACAGTTTCGAAGATATGACGTCTCCCTGTCTCACACCTCACTGCAGAAGAATAGGTTCCAAGGTCTAGTCCTGAAGTCGGACTGACATGGTGGCGTTTTTGTACAAACACTTCAACACCTCGATGTACCGATAGTCGATTTGGCACCGTTGGAGAGACTGTAGTACAGCCCAAGTCTCGATCGAATCGAAGGCTTTCTCGTAATCCACAAACGCTAAACAGAGAGGCAGGTACGCTTCGGTCTTATGTATAACCTGCCGCAGCGTATGTATGTGGTATACGGTGCTTAAGCCTTTTCGGAATCTGGCTTGTTCGGGAGGTTGAAAATCGGCTGTTTGGCGGATACGAACCTGCCATCGTCGGTCTTCAGTTTCGTGAACTAGCTCTGCCCAGAAGCCAGAGCTCTCGCAAATATCTTGAAGCCTATGTACCGCTCAATTGCGTCTTGAATACGCTCGGTATTAAAGCGGTGGAGGTCGCTTTTCAAGGATTTAGAGATCCGTCTATTGGGCTGCCGGTATTTCCACGCCTTGTCTGAAGACTGCAAGATTATCTCACGCCGCTCTTCCATGAGCTTGAGAGTATGATCAGAGAGTTTTTTTTCTTATGTGCACGACGTGAATACTAGGCAGGAATACCCATTTGAAGCTGGCTGGCTATTATTCGCATTATTGCTCGAAAGCTTGAGGAAGTGACCTTGATGACGTTGCTCGAAAGCTGCGCTGACGTCCATTTCGGGGTCACCAGTTTGGGGGTTCTTCATCCTCCATAGAAAAGGGAGGATCCTTCGACCAGACGGGTGTTGTGTCTGGTGGGCTACTGCCCGACAGTTGTTGTCGGGTTCTTCTATAATAGTCTTAAGTCGCGGATAACTTTACTTGCGCGATGTAGAATTTTGATGTATTTCGACGTTTAGTTCATCCTCTGGTCATAGATAGCGCTGTAGTACTTTTTTTTCTATTTTGCTATAGTACTTTTTGTAGTGCCGCTACAGTTTTTCACGCTTTTTACAGCTTTTTAAAATATAAATACAAATGCAAAAATGTTGATTCCTCTAGGATATTTTTTTTTGCTGCCATAATAAAAAATGTTGTACTCGGTGACACCTATCATTTAAGGTATAATGTACATCTGCAACACACTTGGACCGAAACTGACAATGTCCTTTCTGCGAATTTTTCGATGTAATCAACAAAAAGTTTTTCAGCTATGTGCCGGTAAGATACATAGACATCAGAATAACAAATAGTGGCGGCACAGAACAATGTTAAGAAATGTTGATATACTTCACATGATAAGTGTTCTTTTAGCACTACTGGACCAAAGTATAACAAAAAGTTTTTGAATTCAGTACCTTTCCAAAAGTGAAGGGTATCTAATTCTCTCAGTCTTCCTTGATGTATTTCAGATGGAGTAGTTGATTTTATTTCCATTAATTTTCTTGAGACATCCTGAATTTCCCTTGCCGACCACTTAGTTTGGAAATTAAAACTGCCATTAGTCCATCCCAGTAAACATCTCTTCATTACACCCAAATCTAACAAATGAAGAGCATCTGCAATAGTAAAATCGTTAACAAGATCTATGGGTAAATCTTCGATTGGACTTTTTTCTTTATGGTGATCAGGATCTAATCGATTTCTAAATGAATGGTCAGTACGCAAAGGCATGTCAGTTCTGGGAAAACTCATATGCCGACCTTTTCTATCGTATTCTCCGATTACTGTACATTTCATGCATCCGTGGTAGCTATTAAACCCCACAGTACCTGCAATGAAAAATATCACGAAATAAGATACATTATATTTGAAATGCACGGAGGTACGGTAAACTACTTACATTACCTACCTAATCCATAGTAATGTAATTAATTATTGTAATTGTTTGTGGCATGCTGAGAATACCCGTGGGTGTAGGTAGCTACAGCAGTTATTTCGCATTATCGTGTATAGCAGATGAAAATCATGTAGGTAGGTAGTAGGTAGTTTTATTATTTTGCACTCACCTTTTATAAAACACCTCGCAGGTGTATCACATATGAAGCAACGAATTTTGATAGGAACGATTTGCCTTTGAATGAGTAATCCACCTTGAAGTATTATCTTAAGCTCGTTTACAAATGGACGCAAAAATAATTCCAGACACGGTTTTGTGCTTCCGAAAAATATTGCTATAACTAATGGAGCAACATCCATGCCGTCAATTTTACACAAAATTGGCCAAAATTCATTTTTTGTGCTGTTGGCTACGGGCAAGCCGTCTATGTTAAAAGACAAAAATATGCATGTCGGCAACTCTGAGTTCATTTGAGAAAAAACTTCTTTTAAACAATTCTCTATACCATTATACCAATATTTTCCATTTCCCATTGGTACTATGTTATTAAATTTTGGCGTTTTTAATAGACTTCTACTGTCTTTTGGTAAGAATTCTTTGAAATTCTTGTTTGAATTGTCTCTCAATATAGTAAGTAATTCCTTTAAGGCATTATGAGGAATCTGGTACTTTAATGCCCATTGCTGAATTTGGTCTCTTATATTTATAGAATGTATTTCGCTGTCAGAATCAGACGGTTCATAGCCAAGTGTATCTGCGTCACATTCTTCAGCTTCTGCTGCGGAACTGCTGGTATCCAGCCCCTCACTGACCTCACATATATTATGAGAGGTCACAACTGCATCTAATTGCACGTTTGACACTTCGGAAGTTGGTCCACCGGCACTATGTAGTTTGGAAATATTCTCTTGAATTTTAAATGACGAAGACGATGCATTTGGTATGTGGTCTGGAAGATATTAATTCTGAATTTTAATGCTGACTTAGACTTATGTGATTAATTACAATACCCACCAAATTTTAAGTGCACGTGCGCTCTATTAATTGGTTTCTATTATTTTTGTCTAATAATTATAATATTATGACCATTAGACAAACAACAAAGACCTTTTTAATTTTATAGGCTACGATTAAAAAAATATTTCATGTGGATAACCACTCAGTAACACTCTCTTACATGAACAAATAATGGAAATAAGTCGGTAGTTAATTTTGATAAAATTTCAGGTAAACACTATAAGATTTTGTATAGCAAACACAATTTATACCGAATAAATTTACCATCTGAAAAATTATGTACTTACTTGGAGAAAGATCTTGTGGAACCAATAATTTGTTAACTTTTCTGTAGAAAGTCGATGTGAGACGGAATCTTTTCGGTTCTTTACTCATTTTCAACTGCAATCATTTGATCACTTGTCGAAACAGTTTGAGAAACAGTGTCTTATTGTAATTTTTTAATTCACATTTCAGTAATATATTGTTCAGTAATAATGACGTAACATTACGACACCTCGTGTAAATACAAATTTTAAGTTATTATTCTAGTAACATGGTGACCACACCGCTACCACGCATTTTTACTCGATTGTACACATGTTACAAACTGAACACTTAGTGTTTAAAAATAAGTCTACACAAATGTTTACGTTACGTGTAAACACAAAGACTACTTAAAGTTACTGAAAAGTTTTCCGGTCAAATTGTGTACGAACTATTACCACACATAGAGACCAAACCCCACACAGTCACCATGTTTCGTAACAGTTACGAAACTGTTGCGACTTGTTACATCTTTATCATATCTGCGACCAAAAAGCGCTATATGGGAAGAAAATTGACTCTTCAGGAGAACAAAAATATAGGTTAGTAATAGATTATATTAAATTAAACGATAAGACCGTAGAAGATAAGTACCCTCTACCGAACATAGATGAGATCTTGGAAAAAATTAGGACGTGCCCTACACTAGATTTAGCCTCGGTATCATCATGATCATCAGGTAGAGTTGCACCCAGAAGACGTCGAAAAAACTGTATTTTCAATGAATTCCTCAGAATGCCATTCGGTTTGAAAAGCGCACCAAGCACATTCTAGAGCCTTATGGACTCGTACTACGAGGACTGGACAATGTACTAACATATTTAGATGACGTAATCATATATTCCACATCTTTACAGGAACATTTGGATAAATGTAAACAAGTATTTGATAGATTCAGGGCACACAACCTCAAAATCCAACTTGAAAAATCAGAATTTTTACAGAAACAAGTCAAGTTTTTAGGACACATGTTGACAGATAAAGGCCTTCAGCCAAATGAAGATAAAATTGCAGCAGTAAAAAAGTTCCCTTTACCAAAATCAGAAAAAGAAATTAAGTCCTTCTTAGGATTAGTAGGTTACTATAGGAAGTTCATTCAGGATTTCGCAAAGCTGACAAAACCTCTAACAAAATGTCTAAAAAAGGCAGTAAAATAACATTAACACCGGAGTACACACAAGCATTTGAAAAATGCAAGGAAGTACTTATTAATGCACCAATACTTCAATACCCAGACTTTGAAAAACCTTTTATTCTTACTACGGACGCATCAGACGTAGCATTAGGCGCAGTATTATCTCAAGGACAAATAGGTTCAGATAAACCAGTAGCGTACGCCTCACGTACATTATCAGACACAGAACAAAGATATTCCACTATAGAGAAGGAACTTTTAGTCATTGTTTGGGCTATTAAATATTTCCGCCCTTACCTATATGGTAAACGATTCACTATTTACACAGATCATCGTCCGCTTACATGGATAATGTCTATTAAAGACCCCAACTCTAAACTCACACGCTGGCGTCTAAGGTGAGCAGAGTACAATTACGAGGTACAATATAAAAAAGGAAAAGCCAACACAAATGCAGACGCACTCTCAGGAGTCCAAATAATACATCATAACGAAGTTAGTGTAAACCCTCAACCTAGTACATCAAATGACAACGTAGACCTGGCAGACATAGATATTCGAACACTGTTAGGCATACCTATTACTCCTGACAACATAAACCGATCACAAGAGAGCCAAGAGACAAACACAGTAATAGACAGTAATCAAGTAGAAACAGATTCAGATAAGATACCAGAAATAGATGATGCAATAGATAGACAGCTAAAACAATTCCACATTAGAAAAACATCAGGAAATACCTACAGAATAGATGATAGGTCCAAATGCAAAACAATAATAAAAGACGTTTGGATCCCAATCAATAACACGAAAGAGCAAATAATACAATTTCGGAAAGAACATACAATCCCAGATAGAGTTTTTAATTGTTTTTTCCACTATGAAGAATACTATCCAATATTTTGCGAAGTATACATATCAATATTCAGCAATCGTGGACCAAAATTAATTCGATGTATGAATAGGGTCACATTAATAGAAAATATTTCTGAACAAACAGACTTAATAAGGAAATATCATGAAGGTAAAAGTATTCATAGAGGTATCCAAGAAACACACAAACACATACATAGAAATTACCATTGGCCTAATATGTTAGCTTCAATACAGAAATTCATTAACAAATGTGACAGCTGCCTCAAAAGCAAATATGAACGCAATCTCTTAAAACTACCTCTGTCTTTAACTGACACACCACATAGACCAATGAAACACATGTTCATGGATCTATACAGCAGTGGAGGCATAACCTTCCTAACCATAATAGATAACTTCACAAAATACGCGCAAGCAATACCACTCACTGCTTCAAATAGCATACACATCGCTGAAGCTCTACTCAGCTTATTTTCAGTTGTAGGAGTACTAAGAAAATCACAACAGACTCCGACACAAAATTCGATAACGAAGTAATTACAGAAATATGTGCAATGCATAACATACACATACATTTCGCAACACCATATAATCCAAATTCAAACTCCCCAATAGAAAGATTGCATTGAACTTTAGTGCTCATTTACGGAGACGCGGCGCGTCGGGCGGTGAATGACCACTTAGCGGAAATCATTAGAGTACAAAGAATAACGGACAAGGACGATCCCACAAACCTAATGAAATACGCCATGATAGCTTACAACAATACGATTCATCCTCAACGGGTTTCACACCCTTACTCTACGGACATACTGATAGTAGAAACCCTCAAGAAAAAAAATTCTTAGGGACCACATACTTTCCTTTCCTGCTGTCGAAAATTACTGTAGACGTGATAGTACGATATAATATTTAGATTCAACTCTAAACATAACAACATTGTACGACGAATATAAAAAACTATGTATAATTAAACCAATGAAAGTGGTATCCTTTGAAAAATACCGCAACGTTTTCAGAGAATACAAACTGAGTTTTCACAAGCCAAAAAAAGATTTATGCAAGCACTGTTTAGCATAGAGAAATGAATGATGAAGAAAAATCTAAATAAATTGCAGATCATACTCGGCATCTATCAAGAAGAGATGAAGCACGCAAATGTAGATATGAAGATAGGCTGGAAGCACCAAATAATGAAACAGTTCTTGCATTTAACTTCGACTTAGAAGCAGTACTAGAAAAGAGTGTCCATGGAGTTTCTTGCCCATTCTTCTCCATGAGATCTACTATTTTCGAATGGCCAACTACAGTCCATTCACAGTTATTATGTCTGTGGCGGGACTGTAGGTAGCTTATTTTTGACTATGCAAAAGTGCCTGTCATGGGTCTATTTGAAATAAATGCTTTGAGTTTGAGTTTACTAAATACACCTAAAGGAGCAAAAACCAAAACGTTGAATGTTACATGTGGGATGTAACCGAAGGAAAACGTGGGACTATTGAAATTTCAACATGTATAAACGCATATTTTGCAGCAAATAAATACATCCAGGCAGTTAAAATGATGTCAGATGGATGTGGTGGTCAACAAAAAAACTATCATTTTTCTTCGATGTGCTTGCTTTTATTGAAACAACATCCTACATTACAGATAATTGACCACAAATTCTTTGAAACAGGACACACTCACATGGAATGTGATTCAACTCATTCCAAGATTGAAAGGAAATAAAAAAATACACCTGTGTATACTCCTGACGGTTGGGCACAGGTTCTTCGGCTATGTACTAATCCTCGCCCTTACAATGTAAATACATTACTTCATGACGATTTTTAAGATTTCGGTATGTTAAACCAATACAAGGTTTCTAATGAAGGGCATAAAATTGGTATTAATGACGCTGTATGGATACTGTAAGGACTACAGGTAACAATAATGCTAGCGAGGCAGAATGCAATGTCCCCTGCGCACCTCCTTTAGCGGCCAGTCGTTTGCCCTGCCCTGTGGCAAGAACACGCGCTACGATAACTAACGTAAGAGACGTATGTACTGTAATCGTGTTACTAATTAAAGAGACTTTATTTACGGACTCTGGAATATCATTTATATCTCCTTCCACAACCACTCGCCACAATAACAACAGATACAATATCGAAAAGAGTTGCCTAATACAATATTTATAAGAAAAACCTTTGACATTAGTGAACCATTTAGCCATTTCCATCTATTCGCTTTCTATCTCAATTTATTTTTGTCAATTAGCTATAAGCATAACGCTGAGATATATTATAATTATTAATTGAACAGGCACACTTTCATTTTTGTTACCATCTACCTACCTAAATTTTAGAATAAATTGATAATAAAAAGTAACATATTGCAGTTAAGCTAGTTTTGATCATTGATTTCATTCTTCTACAACAATCTACTTACCAATCTACCACATTGGCAGTTTTTCTATAGCACAAAATCAGTAACTCTTATTTTTATTGCCATAGCCAACTAATCAACCTGTAATATCTTCATATCCGGTAATAATAACATTATTTTGTTTTACTGTATTCAAAGGTCATAAATATTATTTAAATTCATTAACTTGAAATGATTTTAAGAAATCCCTGATTTACGGCAACATTGTTTTTGTTAATAATCACCTCCTCAACTATTTGACTGACAGATTGGCGAGTTGACTTCTGACCCGACAATATTAAAACCCCCCATGCTTGGCCTCGGTAGACTCTTTGAATTAATTATCAAAGAAATGATGAGGAATATTTGCACAGGACTGTTAATATTCCTGTGCTAGACATCATAACTAACCAAAAAGACCGACTTTCTGCTGATATCATAACCAGCCTTTGAGGGTTCTACATATGTATATTAATAAATATTTTCTCTGTCTTCTTTTAATTTATACTTGTTTGTTTCTATTTAGGATGTGGGACTGTGATGAATGTACAGAAGACCTACTGAATGTGCAGAAAGCATCAGAATTGTATTCCCATAAGCACTCCTGCTTCTACTGTGATACCAGCATCTGAGCTATGGATTTCAAAGTAGAAACAGAACCACAAAGAAAATATGGACACAAACAAAACCACCTAGTTGTGCAGTATCTACAATCACAGTTTGCGACAACCTCTACCCAAATAACAATGACTGCTGGAAAATCTAGCCACACATCCTGTAAGTTCTGCAGCGTCAGAGAGATCATTTTCTATGTTTTAGTGTTAAAACTTGGATGAGAGTAAACATGTCAGACAAGAGGCTGACATGCTTTTCTAAATATGAATCCAGAGATATCCCCAGACATCTCAAACATTATCACCGGATTTGCCAATAATAATAGGAGATTTGCATTTGTTTTAAGATTTCATTCATAACTATTTCTATTAACTAGTTATTTTACAACAAATATAAAGATGTTGGCTATGACCCGCTCCCCCAAAGACATTGGACAACATCTATTCACCAGTCACCACCTAAGACGACCTACTGACCAGATCATTTTCAGTAATCACCACCCAAACCAACAAGAGGATGTTACAGAGCGACTAGGATGTGTGTGTGGATCAAGTTTTTATGACTTCAGATAAAACCTGACATATACCAGAGGTTCAATAACTATCCGACAATCTTACTTACTCAAGTCATATATGTTCTTTTTATTACTTTATACAGAGTATCATTTTAATATATTTCACCGACACGGTCTAAGAAAACATCGCCGAAAGCTTGGGACTGAAAATAGTCCAAGGCCGAAAGCATTTTTAAGACATTTCCTACGATACGTAAATCACACAAAACCAAAGCACAACGATCGATAAAATTCTAACACATTGAAGTTTCCTTTCAACGAGAATTTTTCTTCGGAGTATGGATGGACTACAAAAATTAAATTGTTATTAAGACATTACGACAACAAGAAGCTACAAAGAGTCAAAGACAAAACATTCTGATTTCTGATTGACCGAACGAACCAAAGAGTAGTTTTTTTTTTGTTATGGCTCCTCGCAGTTCAGCCTAGGAGGCTGGCTACTGCTTAACCGGACTATACCCTGTGGATGCCTTGAATTAAAAGCCTCCAGCTAGGGGAAAACGGTAGTAGAATGAAATGAACTCAGCAATATATAGGGCTACCAACTCTCAAAAATATTATCCCAGAAGTTAAACTCAATTTCCCCTAAAACCACCACAGTAACTTGGAAATCCCCCTAAAAAAATAAGTACACTTTATTTTTTGTAACATTCTTCATGAATAAATTAATTGATTTAAAATTCAAAGCCCTGATACAAATCCCGATTCACTTAAATACCCCCCAGTTTGTGTAAAAAAATACCAAGTTGGGAGCCTTGTAAAGAGCATGCATCCAAAAAGTTGGCAACGTCACAAATAGCTGTCAAATATTTACCTATTTAAGTCTGTTTTTTAGTCTCAGAGACTAAATTGACAAGTACAAATGTCAAACTGACATAGATTTCAATAGCATTTAAGTCAGTTTTGCCATTTTCACTTGTCATTTTAGTCTCCGATATTAAAAAATAGACTATAGCCATATTTCTTATTTCCATACAGTAATGTTGCCAAATTAATCAAAACAGTGAAATATTTGGCAGCTATTTGCGACATTGTCCACTTTTTGTATAAGCGCTCTTATCCATCAATGACAAATATATGCAGGACTGTAAGATCAGGTTTCTGAATTTCGCCCAAATACTATTATTATTTATTTTGAACTATGCAGCAGCTACTAGTAGCTCAGGATATAAACAAATCAGGAGATATAAAACTATATTGATTGACAAAATGGACGGGACACACGCTTACTTGCAGTGCACAACACCACACATATCTGACTGCGCTATAGACCGACCGCTTTAATAAGTCCTCCGCCTTGCCCCATCAAAGGCTCATTAAGCGTACACAAAGTCCTAACAATATTCCACAGGTTATTTGCTTTAAAATATCCATAATCCACGTAGGTATTACGATACTAATTGAACCAATTCGTGATCAAGCTTCAGAATTTCAATTCCATTTAAATGGATACCTTCGCGAGGACTCATTAAAGCGGTCAGTCTATAGTAATATATCTCTTGATTAAACCTTAAATGCAGGCCACACCGCCCGCTAGCGAGCGAGCGAGCGAGTAGGGCGAGGGATCGTTTCACCTAATTTTCATACTGTTGTTCAATCAAACCGCGAACGCGAAAGTATTGCCATACAACCGGGCAACGCCGCCAGTCTCTTGGGCACATTACCAACTGACAGAGTTTAGGAGGAGTTTTTGACGCCCTTTTATAGTTTACTGTTAGTTTATTTAATAGTTTTTAATTAATAATGGATTATAGTTAGTTTCTTTTGTGTGTACTGAATAAAACTAATTTTATAATAGATTTTATATTTTAATGTCAAATATCCACTTTGATGCCTGCACTAAGAAGAAGACTAACATAGTATAACGTAGGCACCTACTGTGGGCCAAAAATTAAACTAATTTTTATTTAAATTTATGTAATAGTTCAAATTAAATAATGTTTGTACATTATTATTAACTGTCTTTTTTTCAACATGTTTCATAATTATACATTCTACATTAAGCATAAAACTGAAGATAGAGTAAAAGTATTTCGAGCTATTTATAAAATTACCTTTTTTTGAATAAATCAAGCCTTTTCATTTGTAACTGTACAAGGATCTTTTGGCGCGTGGCTAAAATCAGAACTAACTGACTTCAGATTTTATTCGCATAAAATAATCATTAGAAAAAAAATATTAATACAAGTAACATTTTAGAACATCACAAGCTATATAAACACACAATAGAGTATTAGGAATTATCTCTAGCATTCCATAATCGTGTAGGCGGCCGCGGCGCGCGGCGTCACTTAATTCGCAGACGACTTCGTTTTCGCTCTTCTTTAGCAAATCCCAGCATTATTATACACGTGCATCACTTCACTCCGAACACAAATAACAATAAAACAACAAAATACGTAGTGTTTACATTTGATACCGGCTTCGGTGTTCATCACTGAACTTGAAAAACACTACCACGAGTAGTGTCTTTCACGAAAGCCACTACAAACTAAGTAATCATCAATTTGAATAATAAATAAATAATATTAATCGATATAAATATTTTTATAGAACGACGTCACTTGTTTTCATTGCAATCTTTAACACTAAGGGCTCATTTACGGAGACGCGGCGCGTCGCGCGGGTCGTTGTGCGGCGCGGCCCGCTTTCAATTCAAATATATGGCGATGAATACGGAGAAGCGATTTTACGCGCGTTTTCTTGAAATACAGCGTTGTCCGCTGATGTCACCGCCGCGGTGCACGTGGCGTCACACGTGCAAATACGAACACATGGCAGAAGACAACGCCGCGTCGCTCGCGGCGTTCAACGCGGCGGTGCACGCCCCGCGTCTTTGTAACATCGTACATTGCCATAATTATGTTTGTGTTTGGGCGTATGATAACGCGGGCCGCTGCACGCGCTGCCTCTCCATAAACCGAAAAAACGCGCAACGCGCCGCGCGACGCACCGCCCGACGCGCCGCCCGACGCGCCGCGTCTCCGTAAATGAGCACTAACAGCGACTGGTTGACATAGACGACCAATGACGGCTGTGTGCCCGACACAGGCCCACCCGATTTTTTAAATAATTATGCAGCTGTTTGATGCTTTTTGGTTTGGAAAAATTTTGAAGAGCTGGCAACTCAAATCGAAAAAGAAATTGTGTTTTTACTACATACTTTTTACGATTATCTGTGGGCTGTGGTATTGGTAAAATGTTAATGTCACAAATTCAGAATGTCTCTCTTGCAATATGGGCAATGTGATATTGATTAGTTAAAATCATTTCATTGATTTGCCAAAGTTATGTTAGCTTTCGCTTGTTTATTCATTTATCAAGCTAAGTTGAATTGTCGCTTCTAGTTTTCGCTCGTTTCATCGTACATAAACTAAAAACTCTTAAAAAAAGTTAGTACTAGAAAGTTTTTGAGAGTTTTTGTTTTGAGTTGTTGTGCTTTGGTTTGGTATGATTTTGGTATCTTAGGATACATCTTTAAAATGTATCTTTCGGCCATAAACTATTTTTATTGTAGGTTGGTAGGTTTTGGCTGTTTGTTCTTACACCTTGTCGTTGAAATACGTTAAAATCTCACTAAGTCCTAAAAAATACTGATAAAAAGTGGGTGTTTCTCTACTATTTGGATACTGGGCCATATTACATTGACTTTTTAATTGCAACAATATGGGCTATCTTCAAAACTCAATATAAAACAATAACAATAGGACATTATCAACACAATATTATTTATAATAAAACGAACTAATTAACAATAAAGGAACATTTTTAGGTTGGAAAGTCCACAAAGTCATTAATGTAGGTGGGTCAGTCAAGAAAACCAAACTTATTCCTGATACGGCAAATTATCATAAAAGTTATGACAGTCTTGTGGAATGACAGCTTTCAATTCTTGAAGGTGCAACCACTTCGTTTCAGGAATACGGCATCTTGCTGTAAATAAGGGTGGGTAACAGTCCACTGGATTTAGTCTCTTTGGTCTATGAGCAGGGCCGCGCCGACCAGCACCTGTGTGTGAAACCTATGAAGCGCCTCTTTTTTTCACGAATCTTCATGTTTCAACTTATGTTTTTTTATTAGTATTTATTAATTTTGACCGAAATAAATGTTCTCCAGTTTTATATACTTAGATAATATTTTCCTAAATAGGTAAAACCAGTTCGCTTCCACTTGCCAATTACAGTGAAAAATAAAACACAAATTTAATTTTTACATACTTTATGTATGATGTTATATCTAATTATATACATAGATATTAACCCTTTATAAGGCAGAAGAAACGGCTGAAGGTACAGAAATGAAACTTAGTGGTATACATAATATAAATATAAAACGGTACATGGTGTCCATTATTTGGACAGAGCCATACTACGGCTTGTGGAAGTTGGCAAAACATGGAACAATACATAGGGCTACCTTGCATTGTATCTTCGATATTTTGCTGTTAGCATTGCTGCTGCAAGCCCTGCATCGTCTGTAAGAGTCTAGTGGACCGGGGAGGTGGGATCCAACGTCTGAAAGCCGTAGATCATCTGGAACACCATACTTTGCCTTCTGCCGGCTATCAACTTTTGGTCTTTTGCATACAAAAGATGGCAAGTTCGATACCCTCTTCCTTCTGCTCGTAAAAGTGCCAATCAAGTTTCTTCCGAGAAGTGTACGAAACTGTAAAGTGGACATTGGGTAACACACTTTTTGAGCATACAAAATGTATGCATTCGTAATTGCTGCATCCACCATAAAATAAAATAGTCTCATCCACCACCTCCTGCTCCTCCTAGCTACAGGATAGGTGCCTCGCTTTTGATCAAAGCGATCGACACCCCCCATCCTTTTGGTATACTCCACAACACCTAGAGGGCAAGGCACTTCTTGTTTCCTTCCGTCTTTTTGCGTTCTCATGCATGTTACTTTTTCCTTAGGATGAAAGGCGGTACTAAGAATGCTGACTAATTTTGTGTCCATCCATGTAAAGCATGCTACATTTCGGTTAACCCGCCACTTATATTGACCCCTAGAAAGTTTAGGTTTACCTTTCTTGGCCATCAGATTTTTTAGTGTCCGGGGTAAGTTAGTTCTATTGGATCTAACTGTTGCTGTAGAATATATATTATTCTCATACAAGCTTTGCATTAGTTGGGTGGAAGCAAAGAAATTATCAAATGTTACATGTGCGTTTTCAATCTTTTTTCAATAAGTACTTTGCAAAGACTATTTGCTTTACCACAGCTGCTCCTAAACCGAATTGTCTTTTTTTCCCCGTATACACCTCAAATTCAAATAAATAACCCGTGCTACTGTCACATCTCGCCCATATCTTGAAGCCTCTTTTTATCGGCTTGTTTGGTAAATATTGCTTTAATGTACTGCGCCCTTTGAACTTTACCATACATTCGTCAATACTTTGGGATGACGAATTCCTAGCTCCCTTTTGAAAAGCAGTGTTCATTGAGGTTATAAGGGGCCGAATCTTATAGAGTTTATCAAATTCAGGCTCTCCTCTTTGAGGCATTTTCGTGTTGTCGTTTAGATGTAGATTTTTTATTATCATTTTAAATTTTTTTACAGTCATTACGTCTGCTATTTCTCTCACACAAAAAAAATGGATCTGTTGACCAATACAAATCAATATTGGGTAGAGGGTGCACCCCCATCAAAACCAACATTCCTAAAAAAGCTCGTATTTCCTCATTTGTGACATCTACCCAGTTTTTTTGTTTATTTTGGGTAGCATATAAAACTCTTTTGCCGCCCACCATTTTGGCCACGATGCTATTAAACTGTTCGGCACGATTGTTTGTGAAGGTGTGCAAAAGGCTTCTTGAGTGGAAGGCAAGTTGAGAGACATTCTTTTGCAACTTTAACATCAAAGTCGCTGCCTTCGGGACATAATTGGGCTCCTTTTTTCGCTCTTCTTTGCAGTAGTAGCTCTTACAAAGATTGTGGTCTCCAAACACATGTCGTGGACTGTTTAAAATGTCTTCTTGTATTTTTTTAATTTTATCAGACATAGTGCCGTCTACCAATTTTCTGTATTTTATAGCAGATCGTATTGCAGTTCGCAATCTGGTCAGGCGCTCTCCCATCAGTAGTTTGCGTTCAGATAATGGAACAGACGTATCCTTCTGGAGCTGCAAATTCCTGCCATTATAATTTCTTAACAGATGGTTAGTGCATTCTATTTTCTGAACGGGTATATCTGGATACGGCCTACTTTCTAAAATGTTTTTATAAGTACTAGCGTCTCCGTCAGCAATCAATGTGTTATAAATCAGACCTCTTTTTTCCACAGAATGCTTAAAACCTTCTACCAATATAGCCTGTTCCATAGAAGTCGACGAACCAGTATGATTTTTAGTGCACTTAGGGGAGAGGGGTACAAAATGGCATACTAGTCAGAAAATCAGTCATAAAATCTTTATTTATTAATAATATTGAACACTTTAGTAACTGTGTATTCTTTGGTTCATTACCTATTAGAATTATAGAGATCAATCAACTTAATACAAAAACAAAAGAATTATTCAACATTCTTTTTTATCTTGAAAAAAACCGTTTTGTCCGCCCTAGTCGGGTAAAATGGCACACGTGATGTGGACAAAATGGCATACCATTTTTTAAAATGAAAATCAGTCGATTAGATACAGAGTTCACACGTAAAACGCTTTGTATTTTTCGGAACATCTGCACATGATGCATGAGCCCATCTTTTACAGCTCAAGCACATTAACCAGACCTCCTTTGGCTTGGACCTGGAGTAGAGGTCATTGCAATAAATGCAAGGACAATCTTCATCATCATCTCCGACTTCAGTGAAAGCTTGTAAGGAAGAGAAATCATTTTCACTGTCGGAACTAAAATCCAAAGCTTTCGTAACCTTTCTCGTGTTTTTCTTTGGAACAGGTGGAGGAGCTGATTTTGCTTTTGCCTCTTCTATATTTGGCGTTGAAGTTAACACCAATATTGTTGGTTTCTTGCGTGGTTTTCTTTTGCCTTGTCCAGCCACATATGTTCCTATCGGCACTGGAGACAGCACGCTGACTGGAACATTGATATTCATGTCTTGGAGTATCAATTTAGATGATGTGGGTGTTGTAGGTATTGCAGTAGCTGTGTCTCTAGATTGGGCAACTGAGAGTGGAAGTGGGTTGTCTGCGGCTGATGTGCTTGCAATTATCAGTGATGTCGAACTGCCTGCTTCTACCTGAGATGGACCTGATGACGGTATGCATAGGTTTTCTGCTACCGTTGAATCTTCTTCGGGCTCTACCCGATCTTGTTGCATGGGGATGTTTGTCGTCTCAGCAGGCTCAAACAAATAATCTGGAAATATGTTTGGATCAACAGGCCAAAGACCTGTTTTTTGAAACCCATTGACGGCAGTTTGAATCGTTGCTGCTTTGCCATAAGCTTTGTTGAGAATTGCACCTATTTGAAAATGAGTAACAACTCTGCCTGGATGGTTCTTTAACCAAGTGCTCACTTCTTGATTAAAATATGTCTTCAGTGGCCCATAGAAAGATACGTCTAATGGTTGCATGCGGTGCGTGCAGTGAGGTGGCAAGCATACCATAATGATTCCATGCTCTTTTGCGAATTTTAAGCTTTCAATACCTTTATGACTTATATGTCCATCAACTACCAAAAGCACTTTATCATCAAGACTCGCTTTTACATGCAACTGAAAGTGCACCAACCATTTATAAAATACAGCTGTTGTCATCCAACCTGATTCCTGGGCAATACCCAAAGTACCGGTTGGAGCTTCGTCTATCAACTCCTGTTTCATGATTTTTCTAGGATAAATTAAACACGGCGGGACAAAATGGCCATTTGCACTCATGCAACAAACAACTGTCACATGAGACCCCTTTTCAGCACTAGTCAAAGCCCCAACCTGCTTACGTCCAGTAGTAGCAAAGACCTTTTGGGGTCTCTGGACTGTTGATAAAGCTGACTCATCGACATTGTAGAGCCTATGAGGAGAAATGTTGTTGCTCTGAACAATGTCTTGGTAAGTGTTGAAAAATAGTGCTACTTGCGGTTTGTTAAAGGCTTGGGCTCTTGCAGCTGAAGTCGCTTCAGGTTTCCTCAAGGATATGTCTGGGTGTCTGCGTCGAAATCCAGCCAACCATTCTTTGCCTGCCATCTTTTTTTCATTGTTGAAGTTATGAGGAATATTATTAACGTCTGCAAACTGGTAGGCCAATTCCAAAACTTCCTTCCTTGTGAATCCAAACAATCTCGTTTCTAGTAATTTAATATGTTCTACCAGTTCTCGTTCCATTTCATATGTGAAGACACTCCTGTACCTACCCATACCTAAAACAATAAGGCGAGTACGTGATTAAATCCGCTCTGATCATGCGTACATAATGCTACAGTTAAAAAATACTAGATAAGTTGGTAGGTACCTTTAGCAGTTGGAGTTAAGAATTTATTTTGTTTCAGTGCATGTCTTCTAAGAGTCGACTGTGGGACATTAAATACTTTAGAAGCCAATAGCCAGCCCATTTCATTATTCTTCACAGCTTCAATAGCCTTTTCCATGGAGGTTTTATCCCATCCCTGTCGGTCGGTTTTTCTAGAATAGTTACGAGGCATGATTGTTAATAATCTGAAAAAAGAAAAAAGGGTGGGTCAAATGACATAGTATGCTGTTTTACCCGAACAAGGCGTATGCCATTTTGTCCACTTCATAACCTTCAACGTAAGAAAACAATAACTAAAAAAATAACTAGAATTATGAGATTTCAAATCATTTTCGAAGTTATTTAGTAAAATTACAATAAATTAATGCTAAATTCAAACAAATTAACGTAAAAAATACTTACTTTTACGAGAAACAAAATCCGCCTGAGTAAAACTCGTGACAGCAAAAACTAAACAAACATGTGTCCGCACCACACGGCCAAACGGACGCGACTGGCGCCGCCACAGGTTGCGACCTGTTATTAAGCGATCCTCTACACGCTATTTTGAGAACTATTATGTCTGTGGTTTTGGAGAAAAGGAGGTGTGCCATTTTACCCACCTATGTCATTTTGTACGCCTCTCCCCTATGTGCTCGAGGTTCTTCTTTTTTCGCGTTGGCGCGTACACAAATAATACAATATTTGTTTCGAACTCCTACATGTAAGACTTTACCTGTATGTTCGCCAATAATTGCCGCAACCCCAGAAAGAGCCGAATAATTACTTTTATACGACCTCTTACTCCAACAGGCATCTGCTTCTACAGGTATCCTCGGAATACCAGCATTGCTGACATTACCCCTTAATATGGCTGCATCCTTCTCTTCTTTGGCACCATCTTTCATTGTTTTTTCGGCAGCAATTTCCACATTTCAGAAAGAGAATCGTGTGTTTTGCTGTATACAAGATGTTGTTTTGCATCCTCGTCAAATTTCAGGTGGTTGTCCTAAAAGACATAAATAATCAATTGAAAGTACAGTACCGGGAAATAACTAATAAGCGCGGGTTTTTTTTGTTGTTGAAATTTAACAGTATTTCAGAATTAAATCCTAAATTCAATGAGAATAACCGACTGACTACGCACACAGCGACAATCAGCTGTGTGCGTGAGCGTCGACGTCTTACCTACTAAATTCAAGCGTGCGCGACGGAGCAATGACCGTAGCTACCGGGGTAGCAAAAAGTTTACCTAATTTTATTTCGAAAATCACCTACATTATTGTCATAAATTTCGTTTCATAATTAACTGATTTTAAGCATCATTAGAATACGGAAATCTTACTAATGTCAGTAATCCTAGTGTGCCAAAGAAAAGTTCACTGGCTTGCTATCAGATGATTAATAAAATGTTAGTTTTGCTTTATTGCTATCGTTCAGCATAAACTTTTCGTAATGATTTTGTTTTTACTTGTGGATTAAATTGGTTGATTTGAAATTTTCCTTCCTACTTAACGGGCTTAGGACCGGCAATAATACCTACCTACCTGCTTAAGTTGGTGTACCGATCTACTGAGTATAAAAATGTTTTTTAAAGATTTGCTAGTTAAGTGTAAGTAGGTGTTGATACTTTCGACTCTTAGGTATTATTGGCGTAGTTAAAAATTTGAAATCAACTTATTTACACTAATAAAATTGATTAAGCTAACAACGTATTTACAAAATGTACAAATAAATAAATTACCTACTTATGTTACCCGAAGGTATTGTTCAAAGTTGTTACCATCACACTCTTGGCACAATCGAGCACGACGTAGCTGGTTTTCCTTCAGCTTACGTAACACTAACACATTCGTTTTTAAAGTGTCGAAAGCACTAATGATCCTTGCACGTAATTCTGTTACACTTGACACTTCCTCCGTGTAAACTAACCTTTTAACGTCTCCCCACAAATAAAAGTCTAGAGGCGTCAGGTCCGGAGAACGCGGAGGCCAGGCCACAGGTCCTCCGCGACCGATCCAGTGGTCACCAAACCTTTCGGTCAAGTACTCGCGTAGGTACTTGCCGACCATAGTGAGGGGGGGCACCGTCCTGCTGGTAGTAGAGGTTGTGATGGAGTGCCAGAGGAATATCTTCTAACATCTCCTCGACAACGTGACGCAACAGCTCCAGGTATGTTGCACTGTTGAGGTACCCATCGATGAAGTAGGGTCCAAGCACGTGTTCCCCTAATATGCCAGCCCACACATTCAGTCCAAACCGCACTTGGAACGCGTGCCGTTTGGTTACGTGCGGGTTATGGTCGCGGTGGGCCCACCAATGTTCGTTATGAACATTGTAGACGCCAACTCGAGTAAATAAACACTCGTCCGTCCACAGGATGTTGGCGTCTTGGTGTTCCAGCAACCAGCGACAAAATGTAATCCGCACGGCATTATCACCTGGGTGAATGTCTTGTCCCTTGCGGTAGTGGAACGGGTGCTGCAGTTCACGCTTCAGTAGGCGCCACACTGTGGTGTGGTGCACTCCAAAGCGTCGACCAGCCTCCCGCGTGCTTGCCCGTGGTTCTCGCTGGAAGTATTCCAGGATGTCTTCCTGCAAGGCGACAGGCAGGCCTACGCTGCCGCGAGCTTGAGCATGCCGGGGAACGTCAAACTGCCGATGATCCCGCAGTCTCTGCGTAGCAGCCAGCATGACGCTCTGTGATGGGGGTTCCCGATCGGGAAACATTTCCGTGAACAACCGGATGGCTCCACGTAGGCTGTCTCCACTGATGGCATACAGGCGGACCATCTCCACCAACTCGACATTCGAATAGTTGTCAGTCATCTTGAACTTAGTACCTATCGAATGATGTCTCAACAATGTACCGAGCGGAATTCGCAAAGCGCAGCGCATGCACACTGCGGCGACATCAGACGCACTGTTGGTTTGGTTTGGGGGCCCCGGCTGGGAGCGTTGCTAGGCACATGCGCGAGCGGTTGGGGTGGGATTGATTACCTACGAATTTATTGAATGATCGTTGCGTATGCGTTGTGTATGTATTGTTTGCGTTTGTTTGTGTGTGAAAGCGCGGTTTAATAGGGCTAGTAATAGACGGGCCGCTTTTAAATACGGCTGGTTTACACTTATGGATTTCAATAAACAGGAAAAAATAAATAAAAAAATACCTACTCATTTTATTGTTGCTTTGGGTCGAGAATCATTAGCATAATTATGTCCTTGAATTTGACTAGGATGCAAATCAACAGCTTGTATACGAAATGGTACTGTGGGCAAATCAATAGAAGCCACAAGTTCGTTGAGGTTCGATAGTCCTATTCCTATTGCAATGGCCCCTGATACTGCACCAGTGTTCACATTGAAATGTTGATTTTCTTTAGAAGTATTTATGTCAAATTTGCATCCACACATTTTACATTTGACGAAAAATTTTGAAATTAGTCCCGTCTGTTTTTCTTTAATAAATTTTGCAACTTGCAGCCAAATTCATCACCGTGAGCTTCTATTAAAAATAACTGATCCATAAAATATTGAAAATCAACAATCCTTCTTCCTTTGAATTCTTAAAACAAAAACGTAAAACATAGAATATAACAAAAAATAAAATTGTAGTTCGAATTTCTTAACAAGGTATAAAAAATATACCTGCTCAGCATCATCAGTAAATGATTCTTTTTCCACGATTAACAAATGATCTTCAAAATCTTCAAGTTCTGAAGATATTTCCATCTGTGATTGTTCAACAGAACTGGAAAGCATACATTTTTCTGATGACGTATAAGGCACTTGGCTCTTAAAAAAAAGAAGGAATTACTGGTCATAAATCGAAAGCATTAATAAATTAGTAATTATTAACATCTTCATGAATTACGTCACAATTCCGACATAGAATACAGAAGGCACTCTCCTATACAATCATATTTAAAAAAGAAAAAATACCTACGCTACTGTTTACATGAAGATTTAATGAAGAACATTCGTTCAAAACAGTAAGTGATGACTCTGTTAAAGTTTCTATCCCGCTATTATCTTGCCAGGTCTGTTCGGCGCTAAGTACTGCCAGGGGAACATTCTCAAGTCGATCTGATGAATAACTTTTTGTCAAAAGTAACATTTCTCCGTTTCTATTTACCTCGTAGGTGTACACTGTCTCTTCTAGATAAATGCAACACGGAGTTAGTGTCTCAGCATGAGTGTGAATGCATTGAGCACGATCAAGACCATGAGCCCTCAATATTTCAATTTTCTATAGATCATGAAATAAGTTCCGGTAATAATGAAACGCATACATCCCGTTTGTTAGGTGTCAGAGATCCAGAACACCATGGTTGTGTTCTGCCAGTATCTGGTCGATACTATATTTTTTGAATCTTGGTTTATGCAATTTGATAATTTTATATAATTCGGGTTTCAGCATACCATCCTCATATGGTATGCCTTTTTCCGCCAACCACCTCTGCATGTCCGCTTTCTTAGCATTCGAGGTAGGTGCAGGATCGTACTGCTTGTTGTGGTATGATGCATTGTCGATGACCAAAACTGCATTTGGTGGCAGGTTTGGTATTAATTGGGTGCGAAGCCACTTGGTATAATTGTCGTAATTCATGTTGTCATGAAAATCTCCAGACTTTGTCCCAGCTTTAAACAAGAGCAGCGCATTGGGAACAAATCCAGCTTCTGATCCAGCATGCACTATAACAATACGCTGCTTTTATGGGTTTTTTAAGTCCTTTTAATGATCCATCTGTCCACGTTTTAGAACCTGTAATAAGACATTCAGGAAGATTTTTTAGTCACCGTCCAAATTTTGACATATTAATATTTGGCGAAAATAATTTAATACGTGTTTTTTCTTTTAGTATCACTCAATGCAAAAATATTGAGATATCACATCACAAAGTTATCTATAAAAAGTTGATGATTCTGGACACCGCCGCGCGGTGCTTACGCGCTACGTAATAGCGCGGGCCGGCCCGCCCCGCGCGCCGCCGGAATTAATTGAAAACACAATAATAAACAAAGTTCCAGATTTTCCCTTCATACTTTCACGGGCTGCGGACCGTCAATTAACAAAAGGTTTGTGCTATGTTCACTATTATTAGAATATAATCCTTAATTAATCAATTACAAATAAAGTAAAAATAAATTAGATAAATAAGAACCAACTTTAGACCTTACGAAAACCGTGCCAGAACGTTTTGCTATTAGGCGTATTTAAAAAAAATTAATCAACTTATGTACATACAAATAATTAAAAATCTAATCAAAATCAACTTAAAACAATCACACCAACAGTACTTTAATAAATGTTCAAAATGCAAACAGTTTCTCTCTAAACAGAGTCTTGCACGTTTTTGCATATTATTTTTAATTTTGTTAAGCACTACAGTGTCACTTTTCACTTAGTCGAATGCACGCACAATTTGGTCTTTTAATTGATCTAGGCTTTGGGCTTCCTCCACATACACTCGTTGTTTTATTTCGCCCCACAAAAAAAAGTCACATGGAGTAAGATCTGGCGACCGAGGTGGCCAGGCGACGGGCCCCCAGCGACCGATCCAACGATCACCGTGTTCAGTATTTAAATAATCACGAACGGCGGCGGAGTAATGAGGCGGTGCACCGTCTTGTTGATAATAAAAATCTCGATGGGAGATTACCGGCACGTCATCCATGAAATCAGCAATTACTGTGCGTAACATATCTAAGTAAGTGCTCCCGTTCAGTCGTCCCTCAATGAAATATGGCCCCCGTATTCTGTTATCGACAATTCCAGCCCATACGTTTGCACTAAACCGCACTTGGTGATATGTTTCTCGTATCATGTGTGGATTTCGAAATTACCACCAATGTTCATTATGCTGATTATACAGCCCCACACGAGTAAACAGGGTCTCGTCAGTCCACAAAATGTTAGCTTCGGGGTGTGCGATCAGCCACTCGCAGAAGGCTCGACGGGGAACGGCGTCTGCGTCGTTCAAGGCCTGTGCCTTTTGAAAATGGTACGGGTGCAACCCAGCAATATGGAGAAGTTTCCACACGGCATATTGACTTACGCCGAAGCGCCGGGCTGCATCTCGCGTACTCGATCTAGGGCTCCGTTCAAAGAAATCGAAGATATCTTCTTGGACCTCTACTGCGAGTATCGGCCTGCCACGTCCTTGAGCGTGTGTAGGAGCTGTAAATTGGCCATGGTCTAATAGCCTCTGATTAGCGGCCAAAATGTTTGGCGATTTGGTACGGAAGGATTTATTATCCCTTGATTGCGAAGGCGAGGAATGCTTTCAGCTTCGTACAGTCTCTGGGCACCGTTCAAGCTTTCACCGCTTAGAATGTAAGATCGCACCATTTCATAATACTCGCGGTAGGAATACATTGTAATCGGGTGCGCCAAAGTTCACCTAAATTTACAACTCCGATAATTGGTTACCGAAAATGTTCTAACATTTCCTTTGTTTAACATGTCCTAACATTTTTCATCCTAACAATCGCAATTCCTAAGTACTCTGTCTCTAATGTTCATAATTCCGAAGCATTCAACTTCATAACGTCGGTAGCAATAAACATCTATTATACTTTTATTTGTTTTCCTATATTTTCTCAACATAACCATCTTATACACTATTATTCAAAGTCATATCTTTTTTGTTTAGATTTCTTTGTTTGGACTTAGAAAAATTTATTCAAAAAAGTGTTATTTTTGCAAACCGTTTATTTTCTCGATTCTATCGTATAAAACAACTAAATGTAAGGCTAAAAGTGTCTTGGTGTTTTTTGACTCCAAGTAACCGTTTGACGTAAAAACGATGTGGAAGGGATCCATAGGTTAGGTTAGGTTAGAACTGTGACCAACTACGAAATTGGTCGCGAAATTTTTCTAAGTATTTTTTTCATAGTGCCCCCAGGACGACACTCTGACCTGTAATTATGTTTAGGGATAAAAGCGTTATGATAAAAAACAGTAGGAGTTTAAATATATTTACATTAATGATATTATTAATTACAATTTTCGGAAACATGAGTGTTATGAACATCGCCGGTAGCACTACAAATAGTATGAATGAAAACTTTAGGATGAAAAATTTTAGGAAGAGTGATCATTCGGATTACAAATGGTTAGGAAGGACAATTTCGGTTAAAGAACTTTAGGTGAGCCAATATGGACCCATTGTAATCACGATAGCGCGGGGCGCCGCCGCGCCGGCAGGATGCGCTCGGGAACACGGAAGTAAGCGCTTGCGTCGCGAAAGGGTGCGCGGGGCCGACTAATGATCAGTGATCGGAGTAGGTAGATTGAACTGGGGTCATTGATCCGAAACGTATATATTACTATGGACATTCCTCCGGAATTGGTGGATTATTGGTGTGTTTGTTTTTATTATTCAACAGATAAATAATGAATTAATAAAATAAATTAAAAATTTTGAATTGAGTAGTAATAATTATCACTACCAACATTAACAATATTTAATTGAATCCGGAAATACCGGAATTACTTTCCGGAAAAATGGCTTATCCATGTTATTCTTTCTGTGTGCATTTATGATACAAGTACCAAAAATCAATCTACCTACTCCGATCACTGCTAATGATAGATGTGTCGCGCAGGTGTAGCGGGGCGGGGGTAAGCGGGGTGCGCGCTGCCCTTTCCATTGATTGTTTGCGCGGCATGTGTAGTATTGTGCGGAATCATGCAACTTAAAAGCATGTATTTCATCGTAGGTATATTTATGAGTAAACCTAAAAAACATATTTTCGGTTGATGTTATCCTTAGTTGAATAGAACCAATAAGTACTATCTCTGAATAATTCCAATCTGCCAAAACTTTGAACGGCAATGCATAATGTACTATCTCGATTTATACATTATTAACGTATAATTAATAATAAATTTATAACAAAACTTACCATTTCAGCTACTAAAAGTCCCCAATAATATGCTCTTTTACAAAGTAAGTTGACTCTATTGAAGTAATGTTTGCGGGCACTATTCCAATTCGTTGATCAGTGCCCTTAAATATGCCGTTGAGCCCTCTGTTTTTAGAACTATTATTAATGATGCTCGAACTAATGTTGAATGTATTACCAAAAAACTTTTGGCAAACTCGTTTTTTACCTACAGACTGGTGAAGAAGTAAATACTGACGTGAAATACCGATTTTTTTTTTGCCTTTGTAAAAAGACGTAAGATTTCAGTGTGAGTAATTAAGCTACTGAGCATCATTTTTTGTTGTTTTGCATCACCTAAGCTCCAGTACTCTTCGAAGATGTCTCAGATTTTCTGGAAACAAAGAATTACACTGATATCGACACTTAGAGCAATCTGTAGGCCATTCCATTCTTTTGGTCCCATATATTTTCCATTTCTACTTCTGTACCCTTTTCCTGTTTGGCGTATTTTTTTAAGAACATTTCTTTTCCATGCTTCGGGCATTGCCTTCTTTCTTCGTTTTAAAAAACACATCGCTCAACAGTCGCACCTGCTACCACTAGACCATCAAGGCAATGTAGTATTATTGTCAAGGTGGACTGTTTCTTCGTCCATTTCGTTCTCAATGTCATGTCGAATAATGGTATCTAAAAATTGTGCCGGCGGAGTCAGATTACTTTGATATCTGCCACATCCCATGTACCATATAATGGACATTACATGCGAACAGCAGCCTAAGATCCGTTTCCCGATTATACATGAGCAATAGTGGCCCAATATTGAATCCAGCCCTTGTGCATCTTGCTTTTCCAGTCTTTATACGAGAATATACACGTAATATATCCGTCTAGATATATTACGTCTGGATTGGATCCTGCCTCTAAGAAGCCACGGATCAATCCAGTTATAGGTTTCCGCCGAAAAATCGCATATGAACCGTCACTTTTTACATGTACTTGTAGTAGTTACGAGCTTGTTGTACTTGATACGTTCCAAGTGCATAGAGAATTAAATCATCTTCACTTAAAATAGGAAAGTCATCCAGCCCAGGAACTTCAGCATTCATAAATTCAAAATCAGCCCTTCTTCTATTCAGATTATTCGCAATGACATACTCGCCTAGTTGATTGCGTGGACTGGTGAGGTATACGATTTATTATTTCCTGTGCTAGCCTGTGATCAGTCAGTGCTACCCCAAACACATTTAATAATGCTGCAGCTATTCTTATTTCTTCAAATAGATGACTTGCAGCTACATTAAAATACTGAGACCGAAGCTGACAGAATTGATTTTTTATTCTGCTATTAATGGTTTAGACCACCCAACGGCACATGGTTACTTTTCTTGAATCGTTGGCTTATTGTGTAGTAAGCTGGTATTCATTGTCATCTTTAGATGAGGGCATATATGCACGGTATCCACATGACTAGGGGTGTCCACTTAGAAAATACATCGATGTTTTTTTTCGACGCAATACATCGAGGCTATGCATCGATGTTTTCCGAAGCATCGGTAAGAAACATCGATGTTTTCTCAAAATCGAGTACATTTTCTAGCATTGCATCACAAAGCTGTAGTCAGCAAAGTTCTAGGAATCTACAATATAAAAAAATAAAGGCAATGTGACAATTACAACATTTTTTTATTATTACAAAAAGTACAAACAATGAAACAAACAACACAACACCAACAACAGAAATGTGTATTAAAGTTCTATGTCCAGTGTTCTTTTGGGAGACTTTGCAAAAACAAAAGCTTATTTAAACGCTTTCCTTTCAGTCTATTTCGTTGCTGATTGACGATTTGTGCTGCCTTCGAAAATAAACGTTCAGACGGTACTGAAGTACCCACTATAGTCAAGTGTTTGTAAGCAATTGTATGAAGTTTAGGAAGCTGAATTTTTAGGTCATTCCAAATTTCCAACGAGTTCTCAATAAGTCTTCCTACTGGACTTCGTAAGTAAATAGACAGCTCGTCAGAAATAGCATCGTCAGACTTCGCCGTTTTCCAGCTCTTGTGGACTAATTGGTGGTGATCATCCCACAAAGAAAAAATATCTTCTGATTTGTCAGAATGATCTGAAGAATCAGATTCCACTGTCTCATTTTGTATTGTAGATGTCATCAATGCTTTGACTTTTGCCACAGCTGAAGAGCAAGCAATTGGGTCCGTAAAATGCATTTTTTGAACCTTGGATCCAATACAGTGGCTATAGCAAGGGGAGTCACTCTCTCTATAACACCCATTCTTTTTTCAATCTCTTTAAGAATCAGCGACTGCATATCTTTAGCAAGAGATTCTTCGAGTTTAAGAGGTCTAATTTTTAATAAAGGCAATGGATAAGTGGTATTACCTTGCTGCTAGTACAATACTTATCACCTGACACTTCTTTGGTTGCAGCTTCGATCGGTCGCAAAACTTGTAAAACCGAAGAAAGACTTGATAGTTCTGATGCAGTAAGCATCGGTGGTGCATTTTTGTGACGAATGATTATGTCATTAACGATGATGCGAAGCTCCAAAAATCTTTCGATCATATAATATGTACTATTCCATCTGGTAGGGACCTCTTGAATCAATTTAGTTTCTTTCTGGGATGATTTCCGTAATTCGTTACTGGCTATATTGCTCTGTTTAAACCATGTCACAATATCTTTGACTTTAGTTATCAAGTTTCGCAGCTCTGTACACTGTTGCATAGAATTTTGTGCTACTAAATTCAAAGTGTGGGCAAAACATGGAATATGTTTTTTGCCAAAAGCCAAATCAACAGCCTTTACCATGTTGGCTGCGTTGTCTGTCACTACGGCCGACACTTTATCTTTGTCAATACCCCATACAGTACAGGTTTTTAGCAGCATTTCAGCAATGTGTTCTGAAGTATGACGTTCATCTGACTGATACACTCCAAGAGTAATTGAAAATAGTTCATTACCGACACCGAAGTGTGCTGTTATTCCTAAAAAACTTCTCATGCTCATAGTTTCAGACCACATATCAGTATTTAGAGTAAGATTTTCAATGTTTGACAATTTTTCTTTGAAAACTGTTGATAATGCTGTGTATTTATCATCAACCCATCGAGTCAAAGTCGTCTTACTAGGAAGTTTATAATGCGGCACAATAACTTTCATCAAATTACGAAAGCCTTCATTTTCGACAATTGTAAATGGTTGATTGTCTTTACATATCATATAAATGAAGGCATTATTTATTTTTAATGTTTTATCACCACTTACCGAAAACGCATAAATTTCTTCAAAACTTGACATGATAGTGACGTTTTGGCTTATACTACTATCTATTTTATAAGATTTGATGGAGTTAGATTCTAATCTGACTCCATCAAATCTTTTAAAATAACCGCGTCATTCTTGTAATAACTAGGCCGCCTGGATTTGCTTTTTGGTACAGCTTTATTTAAGAGCCTTTTTATTTCAGCATCGCTTACTACGACATCAGAAATAATTCCAATTTTTTTCGGATTATTCTCATTTTCATTATTCCTTACAATGGTTTCAATTTGCCCTTTGACATCCAGGTCGTCTTCAAATATAACAGGCATATTATTTACGTCGTTAGGACTGATAACAACTTGCAACTGTATGATCAAGCTGATTTTCCTGTTTAGGTGGATTATTGTCGCAATCGGTTTTAATATCAGTTATCTATTTAAAATTAAAAAGGGTCCTGCAAAATCACACAAGTCACAAGTTTGCCACAAGTCGCAAATGGTGGAGCAGGAGTTACACGAGATTTCGGTAGATTACCCATTATGGGTTCTAAAGGCTTAGCTCTAAATCTCTGACATCGAACACACTTTCTGACAGTAAAAATGTAGGTCCATGCGGCGGGAATATGGTTCTCTGGTACTAGTGCTATAATGGAGCACAACTAGGGCGTGCAGAACCGGAAGGTCTTCAAAACCGGTTTTGAATTCCGGTTTTGAGGCCCCAAAACCGGAAACCGGTGTTAGCCCCGGTTACGGCAACAATTTTATATTGTTTTTATAGTAGAATAGAAAACAAGAAAACGATATTCTTAGATACCCACAAACTCTACAAATAAAACAAAAATGATATAATATACCATCACGCCTGTATTCCCGAAGGGTTAGGCAGAGGTGTATCAATGTACACCCACAATAAAACAAATTGTATAATATACCTCTTTTTAATCAACCATTTATGCCTACCAATACCAAGTAGATCACATTAATAGTTTGGATAACAGGAACTTAAAATAATATAAAGATTAACTGACTGAGATCAAATCAACAACAAGTAAGTTTGTGGTACCTTTAGTAGGTACCTAACAATTCTGTTAAGTATAAAATAATATTTTTTAAACATACAAAACACATTCATCATCTTAAGACACTAAACACAACCACAATTACTATACGTCTCAATTTATTTAATCTTGAGCTCTTTAATTAATAACTACTAACAATATTATTAAAGGATTCATATTTGACTATAAAACGAGATCAAATCAACTGTGTACCGTATACTAATTAAAATAAACAATAATCATTTTTTTCCAAGAGACCGCTGTTCTTGATAATGTATTCTTAAGAATAGAAGTGCATCTAACATTTTATCAGATAGCGTACTTCTTATTTTGTTGCAAAATACCCAGCACTCGAAAAGGCCCTCTCACTCTCAACACTTGTTGGTAGTACACACATCAAATAGTCGTAAGCTTCTGTGAGATACACACCCCGATGCCCTCCGCTTTCAAACATGGCTTGCTCTACCTTGATAAACCCTGCAAGGTCGAAATCAGACCGATTCTTGTGGGTTTTCCTGCATTTATCCAATTCCTTATCAAGCTGCTCTTGAAGAGTTAGCTCATCAGCTACAACTTCAGCGTCAGATGATGACGATAACGTTGGCACGGACCGCTCGGAGAGAACTAGGGGGATGGTATCAGAGTCCTTGGGCTTATATTTTAGCTTCTGCAATAAGTTTGTAATAGTATCAGATATTTCAGCACCATTGGGTTTGGGAAACGTATCATCGTCATCTTGTGTAGAGAAGTCTTCCCAATCGTGCAAATAGTGCAAGACACCTGCTAACAGGAGACGCCTTTGCTTGATACGACTTCTCAAGTTCATCGCTAGTTTGAAGCTCAAAACACTGTTTTGTTCATCAAGTTTCTTGATCATGAATTTTAATGTTGTGTCAGCTGTGTGAAGAGTAGCATCACGTCGGCACAAGGACAGAACAGCGAGTTTGACAACATTCAAGCTGTTGTGAATTTCAGACAGAGTTCGAATTTCGTCTTCGGAAAAAGATATATCGGATCTCCAATCTATCAAGGCTTTAAGGATTGAGTTTTTTATTTTTAAAAACACTCCGATCATATCGGACATGCTGGACCATCGCGTGCGACAATCTAGTTGCAATTGTATGTCTTTTTTGTGTTCCTGCAAGACATAGTCCCGCAATGCATCAGCTTTTAGAGGAGATTTCCTTATAGATTTTACCAATTTTTGAACTTTTGTAATTGTCTTCCTGTATAATTCTGGATTTGCTGGAACGGCTGGGGTCTCGATTTCTAGACTTCCACTGAGATCTTCTTCTGCTCGATCGTCGTCACTATCACTTTCTGATTCAGAGTTGTCCTGTGGATGTGTAGGGGATGCCTGAATAGACGCTACTGCATACTGTTCGGGTTCGGGTTCCTTACTTGTTTTATACAGGGTATCGATCACCGCCAGCTGGATGCCGTGGGCGAGACAAACCTGGTGATGGCCTTTAATGTATCTTCCCATCTTCACCATCACTGACACGATGTCTTCATCTAAAGATACGTTGAATTTTGCAAGGTGGGCTCGCAGTATGTTTAGAGCTCCCAATGCTGACATCGAGCCGGTGATTTTCACGATCCCCAGATTTTTATAATTAAATCCTCCAAAAGCAATGGAATGTAGATTTATGTTCATGTATCTTTTGTTCCTCAATGAAGTCCATTCATCTAACGTTATTGAGTATCTATGTCCAGCTTGTTTTAGGACCGATATTTTGTTTTTTATCTCTGCTTTTAATTCATCGGTTTGAGTCAGGACTATTTTTGCGATAGTGTTTGGTGATTTCGGTAGTTCCAAGCCACTTTTTTTGAAGACGTGTCGTAGATCTTGGCTTTCTATAAACATCTGAAGGTACAGCCGTCTAATGCTGTCATTCGGGAAACGACCACCTCCATAGATTCGTTTGACTTGAAAAAGTCTGTCATCAGTTTTCGTTTCTTTGTTTCTGTTGCCGGTTGATTTTCTTTCAAAGTTCCTGGAATGTCAGCCGCGCTGGATGTTGATGGTGTAGAATCAGTTGAAGCTATATTTGAGTGTACTGACCGAAAATGCGTGTGTAAAGCGGAAGTGGAACCACCACCAGTTTTTATGATTTTGTCACATGTTTTGCACTTTGCGGACTGTCCATCAGTTATATAATAATATATAATAATACCAGCCTGTTACTGTCCCACTGCTGGGCAAAGGCCTCTTCTCATACAGAGAAGGCACGAGCATTGATCACCACGCTTGCTCAAGACGGGTTGGCGATTTCAGACTTATATTAATTATAAGTCCAGGTTTCCTCACGATGTTTTCCTTCACCGATGTCTGTGATGTCCAAGATAAACTTAGAAAGTACATATGAATTGAAAAAGTCACATTGGTACTTGCCCGGATTCGAACCCACAACCTCATGCATGAGAGGCGAGGCCTTAACTCCATCAGTTGCTCGAAGAAAATGTTTCCATATATTATTTGGTGTCTTGCTCTTGTGGAATTCAGTGTATTGAACATTTTTTGGAGTTGACATAAAAGAAAAAATAAGAATTAGAATCTGGTGAAGTGTAAAAGATGGTTAACCCTTAGGATCTATTACTAGAAAAAACTTTTTGCATAAAATAAAACCGACTTCAAAAACAAAAAAAGTGAAAAAAAGGTTTTTATTTTGCCGTTTTTAGTTGTGATTCTATACAAATATTTGCTTTCATGGTAATACGCTATACCCATTAACATACCTAACTGTCGAAATGGGGATGTACTGTACACATCTGCGCAACCATGGAGGTAATAGTTATACGTGACAAGTTGACAACACTGGATAGATTCTGTTTGCAATAAAAATTACAATAATTTTGAAGTTAAATCTTTAAAATTAATATCTCTGAAACTAGGCACACGAATTGGCACACGTTTTTTTTTATCAACAATTCTGCGTAACTTTATATCATTCTCATTAAATATTTTTTGGACAGGCCTTAAATCATTGCATACTGCCTTTTTTTAAAAACGATATATTATTACGTATTTTATTTGTAGTATTGTCTTGCCCGTCACAAGTACGTGATAATACGCAGATTGTCTTATAACAATTCAACAGCACTCGCATTTCACTGGCTCGGGTGATTGAGAGTCAGTACGCCTAATTTGAATTCGAGAACGGACGACAGTCGCGAACTTTGTTAGTTTAAACGTTTCGATTGCATTATCGATAATTAATTGTTTATTTTGGATTTATGCCGGTTACAGTGTGTGTGTACGTACTATGTAAATATTGTACATAATAAGTGTAAATAATAGGTATAGGTATCTACTTTCCTCAACTATATAATTTAAGTTTAGCTATAATTTTGATATAAAAATGCCAGGAAGTGTTTGGACATATTTTGACAAAAATAATGTAACTAAAAAGGGACAATGTAAAATATGTAAAAGTTTATTTAGTTACAAAAGTCCTACAGGCAATCTTACAGCCCATTTAAAATCAAAACACGTATCTGCTTACGCTGAATTAAAAAATGTAAATAACTCAGCACCGCTACCACCAGACTCTTTGCAAGTTTCTCAAAATCCATCCAGTAATGTGCTCGTGGCTGATGCCGTACCATCGACGAGCACGCAGAATGAACTTCCACCTGCGGCACCATCCATTGCCTTTCCTCCGACGAAGAGGCAACGTCAAATGGATGCATACATCCCAAAAAAAATCTCTGTGAAACAGAAAAAAAACTTATTGATGCCGATTTAATGGATCTGTTCATCGATGCTTTCCATCCGTTTTCCTTAGTGGAAGAAAGGTCGTTCAGGAAGTATTCAAGGTGGATCCCAGGGTATGTTTTACCGCCACGCAAAACGATAAGTAACAGCAAGCTTCCGGAACTGTACTACAAATACAAAATGAGCATTCACAATAAAGTAGCTGCAGAAGCCGAAACTATCTGTATAACTACCGATTTGTGGACTTCCACCTCTACGGATAGCTATACAGCTGTTACAGGGCATTATATTAATAATGACTTGAAAATACAAAATGTGTTGCTGGACTGCTGCAAATTCTTTGGAAATCACACTTCCGAAAATATTGCAGCTGAGATAAAGCGTATCTGTGATTAGAAAAATTAACTTTTCCGTCACGGATAACGCGTCTGCCATGCTAAAGACAATGAAAGAAATCCTGCAGTTAAAGCACTGTATGGATGTTATGCGCATTCATTAAACTGTGGCATCCACATGACCTCGAGTCCGGACCCTAGAGTACGGCCCTGTACAGCGGGGGACCGCACGGGACGAAGGAGCGGAGGTTCCCGTTTCACGCATTGCGCGCGCGACGCCGACCAGTACACCCAGATTGTCCTAGCGTACTCACATACTACCTTTTCTTAGCCGCACGCGCTATTTTAACTCGCTCCTACTTCAACCATTGTTTTATATAATTTAACTTCAGTCTTAGTCATTTCACTCTGTATCGTCCATCTTCGTTCTAACGTCTGTAATAATCAATAATCTCAATTAAATTCCATCTATCGTTCTTTGCTGTTTCATATTCACCGCCGCCTATCTAGTCGCTTGCTACCGCTGCTCATCCTACTCGCATACATCTCCATAGTGGTGACCCCGACGAAGAAATAATGGCGAAGTCCGGTGAAGATCAACTGGAAAATTCCGGTTTGTGTCGAGTGTGTGGGTGTGCGAGTGCCACCATTTGGCCCGAGGAACCGGCTGTTTGGTTTGCGCAAATCGAAAGTCAGTTTATAATTTCCAATATTACCGCCGATCTGACCAAATATCACTACGGTTGGTCAATTAGAGCCGCAATACGCGGCAGAAGTGAAAGACATAATTCTAAACCCGCCGGAGAGCGGCCGTTACGAAAAATAGTAGCTACAACAATTATTGACCCACGAGGAACTGGGGGAAAGGAAACCATCCCAATTCATGAGACACCTGCAGAATTTAGCCATCCACATTCAAACGATTATTGCTTCGCAGACCGACAGCGCACTCCAAACCGTTGCGGAGTTGGCAGACAAGATAAATGACATTTCGACACCGACGCAGCAGGCAACATGTGCAGCAAGTGAGGCTGACACCGTACCTGGGGGTACGGTCTCAACCATTGAGATGTTGGTTAAACGAGTCGACGAACTGGCAAAGCAGGTACAAGGCTTTTCAAATAATAATAAGCGATCACGCAACAACGGACGGAAGGACCGCAGCCGCTCGACGTCAAGCTAAGGTCAAGGTCACGAGAACGCCCCGCTGATCACCCTCATTGTTAGTACCATTTCAATTATGGTGGCAGAGCAAGGAACTGCCAGCAGCCGTGTAATTACAAAACGGCGGGAAACGACGGCGGCAGTCATTAGTAGCGGTAGCTTACTGTCCCATATCTTCAGGGCGCTTGTTCATCACTGACCGGAAATCAATGGCACAATTCCTCATCGACACGGGTTCAGACCTATGTGTATTTCCAAAGTCAGCCGTACGACAGCCTCGAGCAAAGACTAAGTACGCACGACAGCTAATCAAGCTATACAAAACCAGTTTATGCGGATCTCTCATTGAATAGGAAATCTACACAAAGCGACGCCAAGTTATACTGGAAATGTAAAGCTACATGTGCTGCCGTGTGTACCAGCTGTTCGCCGCAAATGGAACACTTATTCCTACATACGGTTACATACAACATCTCCATAAAACCTTATAGTGCAAGATGGTCTGAAATCGCTGGACTCATCCATTACTAAGGTCAAGGTGATAGTGCGTTATTTTAAGCAGAGCACCACCGCTGCGGATAAATTAGCAAAATATTTAGTGAACCAAGGACTACAGCCGAAACGATTAAAGCAAGAATGCCCAACTAGGTGGAACTCCATTTTTTTCATGTTGGAAAGATTTGTTGAATTAGAAGAACCTCTACGTACTACCATGGCAGTAATAAATAAAGATCTTCCGATAATAACATCCGAGGAATGGAAGGCATTTAGAGAGCTGTGCCTAGTATTACGACCATTTGAAGAAATCACACGCACAGTGAGTGGTGAAAATTATGTCACAGCTGGTTCAGTGGTCGTCTATACCAGATGTTTGGCTGAAAGCCTTAATTTATTAATGCGTACGCACAAATCTAATACAATAAGCTGTAACTCGTACCATTTTTTTTAGACTGGAATAGCAATTTAAATACGAGTGTAAATCATCTACTTGATTGTTAACAGTAACATGTGAAGTAATTTTACACTTAGATTCTAACACAGTATCTGGTAACTTATCCTCTGAATGTATAAATTCAGATGAGATTCTTAAAAATTGCGGCCCTTCCCACCACAGTATTGACTCTGTCAGGTTGTTTGGGTTCATACCCCGCGAAGCTAAGTCCGCTGGGTTATCAGGCGACCTGACATGATGCCATTGACTACTATTAGTGACATTTAAAATCTCAGTGGTACGGTTTGCTGCAAAAGTAGTCCACGAATTAGGATTAGAGGTTGCAAATATTCGGTAGTTTTGATTTTCAAATATTCGAATATTTTTTCAGTGCTGTTCGAATATTATTCGAATATTTTCAAAAAATTAAAAAAAGAACCCTTCATATATCAGATTTAATTGCTTTAGGAACAGAACAATAATTAACATTGCAAATAATCTAACGTACCAACACGAATAGAATCATCATTTATCTTTAAACAATATAAACTCGGTGTTTAGTAAAATAAAAAGAATTATCAAATTCTTAAACATAATAGGAAACTTATTTTCTTATAAATCTCACGATTATACCTGAACACGTTAATCAAAACAATTATAAAATTCTCAAACAATTTGAAAAGTGTTAAACTCGTTAATAATGAAAACAAAAAGTATCACAGATGTAAAGGTGTCTTAAAGGCATTGCAGTATCATTTTCATATGCAATATTACACTAATAAATCAGATTCATCAATAATAACTCAGAATTAAGTCAGATTTACCTATTATAATATAAAATCACCACAGCGCATAATAATTATTGTTATTTACATCTTTGAAAGTGACGTTTTGCCTTCGACATAATTGTGCAAGAGTTAAGGTTCATTCATATGAATTCGGATTATTTCCAGGAACTCAGTTGCGAGCCTGTGGTCTGTACCGACACGATAATGTGCGTTTATGAACGATACTGCTATGCGAAAATCAGCAAACATGTTTGGTAATGCTCGGTTAAAATACGTCTGTTTTAATAGTTTGTATATATATCTGTTTTAATAGTATTTTTATAGGGCCGATTATGAATTATTGTATTCGACGTTAACTTCTGTTGACTGGAGTACAATGTATGAAATGCATGATTTGGGAGACATTTTAAATTTATTTTATGTGATATTAGGCCGTATTTTAGACGAATGCGTACCAAGGAAAAAGTTTACCCAGGGAAACTCACGTTATGTGTATCCCGAATGGTACACCGGAGAGATTATTAAAGAGATCCAAATTAAAGCAAAACTTCACAAACTGTTTAAAAAATCGAAACGTGATTGCGATTACGAAGAATACGCTAAATGTAGGGCCCGGATAAAAAAGTCTATAGAAATTGCACACAGAAACCATAAAAATAAAATTCAAAATCAGTTCGCTAAAGATCCAAAATCATTCTGGCAATATATTAGGTCAAAAAAAAGTAGAGTAAATAGGCAGAGTATTATAAAAGATGGGCAAAATCTCACTGATGAGCAGTGTGCTAAGGAATTCGCAGATTTTTTTGAGTCAGTTTACAGTCAGGAACCACCGCAACTAGACGTTCAGGCGGCGATGGCGGAGGCCAGCAGTGCTACTAGTGCACGGGTACATATAGACACCTTGAGTCTCAAAGATGTGCAGGATGCGCTGACAAACCTCAAGCCGAAACGATCATCTGGCCCTGATGGTATACCAGCTTTTCTCTTTAGAGATTGTGCTAGAGTTTTAGCAAGCCCGCTGCATTACATATATAATATGTGTTTAACCCTGTGTCACTAACCATTCGTCAAAATGACGACGCGTACCTTGAGATTTTAGTGTTTCGGTAAGATCCCGACCCCCGCCACCCCGCCCGTTTCTAATACCTTCCTAATTCGCATCGCCAGTGACCCGCAAACACTCATTGCGAATGCACGCTCATTAGATCGGGATATATCGTGTGATCGTCGTAAAATTTACGAAAGGTTAGTATCTACGTAACTATTTTTCAAAGTTGTGTATTTATGTATTTGTCAATTATATATTACTATCAGAACATAATATCGCGGAGATCTTGAAACTTGATGACCCACAGGAAGGTTCTACTCAAGAAGTTCCTAGAACCCGCAAAACTTGCAGCTACTGTCCTGCAAAAAAACGTCGTATGAACACAAATGTCTGCAAGGGCTGCAAAAAAGCGGTTTGCAGGGAGCATATTGTTTCTATGTGCAATCATTGTTCAATGTAGAATTTTTCTAAAACAGCTTATGTTATTTGATTAAGAGGAAACTAAGACTGCTAATTAAGTTCGTTTTGTGTCATAAATAAAGTTGATTAAATAAATATTGGTGTTTTAATCCGTCGTAAAATTTACGAATGGTTAGTGATAACGTTACTCGAAATTAAGGTTAGTGACCTAGGGTTAAAGCAGTCGACGTTCCCGGATCAGTGGAAGACTACACGTGTCGTTCCAGTACCCAAGGGTAGAGCAGGTCCAGATGTCAGCGGTTATAGACCAGTTGCAGTGTTGTCGACGCCGGCAAAAGTTTTTGAAGCCGCTATTCAACGCTGCATACAGGGGCAAGTCCGAGCGCAACTGTCGGACGCGCAGCACGGCTTTCGGCCGGGACGCAGCACTTCCACCAACCTGCTTAACTTCATGGCACAGGTTATTCCGGCAGTTGACGCTGGGGTACAGGTAGACGCGGCGTACTTTGACTTCAAAAAAGCCTTCGACACCGTGGACAATGATGTCTTATTAAGGAAGCTGGCAGATGTAGGATGTACTCCACACTTGCTACAGTTCTTTGTCAGCTATATGAGGGACCGCCAACAGTACGTTGACTACAATGGGTACGAGTCGAAGCCGTACTTCACCAGATCCGGAGTAAGCCAGGGTAGCAATTTGGGGCCTCTTGAATTTATCATAATGATAAACAGCTTGCCGGAGGTCGTCAGACATGGCTCATGTTTATTGTTCGCAGATGACCTCAAGTTGCTGCTCGAGGTAAGGGACGAGTCTGACTGTGAGCGACTCCAGGGTGACATTGATAGGGTGGTGAAGTGGAGCCATGACAACAAGCTGTACTTCAACGTGTCCAAATGCTCGGTAATATCCTTTAGTCGTGCGCGCACCCCTGTCCGCTATGAGTACAAAGCAGAGGCGGTACCCATGCAGCGAGTAACGCAAGTGCGTGATCTAGGGGTGTATCTCACTCCAGATCTTACGTTTCGCGAGCATATAATTAAGATATGTAAGAAAGCGTACAGAAACCTTGGCTTTGTACTCAGGCAGTCGCAGGGGTTCACTAATATTACGACTATTAGGGTATTATGCGACGCTCTAGTCAGGAGTCACTTGGAGTATGGTGCTGTCATATGGGCTCCACATGAAGCCAAGTACTCTGTCATGCTGGAGCGCGTACAAAACAAGTTCACGCGTCACTTGTACTGCAGACTGTACGGGGTTTATCCATTGTACCCGCTGATGTACCCCACCCTATTTGTACTGGGCATGGTCGGGTACAATGAATTGAGGGTGCGACGACAATTCACTCTTGTCGTCTATTTAATAAAATTACTCCGGGGCAAGGAGCACAACCCAGGAGTGCTTCAGTGCTTGCGGTTCTCTGTTCCAGACCGCTACGTGTGGAGGCGGCGGCGCCCGCCACTGCTGGCTGTGCCAACTGCCAGAACCAACCTGCTGGCTAAAGCACCTCTCACGCGAGGAATTCGTACTGTTAACGAAATTCAGAATAGGTTGGACATTTTTTCGTGTTACTTTAGTGAACTTGCAAAAGTAACTTTAAATATAATATGTTACGAAAACGTTAATTAGTGCAATTTTTGGTTTAGTGTAATTTTAGGTTTATTGTTTATTTTATGTTTATTGTTTCTTTTATGGTTTTACTTTTTAATTTTTGACTGTAAAAAATATTTAAGTTAATTTGTATAAGGTTAGGTTGTGTAATTGTTAGTAATGTAAGGTTATTTTAAATAGTTAATTATTACAAGTAGTCTTAGCTATCGCATTAGGTTTGTAACCTGTAATGATAGTATAAGAGTTTTAAATAAATAAATAAAACAACTCTGAGTTTGAATCTGTTTTTGAATTTCCCATTCACTGCCTCCAAAACCCATCTACACACAGTCACTAGACGAGAGTCATTTGCTCAGTTGGTGGCATGTAAGCTTCATATTCAAGGGACTCGAATCCCCTCTGCGCAGTAACCAATGCAGCTGATTCTCTTCGTCGTTCATTATTTTCTGCATTATAGTCGCATCGGATGTCGTTGCTGGGAATGGGCCCAATACATCTATGATGTATCCATCGCTGCTAACTAGCACAAATGGTTTAATAAGTTACGGAACTTGTGGAGACTATAACTTTTCCTCTGGAATAAGAAATTGGTGCTTTTTTTATGTACACATAGGTTGCATCAGCGATCATAATAAAATTTGTATTGTCCTCATTTCCGAAAATATGTTTTGGTAAAAACAGATTTCTGTCCAGAAGTTCTTCTCTAGAAATATGTTCTAAGCCAAAATGTCTTGGAACGTATTCATTTGTAAGACATTGTCGCGCTATTTTTAGTCGATATTCTAATACTTGACGTGTTACACCGAAAAGGGTAGCAAGTTTCTCGTTCGATTCTCCGGTTCTTAGTTTTGTTAAATAAGCGTCAAGAACTGATCGCAGACGTCTACTTCTTACGGCGAGAGATGTCCTTTCTTCTAAAATTGTATTAAATTGTTCTGAAGTAACTCTAAATGACAGTAAACTCCAAAAATGAAGTTCACTGTCATTTAGTGCACTTGATGATTCAAAATCAAATCTTGATCTATTATTGATTGCTTCTATTAACATATTCGACATGTCACTAAAAAAGGAAGTGTTAAAATAATGTATAACGTTTACATTATCCAGTAACTCCTCAAAGTCATTGTTACTTAAATGTTCTTTGCATATTGGCGAACTTGGTGGAATATATAATCGGTAATGGCAAACTAGATGTAGCTTGATTGACACAGGTACTCGTCTTAGATTTTCATGTCTACATTGATCATACCTCCATCTATATACTCTCTTGACGAATTGGCTCTGATGTAGTGGCTTTCCATCCTAGGAATCGAATTAATGTGGTTACGTACAGATTGTATTATTTCAGCATTCAGCTTTGACTGTTTTCCGGGCTTACCGCGTTTATCTGTTGGAATTACACTTATGCTTGCAAATTTGTTTTCAGTTACAGTACGTAGTGGTTTATTACTTATAGCCAATGTATTCAATAGGAACGTTTTACAAACCCTTATTTACAAGAAAGTAGGATGTGTTTGGTTTTCTACATTTTCTATTCACGTCTCCACCTTTTCGAATCTTAATGGTACGGAATTCAGGTTCAACCTGCTTTACAAAAGAAGCAAGGAAGTCACGCGGTCTTTGAAAAGATTTAAGGCCCCAGTAAGTCTTAAGTTTCCTATCGTTTGTGGAAAACTTATTTGAACAAGACAATCGGCAGGTACTCGTACAAGGTGGACGAACACTTTTTTCCGGCATGGCTTTACCTCAAGTTGATGTATATGCTTGACCAACCTTTTTTAAATACTATCTCTGGTTTTTTTAACGCAGCCTACTTCATGTATCCAATGAGTAGAACACGTTCATAAAAAAATAGGTATTTATGAGATTTTAATAATTTAAAAATAAAAATATTGTACATTATTATGACGCTTGATACAAGGCTCGGACCGCGCTAGCCACAGGATGTGCTTCTAACTACGTCATGCGTCATAAATAGTCATTAAGTTTGTTTATTGTTTTAAGAATACCATATCGTCGCTGTAGAATGATAACCTCGTATGTCCAGGAAACCAAACTTCACAGGAAACGAAAAAAACGTTTATTCCTGTGAAGTTTGGTTTCCTGGACATACGAGGTTATAACGAAAAAAACGTTTAATTTTGTCAATGTTTAAAATATTTTTACGTGCTTTTGTCTCATGTTTTGAATGATAAAAAGGACTTATTTATGTTATTAACCAATGCCTTACGTAACTGGATTATGTCAGAAAAATGACATAAGATTTTTTCTGTTCTTATATCTACGTAGTTACGAGGTTTTCAAAATAAAGATCTGAATTAAACTAAGAAAATAATGTATAATGAATACAATGTGAACAAGTTTTTGGTAACAAATCAGTCCAGAAAGATTTTCTTTCGCAGAGATCAGTGGAATTACAAGCTTAAGCTAATTATCTTAAACCTAATCATATCTAAACGAAATAAATGTTTTCATCCACATACCCAAAGTAAACAGCAATACTTAACTATGAGAAAAAGGCAAAAACAAATTGAATAATTATGAATGGAGCAAGCTGTCATAGAATGGATGTAAATCTCGAGGAATCACACATTTTAATTCCTGAAGTTGGTTGTATTTTACCTTAGTAATGGGTAACTTTGATTGATACAACTGTTGAAAACAATCACTAGGGTTTGGTTGATGTATTCTCCTTGGTAGTAATTGATATTCTTCCGAATTACTTAGCTTGTACTTTATGGATCCTTCTGGTTCATATTTTAGGCAACGTATGTCAGTGACTTGTGGATCACCAACCTTATTGCCTGGACTTATCGATGAAAAATACGGTTGAGAGCTGTATTTTTTTAAGGCTGTGTGGTCTAAGTGGACAACATTGTAGGTACCAGGACTGTTACGGGCAATCTTACAAGCTTCAACATACCCTGCTGGAGAATAAATCTCGCGATTTTTTATCTTTCGCTAAAAACAAAATCCTTCTTTGGTTTTCAGATTATTTATCGTAAAATTATGCACCTTGAGCTTCATCTTATAATAAAGTGCTGAAGCTTTTAAATACGGACAAAGCAAGACAGCTTGCAAATCCATTGTAAATACAGCAACAGAATCATCAGTTTTGGTTTATCTTTCTCTTTCTCGCTTTGTGCTTTAGTTTTTTGAACTAAATGTAGTTGATAGTCTGTGTCACTAACATTTCCGACCACAGCAAGTGTCACACTGGTCCTTTTTTGGACGAAATAAGGACAAATTCAGGCTCTCAAATACTTCCCAAAATGTATACCTTGAGGCACTGAGATGAGATTTGTTTTGGTCTTTCAAATGTTTTAAATATTCATTAAAAAGTGCCGATTTAGATTGCCAGTAGGGTTCTAAGTATAGTTTTGTTGTACTCTTTCTGCAATAGTGTGACTCTAGCTTCGGCAGAGAATGGAAGAATTCTCTCAGCAATTCTTTTTTTAAATTATTTGCTTGTCCTCTGTTGCTGTTTCTGTCTGAAACGGGCACTGTATTCCTTAGAACAGTGTTTTCAACCCAGTTCTGAACAGACCATTCACCGATATTTATCGTGTTTAAAAACATATTTTTACAGACTCTAAATTTATTTATTATTATTTCTTAATTTTAGGTTTCTTAGCACTTTTTTTTTAAACAATAGCAAGTTCAGAAACTCTTTTTGGCGCCTTCTTCTGTTTCTGTTGTGTTTTATCTTCTACTAACTCATTTTTATACGGACTGCTAGTTAAGATTGCTGTGCGACCCCTCTTTCTGGTAAACTTTTTTTGTTGAGCCTGTGACTGCAGTGTGGCGGCAAACACAAGACAGTGATGTGATTTTTTCTTGCCAATTCAATAAAATCCAAATTTTTGGTCTGCGTATTATGTCCATCAAGAATCTGGAGAGCTGGATCATCTTCAGTTGGCTTGGCGAATTTGACAAAATGTTTAAACCCTTCTGTAACAATGTCCAACTGCATCCACCCTGATAAATGACAAGCAAATCCTGTACCTGGTGGTGCCCCGTCTTAAAGTTCCACCTTCATTCTTTTCCGGGGAAAAATAATAAAAGGGGGAATGTAGTTTCCACCAACTGCCATACAAATTACAACAGTGCTTAATGTACCTTGCTCTGCTGAGGTGATAGCGCCAACCTGCTTCTTTCCCTTTTGCGCCAATATTTTAGAGCTCTTAGTCTGCACTGTCGTAAAACCAGTCTCTTCAACATTGAAAATACGATGAGGTGGGTAGCTTGTTTTAGACCTAACCTCTTCTAGAAGGTCAAAACATTTTGTGACACTTACTTTATTAAAGCCCTGTGCTCGAGCAAGTGAGGTTGCTTCAGGGCTTCTTAGTGTCAGTTCCGGATGACGTTTTCTAAAAGCAGATGTCCATGCTTTTCCAGCCATTTCAGTTTCTTTATTAAACTTGTGTTCTATATTATTGCGTTCAGCCAACTGATAAGCCAGTCTCCGTACATCTTGTAAAGTTAATCAGTAAAATCGCTTATCCATTTCTAAAATGTGATGCACGAATTCTTGTTCTTGCTCCGGACTTAAAGTTGGACGGCAAGACCCCAATAGTTTTTTTTTATTTTCAACAGTATCTTTATTTATTCCTTTTACACGTCTTTTGAGCATGGATCGAGGAACTTCGAATTCTTTGCTAGCCTTGAGGTAACCCATTTCTTCGTTTCTAACAGCTTTTTCCATTGATTCCTTCATCGACTCCGTCGAGATGAACAAAGAGTGTGTATTGGTTAACGATGACCTTGCGCTTCGTGGTCTCCCGATGCTGCTCCATGGCGAGGCAGCAGTATGGTGGAGAGGGATCCGGACGGAGGCGTCCTCATGGCCCGAAGCCGTCAGACGACTACGTAGTATGTATGGTACTCCGTGTCCTGCTCACAAGTTATATCGAAAGATATTCGCTAACGAACAAAATGAAAAACTCGCGGACTCCTTCATTGTACGTATACGAGGCATGATTGCTAAGTTTCCTTACGTATTACCCGAAGAAGCTAAGATGGACATGATGTACGGATTATTACATAAACGTATTCGAAAGCGATTACCCCGGGATACGGTTAGCAGTATTGAGTCGCTAATCGACAAAGCTCGTGATATAGACGAATCCATCACAAAGAATTCCAGTGCAAGTGGGTCGTTCTACAGTTTCGTGCAAAACGCACTTTTTTGTAGAATCAATTTTTTTTTTCAGATTTTCGGCATTTTTTTGCGAAACAACGAATACAGTTCGTTAACAGATTTATACAAATTCGAAGGCACTCTTTTATCTTGTTTAGTTCCGGAGAAAATGATAACTGAAATTTCATGATTGGATGGTAATGAAAACAGGAAGGAACGTAATGAATTGAGCTGGGATGGTAATTTTTAAAGCGGCTGGTAATGAAATACTTAATGCACAAAAATTTTGGAAAAAAATGAATGCAAATAAAACAAATATATGTAAGCTTTGTACACTGTATGTTGTGGACGTGGCCTGATGTACGAGTATGTGTACACCGCCTAATGAGCATGACGTTGCACACGAAGAATGACAATGACAGGTCACTCGAGATAGAGAATTTAAGCCTGCTCGTGAAGTAATTTATTTCTCATTGTATAAAAGTAATAAGGAAAAGAAGTAAAGTTCATAAAATAGCTAGTTTAACTAAGTAAAGTAATCCAGTGTCGACCTACTAAAATATTGGAAGTAAAAACCTTTAATTGTCGATTTTTCTATTTTTAGGTTAGTAGGCCAGAATTCACGATGTGTAAATATTTGATCAAAATTAATTTGAGTATTTTAATCTATACATATAATAAGACAGTAAAAAAACTGTGTCTGTACATTGAATAAATTTAAAAAAAAAAAATTGAGGGGTGTTTAGAAACAGTAATAGAGCACGAATCCAAAAAAAAAATTCTGTCTGTTTGTCTGTTTGTCTGTTTGTCTGTTTGTCTGTTTGTCTGTTTGTCTGTTTGTTTGTACACGCTAATCTTCGGAACTACTTGACGGATTTGAAAGATTTTTTTTTTGTTGTATAGGTATTAAGTCTGGGCAACATATAGGCTATAATTTATCTTGGAAACTTGAACACCTGATGCAGAACCGCAATAGAATAGCTAAACTATAAGAGATACAAAAATGGTACCATAGCAAAAATTGTTCCACGTGATGAGCATTTTCTGATGAGAGAATAAATTTGAAGATCTGGAACACCTGATGTGGAACTCCAAGAGTCCAGCTACACTATAACATATATAGGAATGACGTCTTAGCAAAAATTGTTCAATCTGATGAGTACTCTCTGTTGACTTATAAAATCGAAGATCTGGAACACCTGTTGTGGAACTCCAAGAGCCCAGCTACACCATAACACATATAGGAATGACGTCATAGCAAACATTGTTCAATCTGATGAGCATTCTCTGTTGATTTATAAAAATCGAAGTTCTGGAACACCTGTTGTGGAACTCCAAGAGCCCAGCTACACCATAACACATATAGGAATGAAGTCTTAGCAAAAATTGTTCAATCTGATGAGCACTCTCTGTTGACTTATAAAAATCGAAGATCTGGAACACCTGTTGTGGAACTCCAAGAGCCCAGCTACACCATAACACATATAATAATGACGTCTTAGCAAAAGTTGTTCGGTCTGATGGGCATTTCCTGTTGACTTATAAAAATCGAAGATCAGAAACATATGATGTGGAAATCAAAGCTATCACTATTTTCACTGTATAATTATAAAATAACATAAGCTGGGAGTACCTCCACGCGGTGAAGGCGGTAACAGTTTAGGACTGATATTCGATGACGACGGTATATCATTGAAAATTTGACTCTACTGGACAAAACTCCTATTTATTTTTTTATTTTATCGAATAAATATGCCTTCGGGCTTATGTTATTTGAGTGTTTTAGACTTTTTCCACTTATCTTCGTGACACGGTAGCCTACCCGGTAACGCAGGGGAGCAGTCACTTAGATTTTAATTGATCAGGTATCTTCACAATAAAACTATAACCATGCCTAGAAAGAGGTCAAATCTTTCCCAATGTTCCAATGGAGCTAAAAGATTGGGGATCATAAGATCCCAAGAATCTACCGAAGAACGTCAGGAGAGACTTGATGCTGTTCGAAAACATCAGGCTGCAACTCGCTCCGTGGAAACCTCTTCCTCTCTTCTCTTCTCTTCCTCTTGGATAACGAAGCACGCCTGCGTTCTCAGCGTATTTACGCATCTACATCCAGGTCTCTAGAGAACTGTGAAGAATATGATGCGCGACTGACCGCTGATCGTGGACGTCATGCATTGTCTCGCGAATCGGAGACGTTCACGGATAGAGAATTACGCTTGAGTTCCAAGCGTATCTACACATCGACTTCTAGGTCTGTAGAGACAAGTGGGGAACGTGATGCGTGACTGACCGCTGATCGTGAACGTCACGCATTGTCTCGCGAGTCGGAGACGTTCACGGATAGAGAATTACGCTTGAGTTCCAAGCGTATCTACGCATCGACTTCTGACTTACAAAAATGAAAGAAATGGAACGTCTCGAATCGTCTCGCGCATCCCGTTGTTTTCCCGTCCTCGGGCTCTTAGAATTCGACATCAGACGTTTCAGATCTTCGATTTTGACGACCCCGTTGTCGCTGGCATAAGCAACAGGATCCGCGAACGAAGTCGCGGGCAGAAGCTAGTTTCATAATAAATTTAAACTTTCTATTTTTAGATAAATCAAATTGTGCGTTTTTCTACTCCCGTATCGTCTTACATATTACAAATCGACAATTGTCAGAGTTTGATTGGATAATAGTAGATAATGGCAAAATTACAATTTGAAGTTGAGCTGGCAGCAGATGAAGATCCGAAGAATAACATTATAACTATAAAATCAATAACAAAAGAGGATGGAGTAACATATCTCATACCACCATGTTTCCAAGCAGCAAAACACCACCTTCAATTGATAAAGTTACCAGAATTTTTGAAAATAAAAAAGAACATTACAGAAAAGAGGTCATAATAGAAAGGTGTAGATCTCCATGCCAAGTGATGTTTTGGAACTATACATAGATGATGCTGGAAATATGATGTTTAATGATTATTTATTACAAGAAATGCCTCAAGTCACGAGCCAATCTATTACAGATGGAAAATTATTGCAAATTTTAGAGAAATTAAGTGATAAATCCAATGTCAACAAAGAAAAACATAATTTAAGTAAATTAAATGAAATGAAAAATTTGTTTTAAAGAAGTTTGATAGCAAGATCACTAATGCCAAACAATGGTTGCAAAGTTTTGAAAGTGAATGTACAAGATTTGATATAAATGATGATACAGAGAAAATTAGTGCTTTGAGATTATTTTTGAATGACTCAGAAAGTGACTGGTATGAGTCTATGTTAATTAAATACAGTTTAAACTCGCTGTGGAAAATATGGCAAGTGAGTTTTCTAGACACGTTTGCAGATAAAAGTTGGTCCTCTGTAATTTATGCACTGAGTTTCAAACATTTAAATGGCTCTCTGCTGGAATATGCATTAAAAAAACAGAGACTGTTACTAGAATATAATTGTGATATAGATACCAGAACTCTCACTGACTTAATTGTCGCAGGATTGCCAACCTATATTATAAGTAAACTAGATAGACAAGAGATGACAGACCCAACTCATTTGTTTAGTGCCCTACGGATGCATGAAAATCAGAATAAAAATGTACAAAAACATTTCACTGAGAAAAAAAGCTCTACTAAAACAGAAGCAGAATGTAAAAAAAAAACACCTTGTCAAATATGTTACAAGATGTATCGGGGTGGACTGTATACTTATTAAAAACTTCAGGCTTCTTAATTTTGTTGTTTATTCACTATTTACACATAACTTAGGTACATAACCTGTACATAACCCAGGACCGGTTTACTTGGCGCGTGTTGATTGTCGACTACGTACGGCGCATTTTTTTTTTTTTTTTTTTGGAATGGCCTCTCGTAGCACAACAACTCTAGAAGGTTGTAGCTACTTAACCGGTCTATCCTGTGGTGGCCAAAAATTACTTTAAGGCCCCCAGCCAGGGCTTACAAACTAGGATATTACATTAAATGAGCATTCACTAAGGGCACCCACTGTGGGGTTCGGGCCTAGGCTTAGTGTGTCATGGGGGGGGCAGCAAGGGTTGGGCTGGGTCAATATATTAATTGGGGAATTTAAAGCTACAGGCTCAGCGGCGCGGGCTGGCTCGTCGAGCAAGGGTCGGGCGCAAGCAAACCGGCCCTTTTTATAGTTTTCCCGTTAAGCGAGAACTTTGGTTGGCGCGAAATCCGATCAGCCAATCAGCGCGCGTGTTTACACGATTGCGTAATGCTTTCGTATGGCGGGGCGCTCGGACAGGTTGCGACCTGTCCGTTCGTGTTTGGATCGGATCTCGCGCCGACCTCATAGTGTGTTGGTTTGGCACTTATGCCCAAATATGGTAATGAAACAAACCCTAATCTTAACATCGTCTCATTATGGTATCCCTACTATGAAATTTTATTTATTACTGTTGATATTACTTATTCATACATTAATTTACATAATTATCAAAACATAATCAAATTGAAGCTCGTCGTACGTAACAAGATGGGAAAGAAAAACAGATTTCACTCTGAAGATATGTGTTGGTTCAAAGAAGACAAGAAGAGTAATGACAGTGTAAAAAACTCTAAAAACTACATGTTGGAGATTGATGAATTTCAGGATACAAAAAAATAAATATTCCCCCACTAATAGAAGTTGAGGTTATACTGAATGACACACTGAAATGCACAGGTATTTATGACCCTGGCTCAAATATAACCTATATTATTAATTTTAATAATCAACATCTATTATTCAGACTTTGGTTTCCGTTAAATCAATACGAAGAAACATAGATTAATCACAGTTTTTTTGTTATAAACAAGCATCAAAACTACAAAATTAAATGTTTAACAGTACGGTAATGTAAAAATTTGTTTATAGCCATTAAATCACTAATAGTAAATATCAGTCTGCTCACTTAGGTGCTAACAGGTTTTTTGGTCTTACACGCAAAATCACAATAGTCTTTCTACTAATAATAAAACCTTAATAAAAGCAACATTTTAAAATAAGTTAACAAAATACGTTATTGATACTCTCCCTAAAGGCGAAATCTACTATACGGGGTGTAAACAGACCCTTCACCAAGCCGTCAACCAAGCATTCTGTACATCAAACTAAGTAACTTTACGCAAAAATTTTTGCTGGAAAACGAAATTTTTTTTTGGGGTCAAAAATCACATTTTACGGTAAAACTCAATATTAAAAACGCTCGCTCAAAACTTATTGCTGATGGATGGCTTTGAATAGTAAACGGACCATGGAGGTAATTGGAGTAAAGTTAGAACCTTAAAAAGTTGTATTTAAAAAAAAAAACTTGTGAAAAAATTGGAACTTTGACCCCCAATATCTCCGTAACTAGAAGGTTCCCAGTTATGGTCCAGAACAAAAAAATGATCACAATGACGAGGAGAACAAGTGCCTTTCGGCTTCGTTAAGGGTCTTTTTACACCCTTTATATAAGGTTCAGACAAAGTTTCGAGTCAAGTTTTAAAATGTTTTTTGTAAAATTGTCAAAATATTATAACTATAACAATTAAAAGTTTACTATCAGTAACAATCTAAATGGAATCAACCCGAAGCGTTTTTCAAAAAATATTATAATCCTCACTGTCATCCGATTCTTCATAATATTTTTTATCATCTTTATTTGGTTTATCAGTCTTATTAAAATTAACAAATGATTCGAATTGCCGTTGGTGTTCAGAGTTAAATGCTGGCGTTAAGTAAAAACTTTTTGGGACCACATTTTCCTTTAGTTTCCGATAAAATTTGTGATTTTCCCAAGTTAATTTTACGTCAGACAAAATCTTAATTTTAGGCGATTTGGCCTTAGACGTAGATGCACCTACATTAACCAACGGTGATAGTTGTAAATCAATTGGACCTGCTAGAGGTTGTAAGTTCTTGAAAATATCTGAATCATCTATGTTCTTTAAAACTATGGACGAATCTATGCTATATAGAGACTCATGGTCATTGGCACCTGAAACTTCATTCTGATCACAGTGAACAACAGATAGATTGATCTCATCCTCTTTACATTTATCAAACCTAAGAAATCCTAAATGTTTATTGTGTATACAGGGAATGCGGCAATCATGGCACTCGAAACAACTTAGGATACGCAAAGTTATCATTTTTGGACTATCAGCTGTCCACATATCTGATGAACTTTCATTGTGCCTTTAAATCCGGGAATGTCAGGTGGAAATATTATTTCTTTAATATCGCGCTCCGTTATCATATCGAAATGAACGAAGGGTACAGGCAAAGAACAGGGAATGTCACAATTTACATTTTTTCTATTTTTTATCAGAAGCAAATCTTTATCTATGGTAGTTTAATTCTCAATCACTAACTTTTTAAAAAAGTAAACAGACGGCGCCAAAAAGACGTTATTGCTTATGGCCGAAACGAAAAGAACCGGGAATGTCCAGGACATACCGGCAAAGAAGAAGGATTGTCCAAAGTGACAGTTGTGAATTGGAGGTTAGAATTTCTATAAACTTTGCGGTGTTGTAATTTTAAGTTTAAAATGTTTTCTGACTCCGATAATGATGAAAACAATCACATTATTATTAATAAGTTGACAAAGAAAAGAAAAAAGACCGGTCGAACCGAAGATGTCATGAAAAAGTTACGACTTTCATCTCATGAACAAGGGGCACCGTGTAATTGATCAAGGTTCAAGTGTTTTGAAAATATAAATGAAAATAATCGAAAAAATATTATTCAATATTTTAATTCATTGGATAGTGTCAGTGAGCAGAACCTATATTTGTCGGGGCTTATAAATGTTAATAATGTTCAAAGAAGAAGAAGCAGAAAGTTAGAAGATGAAACTAATTTTCATACAGCTGCATACAGCTATAGAGTGAAGGTAAACAATGAAGAAAACCATAATAATGCTATGAAAGATGTGCCTGTATGTTTTAAAGCATTCATTGCACTACATGGTACTACCAAAGGAAAGGTTGAATATCTACAAAAAAGCTTAAAAACAACAGGGAAAGCTCCTGTAGATCAAAGAGGAAGACATGAAAATCATAAAAAAATTGTATCAGAGATTAAAGAAAAAGTTTTTAATCATATTAATTCTTTCAAAGGAAGATTAAGTCATTACAGTTTAAAAGACAGTAAGAAAATTTACTTACCAGAAGACTTAACTATAAAAAAAATGTACAAGATGTTTACAGAAGAAAATAACAATGAAAAACTAGTTTCCTATGAGTCTTACAGGCATATTTTTAACACACAGTTTAACATTGCTTTTGGCTATCCGAGAATGGACACATGCAGTACTTGCGATGCTTATTTAGCTAAAGCTAAGGTACTTGAAGAAGAAAAAAAACTAGATGAATTAAAACAGTTAACAATTTTAAACAAAGTTCATCTAACAAAAGCTCATGTATTTTATGATAGAAAAAAGAAAGCCAAACAACAAAGCAAAAATCAGGAAGATTTCCTAGCAATAGCTGTAGATTTTCAAAAAAATATTTCTCTTCCTAATATTGCTACTAATGATGTTTATTATAAAAGACAATTGTCTATGTACACATTTAACATTCATAATCTGGGGACTGGAGATTCTTATTTCTATTCTTATCCGGAAACATGTGCCAAAAAAGGGTCAGATGAAGTTGTTTCATTTTTATTTGACTTTATTACCAATCAGATGGACAAATCAATAAGACACCTTGTTATATTTTGTGATTCCTGTGGAGGACAAAATAAAAATTATACTATGCTGAGATTCATACACACCATCACTCATGAATTAAATTTATTAGACTCTATAAAAATTACTTTTCCCATAAGAGGGCACAGCTATCTTGAATGTGATAAGAATATGGGGTTGATTAATCTAAAGACTAAAATGGAATTGCCATTTCATTGGTATGAATTGCTTAAAAGTTCAAGAACTAAACCATCACCTTTTAAGGTCATTGAAATAGCTCCAGGAGAAGTTGTGAGAGAATGGACAAAATTACTGACTGGAAAATTCATGAAAAAATGTAAGATCCCCCTTCAGAAACAAAGAGAAGTGATGGTTGCTGGAGAACATGCTCATGTGATACTGCACAGAGAAAATTATAATGGATCTTGGGAGAAAACTAAGATTTTAAATAATGGGTTTAACCATATCACTAGCAATGAGTTTCAACTTCCTGATTTTCAATATAAAAATTTTTTGCCCATAAGTGAACTTAAATACAAAGACTTGATGTGTCTGATGCCATTTTGTACTAGAGAAGCACAGGTATTTTACGAATCACTAAAATATGATTCAAAAACCAAAGATGCTGATGACTGAATTGGACATTCCTTGTTTATGTTTATGTTACTTTGGACATTCCTTGTTTTTTCTTGTTCTAAGATTGTTTTTTTTAGTTTTTGTTTAATTTAAATATTTTTAAAACTAAAAAGTCCATTGTCAACAACAAAATGATATTAAATATTAAACATTGAATTAGTTTTAAGTAAAAGTTACTGCATACAATGATCTCAATAAAAATTACATACTTCTAAACTTTTAATTGCGTTTTTCTCAAAATCTATTAATTAGGACATTCCCTGTTTTTTGCCTGTACCCCTTCTTGGTTTGTTCTTAGTAACCAAAGCCCAAAAATCTTCATAGGAACCAACATTTCCACCATATTTGACGAAATTATCGGCAGTCCGTTTCACGACTGCCCCAATACCGTCCGGAGCTCCCTTGCCATGCCCGGATTCTTGATAATTCCAAGTCACTTTACTTATATTTTGGTCAATATCTTTAAATTTTGTTATCAAATAAAAAATAAACTTATTGCGATACTGGCTTGAGGGAGAGTCGGATAGAAAGTGTACGGTTTCATAAGGCACTAAATATCTTATCTTCTTTAAAATAGGTCGTAGATGAGCCCATATGGCTTTAGCATCATGGTGTAAACAATTACTAACTGTACAAAAAGATTTAGTTTTAAATGTTCCACTATCACTATCTTTAAAGTAAACAACGCCTGTGTGTAAGGATACTTGTTCTCTGCTTCCTCCAAAATGAAAGGATTGTATTTCCTGATTATATTTCAAACAATAATTTTCACTGAAATCTACGTGTACTAGTATCTCCTTTTCGTTTAAATTCTGTTTCAGCTGTCTTATAACCTCGAACTGTACTATTATATTGAGATTGTGCTTAAGGAATGCGTCTAAAGTTGACTCTAATTTGTAAATAACATTTCGCGGATAATCTTCAAATTTCTTTTTTATGGAGACTATTTTAACCCTTTGTATTTTGTCTTTTACTGTGTATGGCTTTTTCTCTACAACCCACTGATAGAAAATATTTTTTTTATCATTCTGAAATTCATTATAATTTAAAACTTTATTTAAACAGAATTTACATGTACGTTGCAGACATGTTTGCTTTACATCACAGTACAGACTCTTAATAACATCTGATCCTGTGCTTTCAGTGATAATCTTTGCGTTTTTTAAAGCCTTAATCATGTTATCAACATTTGAATGTAATTTACATTGACAACTATCACGATCTGTTTTTGGAAAAACTACCCAATAGGGCCTACATTTACAGAACTTTGCATAACTTACTTTACATTGTTCTTTAATGAACTTACCATGCAAGTTTTTTAAATTATCATTTAAATACCGCTTTTGTTTTTTCTCACCTGCCTTCTTTATAAATTCACTTTTACCTGCTGCAACTCTACTATTAGCATCTTCTTCAAAAAAGGCCTGGATTCGATTATTCATTATGTTCTTTGTATCATTTGATGCTGTTTTTGTCTTCGTGAAAATGGCAATTTGTGTAGCAATTTATATTTTCTTAATCTCTTATCATCTTTGACAATCGTATCCACAAAGCGTCTTTTGTCTTTTTTATTAGAGCTTTTATAGCTGTCTTCTAGGTTCCTTGACAAAATTTCACCAAAGAGTAATTTCCTTTTTATTTGATTCTTCCTTTCTATTTGAATATCAGACAATGCTTCGTCAACTTTTTTTTCAATAGTGTCACACTTTTGGAGTTATATAACATCGTTTACGTAAAACATCCTTTTGTCTTTCTAGTTTATTAATTTTCTCTTTTAGTTTCTTAATTGTATTTGTATAAAAATAACGTAAACGCCTAATTTTGTTTTTCGAAATAGCTGATTGATCATCAGAAATATTTTGACTTGGACCTGGTTTAGCAAGCATCAAAGGATCTGGTCTGGGAGGTTCTTAATTTTCAAATTCACCCGATTCACTCTGGGGCGGTGAGTTTTCCGTCAATATCAGCTCTAATTTCTTTTTTTCTTTGTGTTTCTAAATATTTTAGTGAATTTTTCCACCAGCGTCTTCTTAGTTCCCATTGTGACCTAGGAGTCATGTCTTTAATGCTGTGATTAGAGTTTAAACAATTATAACACAAGCGCCTGGTTTGTGCAAAGCTATGACGAAATTCGTAACTCTCTTGGGCAAACTTTTTCTGTTTTGTAGAAAATGTATGTTTCTTCAGTGTTATCATAAACATCATTTACAAAATACTTATCAGATTCTTGTTGAGCATCTGTGACGTTCTGTATTATACTCTTGTGAGTTGACGAGAATTCTTTCCACAAAGTTTCAAGTGCTTCTAATCTAGTCTCAACGTACGTTTTAGTTACTCGGTCTTTAGGTGATTTCTTAAAGTTAATCTGAGCTTTTTCAATAAGAAGCTTTGTGTTATTTTGCAATTTATACATAGCCTCCTATTTATTAAGACCGTAAAATGAAATTTCAATATGACAAAATAAAATTTCCACTAAAACTATCAAAGACAAATGTTAACCACATTCACAAAGAATCGATGTTTCGAATATATTTATCTTAAATTCCCTACTAAATTCAATTATTTAAACACAACCCAGTTTAAATATTACACTAAAGACAAATTCAATTTTTGCAATTGACTCAATATTGCACAACAATGCGCAGCGCAGATTGGTACATAAAATATCAACACAAACAAGTTCAAGCAGGTAAACAACAAATCTACAGAGTCCAATAAACCTTTTCTTTCCGACGAATTTTTCTATCTTCTTGCAAATATAAAACAATAAATGTACTCACGATTTTGCCTTCAAACCGCACTTCACTACCACTCAATCACTCCAATGGAGACTGTGATGTTTGTACGGGAGGAGCAACGTAATAAAACACGGGCGCTCAGTTAGTACGTATATTGCGGACTGCCGGAGGCGGCCGGCGCCTGACTTACCCAACTACACCTTTATGCATCTACCTACATTACATCCCTCCACCACTAATTAACAACAAGCCTATTAACTTAAATACCAAAACTTACAACTAACTTACTTATATACTTAATGATAACAATATAAACTTCTCAACTTCATACTTAACTAAATTTTGAACTAAATATTAACCTAATACTTAACTAATTCTTAATTAAACCTTAAAGTTAACATCTTTATTTAACCTACATTTCCTAATAGGGCGAGACTGGGGCGGTACAGGTACAGATGGTGGTGTCGAGAACTCTTCTGTCACTTTATCTCGGTCGGTCTGATCGCTTTCCCGAGGCGGTGACGACGCAGGCTCCCGTGCAGGCGACGGCGACACCATCGAGACCTCCGGCCGCTCCGACCGGCCTTCGAGGGGCGACGTAGGTGCTACTCTAGGAACTTCCGGCGAACGTGACAACTCTGTGGGGACTACAAGAGAACTCCTTGTCCTACGCCTAAGCTGATCGATGTGTCTATGCACCTGTTTACCGTTACTGTCTAGTACCTTATAGTTGCTTGGCCCTGTCGAGTTAACTACAGTACCCGGCAGCCATTTCTCCCCCTTTAGATATTGTCGATACCAAATGTCATCTCCTACTTTCACCTTCCTTTCCATCCCTCCCGCACTCACAACTTGCCCTTGCTGGGCTTTTTGTACTCTAACTTCCATATCGGGTTTTAGCACGTCTAGCTTGGTTCGCAACCGTCTCCCTATAAGTGCGACGGATGGGCTTATTCCCGTAGTGCAGTGTTCCGTATTCCTATAATATAACAAAAATGTGTTCAGAGCCTGTTCTACCCCCTTTTTATCTAAATATGCCTTTTTAATAACTCTTTTTAAAGTCTTAACAGCGTTTTCCGCGGCTCCATTAGATGATGGGTGATAGGGAGCTGTGAATATGTGATGGATACCGTCACTTTGTACGAATTGTGCAAATTCACTGCTAGTGAACGGCGGTCCATTGTCAGTGACTATCTGCCTGGGGATACCCCACCTACTCCACAGCTCGCGCAACCTGACCAACGTATGACTCGCTGCCGTACTGGGTACTTGAAATACCTCCAGCCACTTGGATGTTGAGTCTACTACTACTAAATAAGTTTTCCCACATATGGGCCCCATGAAGTCCAGATGCAGCCGGGACCACGGCCTGACTGGCCAGGGCCAAGGGCGGGGGACAGCGCGCGGGGGGTCGTCCGTGTACGCGGCGCACACGGTGCACGCGCGACACTCGCGCTCCACCGCCTCGTCGATGCCCGCCCACCATACATAGCTGCGTGCTAACGCCTTTGACTTAACGATGCCCATGTGTGGCTCATGGATGATTTTTAAAATGTTATTCCGGCATTTTTCCGGTATTACCACCCGGTGACCCCACATAACACAACCTAACTCTTCGTACAGTTCGGCTTTCCTATTGAAAAACGGTTGTAAGTTCACGATTTCACACCTATCTGGCCAACCGTCGCGTAGGTAGTTTAAAATTCTACTTAATAACGGGTCCCTCTCAGTTTGTTTTTTCACTTCGTTATAATCAAGCAACAACCCGTCTTGTGCGAAGTGCAGGTATGTTTGCTCTGGAATTGATTCCTCCTTGACATTTATAACGCTATTATTATCTGGAAGTCGTGATAAGCCGTCAGCGCAATTTTCACTAGTGCGAATATATTCTATGTTGTAATTGTATGCCGATAATATCACTGCCCACCGTTGCATCCTACTGGCCGTCATTGTAGGTATCCCCGTTTGCGGGCCTAGTATTGATACTAAAGGTTTATGATCAGTGCGTAAAATGAACTTCCTTCCGTAAATATATTGATGAAATTTCCGTATACTGAATATAATTGCAAGTGCTTCGCGATGTATTTGCGAGTAGTTTTTCTCTGCGACGGTGAGCGAACGTGACGCGTATGCTATCGGCCGGTCGCCCTTCGGCCCCGGCTGCGCCAGCACACCCCCCACGCCCCGCGGGCTCGCGTCACACGTTACGATGAGAGGCTTGTTAGGGTCGTAGTGTGCTAATACCTCGGTACCCATTAAAGCTTGTTTTATCTGCGTAAACACTCGCTCACACTGTTCATCCCAGTTCCAGTCTACGCCTTTCCGTAATAACCTATGTAAAGGTACTAACATGCTACTAAAATTTTTGATAAATTTGGAAAAGAAGTTTACCATACCTATGAAGGATCGTAATTCACTAATATTATTAGGAGATTCTAGTTTACTTATCGCTTTTATTTTTGATTTGTCCGCTTTGACCCCTTCTTTTGAAACAACATAGCCTAAATAAGTCACTTCATCAGCCAAGAAAACACATTTTTCCTGCTTTAGTCTTAGGCCACTCTCAGATAGTCGCTGTAAGACTTGTTCTAGTGCATACAAATGCTCGGTTTTATTTTTCCCGCCTATTATGACGTCATCGAGAAACACTTGCACATTCGGTATATTTCCTAACAAATTCGTCATTATACGTTGGAAAATACCTACACTTGACGACAAACCGTAAACTAGCCTATTATACTGAAATAGACCTCGATGTGTATTAATAACAGTGTATTTTTTTGAATCATCCAGTTCTACTTGGTTATACGCACGGGAAAGGTCAATTTTACTAAAGAACTGTGCCCCGTTTAGGCCTACAAGCACATCTTCAATCTTAGGAAGCGGGTATCGATCGATCAGCAAGGCGGGATTCAGAGTCGCTTTATAGTCCGCACAAATTCGCAACGTACCGTCTGCTTTAGTCACCGGCACCAATGGTGAGGCCCAGTCGGAGCAGTCGACGGGCTCGACGACGCCGTCGCGCAGCATGACATCGAGTTCAGTGTCGATGCGCTCGCGCAGTGCGTATGGTACGGGCCGCGCGCGCTGGAACACCGGCGTCGCCCCCGGGCGCACTCGCAGCGTAGCCTTGCCGCCCTTGTACCGACCCAGTCCGCCGCTGAATAACTCCTTATATCTGTCGAGAATATTTACAATTCCATCATTAACTTGCACACAATTCAGGCTGCTTATACTTTTACCTAGTGTGGGTATTTTTATTTGTAGCTCCGCTAACCATTGTCTACCTATCAAAGATGTAGTACCGTTTTTTATTACAAATAATTCTAGCTGTTTTTCCTGCCCCTGAAATCGAACACGTGGACGAATTATACCTAATGGTTTTATTTTAGTACCATCATAAAATTTTAAAATTGTATCGTCCTTCTTAAGACACAGATGTGGAAAATAACGTTCGTAGGTGCAATGATTTATACATGAAATGGCAGTTCCTGTATCTACTTCCATATTTAATACGGTATCATCTACCAAAATCGATAAACTTACTGGCTTATAATTATTGAGTCCAATCAGGTTCAAACTCTCTTCGATGTCCTCCACGTCAGACTCGCTTACGACCTCCGCGGAATACATATTCCCATTTCGCCGCCCGCGACGATATGAAGTTCCTCGCGACGATTGCTCCACATTCTCCGGACACACCCGACGTAAATGTCCCGTACGTTGGCATTTACTGCACACGAAGTCTCTGTAGCGACAGCTTGCCACACTATGGTTAGTGGCTCCGCAAGCTGTGCAGGTGTTGCTGCGTCTCGGAACTGCGCTGGTCGCGTGCGCCACGTGGCTCGCGGCTGGCCCGCCGCCGCCGCCGCCGCCCGCGCCGCCCGGCCCGCGGCGCCCGCGCGGCCGCATGCTGCCACCGCTCCTGCTACGACTCGCACCGCTGCTGTCCCCCTTACTTGATGTGACCGAATGCACCGCTTCCGCCTTAGGACTAGATGTGGACGCTCCATCCACAACCGCTGCGTCTCTTTCTGCCGCCTCCATTGCGTTCGCTAATTTCACGGCTTGTAAAAATGTTATTGAGTCATCCTCCGCAAACAGTCGTTGCCTGATGACGTCACTCTTGAGTCCGCATATGAACTGGTCACGCAAGCTCTCGCTTAAATTTTCTGCAAATTTACAGTGGCGAGCTAATCTTTTTAACTCTGTGACGTAGTTCGCCACGTTTTCGTCCGCTCCTTGTCTTTTCTGCCGAAAACGGTATCTTTCCGCTAAGGAAGACGGCGTCGGCTGAAGGTGCTGACGCATTATACTAATAACTTCACCGTACTTTAACTCCGACGGTTTCTTTGGACTCGACAAGTTGACGAGTAACTCGTACGCTTCATCTCCGATTGTAGAAATTAAAGTAGGTAACTTCAATTCCTCCGCCACTTTATTTACTAGAAAGTACATGTCCAACCTATCTACATAGGATGACCACTGTCCCGTTTTCACGTCAAATTCACTCAACTTCCCAATCGACATCTTGAATATTGTTCAAATACGCACGCGCACATAGGCTATTAATCCTCGTCGCCACTGTGATGTTTGTACGGGAGGAGCAACGTAATAAAACACGGGCGCTCAGTTAGTACGTATATTGCGGACTGCCGGAGGCGGCCGGCGCCTGACTTACCCAACTACACCTTTATGCATCTACCTACATTACAGAGACTGCGTCACCCGGGTGTAAACCTGGCGCTAGACTTGAGGAACTCCGGAGCGATTCGTTCCGATGAACTACTCAAACACAGTGAACGAACTGAACTCGTTCAGTACTGTGCGGAATTATCGTTCCACAGTTCACCGGCTCATTATAATCCCGCGTCTCTAGTCTAAGCCCGCGTCAGTGTGTGTAGGTAGGAACGAGAGCCCTTTCTTGTATACGTCACCAACGCAACTCACCACATGCACTTAGCAAGATCTGATTCGTTATCGCATTTACACACACTGACAATTATTGTTTAGCTTTCTTAGTATTCGATATTCTAGAGACGTTAACTATTTTGGTCTCTATTTCATAAAGCAATAAGTTTATTTTAGATTAACATTCTATTTAATGCAACTTTGTTTACGTTATGAGGTCGTATTTTTTAAATTGGTTAGAGAGTCGAATTGCGTTGAGTGAGTGACATCTTCCTATTGTGCCTACTTTTTGTTTTTATATAAAATGGCTTCTAAACGCAAACGTAGTGATATTTGGGGACATTTTAAGGAAGTCGAACCACAAAAAGCAACATGTGATTATTGCAGTGCAAAATTAAGTATTACGTCTGGAAATACGTACAAGTAACTTGTCGCGCCATATGACCAGGAAACATCCTACAATACCTATCGTTTTGGAACGGCAAGTTGAAATAGATACTTTAAGATCTAATACTGACCCATCAACTTCTGCTGACCAACAACAAACATCGCAACAAACATCGCAACAACCATCGCAACAAAATATTACTGATTTTATTATCAGAAAAAGACCTATTTCAGTACAAAGATCGCAGGTTATAGATAAGCAATTGGTGAAGTGGATATCGAAAGGCCAACATCCTCTACGTGTCGTTGACGAACCAGAGTTTAAAATATTATTACAAATGGTGTCTCAAACCCCAGGCTACAGTTTACCTGTTAGGAAAACGCTCTCAAAAAGTTTGATTCCAAAAATTTATAATGAGACCGTAGAGTTGATTAAGAGCAAGCTTGCCTCTGCCAAAGCAGTTTCTGTAACAACTGATGGTTGGACATCAGACTACACAAAAGATAGTTACATTGCAGTGACAGCCCACTATATAAATGAAGATATCCTATCCTATGCCTTCATATCTGTTAGAATGTGTACAATATGGAGACAGACACACTAGTGAAAACTTATCTGAATTTTTGAAAGATTGTTTTCGGCGCTGGGACATAGATTATAAAGTAAGTGCAGTGGTGTCGGATAATGCGGCAAACATAACTGCCGCAATACGTTTAGGTGGGTGGAGGCATGTTGGATGTTTCGCACACCAAATCAATCTAGTTAGGAAAGGTTTAGAAGAGATCTTACCTATAATTGAAAAAGTTTAAAAAAATGTTGAATTTTACAAAAGGAGCACAGCAGCTAAATATAAATTGATTGAAGTCCAAAAACAGTTAAACATTCCAGAATTAATGTTAAAACAGGATGTTGAAACTCGCTGGAATTCCACGTTCCAAATGTTGGACCGTTTAATAAAAATTAAGGAAGCCATTGTCTCAGCTACATTTTCGCTAAGGAGTGACTTATTAATAAATTCTGAAGAATTTGTAAGTATTGAACAAATACTGCCAATTTTAAAGCCATTCAATGACATAACAACAGAAATGTCTACTGAGAAAGCAGTTACTTTATCTAAGGTAATTGTTTACTGCAAAATTATGATAAACCACATTTCAAAACATCATGCACCTCCAGTAATTTCAACATATTTGGAACCAGTACAACAACTAATTAAAAAACTTCATGTTGAAATTTATAAGAGATTTGGTGATATCGAGTCTTCAGTTTTACACTCTGAAGCCACGGTTCTTGATCCCAGGTTCAAAAAGATCGGATTCAACTCTATTACCAAATATGAAAACGCGGTGAGTGAAATAAGGAGAAGAACAACTGCTATCGCCAGCGTCACCCGCGTTGCTAGTGATGATAATGTTTCCCAATCCTGTCACCCCGATAATATCACCGAAGTAAATGATGATCTTTGGTCCGAAATCGATAAAGAAATTAAGAAAACGGTACCACAAAACTCTACAGCTCAAGCCAGTATTGAAGTGGACCGATATTTGAAAGAAGATTTAATACCTCGAAAATGGATCTGTCCATTGAAATGGTGGTACGACCGCAGAAATGTCTATCCGAATTTGTACCAACATATGTTAAAAAGACTATGTATACCCGCTACCTCCGTGCCATGCGAAATAATCTTTTCAAAGGCTGGCGATATTTTAAGAGTTCGTTCGTTCATTGTTGAAGCCTGAAAAGGTATCACAATTGCTGTGTTTGCATGGAAACATGTGATTGGAGAAGACAAAAAAAAGAAAACTGAAAAAAAAAATTGTAAATAGAGTTGATTTTTTAATATTAATTAATATTAAACATGTGATTAGAGAAAACAAAAAAAAGAAACCAAAACACAAAAAAAAATATATTGTAAATAGAGTCGATTTTTAAATACGCCTTTTAAAGTGAAAAGTAGGTTTAATATTAATTCATATTAATCACTTTAAGTGTCAGTCCTAAGCCTGAAAAAAGTATGAAGGGAAATCGAATGTATTTTATAACTGAATTTCATAGGTGACGTATCTTATTGTTATAGTTCACAGTTTATGAACGAATAGCTAAACAAGTTCCAAATCCGGACTCTGTCCAAAAGATGTCTATGCCACAGTTCATTTCGCTCTCTGAATCAGTAGTACTGTACTACCAAGTCAAGGAGCGAAATGAACTGTGGAACGAGTTAGCGGAACGAGTTCACTTCACGTAACGAGATTTGATGAACTAGATCCATTAAGTGAACGACAATTCCCAAGGCTAGCAAGACCCAGGGCGCCAGCCTGGCGCCCTGCGCCTTACTCAGCTGGTGCTGATGATGTCCAGTCCGCCCTCACTTCGCTGGTGTCCAACTGCCGGGCGCCCTGCACTCCTCCTCAACTGCTGGTGCTGGTCCACGCCAACTCTGCTTGGCGCCCTGTGCCAACTCCTGGTGCTGGTCCACGCCAACTCAGCTGCTGCAGCACTGGCCACTTCACTGTGCACACCAGCTTGGGTGTGCGGCGCTTCAGGGCAATCCATCCTGGTTTCTTCTACGCCAAAGATTCACAAAACACTCTCTGGATCTCACTTATCCGACTCGATAAGGACCATGAGCAATACTTCGCGGAACTTGGATAAATTAAAGACAGATACCTTGAAAGTATACAATGACTTTAATAGAGTACAATCTCAAATTCAAAAAAACAAACAATCAAAAATCCTTATATGTGAATCGACGGAGAATCTTAACACCGCGATCTAGGATTGGTGTCTCAAAGTACAACGCCATCTAGTGACGTGAGTTAATACTAAATTTCGTTAAACACTTTGGTTCTCAAATTGAATGCCAACAGTCTGTCTCTTGGTTCTATTTTGCGAAAAAAATAAATGAGCTTAAAAATAACCAAGATGCTTAGTTCCATATCGATAATTATGTTTTATGAAATTATAAAAAAAATAAAGGTCTATGAAGCTTGGTTTTGGTTTGCGTTTAAAAAAATGAATGTTTGATAGGAATAGAAATGCTTTACCTCTGTTCCATAATACATTCCAGGGTGATGATTATATTAAACATAAACATCTACCAATGTCTACCATAAACTATCGTAATTATAAAATAGCAACACGAAATTTTAGCGGGTAACACTGACACATTCACTTCTACATTTTCTACTGTGCTTTGATCTTATTTAAAAAAAGAATGAAAAAAGTTGAGTGCTCGAACAAGGGCACTTGTAAGTGCTTGCCTTCGAAATAGCTCAGATGATGAAGATGAAAACCACAGTGGTGTAGGTAAGTAAATAATTACTATATCAGTTGGTTGTTCTAACCTCAATGGATGTTATTTTGTTGATAACTACAGGCTTAAACAGGCAATGATATTTTATAAAGTTCTAAAGTCTATCTAGTTTTTTTCACGGTATATCGTAGGTAGAGAAATCGCAGGAGTCGCTTCAGACTTCTGCGAGAGGTGCACTGTCCGTCGTTCCGGACAGTGCGATTCACGCGTCAAGCCATTGGAGTGTGAATCAGGGTGGGGTTATTTCGTCGTGTACCGTGCGATGGCTCGAAAAGCGGGCTCATTGGACGGTACGTGATTAGTGATTCACTCCTCGGGGTCTTCGGGGAGTGAATCGGGTTTGGGGATTGCAGGCACCGCGGCGGCCGTCGCGTGGCATGTGATAACTCACATTCCGCGCGACGGTCGTTGCGGGGCATGTTCGGGGATATGACATCCATCGCCCTCTGATACGCGTCTGCTCATCAGACATGACTGTGAGGGCGATGGGAGTCATTAGGGAATAAAAAGGGAGGGGATATTGAGAAGTAGGGAGACAGGGACCATACCCTTCAAAGGACAAAACAAAACATGAAAAAGACGAGTTGCAAAGAACTACCCCAGGGCGGTACCAGCTGCTCAGCAGCTGGAGAATCCGCCACGATCCCTTCGGGATCGTCAAGCCCCCCGTATTCTGGGGAGGGCACCAACCGTCATCCAACTGTTACCGATAATAATAACGAGAGCCGAGGAGGCTCCACGAGATCGAGGTCTTTTGAAGACCTCATCTCTTTTAGTTTTAGGAAAACCGACCGAGGATCGGTCGAGCGCTACGCGGTGGACGCAGTGTCGGACTCTGGCGCTGCGTCACTGAGGATGGGTTCAGAAACTCCGGTGGAACCAAGAGTGGTACTGGAGAGGGTGAGTGTGTTATCGGAGGTAGACGACACACCATGAATAGTTGCGGCCGCCCCCTCCAAGTTTTGGGGGAAGCGGCCGCGTGTCTGTGAGTCGGATGCGGGTTCGGCGGGTTTGTCATTAGACATGTGTAAGTAATGCGAGTGATGTATCACGCGTAATATCACCCAAGCGCGTACTGTAACATCACATATTACTCGACTAAAATAAGCATCACACCATTACACATTTACACTAAACATCACGCGCGCGGTAGCAGCGCAGTAGCTCTAGCTTAGCTCGCGACATGACTTGCAGACTCGCTCAAACCGAGCCGTCCCGATTACTCCCGAACGCATGGCATCGGCAATGTTCGATTTATATCGGAAGTCCGGAACTAGGCGAATGCGATTTCGTATTTCGCCCGATCAGGTGACTTAGTATGTTGTTTAGAACTCTATTTTTATTACGAAAGGGTTTATATTTCCTTGACACCACCACCGGTCGTAGGTAAATACTCAATTACTGTCCTTTTATTTCGAATTGCAATGCAAATATTATTGCGATATTTTTTAGTTTGTTTACTAACGCGGTCAAGGACGCGTCTTTATTGGAATATTTATAAATATCTCAAATTTGTGATAGTGAGTCATGACTCCTTTCATTACACTTTCATAGATACTTACTTACTTTTAATCCTACGCCTAAGAATATTGCCAGTCCTAAGCCTGGAAACCCGTTACTTGTTGATTTAAGGTATAAGTATGAAGGAAAATCAACTTTGTATAATTCGTATATTTAAATCATAGTGAGTAAATCACACTATTGCTCATTTCATTTCTTTCATGTAATTATAAATCATCAAAATGACACGCGGACAACATCGTATTGCTCGCTGCTATGTTACTATACTATTTCAATAACATGTTCTATTACACTAGAACATTGCATTACATTCGAACGCGCGATGGTGTGCTATCGCATGGGGCTACATCATAACATCACGCGTGATGTTTGAAGTGATGGTGTAATGTAATATTACTCGGCACGAAATGTAATGTCATATAACATCACTTCGTGGTGCACTGTTTTGCACATGTCTATTTGTCATCTAGCGAGGAGAACCTGCCGGCCCCCAAGGTAACGACAGCCAGGAGGGGAAGAGGACGCGGGAAGCCTTCCGGTGCGAGCGCCGCGGCAGCGTCACGCGACTCCCGGGGCCGCTTCTTGAAGCTCCCCGATACACCGGTGAGCGACTCCGACAGGGCAATGCAGGTGGACCAAACTGCTGCCGAGGCGTCCGTCGCATTGCTGAGCACCAAGGCGGAGCTCAATGCCGCGAGGAGAGAGGGCCGGAAGGCCATCGCGACCGATGAGTTCGCTGAGTTGGCTCGACGAGCAAGGGAGAGGCGGACGCAGACCGCCGCAGCTCCTGAGGGCTTGACGGCAGACGCCCTTAGCCGCCAGGTTTTGGATGGCGTGGACGTCGTCCTGAAGGTGGCTACAAAATCGGGCAACCTGAAAGGAACATTCACGCGGGCCTTGAAGGAGGCGGCGGATGGGATCAAAGAGGCGGTGGACGTTCTCCTTGACCGCACGATCTCGGAGGAGACGGTGAAGCTCCGAGAAGAGAATCACCGTCTCCAAACGAAGATGGAGGAGCTCCAGCGGGAGGTCAGCGCACTGAGGGCAGACTTCAGCCGGCAGCAGGGTGCGACGACTGCGGACAGTCGTGCTCTGCCACAGAACGGGTCTTTGGGGGAAGACCAGTTCAGCCGGCTGTTGAACATCATGACCGCCCGCCTGGACAGTCTAGAGCCCAGGCTCAACCCCCCTGTTAACCTTCGCCCACCGCTAGCGGCAGATAAGCGGAGGAAAGAGGCGGAGCCCGCTCCAGCAGCGGCTGGGCCAACGTGGGCACAAGTGGCGAAAGCGCCACCTGCGCCAAAAAAGCCCGCGCAGGCGCCCAACAAACCCACAGAGGGGGGCAAAAAGGCCGGGAAGGGGGTGAAAAATCCCATTGAAGGGGGGAGCAGCTCATCCCCCCAAGAAAAAGAGGGTGCCTGGCAGACGGCCGAAAGCCGCAAAAAGAGACGGAAGAGGGGCCGCAAGGCCAAGAACGCGCCGGGCTCCAAGGGGCAAGCCCCGAAAATCCGCGTCCGTCGTCTATCAAGACGTCGCTGTACACCTCAGCTCTCAAGGAGAATGTAAATTTTCCCTGGTGTTGCAAAACTCGGATCAGCTAACTCCAAAACTCTTAAATCTGACCAATCAGGAATACCTAAACTGGTAGTGGGTAGCAGTGTTGTAAGTGAACGCAATACATATGCCTCGACTTGAACTGACGCATTGGGATTATGACATGATTTAACACTAAGTGTAACCCTGTATTTAATTTTTGTTTGTCTCTCTCCTACGCCTGACACAAAGCCACTTACTGATTTGCGTGTTAAGTTTAACAATTGTACTGTTGCCTCTGTAACAAAGGAGGCTTGCGATCCCTGGTCTAACAATGCTCTCACAACATATTTACGACCATTCCTACTATCTACTAATACTTTAGCGGTAGCTAATAGGACACTGTTTGATTGAATATTATGTTTACTAGAAAAGTTTGCTACAATTTGCTCATTATTTGATACAGAAATATTCGTACCTGTAGATAGCTCGTTAGCTATACCTGTGGGCGATGTATCACCTTCGTTTGGTCTCTCGATCTTCTGTTCCCTCTCGAAGTGCAGAAGCGAATGATGCCGCCGACCGCATTTTTTACAACACGTGGACTGACGACACTTACTGACGGGGTGTGTTGGCGACAGGCAATTAAAACACAGTTTATTCCTTTAAACAAATTCTTGTCTTTCCTTGGCAGACTTATCTCCAAACTTCTTGCAGGAAAATATATTGTGATCATCACTGCATAAGGCACATTTCTTTTCGAACCTTTTCTTGTTGCTACTGGTAACATTGTAATGGAATACTTTAGGTTTAGCCACAGATTTTGGTTGCACTGTTTTTATTTTAGTACTTTCAATCATTTCTAAAGTTCTAAATCTTGTTTCTAAAAGTCGCTTAATTCTGACCAAGTGGGTGTCATTGTTGCACTTTATAGACTCAGGCTCTAATTTTGAGACAACCAAGTAGGTAATTATAAGATCCCAAGTATCAGTATTCACGCCAATGTTTTTCAACGCCTTTAAACAAGTCGAAGTTGTATCTACTAGTTGCTTAATGAAACTTGCCGATTCAGTCTGCACAGGCTTTTGCGTAAATAATATCTCCATAATTGCGTTGCAGTTATATCTTTTGTTATTGTAACGTTTTACTAATTGATTCCACGCCTCGACATAGTTAGCATCTGTCATGGGAAAGTTACGTAACAATATCTCCGGTTCTCCAGATAAATTACTCTTTAGGTAATGTAGTTTCTGTACAGATGATAGGTACTCAATGCCGTGAATAAGAGTACAAAACAAGTCCTAAAACGGTTGCCAGTCCTCGTATTTTCCCGTAAACGTGGGTACCTTGATTGTAGGTAACTTAATTCCTCTATTCTTCATATCTTGTACCTCGGCAATAGGTGATGATGATGACTGCAACATTGATGATTGAAATTGTGGTTCTCCCAAAAAGGGCTGGAGAGCTTCCTTCAATGTTGACTTATAGCTAATGTATAATTCCTCAAAAACCTCGAAAATATCTTCTTCAAAATATGATTTTTGCCTATCAATTTCAGTGGCACTCAAAATAATAGATTTATGACCTTCTTTAAATTCTTTCCATAATTGTTCTGCTTGTTCTAAACTCGTTTCCAAATAATTTGTATTGCGTTGTTCTTTATGTGGAAGTATTTTTTACCCAAACGCTTGCGATGAAGAAGAAAACGGAATGGATGTCAATCATTCTGCTGTTAATGGTACAATTATGACAGGGTGTGGCCAGGCAAATTTAAATGAAATAGCCTCCTCAATGAGTTTGCCAACAATGAACAATAACATTTATTCCAAATGTCATAAAAATGTTCTTGACTGGTGGAAATCAAGCGCCCAACATACGATGAAAGAAGCAGGTGCTGAACAACGTGCTCTAGCTACCGAAAAAACTCCAGCCGGAATACCAAAGATAGCAGTGACAGCAGACGCGAGTTGGTGTAAACGATCCTACCGCACAAATTATTCATTGCTGGCAGGTTTAGGTGCCATAATAGGTATTAATTCAGGAAAAGTGCTGCATATTGCTGTAAAAAATAAGTACTGTGTGGTATGTGTGCGTGCAATCAATAAAAAACAAGATCCACCTGAGCATCAATGCAATGGGAATCATAAGGGGTCTTCCACAAGCATGGAACAAGCGGCGATAGTAGACGGGTTCAAACGGTCGGTAGATGTACACAATTTAGTGTATTCTAAACTGATTGCAGACGGCGACGCGAGTACATACGAGTATATATATATAGTCCAATCATTTGCTACGCAATTACAATGGAAAAAACTGGAACTTGACGAAGGATACATCGATTCCAATTGGTGAAAGAAAACTGCTCAATAGTGGTCGCCTAAAACGTTTACGGATAGCCGTTAAATCAGCAATTAGATACAGGACAGCTCAAAATATGCCTTTGACAGCCAAAATATAAAATCTACAAAATGACATTTTAAACAGTTCGAACCATATTTTTGGAGATCACGCTTATTGCGAAGACAATTTCTGCAGTGCTGAAAACAACTGGAACAAAACAATGCACCCAAAGTTAAAACATTAATGCTTAAATTGAAAGCGAACGCATCCAGTTTGGCTTATCATGCTCGAAGCCTCCTGTACAACTTGAGTAACAACAGAGCTGAACAATTCAATGCTATCGTCGCAAAATATATAGGAGGAAAACGAATAAACTAGGCGTTGAAAGATTCATAAGAACTAAGATGTTACGCGGCAGTGGTCACATATAATACGGGAACTCCAATTTATAAACTTCACAGAACGGCTTTCAGTAAAAACCCTTCTGTTGCTGTAAAAAAATTTGAACAGCAAAAACATGTACAAAACACGAGGACGAAGTAAATAATACCTCAACGGCTTTTATTCATGGCTGACAGTGCTGACTATGGGCAAGCATAGCAAATTAAGTAGGTGCAAGAAAATAAAACTTAATTGTTATCTTGAAATCAAATGAATTTATTTTAAAAGTTTTCGTTAATAAATGCTGCCCGTACTGAATTTCCTCTAACAGAGTTATTTATCAACTGCATCACTGGAACATTGTCATCATCTTCTTCTACGGCCTCAAGCAGATCTTGCTTGTGCATTGCAATATTGTGCAGTATTGCCAATGCAACAATATATAATTTAGTATTTGATCATTTTGTTGTGAATCCTCGCAATAAACAACGAAATCTTTGCTTCCATACTCCCAAGCATCGTTCCTTAGTGTTTCGGGTCCTTATATGTGCACGGATGTACATTTCTTCTGTTTGTGTATTAGGATGCAGAATAGGTGTGAATAAATAAGGAGTACAAGCATATCCCGAATCTCCTATTAGTCTGCCTTTCAATTCTGATTGCTAAAATCTTTGTTTTAAGCGACATTCATTGAATATTCTTGAATTATGTTTGCTGCCTCGCCAATGTGCCACGATATCCATCATTCCTAGATTAGCATTTGACACAGCCTGAAAAAATGTACAAAACTTCCTGAATAAATGAAGTCACAGATTAAATCTGTGTGACTTTATTGGATCTGACTAAAATCATAACTTGCATGTTCAAATGTAGAATGAGATGGAAGCCTATAGTCGAGTGCAATTAGACTATAAGGTGGAACGAAGTTTATAGTGGTCGGATTTTCATGGGGTTTTTTTTCTTGAGTTCCTAGAGGTGTAGAGAAGAAAGTTAAAAAAAAAAATTTCGACGCTCGCGACTTTTTTTTAATTTTTTTTAATTTCCTTTTGAATATTTTTTTTTTGTTTATGATTAACTTTAAATTCTTCGAATTCTTGCTGTGGAGTAACAGTGTGACCTGCGAGAATCCACTTAAGACCAATTTGGTCTGTTTCTTTGTTCATTGTTGTCGATGAAATGCATATTTCAAGTATTTTTCGAAAATTTCCTATTTTCTGCAATTATTTCTAAAATATCGAGTTTTAAGACTAAGACTTCTTTTGAAACTGGTAACTGATGCTTTTTCACAGACAACTGGACCAGAAAATATCCGTGAAGACCACTTTCATAAGTGTAGTGACTTAAATTCATTCGCAATTACCAGGAAATCGTCTATGTTAATGAAGACAATTTTTTTTCGAAATGTTTCTATGAAACTCAATGTGCATATTATCGTCCAAATCCTCATTTTGTTAGCTATCTAATGGGGTATAATAACTAGAAAAATATTTAAGGATACTTGTTTTACATTAGTTACTGCTGAAAAAGTAAAACATGAAAAAAGCCTCTATCGCTAAGAATTGGTAGCGGTATCGGTATCGGTATTGATATTAAATTCCGCGCAAAGACATAAGCTTGCAACTAATCTTAGATAGAAATCGTGAAAAATGGTTAGGTTATAATTCCGATACTTTTTGTAAATTTACCAGTGGCCCCATCCCACCTTCGTCAGCAATAAGCAACATTTATCGAGTACAACCAAATATTTTTTTTAGTTTTTGTTATCTGTGGATAGCAGATATAATAAGGATATTTTCAGGATAATATGTACGTTGACCGTCATAGAAATATTTTGAGAAAAAGGGCCTTTTTTAACTTTACATACACGATTTCCTGAAAATTTTGAATACATTTTTAGTCACTTCACTCGTAAAAGTAGTTTTCTTGAATATTTTTACATCCAGTTATCTGTGAAAAAGCATCAGTTAACAATTTCAAATGAAATCTTAGTCTTAAAACTCGATATTTTAGAAATAATTGCAGAAAATAGGAAATTTTCAAAAAATACTTGAAATGTGCATTACATCGACAACAATGAACAAAGAAACAGACCAAATTGGTATTTAGTGGATGCACGCAGGTCACATTATTACTCTACATTAAGAATTTGTTGAATTTAAAGTAAATCATAAACAAACAAAAAATATTCCAAAGGAAAATCAAAAAAAAAAAAAAAAAGACCCGAGCGGCGAAATTTTTTTTTTTAACTTTCTTCTCCGCTCCTCTAGGAACTCAATAAAAAAAGTCCCATGAAAATCCGATCACTATAAACTTCGTTCCACCTTTTGAGTATTTTTTGTCTAATTGCACTCGGCTACTAGTACAAACTATAAAACTTACTTCCTTCCTATTTATAAACATCCTTTCCTATTTATGTAGTATTGTCCTACATTTCCACTGACTTTCGGGATTCGAATATGTGTGCAATCAATAGTTCCTACCACTTGTATTCTGCTCCACATCAGTTCGTGGCATTTTAATTCAATGAGCTCTTTGTGCTACTAGTGCTAAAGCAACTTGTTTGCATAGAAGTGTTATTTTTGGTTGACTCGTTCCACTTAGATCTCCTTCCTGCATCATCTTGAATCTGACGAATTAAAAATATAAAATCAGAAATGTGTCAAAATCAATGTGTATGTAAATCAGGATGATATTGATCTGGGAAATTGATAACACTTTTATTTACTAACCTCTCCACGGTCAGAGAAAATCGGTGTAGAAAACCAGGAATTAATAAAAAGGCAACAACAAAAATCGTTGACAGGACACATACCAAAAACAAAATACTCGCCAGAAATTCGAGCGTTTGCAATAACTTTACATTTTTACTCCCCCAAGGCTTGATTTTGTAAGGAAAACTTTTAGTACATGTTTACCTTGTCCTAGCACTCTTCGAAAGTGGTATCAGTCTGTTGATGGACAACCCGGATTTACTAAAGAAGCTCTCAATGCTCTCAAAATAATAGCAAAACAAGGGAACCAGATTTATGCCACCATAATTTTTGACGAAATGGCAATTAAAAGCGGCATTGAATACCATCCCCAAGGAAAAAGATTTTATGGCCATGTTAACTATGGAGTTGCTTTGGAATCAGCCAAAGAAGCACTTGTTTTTCTTCTGGTTCCCTTAAATGCTTCTTTTAAAATCCCCATTGGCTATTTCTTGATCAAAGGGATAAGTAGCAATCAGAAAGCGTCTCTCCTCACTCAAGCTATACATTTGATTGAAGAAATTGATATCCGAGTAGTGGCCGTAACTTTTGATGGTTGCCCAGCGAATTTGTCTATGGCTAGAATATTAGGTTGTACTTTAGATCCGAATAACTTAATTACTACATTCAAAAATCCATGCAATGATACGCAAGTAGCAATTTTTTTAGATCCTGCATATATGATTAAACTTGTAAGGAATGCTTTTGAATTTTATGGAAGTTTTTCGGATAAAGATGGTCAAATCGTATCTTGGCAACATCTAGTACATTTACATAACTTACAGACAGAGGAACATTTTCATTTAGCGAACCGGTTGAGAGCTATTCATATATTTTTTAAATGTAAAATAATGAAAGTGAGTCTAGCAACTCAGATATTCAGCAAAAGTGTAGCAGATGCTCTAATTTTTTGTAAAAATCAGCTTCATTTGCCACAGTTTCAGGCAACTACGGGTACGATAGATTTTTTTAAAATGATGAATGATCTCTTTGATATCTTAGACTCGCATGTTCATGGTTATGACTTCAAGAGAACAGTAAATGAAGGAAATGCTGCTTGCGTAATGCATAAATTAGACATGGTGAAACATGAAATTCTGAAACTTTCCACTGAATTGGTGAAAGGAAATGATAAAAAAATTATTAAACTTATTGATTCTCCACGACACACCGGATTTCTAGGATTTTGTATCTGCATTGAAAGCGCCAAACATTTAATTCAGGAATTGGTTCTTAATAAGGAATGCTCGATTAAGTATTTACCACTGCACAAAATAAGTCAGGACCACCTGGAACACTTTTTTGGCAATATCAGAAGCCATGGTGGATCAAACAACAACCCAACCGCTCGAGTATTTGAGAGCATCTATAAAAAATTATTGACTTATGCCCAAATAAAGAATACGGGAACCGATAATTGTGGCGCACTAAATCAAATTTCTATTTTACAATGTACATCCGCTTTAGATCGTATTAATATTACTACACGGCGCAAGGATCAAGATACTGTATCAGAAACCAGTGACGATTTCGATGTTGAATTGCAAGAAGAGTTTTTTTTTTACAGAATTTAGCACAAAAGTTGTTGAATACATAGCAGGTTACATCGTCCACGCTTTGATAAAAAAAATTAAATGCCAAATTTGTATTGGAGCGTTGCTTGGAGGGCCAAAAGAAGATAGTCTACAATATCAGAAAGATGTCAGAGACAAACTAATGTATGCTTCAACAACAGTAATAACTATATGTCGCCGCAGTGAAATTTACATCAAAAGAGCCCTGGCAGAATGCGCCGGAACAACTTTGACATCTAAATTCAATTCACATTACTTAGTTATGATGGTTCTTAAAAGTTTTGTGGGATATGATTTATTTCCAGATATAAATTTTCACCAATTTGACGTAGAATCGACTAACCATTTAATTGATTTAGCTTCATGAGTAGCAAAAAAATATATTGGTACTCAACTGACATTTATTACGAAAAATAATACAAATCCAAAGGATTATATAAGAAAAACATATTCAAAACTAATCCATTTTAAAAACCAGTAAATATATTATATATTTTTAAATACAGTCTTCTAAGTTTAATAATTACCTGTTTTATTTCAAAATCGAACCCGTAATCTCTGTATTGCAAACAAATCGTTATAATACTAATAAGTCAAACAATTATCGATATCGATACTTTTTCAATTACTTTTATGGAATCCCTAGAGAATGAGTTGTCATTTGGTTGTCAGTTCGTCAACCAATCACAGAGTCCGAAACGTACCTCTCCCCCCGCAGTATATTAGTGACTTTGATTTAGAACAAAAACGTGCCTATACTTTCTCCACTGGTTATTTTGCTCCATGGTACCAACACTTGCTAAAAAGAATGGGAGCTAAAAAACCTGCAGGAGTCACAAAATATTCCAGTACAAAACTTGATTGGTATCGGCACTGACAATGCATCAGTAATGACGGGCCGTAATAACAGTGTAATTTAAATTTTGAAGAGGGAGTATAATTTACCAAATTTGATCCTCATTAGATGCATCTGCCACTCTTTGCAACTAGCGGTCAGCCATGCCTCTGAAAGCAACCTGCCCCGCAACATTGAATTTTTGATAAGAGAAACGTATAACTGGATCTCCAATTCTAAAAAACGCCGGGATGAATATAAAGCACTGTTTCAAACAATTAACTGCGGAGACGATCCATTAAAAATATTAAAGGTTTGTGAAATCCGTGGTTGTCTATTGAGCCTGCTGTAGTCAGAATATTGGCACAATGGGAAGAGCTAAAACTACATTTTGCTTTGGCTAGAGAGAAGTGCTATACAGCGGGAGTGCTTTGGGAAATGTACAGTGATGAGGGTAATCGGCTATACCTATGCTTTTTGAAAAGTATTCTACACGATATTCAAATTGGAATAAAAGTATTTGAAGGCGAAAATATGGATCCTGTCAAACTGTTTGAAACTCTGATGACCTTGTTACGATCTGTCTGCGTCAGAATAATAATGCCAGGCGCCGCGACAACAGACAAAGATTTCCTTACAATCCAAGTAGAAGATCGTCTAGATCCAGTTGCACACTTGGGACAACTCTTCGAATCTCATGCTAGTAAAAGTAACTTAGCTCCACAATCAATAGCTAATATCAGGAAACGGTGCATCGACTTCAATATCAAGCTGATACACGAAATTCAACACAGAATACCTTCTAATTACGAGACACCTTAAGAAGGTGACACTCTTAAGTCCAGAAAACACATTAAAACAGATCAAGGATCCTCATGCACTGGTTGGATTGGCAAGAGAATTCGGTTTTGATGACCAATAAATAGATAAAATTGTTCAACAGTGGAAAAATATTTATTTCACAGAATGGGACACTTCAGGAGACAGTGTTAAGTTCTGGTCTAAAGTTTTAAAATACAAGAATGCAGCAGGAGTTAATACATTCCAAGAAATAGCCGACTTAGTTAAGCTTATATCTTTTTTTTTTAAACGTTGCCCAACACTAGGAATTACATTTGTATCGTGGGTGCATTTATAAACTCACATACACAAACAGCCAGAACAACTATCTGTAGGTCATACATATATTTGTTCCGTGCGGGAATCGAACCCGCGACACGGAGCGTAGAAGCCAATTGCTTACCACTGCGCCAACTGTACAAACTAATTTATAGGTACTTAATGTGTTTTCAGGTTCTGGACTTGCTTCTGGATTTTTGATGGCAATATTTTCACTTTCCCGCGTATTTTTATTTGGCATTACACAAAAAGCGTAAAAAAAAAGTACAGTCAAATGTATTACTTAAGTCTCAAAACTGTATACAGGAACAAAACAGGGAAGGTCCATAGTGTAACGGAACGTAAGAAGGAATTTCCAGCGTTCATGAATATTCAGAAAATTACGGGCGGTCACATGCGCATGGGCGACACTGTATACAGCAATAGAAAAAAATAAATTAGAAGGTATTACAGACTTAAGAGGTAAGTAAGCACACCAATAGACCTCGAAAATGAGCTCCAGCACGGAAACGAGTATTGAGAAACATATTTCATTATTTCCAAAAGTAGAGTCTCATTGTACAAGAAAAAGTTCAACTCGAGAATATATGTCCAAGACCTCAACATTTCAAAAATGAATCGTTTGTACACTGAGTCGTCGCCACAGCAAAACTATGTTGAAGTTACGATGGCGACAAAACGTCAATATGAAACCATTTTTAACACAAAATTTAACAACTCATTTTTTAAGCCTAAAAAATATCAATGTTCTACATGTTTTGTATATGAGCAAGCCAGTCCATCAGAGAAAGAGTCTTTAGAAGAAAGCTATAGACGTCATTTAAATAGAAAAGAGAGAATTCGGCAAATTAAACATGAAGAAAAAATGACAATTGACAAAAACAATAGCACGATTGCTATCTTCGACCTGCAAAAAGTGTTAAGTATTCCACAATCTGTAGGCATTTTTCATTATAAACGCAAGTGCCCTGTTTATAATTTTACTATTTTTGACGTTCTTCGTAAAAAAGGGTATTGCTACGTGTGGCATTACCAAATTGCAAAACGAGGCTGCATAGGAATTCGGAGTTGTTTGTTCCAATTCTTGAAGAGTGAAAAGGAGCGAGGTGTTAACAAGATATATTTTTATTCGAATGGTTGTTATGGCCAAAATAAGAATAGGTACATTTTTGCCTCATATATGCGTATGCAGCAAAATCTTTAAATTTGTCTAAAACGCACAGATTTTTCGAGACTGGACATAGCCAGAACGAGGGAGACTCGCTGCATGCCTGTATTGAAAGGAACATGAGAAATAAGTCTATTTACACACCTGATCAAATATACACGGTGACTTTTTAGTCGTCTGACAACGGCAGCCCACTTCATGTATCCAATGACTACTAAGCATTCATAAAAAAAGGTATTTATGAGATTTTAATAATTTAAAAATAAAAATATTATTCAATTTATGTCGCATGACGTAGTTAAACATCCTGTTGTGAGCGATAATCTAATGGACTCGAGCGCTGGGTAGGTATATCGTCGGCTAAGTATTCTAAGCTGCTAACTCCATTTTTGGGCTAACTGACTTTTTGGTATCAAATGAAAGAGAAAAAAATAACGCATAATCGTCCAAGATGCTAACGCTACAAGCTTACCTTAAATCACAGATAACGTGCCACATTCTTTTATGCTAACTCCGCACCTGTCAAACTACGCGCGCAATTTTGACTACTCCCGCCATTCGACGCCATTTTGTTCGAGCGTAAGCTTTGTTGAGAGTGATCTGCGGAGTTTTTTTTTGAGATTAGCGTAGTGTTTTTTAAGAAATGTAAGTACTATTCTATAACATTTTGGTAATATTAAGACCTATATCTAAGGTTAATCGATTAAAAACGCTTACAAAATATGCCTGTGCACATAATGGGAGTTGGCAAAATTTCATTCTTACTTTTTATTACTGTTGGAGGAGTTGCCTACTTTTATTTTTAAATAATTATTTTATTTTAATTTTCCCCGCTTCCTTGGTACCGCTTACTTGGTTAGGTTTGCTTTAGGCATGCAGTGGTTCGGGTTTGATTCCTGTCAATGTCTGTTTTTATTTGATATTTAACTTAATTTTAGTAATAAACGAACACTTGGTTTGGTTATACATTCGACCGCACATTAATAAATTCTACAAACTTTGTAAGTATGGATTCAGACACATTGAACTACCTAAATCTAAAAAATGTTTCATTTGATATTGATATTAATATATTCTATTATGCTACTTAATACATAATTAAGTTGAGGTTGAATAAACTTGACAGACTTAGGTAGGTTGATATGTTGGCGTACCTACTGCTTTTAAGGTTCAAGATTCCTTTGTTGCATATTTTTGTTCTTGTCTTGTTGCCTGTTTCTGTCTGCTTGGTGTGGGGGTTTAGATAGCTTTTTAATTTACAGATGGCTTCTAATAGAGCTAAAAGGATAATCAGTTTAGCGCTTACTAAAGAGCTACATTGCAATGACATAACCACGCAAGAATCGGTATTGTCTAATCTGGAAAATAACAATCTTTTTAATGACTCTGCTTCTGAAGGGCTAGATAATAGGTGTTCCGACACATCAAATAATCTAATTGAAATGATAAGCCTCCCATTAGAATCTAGTTCTATTGTGCCATTGGATAATATTGAGGACTGCTCTCTGGTAGAAACTACACAAATTGAAATAATTGACCTCCATGACATAACTACATGTGACGTGCCCAATGAAGAAGCAAACACGATTTGTAATATAGCCTGGGCAATGAATGATTGTGGTTGGAAAAGTTGAAAGCAGAAAATCTGACTTATGAACTTTGTTTGGACTAGTTAGAAGATAAACATATTAAAAGTCCTGACCCCTCCGAGGTGAGCCCGAGGGATGGGAGGGCAAAGAAGGTCCTGTTTTTTGGTTTTTTGCTTATATCTCCAAAACGATGCATCGTATTAAATTTTGTTGTACTACATAATAAAACATCATAAAATTCTCTTCAACGTTGCTTTTCAAATTTTTTATCTATCTCTTATCGTTGAATTGGTATGAGCTCCGAAAAACGAACAATTTGGGAAAATTGGGATATAATATCCAATTTCAGTGACGAATTAGGCCGCCCTAAACTAGTGGTGTATTCATCAACCTCGGATTATGACAGCGTTACTTCCTTGCCAACGAAAAGTAAGTCAAGAAAAAGACGTTCGCAAGTAAATAAAAGTGATTGGTTTGCAGAGAAAAATAAAAAATTACGCGAACATGGCGCACAACATTGAGATTGACTCACCAATACGAACAACAACGGCAAGAAACATTGAGACCGCCGATTCAGAGCCTTACCCACCAACAAAAGGAAAAAACGTGAAGGCGACTGAGGCATCACAAAGTTCAACCGGTATTGAACCTCAACCATCAGGATCAGGTCTAAACACGAAGAGACTAAAAGGGCGTCATCCTGACAAACCAGAGAAAAAGAGAAAAATCTCTAATGCCAAACGACGTTCCAATAAAAAGGGAACTGCCTCAGTTTTTATAGCTGATACCACAAGTAACTCCTCCTGTTCGTCCATCTATTATCAAGAAAGCGATTGCAGTGAGAATTGGTGCGATTTTGCTGATTTACAAGACGACGTAGAGAATGACTTTCAAAAAATTAATAGGATAACAGAGAAGAAATCTGAAAAGAAAGTAGATTTAACAAAACTGAAACCAGGAAGTTATGTTCTTGCTGAATACGAAGAAAATGTATATCCTGGAAAAGTTCTTCAGACATAACATGATTCTGTGCTTATTTCAGCCATGCAAAAAGCTGGACATAATACTTGGAAATGGCCCAAACCTGAAGACGTAATCTGGTATAACCATTCTAAAATAATTGATAGTATAAACGAACCCATATTAATTTCAAAAAGAGGGCTTTTTCGAATTCCAGAATTGGTGAAAAAAGATATGTAAAATATTTTACCATTTTTTGTGATTTTTTTTCATAGCAACACTCATGTTTTTGTTTTTTATCGTTCCCTGGTGGACCATTTTCGAACTGCAAATAGGTGTCATTGTGCCATTTCAGTATTTGATTGAGTTATGAAGGAGATTGTGAAGTGGCACATTTTGACCCCGCCATGGTAGGTGAGAATGTGCCACCGTTTTTAATTTTTTTCTTCTAAAGTATGTTACTTTGAATAGTGGTGACTTAAAGTACATAAAAATTAATAAATAAAGATCATAAGTATATTTTTTTCTTATCGAATTCATTTAATTTGACTTTGTTATCACGATATAACCCTGAAATGTGACACATAATCTCAGTACCGTCAAACGGGGTGACCGTTTGACGGTACTGAGATTCCGTCACCCACTCTAGCAAGTTCATCGTCATCCGATCCATCTGATGCCCAATGGAAAAGAGATGTTTTGCCTTTAGGGAGGGAAACGTTTACAGGCAATCACGGTGTACAAAATATCGACGCAATTACTGAAGATGGGCGAGTTAGCTTGATCAAAATTTATGCCTATTTTGTACCTGATGATTTAATTGATGAAATGGTAGTTCATACCAACAATTACGCTCAGGGGGCCAATCGCGCTAATTTCAAACATCGGCAAACGCTTATGATAACATTATGGTTCAATTGCGACAGCGGTTAAGTTTCGATTCAGTCGTTCCTATTTTGGTATTGCGATAAAGTTCAAACTCTAATAAAAGTTGGAACGTTGCGTTACGTCAATCGTTAGTGATTTTCTTTTAGTTTGTGTATATCCGAGCGTTTAGTAATAAATTTTGACGTGTGCACCTCTAGTTTTGACAGCTGAAAGCGCGGTATGTACTTGAACTTTTGAAAAGGTAAGCAAGTTTTTACGTAAATAAACATTTAAAGTAACACAAGACATACTCTTTGGACAGCCGCTTTCATTCGGAGTCGTGATTGCTTCATAAACGACCCACACACTTCCTGGAAACACTTCACTTCTTCTTTTTGTTTCTCTTCTCGGTGGAAATGGATGAGCGTCGCAGATGCACGACGGTTCGTCAAATGGAGCTGATGGTGCAATTCCTAGAGCAGCATCGAGACCTTGCTCTTGGACGAGTAAGATCTAAAGAGGCTCGTTAAGTTGCGGCACGCTTATGGAATGAGTGTGCCACAAATCTTAACATTGAAGGGCCTGCCCGAACAGGGAAAGAATGGTCCAAGGTGAGAATCATCGAGGCAGATAAAAGTGGATGTTATACGCCGAGGGTTCCTAACTTAATTAATGTTATATTGTTATCTTTCGTTAGGTATGGAATGACTACAAGTGCCGGGTTAGGTCCAAGTTAGTGAGCATAAATGCGAACCAACGAGCTACTGGTGGTGGACCTAGTAATGCTCCTACATTGTCACCATTGGAGGAAAGGACAGCCAATATTTTAGGCAGGGATGTTGGCCCGCTAGCTGATGTTAGGCAGGATCAATTTGCCTCCAACGACGTAAGTTGTATTTTTAACTACTTCCAAATAAACTTTTATAAACCATTGTTTCACGGTACAGTGACAGTGGAAGTGATTGATGAACAATTACACGCATCACAAGACACTCAAGCTTCATCAGCAATGTGAGTTATTTCTCTTGTGAAAACAAAATGTTTATGCTGCTTAATATATTAGCAATATACATATATAAGTTTTATTAATATTATATTATGTAACATTATTTTAACTTATTACAGTCTGATTGATCACCCTCAGTATGTGCTATCTGCATCTTCACCAGTGCATGTGCAGTCGCTGCCTGTGTCCCCTGTTCCCAGTCTAGTGGGACAGACAGTTGTTCAACAAAATTGCTTGAGCTAATTAAAGATAGTATTATCATGTAAAGCTATTTATAAATTGCTACTTTCAGAAAGAGTGCAACGGGTGCGAGAGCCCCCTCGGCGGCGAGGTGTAGAGCGTGCCTCACGCCAGCTCTCAACACAAATGACCAGACAATGTAAGTTGAATTATTAACTTATTTTTGTAATCTTAACGCCATTCTTTAATATCCAACATTTATTTATCATATTTCAGCAGCTAGAAGTGCATTGGATCAATCCAGGACAGCAATCCTTCGTATTGAGGAGATGCGGGCAGAAGCTGCTCTTAAATACTCACAGGCATTCTGCGATTTTTCAGACTAATTGCTGAAAGCATTGACAGATTTAGCCAAAGGGTAATACAAATGTTTTTTATTTACAATATCATAAAATAATTGGAATCTTATTAGTAGTCAGCATTAAAATGTAGAAATATACTTTTACTGGACCAATCTTGGTTTAATGCTATTTCATGTTTTTTATGTTTCTCATATCTGGCTGGTATTATGATATTATGTAAATGAAATAAGGACCGTTACTAAGCATTATTTGTCAGGAACATCTTATTCACAAAACTTATATTTTGTTTCAGTATGGCCAACAACATCACCACCCAGATTAAGACCCAGAATTAAGATTACTTTGATAGTTTAGTATTAGGTTCTTTATGTACCGTTATAAATAGAATTATATTATAAATTAATTTTGTTTGGTTCTCCTTAATTTGAAATTTGGCACTAGACCCCTTTTGCCTTCCCACCATCATTTGCACCTTATTAAAACTATGTCATGTGATAATCTACATTTTATCATACTTTGCTTAGATTAATTAAAATGACAATGCATTAGAAAAACAAATAGCCTCTATTCATAAACAGTTTTTATTAAGAAGGAAACTAAAACAAATATACATTTTCTTTTTCTGGTCTGGTTCAAATCAACACATTTCTGACATAGGCCAAGTGGGTTTCATATTTCCCTATCCAGAGCAGAATCATCTTATCATGTGGCCAGTCATCTCCATTTTTTTTACTGTTGTTATCCATTATTATCATATCTATTAATAATTAAGTGTATTTCTTATTAACTGTTAGTTGTGTTAGTATTTAACTTAACCTAGTTAGTAGTGCTAGTTTTTATTAAAGGTTGGCGACGTAGCGCCATTACGGATAAAGGCCTCCACCATATTCAACAAAAAAAAATACACTTGACTAAAATTGTCTCCTATTTGTCCATAAACGTTGAATGAGTGCCCGCTGTCGTGCACGGCCAAGCTCTAGCTCACTAAGAGCACGTGCTCCGCGTCGCCGCTCTTGCCTGGCGCCATGACCGGCGCCCTCCGTCAGCTGGCGCTCACGAGCTGCTTCCTCTGCTGTTAGCGGAGTGTAGGGGATGCGAGCCCTGTGTGCTATGTTATGCAGAACACAGCATGCATTCACTATTCTTGCAGCAGTTACTGGAGTGTAATGTAGTTTTCTATCAACCAACAAGCACCTGCAAGGACAAACCCTTATAATATATCACATTATTTATTATATCAACCAGTATAACAATGGTATGATATTCAAGGTATACCTAAAGCGAGCTTTTAAAACACCTATACAGCGTTCAACAACATTTCTGGCAGTCAAGTGCAGGCTTTGGTAATATTGTTCCGGAGTGCCTGGCCTAGGTTCTGAGATGGGTGTCATCATTGTCGGTCTCAAGGGGTGCCCTTAGCCTCCTGCAATAACAAAAAAGTATTAAATTCTCTTAAAAAGTTAGTTACACAATTATCAGAAGATTGCAACATAAAGTATACTCAATTTAAACATACCCAAAAGATGCAAATCTTCTCCATGATTAATGTGGCGTCTCTCTATACAATGTCGCCCATGCGCATGTGACCGCCCGTAATTTTCTGAATATTCATGAAGAAATGTCGAAAATAAACTTTAAAAGGGGGGGTCTATATACAACATTTTTCATGTTATTCCATTTTTAATTTTTTAAGTATAGTTTGTAGATTTGCTTTCTATTTTTTGACACATCTCCGAAGTTTATGGGTCGATTTGGATTCTGTTTATTATTTCTAAAAGCTTATGAGTTATTTTAACAGGTTAATTAACATTTTTACTAAAAATTATCGACGACGAAAAAAAAAACGGAATCGAAGTCATTTGTTCGGTGAAAAATTGTGTATTTATTTTAAAAAAACTAGTGTAACTCCATAAATTATCCCGATAGGACGACTTTTTTAATCATTATTTGTAATTTACTACATAACAGCTACAAATTCTCAGAACATTGTTGATACCTATCTCTAAAGAAAAAACAAGGGCGGGTATAAGAAATCATCGCAATCTTCATGTGTGGGCCACTGAAAATTCACACGTCATTAGGGAAACAACTTTCCAGACTCAATTTTCCATAAATGTATGGACTGGAATGATTGACGGTGAACTTATTGGCCCTTTCGTGTTACCAAACAGACTAGATCAACACGCATATTTAGATTTTATAGTCAATACGTTGCCGTTGCTTTTGGAGGAAGTACCGCTGGAAACAAGAAGGCGGATGTATCTGCAATTAGATAGAGCTCCAGCACAATTCGTACGACTAGTTCATGATTATTTAAATCAAAATTATCCGTGGCGGATTAGCAGAAGAGGTGCCATTGCTTGGCGCTCTTGGCGGCGCCGCGATCTCCCGACCTTACACCCTTAGATTTTTATCTTTGGGGCTACATGAAACAAAAAGTGTATGCCGCGCCGTTCGAAAGCCGCGAGCAATTAACGGCTAGGATTTTTGCTGCTGCTGCGGAAATAAAAGAAAACCGTGAAGAATTACTTCGTACAATCAAAAGTGTTGCCATGAGGGCTTTGGTTTGTTTACAGGAGGGTGGGGGCCATTTCGAAAATCTAATTAATTAAAATTCATGTATTTTTAATTTTTTTAGTAAAAATCTGGCTATTGCTTGTTTATTTTTAATTTAATTATCATCCTCATTATTAGTTTAACCTTTTAGTACTCACTGCTAAGAGCAACATTCAATTGACTTTCACATTATCTTTTCCTAAATTTGATTCATCAGAGTTTTTAGAGTTTTACCTTGGATTTAGTTACAGTTAGGTATCTATAATGTTCTGTGAATTTGTAGCTGTTATGTAGTAGATTACAAAAAATGATTAAAAAAGTCGTCCTATCGGGATAATTTATGGAGTTACACTAGTTTTTTAAAAATAAATACACAATTTTTCACCGAAAAAATGACTTCGATTCCGTTTTTTTTTTCGTCGTCGATAATTTTTAGTAAAAATGTTAATTAACCTGTTAAAATAACTCATAAGCTTTTAGAAATAATAAACAGAATCCAAATCGACCCATAAACTTCGGAGATGTGTCAAAAAATAGAAAGCAAATCTACAAACTATACTTAAAAAATTCAAAATTGAATAACATGAAAAATTTTATAGATAGACCCCCCCTTTTGAAGTTTATTTTCGACAATTCTTCATGAATATTCAGAAAATTACGGGCGGTCACATGCGCATGGGCGACATTGTATAACCATTCAATGGATGGTTGGCCCAAACCACACTATCATGTGTGGACCCAGGGTAACTCGCATCCACACACATAATATATTTAAATTAGAATCACATATCTGAAAAAAAAAAAACTATAATGATATGAACTCGCACTGACAGGAAAGAACAAAATTATAATAATACAATTATACTCACTATCATAACATTTAACGAATGGTATCCTTTTCTATTAAAAAATCGTTCTTCATGTCTAGCAGGGCATACAATTGCAACATGAGTCCCATCAATACAACCCAGAGCTGGTATTTTGAACTTATGGTAAAAACTGAAAATAGTTATATATATTTTACAATTATGTACTTAAATACTTGAACATGGGTTCATATTAGAATATCTAAAATGAAGACTATGCTACTTACTCTCTTTTAACTTGTTCCCTCTCACATTGTTTGAATGGAAAAGCTATATATTCATTCATTACTTTGTTCAAGGCTGTTGTCACTTGCCGGATAGCTTTTGAAACGCTGGCCTGGGAAATAAAATGGTTCCTGCTGTCTCCAACAATGGTCTGGTAGGACTCAGAAGCACAAAAAGCCAATGCAACCAAAATCTAAAACAAATTCAGGTTATCTGGGTAAAGCCGTGTAAAATTGCACAATTCGTTTATTTTTTTGTCCGAAGAAAGTTTTTGTTAATAACTCATTGAATACTCTGCTGATATCGATAATATTGTGACAAATGATTAGAGGAAAGTCACCAAATATGAAATAGTATCCTAATATGGAATACCTTCATTTCTCTAAGACTATAAGTATGAAACGCAACACTCGACCATCTTCTGTTCCATTCGGTCTACTAACTATCGCACTCACACCATCGAGTCAGTTGCGCGAACACTTCACTTGTGGCAGGCGTGTTTTGTTTTGTTGTCGTGCGGAAAATTTTAAAGGTAAGTAATAAATGAGTATTACCCGCTGATATGTTTGTATACATAAGTGTTATACTATTTAGTATATCGGTATTATGTTTATTTCACCATTTTGTGATCTTTTAATTTCAAAATATTGTGACTTAAAAAAATATTTAGAAGAGTTTGAACTAGTATAAAAATCCAAATATGGACAGTCGTCGGTGTCTAATTATGGAATATTCCATAATTAGATATAATATTTCATATGATAGATACTTGCTTGCTAAAAAATATATGTAATGTTTGTTTTTAGAATGTCCGGTTCACAATCAACCAAACGAAAAACCTGGGATGAAGAAAAAATGGCACAAGCTATAAAATTCGTCCGGGAAAAGAAAATGGGGTATTTGAAAGCGGCACAGCATTTTCAAGTGCCTAGGACAACTTTATTTCGTCTCTGCCAAAAAGATGAACAGTCTCCAGAAGTGGCAGCAGCTACTACATTAGGACGAAAAACTATCTTGGGCTCCGAACTTGAACATCAGCTAGTAGAATACATACTAATAATGGAGAGTAAGTTTCACGGTTTAACAAGAACTGATCTTCGCCGTATGGCGTTCATGCTAGCAAAGCGAAACAATTTGCAGAATCCCTTCGGTGAATCAGGTATGGCTGGAAAAAAGTGGTTAAAGTTATTTTTAAATCGTCATAAAGATAAACTTTCGATAAGAAGACCAACTGGTACATCATTTGCCAGAGCATTTGGATTTGATAAAGAAAAAGTGGAAGCCTTTTTCAACCTCCTTGAAGAGCTTTACGCTAAGAATAACTATCCACCAAATCGTATTTACAACGTGGATGAATCAGGCCTCACAATAGTACAAAGTAAGATACCACAAATCATCGGCCACAAAGGTAAACGCCAGGTAGCTGCACTGACTTCAGCAGAAAGAGGATCTCTGATGACAATAGTTGTTTGCATGAATGCTACTGGTCATTTTGTGCCACCGTTCATTATTTTTCCCAGAAAAAATATGAGTGCTCAGCTAATGAGAGGCTGTCCTCCAGGATCAGTCGGAGTTGCACACCCATCAGGGTGGATACAAATGAACATCTTTACAGACTGGTTCAAGCACTTTATTCAACACACCAACCCGACTCCTGAATCGAGGGTTTTACTGATACTAGACGGACACTATAGTCATACTCACAATATCGATATAATAGATATTGCTAGGGAAAATAACGTGGACATAGTTTCGTTACCTCCTCATACGACTCATAAATTGCAGCCATTAGATAAAACTTTCATGGGGCCTTTAAAAACATACTATAGTGAGGAAATACGCATGTGGATTAGAGACAACAACAGACCTCTAAGTCCATATGATATTGTGGAGCTGTTTGGCAAATCCTATTTGAAAGTACAAACAGGCGAAATCGCAGCCAACGGGTTCAAAGTTACTGGATTGTGGCCTTTAAATAAAAATGTCTTCAGTGATGTGGACTTTATTGCTGCGCAACAAAATGCTTTAATAGACGGTTGTACAACCAATATCCCTCCGCTGGAATCAAGATCTGAAACTGGTCAAGTTCTGGTAGAAATACCTGCACCACAAACAACTGCTAATTTACAACCTGAACCTGTACCTTCGACTTCTGGGCTTAATCGCAGCAGTTTGGGTCTGGTGTCTCCGTATGCCATAAGTCCAGTGCCAGAGAAACGAAGAAAAGTATCTAGCAGAGGAAGAAAAGCTGCTGTAGCAGCAGTCATAACATCTTCTCCCTACAAAACTGATTTAGAAAATAAAAATATGAAGAGACAAGAAAAAGAAAATAAACTAGTCAAGACAAAGAATAAGAAGAAAACTGCGAAGAGAAACAAACAAACGAAGAAAAATAAGGATGATAGTGAAGAAGAAGACTCTGAGGAACTAGACGTTATCCAGTTTGATGAAGGTAGTGAACATGATGAGTTGATGGACCAAGTACCTCCTGACTCTGCTGATGCAGAATGTATGTTCTGTTCAAGACTTTTTTCCATGGATAAAAGTGGAGAAAGCTGGATTAAATGCTTGATGTGTGGGCTCTGGGCACATTATGATTGTGCTGGTCCAGAGTTTGATACTTGGATCTGTGACTTTTGCAAGTAATTATGTAACTTCTTTCATTTATCACAATATGTTATATTTATTTAATTGATCTCAAAGATATTAATGTCCATTTTTGTTATTGTTATGTTGATTTATGCTTATATTCCATACTAGCTTCTGCCCGCGACTTCGTACGCGGATCCTGTTGCTTATGCCAGCGATAACGGGGTCGTCAAAATCGAAGATCTGAAACGTCTGATGTCGAATTCTAAGAGCCCGGGGACGGGAAAACAACGGGATGCGCGAGACGTTTCGAGACGTTCCATATCTTTCATTTTTGTAAGTCAGAAGTCGATGCGTAGATACGCTTGGAACTCAAGAGCAATTCTCTATCCGTGAACGTCTCCGACTCGCGAGACAATGCGTGACGCTCACGATCAGCGGTCAGTCGCGCATCACGTTCCCCACTTGTCTCTAGAGACCTAGAAGTCGACGCGTAGATACGCTTGGAACTCAAGCGTAATTTTCTATCCTTGAACGTCTCCGATTCGCGAGACAATGCATGGACTTTCACGATCAGCGGTCAGTCGTGTATCACGTTCCGCACTTGTCTCTAGATACCTCGAAGTCGATGTGTATACACGCTGAGAACTCAAGCGTAATTTTCTTTCCGTGAACGTCTCCGACTCGTGAGACAATGCATGACGTTCACGATCAGCGGTCAGTCGTGCATCATATTCTTCACAGTAGATGCGTAAATACCCTGAGAACGCAGGCGTGCTTCGCGATCCGAAGAGGTTTCCACGGGGCGAGTTGCAGCCTGATGTTCCGAACAGCATCAAGTCTCTCCTGACGTTCTTCGGTAGATTCTTGGGATCTTATGATCCTCAATCTTTTAGCTCCTTTGAAACATTGGGAAAGATTTGACCTCTTTCTAGGCATGGTTATAGTTTTATTGTGAAGATACCTGATCAATTAAAATCTAAGTGACTGTTCCCCTGCGTCACCGGGTAGGCTACCGTGTCACGAAGATAAGTGGAAAAGGAAATTAAACACTCAAATAACATAAGCCCGAAGGCATATTTATTCGATAAAATAAAAAAATAAATGGGAGTTTTGTCCAGTAGAGTCAAATTTTCAATGACCGCCTTCACCGCGTGGAGGTACTCCCAGCTTATGTTATTTTTTAATTATACAGTTAAATTACACTAGTTTACAAAAAAATAATTTTTTTTTGTTCATAAAATGAAACCTATATTATTTAAGTAGGCTATGGACGGTTACTAAAAAAATAATTTTTTATTTTTCGTAGCACGTCACAATTCGGAGATATCGATGACTTTTTTTTTATCTACCCGCAATTGTTTAAATGCGTTTATCGTTCTGTTTTGTAAACAACTGTGTGAATCAAAAGTCTCATTTTTATATAAAAATGTCATCTAGAGTGTGTAAACTACATCCAGATCGATTTTGTTATGTTTGTGGGAAAATTGTTCAGTTAAATCGTGGTTTCCCTTTAACAAAACCATTGCAAGAAGCCTATTTACAATATTTTGGATTTCCGGTGTCAAATCAAGATAAAAATTGGGTTCCTCATGTGATTTGCACTAATTGCAGATTGGTCCTCAGCTCCTGGTATTCAGGTAAAAATAGATCACTGAAATTTGGTAAACCAATGATCTGGAGAGAGCCAACTAACCACGTAACCGATTGTTACTTTTGTTTAACAAAAACTTTTGGTTTTAACTCAAAAAATAAAGATAGTATAAAATATGCAGACGTTCCATCAGTGACCAAGCCGGTCCTTCATTCAGAGGATTTACCAGTTCCCACACCACCCGGCAGAAGTGACCAAATTCACATAGATCCAACAAGTAGTATTAGAATGCACGAGCCTAGTGACAGTGAACAATCAAGCTCCGATAACTTTTGCGTTGATGAGGATAGTCCACATTTGATAACCCAATCTGAACTCAACGATCTTATAAGAGATTTGCAGTTGTCTAAGTCAAAAGCGGAATTACTTGGCTCCAGGCTGCAACAGTGGAAATTGCTTGATCCCAGTACAAAAGTTAGTATTTATCGCTCTAGAAGCAAGACGTATGCTGGTTTTTTTACAAAAGAAAATGAGTTTTGTTATTGTCATGACGTCAAGGGACTTTTTGAAGAAATGAAACAACCGTATGACGAAAAAGAATGGCGCCTTTTTATAGATTCGTCGAAGAAAAGTCTTAAAGCTGTTCTTTTGCATATTGGAAATGCAAAGCCGTCTATTCCTATAGGTCATGCTGTTAATTGTAAAGAAACCTATGATACAATGGCCAAATTGATTGAACTGATCAAATATAAATGTCACAATTGGTATATTTGTGGCGATCTAAAAGTTATAAGTATGCTTTTGGGCTTACAAAGTGGATACACTAAGTACTGTTGTTTCTTATGCCTATGGGACTCCAGAGCAAAACAGGATCACTATAAAAGAAAAATTTGGCCTGTACGAAATGAATATGTTCCAGGCAAGATGAACGTAAAAAATACATGTTTAGTTGACCCAAAAAAAATAATATTACCTCCGCTTCACATTAAGTTGGGCTTGATGAAAAATTTTACCAAAGCTTTGGATAAGTCCAAGCCTGCATTTCAATATCTCTGCTCTGTATTTACGAATCTTTCTGCGGCTAAATTAAAGGAAGGAATATTTGTGGGTCCTCAAATCAGGAGAATATTGGACGATACAAAATTCGAGAGCCTTTTAACCGATGTAGAAAAAGCAGCCTGGAACTCTTTCAAAAGTGTCGTTAAAAATTTTTTAGGCAATAAAAAAAGTGATAATTACAAAGAGATCGTTGAAAATTTATTGCATAATTATGAGCGTATGGGTGTAAATATGTCACTAAAAATTCATTTTTTGCATTCCCACTTAGATTTTTTTCCAGAAAATCTTGGTAGTGTGAGTGATGAACACGGTGAGCGATTTCACCAAGATTTAAAATTATTTGAGCAAAATTATCAAGGTTTTTGGGACGAAAACATGCTAGGGGACTATTGTTGGTCTGTTGTAAGAGATACAGATGAAAATATTTATAAAAAAAGAGCAAAAATTACCCATTTTTAACTGTCTATCGTTTATTTAGATGTGTTTTTTGTAAAAATCTTCTTAATAAATATTTCAAAAACCTGACGTGCTGGATTTTTTTTAATATTTTTTCCGAGATGTAGATACCCAAAGTAATGTAACCGTATGTATTCCATTTCATGAACAAAAGTGATGTAAACTAGTGTTAGTGTTAGCTTTGATTTCCACATCAGATGTTTCTGATCTTCGATTTTTATAAGTCAACAGGAAATGCCCAGCAGACCGAACAACTTTTGCTAAGACGTCATTCCTATATGTGTTATGGTGTAGCTGGGCTCTTGGAGTTCCACAACAGGTGTTCCAGATCTTTGATTTTTATAAATCAACAGAGAGTGCTCATCAGATTGAACAATTTTTGCTAAGACGTCATTCCTATATGTGTTATGGTGTAGCTGGGCTCTTGGAGTTCCACAACAGGTGTTCCAGATCTTCGATTTTTATAAATCAACAGAGAGTGCTCATCAGATTGAACAATTTTTGCTAAGACGTCATTCCTATATGTGTTATGGTGTAGCTGGGCTCTTGGAGTTCCACAACAGGTGTTCCAGATCTTCGATTTTTATAAATCAACAGAGAGTACTCATCAGATTGAAAATTTTTTGCTAAGATGTTATTCCTATATGTGTTATGGTGTAGCTGGGCTCTTGGAGTTCCACAACAGGTGTTCCAGATCTTCGATTTTTATAAATCAACAGAGAGTGCTCATCAGATTGAAAAGTTTTTGCTAAGACGTCATTCCTATATATGTTATAGTGTAGCTGGGCTCTTGGAGTTCCACATTAGGTGTTCCAGATCTTCAAATTTATTCTCTCAACAGAAAATGCTCATCACGTGGAACAATTTTTGCTATGGTACTATTTTTGTATCTCTTATAGTTTAGCTGGTCTATTGCGGTTCTGCATCAGGTGTTCAAGTTTCCAAGATAAATTATAGCCTATATGTTGCCCAGACTCAATACCTATACAACAAAAAAAAGATCTTTCAAATCCGTCCAGTAATTCCGAAGATTAGCGTGTACAAACAAACAGACAAACAGACAGATTTTTTTTTTTGGATTCGTGCTCTATTACTGTTTCTAAACCACACCCAATTTTTTTTTTTTTAATATCTTCAATGTACAGACACAGTTTTTTTACTGTTTTATTATATGTATAGATATGGGTACCTATTCCATATTTGGTTACTCATTTGTGATTTTGTTTTTTATGTTAGATTTTAATTTGATAACTAATATATTTGATTAAAGGCTGTTAATTACTACATATAAATGTATGACTGATTAGTAAAAACATTAAACTGTTTTAATTTATATGAAGTTTTTTTTTTATATCCCAAAAACAAAATAGTATTCCATATTTGGTGACTTTCCTCTATATGAATCATGATATAATAGTGATCATCGTAAAATTTATTATCCCTTGCAATTTACTATTTCTTTTTGTATTTTTAAAAAATTTATTTTTTTCTTCCCATACAAAAAGAGCATGTCTGAAATACGTCTCTTCGGAATTATGTACAAAATATGTTGAAAAAAAATTCTTCTAGCGATAAGAAGTAGCTTTTTATTAATTTATTACTAATTTTCCTCCGTAATCCTCGTATTTTGTTAATTTAACTATGTTTCTATAACATTTTATTTGAACATAAATATGTGTCCCGGAATTTTGTGTCACAAGCGTTACGCTAAGAGAGTTACTAAATGCTGGCTTAATATGCGTGTATCCAAAGCCGAAAAAGAATTTTTGGCGTGGCAATACTGGTGCTCAGTATGTCAAAATTTAAAAAAACAAAAAATCGTTCAATTGTCCACATGATCCCGCATTTTCAGTGAGTTGAACGAGTTGTCCTGGTTATTTTGTGGCATTATAATACCAATTTCAAGGTTCGTATTGCATGTTTGCGTTATTTTTATCCGTCTTGCTCATAGCTACATTATTACTTTTTTTAAAAAAGCTTGGGTTGTGTTAATAATCTGCATTTCTTTAAGAGATATTAGATTTTTAGGTTAGTTTCGCACCATTTTTGTGTCGCGAGTGATACCGTGTGTTACTAAGAGAGTTACGTAACACTCGGGACATATTTTAGGCAGAGTTTACATTTACGACAGAACTTTTAACCAACTTTTTACTTAATTAATACAATTTATTTTTTTCAGCTAAATTATCAATTTTGAACTGGTCTTAGAAGTTTTTGACTGAACGAAAAAGAAACATGCTCATAAAAACATGTTTTTTTAATCTATAAGGTCTGCTTACCTAAATAGGCAAAAAAAAAATAGTTCAGCATCTTTTTATTCTCTATTTGTTAACTGTTTTTTTTTTCTATTTTTTGTTTAGTAGCTATTGCCGAGCTTATATTTTATCACTACAAACAATAGCAACTGTTAGTTTTTTTTCTTTTTTATTAGTTTGCATGGATTGATTAACTGGTTTCGAACACCAAATTTAAAGGTGTACCGCTGGTCGGTCCAAATCACTTTTTAAGTCTTACAGCTATTAACAGTTGTGGTTGTCATCTTGACCGTTAACTATGTATTATCATAACATTGTATGCGGGTGGTGAATGGGCATGTTATTTCATCTTTTCAGATGGCTCCGTTATCGGCCGCTGAAAAACAAAAGAGATATAGAGACCGTATGCGGCAGAGTAATCCCGAAAAATTTTCTGAAGTTCTAAAAAAAAATTTTTTTTTTCTATCCTCTTGAGTACTCGTTTAAAAAATAAATTGTTTTTCAAATATGTCTTTTTATTATTTTTAAATACCTAACCATCGATATTATATTTTACTTAATAAATCATTGCAGAACGTGTACAAAAAAAAAACAAATTCCAACAATAAGTTGATTGCTGAATTAAATTATTACTTTGTAGACCTAGCTTAAGATGGGTCGCGAACGTTACTGCGTTACCGTGTGTTACTAATTTGTTCATGTCTCAAGAGTTACTATGTACATAATTACACGGCCTTACCCATCTATTGATTGCCCTATGACAGGGATGGCGAACCAATGGCACGCGTGCCATTGCTGGCATGCGACGAAATAATTTCGGCAGGTCACTGATTACGAGTTTAAAGAAAAAAGTATAAATTATGATTATGATGTAGCATAATACCTATGAATCTTTGAAAAGCAAACGCGCGCGAGCGTTCGGGTCCGGTGCGCGGGGTGGAGGCGGGGCGTAGTTGCTATGCTAGCGCGGGGAATGCGGCGGTGGCGCGGGGCGCGGGAACGCAGCGCGGGGGCTTGACTTGAGTAAATAATAACAAACGAGGCGCAGTGCCCGCGCAAATTGTTTGTTTACGCAAAAAATAGTTGAATTTCATTGTGAAAGTGAACTTTAAAGTTTATTTAAGTTATTATTTGCTGTGATTTAATATGGCTAGTTCAGCAAAGAAACTAAAAGTGCAAAATAGCAAGGATACTAGAGAATTTCAGACTTGGTGGACTGATAAATTCGGCGTGATTAATAAAGGGGACAAAGCAGTGTGTGTTTTATGTTCTGGCACCATGGTATGTAGAACATCTTCCGTTAAACGGCATTTTGAAACAAATCACAAATCAATTTGTCAAAAAAGCGAAGCAGAGCAAAAGGAATTAATTGCGAGTGCTTTGAAAGACAGAAACAAACAGTCAACATCAATAAATAAAGGATAGTGGGCAGAAATGTATGGGCGGCACACCCACGTCCGCCACAGCTTAGACTACTTTTGTTTAGAAGGTATCACAGCCATGTATCTCTGTGCCAAAGCGCATCAAATTCTGTCCCAGGGTTCTCTATTTATTTTGAGTTGAACATTATTGAAACAAACCTTACCTAACCTAACCTTTTGTTTACTTTTTGGGCACACCCACGTCCGCCACAGCTTAGACTACTTTTGTTTGGAAAGTATCACAGCCATGTTTGTCTGTGCCAAAGCGCATCAAATTCTGACCCAGGGTTCTCTATTTATTTGAAGTCGAAACTTACCGATTATTATTGAAACAAACTTAACCTAACCTAAACTAATATTTTTTTTACTTTTGGGGCACACCCACGTCCGCCACAGCTTAGACTACTTTTGTTTGGAAGGTACCACAGCCATGTATCTCTGTGCCAAAGCGCATCAAATTCTGTCCCAGGGTTCTCTATTTATTTTGAGTTGAACATTATTGAAACAAACCTAACCTAACCTTTTGTTTACTTTTGGGGCACACCCACGTCCGCCACAGCTTAGACTACTTTTGTTTGGAAAGTATCACAGCCATGTTTCTCTGTGCCAAAGCGCATCAAATTCTGTCCCAAGGTTCTCTATTTATTTGAAGTCGAAACTTACCGATCATTATTGAAACAAACTTAACCTAACCTAACCTAACCTAATCTTTTTTTACTTTGGGGGCACACCCACGTCCGCCACAGCTTAGACTACTTTTGTTTGGAAGGTATCACAACCATGTATCTCTGTGCCAAAGCGCATCAAATTCTGTCCCAGGGTTCTCTATTTATTTTGAGTTGATCATTATTGAAACAAACCTAACCTAATCTTTTGTTTACTTTTGGGGCACACCCACGTCCGCCACAGCTTAGACTACTTTTGTTTGGAAAGTATCACAGCCATGTTTCTCTGTGCCAAAGCGCATCAAATTCTGTCCCAGGGTTCTGTATTTATTTTGAGTTGATCATTATTGAAACAAACCTAACCTTACCTTTTGTTTACTTTTGGGGCACACCCACGTCCGCCACAGCTTAGACTACTTTTGTTTGGAAGGTATCACAGCCATGTATCTCTGTGCCAAAGCGCATCAAATTCTGTCCCAGGGTTCTCTATTTATTTTGAGTTGATCATTATTGAAACAAACCTAACCTAACCTTTTGTTTACTTTTGGGGCACACCCACGTCCGCCACAGCTTAGACTACTTTTGTTTGGAAGGTATCACAGCCATGTATCTCTGTGCCAAAGCGCATCAAATTCTGTCCCAGGGTTCTCTATTTATTTTGAGTTGAATATTATTGAAACAAAACTAACCTAACCTAACCTTTTGTTTACTTTTGGGGCACACCCACGTCCGCCACAGCTTAGACAACTTTTGTTTGGAAAGTATCACAGCCATGTTTCTCTGTGCCAAAGCGCATCAAATTCTGTCCCAAGGTTCTCTATTTATTTGAAGTCGAAACTTACCGATCATTATTGAAACAAACTTAACCTAACCTAACCTAATCTTTTTTTACTTTGGGGGCACACCCACGTCCGCCACAGCTTAGACTACTTTTGTTTGGAAGGTATCACAGCCATGTATCTCTGTGCCAAAGCGCATCAAATTCTGTCCCAGGGTTCTCTATTTATTTTGAGTTGATCATTATTGAAACAAACCTAACCTAACCTTTTGTTTACTTTTGGGGCACACCCACGTCCGCCACAGCTTAGACTACTTTTGTTTGGAAAGTATCACAGCCATGTTTCTCTGTGCCAAAGCGCATCAAATTCTGTCCCAGGGTTCTCTATTTATTTTGAGTTGATCATTATTGAAACAAACCTAACCTAACCTTTTGTTTACTTTTGGGGCACACCCACGTCCGCCACAGCTTAGACTACTTTTGTTTGGAAGGTATCACAGCCATGTATCTCTGTGCCAAAGCGCATCAAATTCTGTCCCAGGGTTCTCTATTTATTTTGAGTTGATCATTATTGAAACAAACCTAACCTAACCTTTTGTTTACTTTTGGGGCACACCCACGTCCGCCACAGCTTAGACTACTTTTGTTTGGAAAGTATCACAGCCATGTTTCTCTGTGCCAAAGCGCATCAAATTCTGTCCCAGGGTTCTCTATTTATTTTGAGTTAATCATTATTGAAACAAACCTAACCTTTTGTTTACTTTTGGGGCACACCCACGTCCGCCACAGCTTAGACTACTTTTGTTTGGAAAGTATTACAGCCATGTTTCTCTGTGCCAAAGCGCATCAAATTCTGTCCCAGGGTTCTCTATTTATTTTGAGTTGATCATTATTGAAACAAACCTAACCTAACCTTTTGTTTACTTTTGGGGCACACCCACGTCCGCCACAGCTTAGACTACTTTTGTTTGGAAAGTATCACAGCCATGTTTCTCTGTGCCAAAGCGCATCAAATTCTGTCCCAGGGTTCTCTATTTATTTGAAGTCGAAACTTACCGATCATTATTGAAACAAACTTAACCTAACCTAACCTAATCTTTTTTTACTTTTGGGGCACACCCACGTCCGCCACAGCTTAGACTACTTTTGTTTGGAAGGTATCACAGCCATGTATCTCTGTGCCAAAGCGCATCAAATTCTGTCCCAGGGTTCTCTATTTATTTTGAGTTGATCATTATTGAAACAAACCTAACCTAACCTAACCTTTTGTTTACTTTTGGGGCACACCCACGTCCACCACAGCTTAGACTACTTTAACTACTACTTTTACTTTCTCTGTAACAATGAACTGTGTACAAGTTAAAGGAGCTATTTCACTAGTTTACCCGTATCCCATTCTGTGCCCACAACTGTTTGACACTAAGTAAGTCACTCAGTACGTCCTGGCCAGGGTCCTATGTGTCAGGATGTGACACATATATATATCTATAGATCGTCGGCAGAGGGCGGACGACGCCCTCTTCCGGCCCCCCTAAATAGGTCCAGGGGCGATGGATTCAGGGACATCCGTCACCCCCCATCACACTAGACCCGAGACGGCGACGCGTAGTGTTCCACGCGCGCCTCTCCTAGATGTAAGCGGGCCGGCACTAGTCCGGGGCAGCGGAAGTCGCATTAGATCCCGCTGCCTCCCGGCGCAAGCGTGCGAGGGAACACCGGTGTGATTTTAGTCAGTACGAGTCTGACAGACCCTTCCGCTCTCTCCATGGCGGAGAACATCCATCGGGGATTTCCACGCCATGGAAAAAAAAATGTTAAGGTTAGGTTTAGATTAGGCTTAGGTTAGGTTAGGTTTGTTTCAATAATGCTCGGTAAGTTTCAACTTGAAATAAAAAGAGAACCCCGGGACAGAATTTGATGAGCTTTGGCACAGAGGAACATGGCTATGATACCTTTCAAATAAAAGTAGTCTAAGCTGTGGCGGACGTGGGTGTATTTTGCCCACTGTCCTTTTGAGGAGTTAAATAGTGTTGAAAAAACAAAACTCGGTAAGTACCGTCGTGATCCGTTACTTCGCCTGTGCCACATATCTTCGCCTAATTTCAAATAAGTTGAGGTTGCCATTTCTATTTTAGGCTTGGCTTCGCGTAAAGTTACTAAATGATAACTATTTTTCATCTATGGCAAGATTTTGAGGAATACTTGTGGCTAACTTCACGTTATTGGCGACCAGTGCAATTTTTTCTCAAGAGAAAAGACGTGTTTTATTTTGTCTGCGATTTAACTTCAGTTTTAGGCAGTGATACAGAACAGGTAAGGTTAAATTTATTATTAAACTAGCTGTTCCCGGCATGCGTTGCAATGCACCTTTTTCCTATCCTACCTACCTATCCTACCTACCCTACCTACCCTACCTACCTACTTACCTACCCTTCTCTACCTACCTACCTACTTACCTACCCTACCTACCCTACCTACCCTACCTACCCTACCTACCCTACCTTGGCTGTACCTTGGTTGGCTGTTTTAAGGGTTTTTCCGGCAATTATTCGATTTTTTCTCGCCGTAAAAACCATCCTTGAACTCCAAAGAAAATTAAAAAAAAAAATTGGCCAAATTGGTCCAGGCGTTGTTGAGTTATGCGCTTACCAACACATTTTGCGATTCATTTTTATATTATAGATTATAATCTACTACTAATATTCTTTCATATGACACTAGAATTTTTTATCTAATTTACGTTTAAACGTGGTAATTCAATAAAATGTTATTATGGTGATAGCGGCAGCCATCTTGTTGCCAAACTTCGCCTGCCCCTAGGGTTGTCAATTTCAACATTGTAATAATATTTATTTATAATATTCTTTTTTTATTGCCATTTGCATTTTATTATTACCTACAAGCTTTTATTTAGTTTCACCTGTCCCGCTGTGTGTCTGTCTGTAATCTTGCAAGTTAAATTTGACCCACTTTATGTTGTCCGATTGAGCTGAAATTGTGCATGCATGTGCAAGACAGATAACAATGCAATATTATTATAACACGGAGCTGATGGCTACGTATTAAATTTCCGAAATTTCATAATAACTATGACTGAATTACCAACGTTCGAAACAACGAAATTCAAAATATTTGATTCGTCTTAGTGCTGCCCAAAATCGGTCTTGGTCTTTTTCTTGCATTTTGGCAAGGCCAAGACTAAGATGGACCCTGTAAGATTTGAGCAAGAATAAGACCGAATTTGCAGTCATGGAAATTACGTCAAAGTCAAACATGGGTTTAATTGAATATTTATGGTAACGGTTAGGTTAGGTTAGTCAGGTAACTTTAGCACAAGACTTGCAAGATTTTTGCAGGAAGACCAAAAGACCGGAAGACCGATTTTGGGCAACATTAATTCGTCTTGAAAATTATTTTGATCCTACATATTATACCCAGGTTATTTAACATCATAAACATACTAAAATATCAGTTAATACAGGCTTGTTCAGTTGTTTAGATAGGTAGTGTGAGAGCTTATCTAGATCATAAAACTGGTTACAGAACTATCGATGGACAATGCCAAAAATCAAGGGACCAGCGACGAAACCCAAAAAAAGGGAATATACTGTGAAACATTCAAAAAATATGATAGAATTGGCAGTAGAAGCATTAAGAAAGAAAACGATGTCTTCATACGAAGCAGAAAGAACTTTTGGGATACCTCGTCGAACTTTATTGGACAAGCTACATAATAAACACCCTAAAAGTCCAGGATGCCCAACTCGGCTAACTGATGAGGAGGAAGATAATATAAAAAGAGTGTTAATTGCAGCCGCCGAATATGGCAGTCCTTTGACCCTTCTGGATTTGCGAATTGTTGTACATAGGTGATGTTCAAAATAATATTGTATCTAGAAATATACTTGAGTTGAGTATGCATAAACGTTTGTAAAGCCTAGGAATAAAAAAATCACTTGATAATTTTAGTTTTACACATTTTATTCTCAATTTCCCCTACTACTATTTAACTCCTACTAATTTAACTGTTTTATTTTTAGATTTTTGGAGGTCAATGGAAGACTTTCCATTTTTAATAACAAGTTACCCGGAAAGAAGTGGGCATACACTTTTTTAAAACGAAATAAATCAGACTTAACCTACAGAGTGATCCAAAATATAAAAAGAAGCCGTGCAGAAAAATCCCCTGTAGAAATGGAGGAATATTTCAAAAACCTAAAGCTATCACTGGAAGGAATCTCTTATGAGAACATTTTAAATTACGACGAGACAAATTTAACCGATAATCCTGGGGCTCAAAAATGTTTGTTCAGAAGAGGAGTCAAGTACCCCGAAAGGGTGTTAAATTATACGAAGGGGGCTATTTCTATAATGTTCGCAATAACTGCAGGAGGAGAATGTCTTGCACCATACGTTGTGTATAAAGCTGAGCACTTATACACACAATGGACACTGAACGGACCTAAAGGATCCAGATTCAACCGTTCTAAATCGGGATGGTTCGATAGTGTTCTGTTCGAAGATTGGTTTGAAAGTATTATTTTACCCTGTGCTAAAACAAAAACTGGATCGAAGGTTTTAATTGGAGATAACCTGGCCTCCCACATAAATCACAAAATTGTGACATATTGTGAAGAAAATGATATACGTTTCGTATTTTTACCCCCAAATTCATCCCATTTGACTCAACCCTTGGATGTGTGGTATTTTGGCCCATTAAAAAAACTATGGAGAGAAATTTTATTACGTTACAAGATAAAAAACCCAAGGGAAGCAACAATTCACAAGGGACATTTCCCAGATCTACTCAAAAAATTAATGGACCAACTTAACGAAAAAACACACAACATAATCAGTGCATTCAAAAGTACTGGCATTGCACCATTTAACCCGGATAAAGTAATAAGTAAACTACCAGGCTCAAATCACAAGGTGATGCCATATACTATTGACAATGCACTATTAGACTGGCTGAAGGAGACACGCAGTACAGATCCAAATAAAAAAAAACGAAACAAGAAACTAAATGTCCCACCGGGAAAATCGGTCTCTTCAAGCGATTTTAAGGATGGATAACTCAACCAAAGAAAGGAAAAGCAATAAAAAATATTAATAGACTAGAAGAAAATGATCCAGAAATTCAGCCAAATTCTGCCTTATTACTGCAGTTGAAGTCATCGCTGATGCCAAAGGCTCCCGATAGCTTGAATAACTTGTGTATCAGGAGTATCAATGCTTACATGCAAAATACTGAGGAATCCTCCTCACAACTATCAACTGTTCATTACTTGAGTAAAATTTCAAGGAACGACCAAGCAAATATGACATTTATTAACAAAATACCAGAATGCCTACAAACCAAAAAAACGAAAATTGTAATTACCTCTGATGTCACTATCAAAGCAGGATCGTCTCAAAAAAACCTGCAAAGTAAGCAAGGAAATACAAATCTTAAAATGTAAGGGGTCAGAATATCACGGTCTGCCTTGCACATGGAATTACTCCCAATAAAAAAAGAAATGGTAGCTAATAAAAGAAAAGCCCTAGAAGAAATTACACAAGAAATAAAAGAAGACGTGGCATGTATGAAGAGAAAAATAATAAGTAAGGAAACTAGAAAAAAGAAGTTGCAGAAGACGTACAAACCTATCAAACAAAGAAAGAAGAGATCCGATAGTGAATCCAGCATTGAAATGTCTGTAGCTGAAACGGACGATTCAGAATATGAAACTATGGACGAATTCATCAGACACTACCAACAAGAAGAACAAGAAAACGTAGAACCATCAATAAGTTACGGAATGTCTGACATTGAATATTTCACAGAGAATGGTAATAAATTTAAAACAGATTCCTGGATTTTGGCTAAATTTGCTACAAAAAAGAGCGTAAAGCATTTCGTAGGCAAAGTAATATCGATGAAAGATGACGTGCCTGAGGTCAAATTTGTGAGGAAAGTGAAGGAATCAAAATTTAAAAGAGGATCAGTGTTTACTTATCCTACAATAGATGATATTTGGACTATGAAGCATTTAGATGATATTGTTAGGGTATTGCCTGAGCCAAACATTTCTCGAAGGGGTCATATCATATTTAATATTGATTTAAGTAATTACAACATCCAATAATAATTAAGTCTATTTTAAATAAAGTGTTTTTTGTTTTTGTATTTTTGACTGACGTGTTTTGAGACTGATTTAATGTCTAAGTATTAATGTAAGTTAAATGTTGTTGCTGTTTACTTTTTTGATAAAATTTTATTTTCTTATTAAGCTAGAAACTTGAAGTCTATGATTGGCCTAGTCTAGTCTGATTTTATATCTAAAATTTAGTATTGATGTACCTACCTATATGTGAACTTAAGGATTATGAGCCAAATATTGTTATCTAGTTCCTATGTTTCCGAATTAATTAAACATTTATATGTTTAATCCGACTATTTAGTTATAAGGTAATTATTACCTGAAACTAGTTGCATTTATGTCTGCATTGATCTCTAAAAAAGCATTGACGTAACTAAGTAGATTAAAGGATACAAATAATTTAAGCAAATGTTTTCGCTGAGTTTTTATCATAAATATTTTTGGCACTCTAATAAATAATTATCAAGCTCTATTTTTCTTTTTTTGTAGAAACTGTTACCCTTTTATTTTGCAGTAATATAAATTAACAAAAAAAATTGGCAGCCCTATCAGCAATACATCAAATGTATGGAACTAACTTCAAACTGTAGCCTAACTTCGCCTACAAAAGATTATTTTTTTAAAATCGACTTTATGGTGCTTTATTTAAAATTTATAGTCGTCTGTCACTTCCTAAAATACTTACACTAGATGTAGTAAGTAGACTTTGAAATGAAATTTAATATTTGACGCTATAACATGATGTAGGCGAAGTTAGAGAAACGTACCAATACTTCGCCTATCACATTTAAGACCAATTTTTAGGCAGATAACCAGTGAATTTGGAAGAATAATTACATAATATCGATAGATGGAGGTATAAAAAATCGTTTTTTAGACATCGCGATTTGAAATACTTTTAAATCTGGAGGAGATGTTAAAAAAACTGTCAAAACCCAGGCGAAGTAACGGGTCATGACGGTACTTATAAACATTTATATTTTTGTTAACTGCCAACTAAGACCTCCAATGTTACTATTAAAATAATTACAAAATTCGTTTCTGATTATGTTAGCTCCTGTTCTACTTTCATGTGTTGTTTCGTGTAAAATTTGCAAAGAATCGTCAATAATCATTTCTTCAAACGTTTGTGCGCCATCTCGATTCAATACAAAGTTGTGTAATACACAGCATGCTTTTATAATGTCTATTGTATATAAAACTTCCCAGAATATGGGCGCATTATATTATTTGTCAGTGGTAATCCTTCATCCGCCACGAAGACAAAAGGAATTTCTTTTTGAAAGCCAGGTAACGGTTTTGGCGGAGGTATAGATAATTGACCTTTTTTTAATAAGTCGTATAGATTTGAGTTCTGAAAAACAGTGGAGTCACATTCCTTACCATATGCACCTATATCGACATATATAAATTTGTAATTCGTATCAACAAGTGCTAATAGAACAATGGAATTATAATTTTTATAATTGAAAAATAGGGATCCACTGTGATCCGGGCTCAATATACGAATGTGTTTTCCATCTAGCGCTCCTATACAATTAGGAAAGTTGGTCTTTTTTTCATACTCTTGAGCAATTTGTTCCATCAGCTCTGTTGTAATTTTTGGTAATTCCAACCTTTTAAGAATGTTCCATACAATACGACAAACAAATTTTATTATTCCTGTTATTGTAGATTTTCCACGATAATATGTGAAATGCATATCTTTAAAAGTATTTCCCGTCGCCAGGTACCTGAAAGAAAACAAAATAAATCATTATTCGTCATATTTTTTTAGGTAACGATGTCATAAAGAAATGGAGAGGAATCAAGGATAATTTTACAAAATACGAAAAAAAATTAAACGAGCAATGTAAATCCGGAGCTGGGGCCAAAAAAATTAAACAATATCATCTATACGACCAGCTCCTATTTCTGAAAAAGAATTCTCAAAATAAAACAACATCAAGTCTTGACGATGAAGAAATAAGACCAAGCACCTCAACCCAACAAAGCCAGCAACCTGTCATGCCACGTTACCAGCCTGCATCGCGTAAAAGAAAAATTGACGAAGACGAATTTGAGAAGAATATTATAGCTGCTTTAAAAACACCTGAAAGTAGACATTTATCTTTTTTTAAAGGAATTTTGCCATCATTGGAAAAATTGAATGATAATCAAACAATAATTTTCCAAAGTCGTGTCCTACAGATATTAAGTGATTTACACCAACCATCATACTATCCCAGCCACTATCAAACTTCACAAACATCCGTCCAAGCAAACTATCAAACATCTCAAACAACTGTTCAGACTGGCTATCAAACAGCTCAAATGTCTATGCAGAGTGGCTACCAATCAGCTCAAATGCCTATGCAGAGTGGCTATCAAACATCCATTCAACGCAGTGCCTTCCAAAGCGGATGCGAAACATCACCGGCACCTATGCAATCGTCTCCACAAACGCCAAGGAATGATGATGTAAATGAACCAGAACAAATTCATTTCGATGAGGAACTAACAAATTTGACGAATGACACACAATCGGAATACGAGTTTTGAATAACACTAAATTATGAAAATGATTAAACAGTATGATTATAGTAAAAATAGTTTATTTTTTTCTTACCTTACAGTTAATCCCAGCATCTCCAGAGGTTCGATGGGTTTTCTAAATATGTATTTCTTTTGTAAATGAGGCTTTATCAAACTAAGAAGTTCTTCAAAACTTACTACACTCATCCTAAAGTAATCGAAAAATTTAACCTCGTCCACTTTTAGCGCCTCATATTTCCTTTTGAAGTGGTTTCCATCTTTATTCATAATTGTCAGGAATGGGTGCACCCAGTACTTTCTTTTCTGTTTCTTTTTCTTAATACGCCTTAACGCAAGCAGAAGTAGAACACGCGCAGTGCGGTCCATGTCTCACTAGAAACTGAACTGACGGTTAGCGTCTTGTCGTACGATGTCGTATCCGATGAAATTTTTGCGTTGCGACATCGCATCGCATAGCTGTGCAATGTTGTTTTTGCGATGCGACGCCGCAACGCACTGTTGTGGCCTGGCCCTTTCAGTTACGATCGCGTTGCGTCTCAACGCGCTGTCAAATTTTTAGCGCGATATGAAACGGTCAAAAATTTCTGATATGGTAGCGGTTCAGTTGTGATTTCGTTGAAAAAAAAAAAAAAACGATTGGGTCCCAGTTGTTGAAAGAATTACGAACTGCACGATTTAGTCGAATGACAAGATGGAAAGACGTCACTAGAGAGGAATTGAAAACATTTTTTGGAGTAATAATCTACATGGGTCTCAATCCTAAGCCATCAATCGAACACTACTGGAAATTAGACGTTTTTTACTATAATCCTCTTATGCACAGAATAAATATGTCGTATAACAGGTTCAGCTCCATTCTAAGATGCTGGCACTTTACAGAAATCCAAATAGGTGTCGTTGGAGAGCAAAGAACTCATAAAATAGACCTACTCATACATAAAATGGTAAACAATTTTCGTAGTCTTTATCTACCTTCCGATATTATTGTCGTTGATGAGTCAATGGTCAAAGAACAATGCCAGGTTTCGGCCTACACAACTTTTAAAACTAAATTCACACGGACACACAGTGTCCGGCGTAGAACAAGCCAAGTGGACAAAAATATATTTTTTCATGGTTTTGGAACTATATCTATAAATTAAGTATTTATATACCTATATCACAGGGGCGTGCCGTCCATAGAGGCAATTAGGCCTAGCCTACCTTATCAATCCTATCATAAACGCCAACTCAAGTGCAATTATTATACCTTTGTAATAAAAATTATTTTAAAAGTTAAAACTCCTGTTATAACACTTATAGCAACTTGTCGCGCCCGTGTGAAGTAACACTAACACAATACTGTGAGCTAACCTCGCGTCGTCAATTGTAAGGCGAAATCGGTTGTAGAGTATTTTTGATTCATAAATTTACGCACACTGGTGCATATTTTCGTGTGTATAAACGGCACACATGTCTAGATTATAGGCGTGTCTCCCGGGACAGGAGACGGCCTGTGATTGGTTAAATAGATTAACATGAATGAAGATCAGAGTTGCCATTTGTAGAAATTAAACCGAAATTCCGGCGAATTCGAGAAACAGACTACACACAAACACGATAGTTTTCTTAATGACTACTATAACCAGTTAAAAAAATAGGGTGGTATTTTTGAATTTATACCTAAAAAATAGCAAAAGGCCTATAAAAATAATTAAAAACTATATGAATTTTATTTTTCGCTTTGATTTTCGGGGAGTTTTTAAAATAAGTATGACAAGCACGTGCTGTCAGACTCAGTATTATCCGGCAAAATTTTGTTAACAGATTTTACATATGATTTAGGTATGACAATGATGCAATTTAATTTGGAAGTGTTTTTTTTAACAAATTACGAATTAATTTTTTCCTAGTCACGCCATTATTATTTCATGTGACAAGCAAATTTAAATGCGATTTTGAATGTTATCATATCTTACCAAGTTAAACCTTATCAGTTATTCGTTTTGAAACGAACATTAATGTAAATATTATATGTTGTTTAGTATTTGTTTATTTACTTAAAAATGGTGTTCTGTTGTGATACTTGCGCAGAAAATGTGTGTTTGTTAGAAGTTAAAAGCAGTAAGTTTTCGCAATTATCGTTTAATGATAAGATTCTTGTGGTGTCGAAAGGTAGATGTACACCTGAATTACGAGAATTAATCCAAAAATCTGATAATTCAGCTCGTACCCGCCATTTCAAACCTCAAAATTATGCAACATTCAGCTGGCTATGTGGTTGTATACACACAAATAAATTATTTTGTTTTCCGTGCATTTTGTTTAATACTTCCAGTAAGTGGAGTGAGGGGTACATTGATTTGCATAATTTTCATTCCTCGGCAAAAAAGCATGACCTATCAGAAAAACATCTAGAGGCTTGCTTAAAGTTAAATACATTTGGTAAATCACGTATTGAAACTAGTATTAACGGCCAGTTAAGGTTAGATATAGAAAAGCATAATTCTAAAGTAGATAGGAATAGAAATATTTTTCAAAGACTGATCGATGTTGTATGCTTTCTGGGAAAACAAGAATTAGCTTTTCGCGGCCACGATGAATCACCATCATCACTGAATAGAGGTAATTATTTAGAAACAGTAGATTTATTAGCAAAGTATGATGGAGCTTTAGAAACCCACTTACAAAATGCAAGTACCGCATTCACGGGCATGTCGAACAGAACGCAAAATGATTTGATCTCGAGCGTTGCATCTGTGATGACTGATTACGTTAGAGACGAAATTAAAAAGTCCGATTATGTTGCTGTCATGGTGGATGAAACACCGGACATAAGCGGCCGAGAACAATTAGTTCTGATTTTAAGATATTTTCGTGATTCCGAAGTAGTGGATCGATTTATTAAATACGTAGATGTCAGCGCGGATCGCACCGCTGTAGCTTTAAGTTCTCTAATTTTGGAAACTTTAGGAGATTTAGATTGTCATTCTAAATTAATTGCACAAACTTATGACGGGGCAGCAGTATTATCATCTGAAATTAACGGCGTGCAGGCTTTGGTGAGGCAAAAATGTCCGCAAGCTATGTATGTTTGGTGTTCCGCACATGTATTAAATTTAGTTTTATCGAAATCTTTTGAACGGGTTCCTGAAACAAAACGCTTCTTTAGTATAATAAAATCCATTGCGGTTTTTTTTCACACTAGTACGAAACGAATGGCGTACTATAACGACTTTGCCGTTATGAAAAAGCTGCCTCGTGTCGCCGAAACAAGGTGGACATATCACTCGCGCACGTTAAATATAATTAATAACGAGTCCACACACCTCCTTCAGTTGTTTGAGGAAATGAATGAAAATACACAACACTGGGATGGTGATACATTGTCACAAGTCACTTCATTTTTATTTAACATGAAAGAATTTGAATTTAATTTTTTTTTAAAAACATTCGCGGATATTTTTGCTGAAACCGATATTTTATACGATATCATACAGAAAAAAACTTGTGACATCGCGTATTGTTTTAAAAAGATAAAACAATTCGAGTCATTTTTAGCTCGTTACAGAGACAGGTTCGAGATCAATTATGATGCAACTGCCCTCATAACCGGACCACCCAAAAGAAAGCGCAATGTCGATGATGTAAAAATACACTATCGGCGAATTTTTACCGAAATAATTGATAATGTACTCAGCGAATTAAGAAATCGTTATCTGAATATTAAAAATTTGAAATTCTTTGAGTTACTTTCTTGTGAGAATTTTAGTAAATATAGTGAACAATTCCCTGAAAAGGAAATCAGAGAGTTCACTAATACATATCAGGCAAATTTTAATTTTGATAGATTAAAAAACGAATTGCGCTGTATTTATAGATCGCCTGAATTTGCGAATTGTAGCATATACAGTATCATTCAAAATTTGTATAAAAGTAATTTAGATAAAGTTTTTTCAGAAGTTTTACGTTTGGCGAAGTTTATTGTTACTATCCCAGCAAGCAGCGCATCGGCAGAACGTTCATTTTCGTCCTTAAAACGAATCCACACCTATCTAAGAAACACACAAAGTCAGCAACGACTCACAAATCTATCTTTAATTTCTATAGAGAAAGAATTAATGGTCGAACTACGACGCAAGACTAATTTTTATGACGAGGTCTTAAAATCATATTTGAAAAAAAACGGTAGGCGCGCAGATTTAACTTATAAATGAGTTGATTTTTTCACTGATTTAAAACCCGTAATTAATTTATTAAATATATTTATACATGCGAATCACATGAAATAGGGCCTTAACAGGCCGCTTCGGATATCTTGCAAGTGACGTGTTCTGTAACTATCACCCACCCACTTGGATTAGATATTTGAGGTGGCCGAATCTTTCTTCTGTTTGCATCGTCAGAAAATAGTGATTTGAACCTTGAATAAAGTGGTGAGTTCTTGTATTTATAACTTTTGTTTTTACAGGCTGATTTTCAATTTTTTTTTTTTTTTTTTTCATTTTCAATTTTTTTTTTCTTTTTTTTTTTTGGTTACCGATACCCGCGATATATGTGCGTGGCGGTGGCCTACCCTCCGTGGTGAACCACTGCACGCCACTGCTATATCAATATTATAAAACTAAAAACTCTGTTTGTTTGTTCGTTTGAACGCACTAATCTCAGGAAGTACTTTGCCGATTTAAAAAAATATTTCAATGTTAGATAGGCTATTTATGGTGGAAGGCTATAGGCTATATATTATCACGCTACGACCCACGAGAGTGGAGCAGTAACCAAAGATGGCGGGGGACAGCTAGTAGTACCATAATATTTTATTTAAAGAAAATGCATAGAGATGGTGTATAAATATATTATTTCATGATGACACGATTACAATATAGAAAAAAAAATAAGAATAAAATTATCTCAATCGCTGCAAATATCAACGCTAATTCCATATAAATATACAACCTTAGACTAACATATTAAATACAAAAAATCGAAATCTAAATATACAAATATAAATATACAACCTTAGACTAACATTAACCCTTAATTTGGCAAGCACCATTTTTATCAAATTTTATAAAAAAATGTTTATTTACCGATTATTTGAGATGTAAGGGAATACAAAAAAATACTGAAAAAAATCATTTTTCAGTAATTACGCGAAAATCATGTGTCTTTTTTGACACATTGCCAAATACGGAGGAATGTATAGTCTTTTGTAAGTGTGTCAAAAAAGATACAATATCAAATCAGGGTTAAGAAATAAAATGACAAAAAATGCTTAAAATTTTATTTAAAATGACAAAAAATGTTTAAATTTTTATCTAAAATGACAAAGAATGCTTAAATTTTTTGTTGAAATGACAAAAAATGCTTAAATTTTTATTTTTTCACATGAAAATCGTAGAAACAGTTTCGTTTTTTCGTCAGACATAACCGCACATTACATTTAATGCACATCACAGTGGACTGTCCATCTTTGCATACCCTGCAACGTCCTCTACTTTCAAGGTTAGGCAGATGACCCATACCGTCATACCTTATTTCATCTATTGGCCGGGATTTAACTGGTTTCTTTATTTTCAGACTAGGTCCCGCTACATCAGACCTTTCTACAACTTCTTGGGAAATTAGTGAGAAGTAAATGTGACATCGAAAGTCTTTCAAACTCAACACTTTCTTTAAATTTTTTTGTGCACAATGTCGTCGATACAATAACCAACCGTTATTTATACTAATATCTAGAATTTGGGCAAAAATGCCCATGTACCATCTTCTGGTTTTCATTTGAGTTCTATATAGGGCTATCAGCATGTCAGATAAATCTACGCCCCCCATGTGTGTATTATAATGTCTGACGACTTTGGGACAATCGATATCTATTTTGGCTTTGTGGTCCTTTGAATATCTCTTTATTTTGGTAACTGGATAGGAATCTGCAAATGAGCTTACTAAAGTGACCGGTTTGTTGTCGAACCATTTGACAACGGCAATTTTATTTTCGTTGCAGACAATTTGAGAAAATGAACCGCGGCCTTTTTTTTTCATCTTTTTATCGTCGTCTATTACATTTTGGCATCCACGTAAACGGTTCGATTTGATGGTACCGAGGCTAAATATTCCCAGCTCATTTCTCAAATAAACCACCAGCTCTAGGGACGTATAATAGTTATCAAAGTATACAAAACACGGTCTGTTTTTGATAGATTGACACAGTGCCACAACTACTTTACCTCCAAAACCCAAAGCTTCTTCCCTATCCGTAAATTGTATGTTGCGAAACGTATCGTCGCCACCATATAGCAAAAAATCGTAGATGTAACCCGACACACCGGATCTGACAAATGCTTTGAAGCCCCACTTCTTAGGTTTCTTCGCATTGTATTGACGACGATTGCCAGCCTTTTTACCTTTGTAAGGAAGAGTCATCTCATCAATACTGAATTGATTTTCTTCTTCAGCCGAAAGCAAGCAGTTTAGGCGAACTTTTTCAACAACAGGTCGGACCTTTTGAAACCTATCCAAACTTTCTTCATTGCTATCAACAAAATGTATATATCTGCGAATTAATTGGTACTTTTTTAATGACATTATATCTGCAACAGGTGCATATCTTAATTGTGTGCTCCAGTAATCTAAATAGCATGGCATTCTAACTACTCCCATAATAACATGGATAGCAACGAATTGTTCAATATCTTTCGCAGTTACATTGATGGAACGTCCTATTTTTTGTACTGAATACATATTGGTCTGGGTTACAATATCGCTTATTATTTCGTCGGAAAAGAATAATGCGAAGTATTGACGAGGTGACGGTAGCTCAGCAGGTGGATGAGAAAACGGCATTGGTTCAACAGTTGCCCCGTGAATAAAGCGTGTCTTTTTCCATTTGAAATCTATAGTTATGCGCTTAATTCTTTTCGCCACTAAACGGGGGCGGTTGTTTCGTTCACGCCTTACAGATCTTGTGGTTATCTGTTTTTGCAGGTGTTGAGATGTGTTTGGAGTTGGTTGCAAGCTGAGGGGTGACTGTACTGCTGGTGAAGGTAATAGTGGAATTGAAGATAATGATGGTATTGAGTTGTAATCGGTTTCGTTTTCAGAAGGAAATACTGCTTGTAACACTGGAGAAAAAGGTATATCTTGCATCATAGAAGAGGAAGGCAAATCTTTTGTGATCGAAATAGTGGGGGCGTTTTGCAATGCCGGAGACATAGGTGCATCATGTTCAGATCCATCACTGTCGAGTAGGTTCATCCGATCTAAAGAAGAATCTAGAGAAGGCGTTGAGGAACTACAGAAGGTCTCATCTTCTGATGGAGTTATGTTAATTTCTTCACAGTCTGTTGTGTCACTGTCATCAGATTGTGAATTCCTTGCAGGGATCAACGCTAAAATGCGCTTAGACCTAGCTCGTTGGAGTACCTACAAACAAAAAAGCAACACATGCAACCAAACCGAAACCCAAGCAAACTGAACACCATGCACGACGTAGCTATAGCTTGGTAAGGGGGGTCCCCCGTCGACTTTCACTGCCACAGCGGGGGGGGGGCGTGCCTCGGAGACTGAGTTTAGGTACTTGCTTGATGCCAATGGGGGGGGGGGGGGGCGGATTTAGGTTTGTACTAAAAATCTAAATCTCGAATTCTTGATATCAATGGGGGGACCCCCTGACCCCTTATACAATGTCGCCCATGCGCATGTGACCGCCCGTAATTTTCTGAATATTCATGAAGAATTGTCGAAAATAAACTTCAAATGGGGGGGTCTATCTATAACATTTTTCATGTTATTCAATTTTGAATTTTTTAAGTAGAGTTTGTAGATTTGCTTTCTATTTTTTTACACATCTCCGAAGTTTATGGGTCGATTTGAATTCTGTTTATTATTTCTAAAAGCTTATGAGTTATTTTAACAGGTTACTTAACATTTTTACTAAAAAATATCGACGACGAAAAAAAAAATGGAATCGAAGTCATTTTTTCGGTAAAAAAATGTGTATTTATTTTAAAAAAACTAGTGTAAGTCCATAAATTATCCCGATAGGACGACTTTTTTAATAATTACTTGTAATCTACTACATAACAGCTACAAATTCTCAGAACATTGTTGATACCTATCTCTAAAGAAAAAACAAGGGCGGGTATAACAAATCATCGCAATCTCCATGTGTGGGCCACTGAAAATCCACATGTCATTAGGGAAACAACTTTCCAGATTCAATTTTCCATAAATGTATGGGCTGGAATGATTGACGATGAACTTATTGCCCCTTTTGTGTTACCAAACAGACTAGATCAACACGCGTTTTTAGATTTTATAGTCAATACGTTGCCGTTGCTTTTGGAGGAAGTACCGCTGGAAACAAGAAGGCGGATGTATCTGCAATTAGATGGAGCTCCAGCACACTTCGCACGACTAGTTCATGATTATTTAAATCAAAATTATCCATGGTGGATTGGCAGAAGAGGTGCCATTGCTTGGCCGCCGCGATCTCCCGACCTTACACCCTTAGATTTTTATCTTTGGGGCTACATGAAACAAAAAGTGTATGCCGTGCCCATCGAAAGCCGCGAGTAATTAACGGCTAGGATTTTTGCTGCTGCTGTGGAAATAAAAGAAAACCGTGAAGAATTACGTCGTACAATCAAAAGTGTTGCCATGAGAGCTTTGGTTTGTTTACAGGAGGGTGGGGGCCATTTCGAAAATCTAATTAATTAAAATTCTTGTATTTTTTTTTTTTTAGTAAAAATCTAGCTATTGCTTGTTTGTTTTTAATTCCATTATCATCCTCATTATTAATTTAACCTTTTAGTACTCACCGCTAAGAGCAACATTCAATTGACTTTCACATTTTCCTAAATTCTTTCTTTTCCTAAATTTGACTCATCAGTTTTAGAGTTTTACCTTGGATTTAGTTACAGTTAGGTATCAACAATGTTCTATGAATTTGTAGCTGTTATGAAGTAGCTTACAACTAATGATTAAAAAAGTCGTCCTATCGGGATAATTTATGGACTTACACAAGTTTTTTTAAAATAAATATAAAAAAAATTACCGAAAAAATGACTTCAATTCCGTTTTTTTTTTTCGTAGTCGATAATTTTTAGTAAAAATGTTAATTAACCTGTTAAAATAACTCATAAGCTTTTAGAAATAATAAACAGAATTCAAATCGACCCATAAACTTCGGAGATGTGTCAAAAAATAGAAAGCAAATCTACAAACTCTACTTAAAAAGTTCAAAATTGAATAACATGAAAAATGTTATAGATAGACCCCCCCTTTTGAAGTTTATTTTCGACAATTCTTCGTGAATATTCAGAAAATTACGGGCGGTCACATGCGCATGGGCGACATTGTATACGCCCGTGACACAATGATTTATTATGTGAAAAATTGCAAAAAATAGACAAAAATTATATCCAAATAAAGCATTAATTTCAACCTAAGGAGCCTCACATACAATGGGGTCTCACATGCGTCTGATTACGATTTTTTATAATGTAAACACCATAACATACAAAACATGCGATACTTGGTTAACTTTTGGCAAAGTAACTTTAAAGACACATTGTAATAAAACATTACTTATGAGGGTCCTTGGCAATGTAACTTTTAAAGCACAATGTTGTAATTCACTACTTAGTCGGCTCTTTGGCAAAGTATCTTTAAAGGCACGTTGAAGTTTGAAAACATATCACAGCTTGGAGAATACATTTCTATACTAGATTTTCATTTAGATCGTTCGTATATATCAATACACATATAATTTAACAAAAAACTGGCACTGTTACATATAAAAAAAAAAATTACAGCTTTGTTGCTCCTCGTGCTCGGCATTTTTTGAGTTTGACGTAAATAGGGATGTCCAGTCGTTCAAAATGCAACCGACTTGTTTTCTAGTGATGCGCTGAATAAATCTTTAAGATCAAATCGATCGATTCAAAAAAATATGAATATATAATGTTACAGATTTTTTTAAAGTTGCCGTATCTTTAAAGGCACATTTCCAAATTAAGGGTTAAAAAAATACAAAAAATCGAAATCTAACACTAGACTAATCTATTTACAATAAAACTAATTCTCAATATCAGAATCATCAGATTCAGAATCCGATGAATCCAATTGAAAATAGTCTTCCTGAGTTTGTGGAGGTCTTGGTTGCAACTGGAGTCGAGGCTCTATAGTGGGAGCTACGATGAGCTTTAAGACCTCCGCGCACAATTTATTACTCTTTTTTTTCGGTATTTCCCGAAGGCTATTGATCAGAGGATCAGACGTTAAAATCAACATATTGAGCAAGTCTCTATTCGTGGCGAGACGAGAGTACTTTCTGGTGTTGTGCTCTCTAAACCTCCGGCAATCTTTGTTTCTTGATTCTTGGGCTTCCTCTAAAAGTTGCCCTATTGGAACTATTGCCGTCTTAATCACTTCTGTACTGTGAATAAGCAATTTATGCACAGTAGCAGGCATGTAGTACCACGAGTAAAGGCTTAAATAAAGTCTTTTGGTCTCGTCACAAAGCTTTTTAAATTCAACAAGATTTATCTCGAAGCCACAAGATAATGTCCTTAACAATACATCAAAGTGTTTGATGATTGTAACATCCAATCTTGTGATCTGAGCACTCAGTTCGGGATTCCCGAAAAAACGTCGAGCTGTGTTTCCATCATTTGTGGAACCAAATCCTGGCTTTGGCTTGTCCACAATTAGTCCCATTTCATGCTTGAATCGTAGTTTGATTTCGTCTGATCTTTGTTTTACACTTGCTTTTTCCTCTGAAGACCTAGCTTGCCATTTCTTAATGTCTAACTTATAACTAATGTGTAATAAGCACTCAAACGAACGAATCCAAGCATGTAATGTTGACAAACCAAAGCCAAAATTATCCTGATTGCTATCAAAATGCTGTCATTCATCATTCTGGGAGTAGCCCCACAAATATAGCATTTCTGCGATGAATTTGTCTCGGTCAAAGCGTTGCACACTTTTCCATCAGTCATAGTAAGAAGAAGCTTGTGTTTAATAGAAATTTTAGAACCACCAAGATCACAAGATGTAGCCTCCAAGTTGTCTATTTGTTCCAAAACCTTATTTGTCTCGATTTTCGTCAATTCCGGGGTTTCTTTGGCAAAAATAAATTTAATTGGACGATAATACATTGTCGATGATGGACGAGGATTTTGCCAGATAATGTCGTTACCCTCGTCAATTAATCTTAAAGGAACGAACGAATAAACAAAAAGGAACTCATCAGTGTCTTCGCTGTTCTCAAATCTCTGTTTGTAAGCTCTATGACCCGAACTTCCGTCACATCCCCATTTACTTATAAGAGTAAACGATGTATTGGGAAGCACACTTGTGATAACTTCCCTCTGAGCTTCGACCAAACGCTCTGCTGTTTTATTCAAAATGGCTTGTAGCTCAATATCTGCTCGAGATTGTGTAACATCAATGTGCTCCTCTAAAGGATAACACAGTTTTTTTGATTTTACAATGCAATCATATGATGGAAAAACGTGATGCCCAACTTTCATAGTCCACTTCCTAGTTTGTTTATATGAGTGGGTTGTTAATTTTGAATCAATATAATACGCTAATGCCTCGTCACTACTTAGCGGTCTATCAGTTTGCACAGCACTTGGTTGTTGAAGGCATGTACTGGCAGAAGATGGATTTTCGCCAATGTCCTTTATTACTCTGGCAACGTTTTTATATCCAGTGGACCGTGCAGCTACCTCTGCAGCAGTCATTAATTCTCCAACACTCCGCGATTCAACTAGATCAGCAACTTTACGTTTCTTAGTTTTAAATGACGAATCTTCGAAAACTTTTTTAGGTCTTCCGGGTCGACAAAAATCAGCAGATGAAGTAGAAGGTTGTGGTTGAGTCGATCGTAAGCAGAATTCTATATTTTCGCCTTTCAGCCACAACTTATTCTTATTCAGGAAACGCTCTTTTGATTTTGCTGAAGACACCCACTTGGTTGCAATTTTCGAAGAAATGCTGGCTAATTTCATCTTAATTTCCCTTTGACATTCTTCAGTGATATCAGAGAAATCACACTTAGACAAAATAAATTGAAATAGACGATCATTTCTTTCGTCTTTTTCGTGCTTAAGCCACTCTTCGAAAAACTCTATTTTACTAATAGAGTAAGTCATTTCTACAAAAAAAGAAAAAAAAATGTTGTACTCAAGTGTGCTACATAAAATAGGTCACATAATAGTCTATAGGCATGTAGTTAAAACATATCAAAAATTCAGAGTGGATACAAGAGGATACATGGCTTTTCTAAGCCTGATAAGTTCGAAAACAAAGAAAAACATGGTAATTTTTTAAGTATTCAGAGATAGTCTACTTTATGAATGTTTATAACACATTAAAAGATTCTAATAAGAAAATAATATTTAACATACCTTCAGAAGTAAAATCCATCACTAAAACTTTTCACAAAATTAGAACTACCACCATGAGATGTTAGTGTAAGTGTCGCTAAAATGCAACTGACCTATTTATTTAACTGCACTTACCTAATTACCTTACTTTGATAAACGATGACTCACCCATATGGAATGTTAGACGTAAACAATTCTTGGAATCAGAGGTTTAGGGGTGTTGTTTACAGGTAGAAAGTACAAATTTCTGGGAATTTGATAATGACTTTTGTCCACCTGGCTTGTTCTACGCCGGATACTGTGGGACACAAAGTTTTTATCTACAACAATTTAAATATAAAATAATAACTTCTTAAAACATATTTAGTTATTTTCTAGAACTTTTCAAAAAGAAAATCATTTTATTAAGTAATCATTTTGTTTATCATGTTCCAGGTTATTCTTTTTATAAATAAAAAAGGTTCAGGTAGTTACCTGTTCTGCCACTGTAAGAGATTATTCTAAATAAGTAAAGCGATTTGCTCTTTACTTTTTATTTACCACTTCTCAATTGTCTTTTATTATTATTTTTTCCTAAATAATATGTTAATCGTATTTATTATAAATACATTAAGTATTTTTTAAAGAATATAAAACGAAATTCAAGAAATCGATTTTTTGCTCGATAACTTAATCGTAATGTAATGGCAACCCTGTTAGGTTCTGTCAAGATCGCGCGCTCTATCTGACAGATAGTCGATGTCAAACATCTTGTGTTGTTGCTGGTGTTTTTCTATGTGTACGGTTGTTTATTTCTCGAATTCCTCTGCGTTTGCGTTTAAAGACTTATTGTGTTATTATATCCGTCCATACCACACATTTTGTGACAATGTCCCATCAACTACGTTGTATTAATTGTGGTTTAAATGTGTTCCGGATGAAACGGCATTTAGTTGAATCTGACGATGTCCGTTCATTGTTACGGCAATGGACTTCACTTTCTGAGGTAAAGTACGATTCTTATTTAATAGAATGTAAACTGTTTTAATTGAGCTAAATGTTAATTTGTAACACAACTGTATCTTGTTTGTTTTAGATTCCTAATGACAGTGTTGTTTGTCATAACTGTTGGATAATAATTGAACAAACAACAATCGTGTAAGGTCTCACGCCTTAAATAACAGTTCAGAAAGAGAAGACGCTATCAGACGTGTGATAGAGCAACAGATTGCACCGCTACAGGTAAGCAAGATCCTTCAATGATTTTATGTATTGCTGGTTGATGAATGAATTATTGTTTTTTCCTGATTGTAATAAGATTTTTTTGTTTTTGTTGCAGTTGAGATCAACAGACAAGATCTGTCACCCATGTTGGCAAAGAAGTTACCGTTCTGTTCAACGGAATTTAACCACACCATCATCATCAAGTATTGATGAACCCTCAACTTCATCAGCCTCTGATGTATCAACACCATTGCATGTAGAGAGTGAATCAAGTGAGTCAATTGTAGAAGACTTTCAGCCATCTCTGCAGATAGCAACACCAGGGCCGCCACCATCTCCGTTGCCAGTTCCACAGGTGCCTATGAATGTCATTCCGTTGCCAGTCCCACAGGTGCCTATGAATGTCATTGAATTATTGGAATTTGGCCGGGCATCAGACACTCAGGCTCGTTGCTTTTTCCCTAGTTGCCGTCAACTTGAGAGAATGATTGTTCCAATATCAATTAGAAGAAGGTTATTCTCGGAGTATAATTATTATGTGCCAGAGAACTGTCGAATTTGTTCTCACCATTTGAGGAGCAATGACTGGCCTGAATTGATGGAACCTGAAAATGTTATCCACACATTTACGGCCCAACATATTTATGATTTCACAGAATTATTAAAACATCAGACCTCTATTGACTTTGAAGATGTCCAAAATATGGATGACTACCTGGTGCATTATTGGTTTGGTATGAGTAAGGAAGACTTCAGAAATATATTACTAGAAACTCCACGGCTAGCTAATATGCACAGAAGTTCAACTGCCCTTGCTGCATTTTTAATGAAATTAAGAAATGGTGACTCTGGAGATCGAATAAGTTCCTTATTTCAAGTTCCTAGAACTACATTAGAGGGCTTAATGGCAAGAGCAAGAGAACTTTTACACGAAGATTTCGTTCCAAGGCATCTAGGTATACGTCACATAACAAGAGAAGAGATAGCAACAAGAAATCTTTTAATACCAAATGGCCTTTTTGGTAGCACTGAAAATGAGGGTGAGAGGAGACCAATAATAATAGTTGATGGCACCTACATATATTGTAATAAAAGTGCCAACTATGCCTATCAAAAGAAAACTTACTCTTTGCATAAATATAGGAATTTGGTAAAGCCCTTCCTGTTTGTATGTTGTGATGGGTATATAATCGAGATTTTGGGCCCCTACCCAGCCATAACAACTGACGCTGATATTATAAATAATGAGTTTGGAAACCCACAGAGTTCATTGCGTGAATATTTTCAAGAGGGCGACGTGTTTATCCTAGATAGAGGTTTCAGAGATGCAGTCACATTGTTGCAAAACTGTAACTACTCTGTGCATATGCCATCATCGTTAGAGGATAATGAAAATCAGTTGTCAACATTAGAGGCAAACAAAACTCGGGCTGTTACAATTTGCAGATGGGTGGTTGAAGTTATGAATGGGATTTTTAAGCAGCGGTTTAAAATATTCCGACATGAGTTCAATAATAGAGCTTCGCCACATCTCATGATAGACTTTTCCATAGCTGCTGCCCTAATCAATAGATTTCGACCACCCCTCACAGACAGGTTTGATGCTGCCCAGATATTAGAAATTATACAACAGAAAATGTTCCAAAGTAATACATTAAGTGAGTTTATTATACAAAATAATTATAATAGAACAAGGGCACAGTTCTCAAACATAAATGTTGATAACAGAAATGTCACTGAGTTTTCTCAGCTTGACTATCATGATTTGATTTTAATAGCTTGTGGTACTTACCAACTCCGTCAGGCCCGATCATATTACGGTGAGCATATCCGTTTTAATGGCCGATATATGATTGAAGTATGCAGGGAGGCATCAATTAACAATTTAAGAGAACTTTTGTCTCTCTCCCAAAGCTCTTGGTTATTAAGAGCCAAAATTCAAAGTCGACATATCAGTAGGAAAACTTATTTTGTGTATGTTCTTATTGATAACAGCTTAAATGGGAGAGAGGCAATTAGTCAATATTATTGTAATTGTAAGGTAGTTAAACGAACTGTGGGATGCTGTTCCCACACTATGACCATTTTATGGTATTTGGGCTGGGCTCGGCACCAAAACAATATTGAGCCCCCTGCACCATTTCTTGATGATTTGTTAATTGAATATAACGAAATTGATGATGATAATGGTGAAAACGAATAAAACTATTCAATTACTGTATATTTTTTGTTTAATTTACTCTGTAAAAATAAATAACCTCCAATTTACAATGTCTGAATAATTTCTTTTTGAGAAGTTCAATGTAAAACTGGAAAACACAGAAAAGCTTCTGACATTAAACTACACAAAAAAACGCGAGAATTTTCACTGTCCGTGAATTTTTTTTATTGAGCCTAAGTTACTATGGACATCTGACATTGTTCTTTCATGGAAGGTTGCTAATAAGAACTTACAACCCAGCCAAAACAGATCGCTAAGGTATGAAAATATATAAGGCCTGCACAATAAATAGCTACTCATGGTCCTACCAACTTTATAACAGGATTTCGCATCAATAAGAGGGTCTTGATAAACCTGGTTCAACAGTGGTACAGCTCACAGAGCCGCTTTTAGATGCAGGTCGTACTATCGTCGCTGACAACTATTATACCAGTTTGCCTTTGGCTGAGTATCTAAAAGGTTGCAATACTGATTTATGTGGCACTTTACGTAAAGATAAAAGAAATTTGCCATAAGAAGTAGTAAAGGCGAAGTTAAGAAAAGGAGAACAAATAGCTAAACAAAAGGACAACTTCTATACTGTACTAAAATGGCATGATAAACGCGACGTCCTTATGATCTCAACCTGCCATGGAGACGGTATGTCTAACGTCACTACCTACCGCGGCGGCATTATGAAACCTGATGCAATCATCGATTACAATGATGCCAAAAAAGGCATCGATATTTCAGACCAAATTGCTTCCTTTCATTCGCCGTTACGTAAAAGTTTATCGTGGTACAAAAAGATAGCAATAGATTTGCAATTTCAAGTCGCCATTATCAATGCCAGATGCATCTACAACGAGTTGGCAGACGGCCCTAAGTTGTCAGTTTTACAAGTCCAAGAACATCTAGTCCGACATTTCCTTGGACCTGCAGCATTAACCACAGAAAGTAACCAACCTAAAAGATCTTCAATCTCCTGTAGCTCTCCAAGATCTTCAATAGCCTCTTCAAGTCATTCTGGACATTCTCTACAAGAAATACCTCGAAATGCAAACAATAAACTCGTCCGAAAAAGATGCACTGGGTGCTATGTCAAATTGAAAAACGAAGGATTATTGGCAAGAAAAGCTAAGCAAGTACACACTGAGTGCAAAAGGTGTGAAAAAGCATTCTGTTTAGAATGTTATAATGAGAAACATGCTTGATTTTATAATATTTTCTTGTAATAAAATCCTTACATTGCAGTATTAGAGTTTTATTTATGGCAAATTTCTATAGTGATTAAATGATAAATATAAAAAAATCGCGAAATTTTCTTTTATCATTGTAAACATTAGGCTTTTTGCTATACGTCCACGTATGATTTAAATAAATATCATGTCACGTTCATACCGAAAAATGTGCCTCAAATTGTTTAGAAAAATGAGTCATCTGTGACTCATGAACTTATTCTAGTACGTTCCTATGAGTCATATATGACTCATTGGACAGGGAAGTTGTTAAAAGATTTGCAATTAAATAACTTGTGCGTGGTAGACTTACAGTGTAAGCAGGCAGTCGCAGAAGTCTTCTGTGCTGCTACATTCACCACCACCTTGCTGCCCTTGGAAGTTGTGGGCTCCGCATTCTCCATAGCGAGGGCCTTCTTCTAATTATTTCTATTCTATTCTATTCTATTCTATTCTATTCTCGAGGCACTCGATGAAGTCCTTTACCTTGGGCTCCATATTGTCTTCGCGCTCCATTTGGTAGGCTCTAGCAATGTAGTTATCTAATTTGCGAGTGAGGATACATAAAATGATTGGATCCCAATGTTTTATGTTATTGTTGAGATTTTCAATGGCCGCTAGAATTTGTTTTGTGCTCGAAACAAAACTGCGAATATTTGCAGAAGTAGACTTTGATAAAGGTGAGAGATCTAACAATTGTGCAATCTGTTCATTCTGAATTTTATATTTATTATTGTACCTTTCATCTAATAATTGTCTCGCTTTTAGATAACTCTCATTAGACAAGGGCAAGTTCTTTATGAGATCGTAAGGCTCATTTTTTAAATAAGACCGCAAATAGTATAATTTTTGTAAGGAATCTAAATGTTTGTCCCTGTGTATAAGTGAATCGAAAAGTGAAATGAAGGGTTGATACTCTGAGCACTTCCGACGTTTGGCTCCCAAACTGGAACGGGCCGGGGCTGCCTTCAAGCGGCTCTTGCCCAACCTGAGGGGTCCAAACGCCTCCTGCCGTAGGCTCTACGCGGGGGTCGTGCGGTCCATGGCCCTTTACGGGGCCCCGGTGTGGGCGCGTTCAATTAAGCGGCGTGCCGCGCACTACCTGAACGCGCCCCAAAAGGTCGTAGCCGTAAGGCTGATCCGGGGGTACCGCACGATCTCCCGCGAGGCGGCGAGCCTCCTAGCCGGATTGCCGCCATGGGATCTGGAGGCGATAGTCCTCGCGCGCCTGCATGAATGGCGCGCGGGGGCACTACGTCGGGGGGAAACTCCGCTGCCGCGGCAAATCACCGCTCAGCGGACAGACCTCCGACGCGATCTCATGGCGACATGGAGACAGCGACTGTCGCAACCCAGTGCAGGGCACGCCACAATAGTGGTGATAAGTCCCCTCTTTGAGGAGTGGCTAGAGAGGCGCCACGGCGCCCTCACCTTCCGCCTGACGCAGGTCCTCACCGGACACGGTTGTTTCGGGAGGTTCCTGCACCTAATCGGGCGGGAGGAAACGCCCGGATGCTATCATTGCGAGGATCGTCCGGAGGACACGGTGGCGCACACCGTGGAGGTCTGCCCCGCTTGGGCGGAGCTCCGCCGTGTCCTCGTAACGGCGATAGGCGGCGGCGACCTCTCGCGCCCGGCCCTGGTTCAGGCCATGGTCCGGAGCGAGAGGGAATGGGAAGCCGTCACCTCCTTCTGCGAAGCAGTCATGCTAGCGAAGGAGGTGGCGGGACGAGAGAGGGAGAGAATCTCTCGTCCCAGCCGCCGCGGGCGACGCACCGGGCGTCGGGGGCCACGTGGTGGCTCCCGGCCACCGTAGGCGCGGGCCTGTGGACGGTGAGTAATGGGTTAGCTCACCGTCCGTCCGTCTTATGACGACAGGCCGTGTCGACGGCGCGTTCGTGTTCCACGCGCGCCTCAAAGAGATGTCAGCAACCAGGAAGGGGCCCGCAAGGGCCGATGCCTGCCGGGGCTGCGGGACTGTTCGAAAGAGATACCGTGGCCCTGGAACACAAAGGGCAATGAAGGAACATGGATGGGTTTTAGTCAGTAAGAGTCTGACACTCCCTCCCACTCCACCCAGAGCGGGAGAAGTCATTTGATGATTTCCCATCGGTAAAAAAAAAAAAAAAAAAAAAGGGTTGATACTCTGAGTACTCACCTTGGAAGCAAGACATCTGTATCGTAGGCAATTTAGTACGAGAGTGACTTTCAGGTATATCGTTAGCATCATCATGCTTTGCAGAATCCGTTTTCTGTTCAATCGCGTCTTGCAACTTTGTCATGACGTTGAAATACTTGTTTTCTACTGCTGAAAAGTCCTCATCGTCTGAGAATTCAGACAGGAAAAATATCTTCTTGTTGAAGCTTTCGTATTCCGTGTAAAGAGACTCTAGCTTAGACTTTTTAACTTTTAGGTTAGGTATTAACATGGTTGCGATGCCGGAATCGCTACAAGACCCGCATAGCCTCGTAATGGTCGCCTTAACATAACCTCGATTACTGCGAAGTTCACGAATAGCTTCTTTTATTTCAGCCATAGTGAGATATCACCTATGGTTGGTCACAAAGCAAAGTATAACGTTACGTAGTTTGCACAAGTCCGAGCGAGCACAAATAATTTATAATAATAAAATTGACAACACAGAAACTAGTTCACTCAAAAACAAAATGGTTTCCACAGTGCAAAATGCAAAATGTTTCAATCAATCAAACACGCTTGCAATCATACGTAATAGACCATAGACTAAAAAAAAATACAATATGTTCACCTACAAACTATTGGACAAAAACTTGTAGCTTCGACGTCATACGACCAACGCCGCGCTGTGATTGGACGACGCTTGTCGCGCAGCCAACGTAACGCCGTTGAAGTAGTCGTGCGCACTTTTTTCCGGTTCTTGCTCGGGTTCTTGATTCGAGTGCGCAGCGTTGCCAACCTGCACGACACGACAAGTCCGTCCGTCGTTGATTGAATGCTCGCTGGTTTGAAAATAAATGCTTTGAGTTTGAGTTTGATGACGCTCTTGAATGCACGGGAACTTTGAGTTGTTTTGCCACATAGACGCGACAAAATGGCCTATCTTGACTGATTGAAATATGGTGGATGCTTGAAACTAGGTTTTTGGTGTTGATTTTAATGATTGTTTTTCTTACAGGGCTTGAATCTCAAATTAAAGTTGATTAAAATCTTGAATATTGGAATCGTACTCTCACACTTGATAGGTCCTTAGAATAGCTTCTTGCTTTCTTGAATTGAAGGATACCTATTTTCTCCCAGGATGAATAAGCTGGATCGTAGCTGATGCCGAAGGGGTTTCGCGGGCCAACCAAAAGAAATTGCAGCTGTATTCTATAAAATCCTGTTGCGTCTTCCGTTATCGTAGGCTGAACAGCTGTCTGACATTAATATTAAAACACTTTAGGGTCTAAAATCGGAGTTAGCATTTTTTTACACTTGTAATATACTTTTTTATTGCAATAGGTTTAGGAGTTATCAAATTTTATTATTTATGGAATTCTATAGAAAAAAAAAACGAACGTGATTAATAATTGTCGTTTATTTTTGTAAGAAATAATTAAATATAAATGAAAAGTTTATGACAGAAACCATGCCTGCTGCATGTCGCATGCTCGCTTGTATGCTGTATGCTTGCTTACATAGGAGGGTAATTTACTTATTCGGATAACGAGATGTTATTTTTTTGCATGTCATTTTAAATTAAAGTGTGGTTAATAATTTGGTGTTCACTAATTATTTTTGGGTTAACAATGATTTTTGGAGTCAGTTTGTTTAAATAGGATAGCAAGATGTAAAAACTTTGGTTATAATTTTACATTAAAATGCGGGTATAATTTTGGTGATCATTTACTATTTTTGTTTGTTATGTTACTATATCTGGTGGTAAGTTAAACATAAGCCGTTTATAAAAGCATGTTGCATATGAGTGGGCCAGTGACGAACTCTGTGATAAGTTTTACGTGTTGAAAAGTAGTCCTTATCATTTAAAACATACCATTCCACTCTAAAATATGTATGTCTACTAGAACTAATCTCAATACTATTCGAAAAACTAACAAACAGGGTTATGAGAATGTTAGTATGTATTACATACAAATTTTTATTTACATGTATCTTACTTGGTTTGCCTAAGAGTGTTAGAATAGCTATTACTCTGATAATATGACCATTCAAAAGGAGAGGAAAGTATATAAAATAATGTTGAAAAGTAATCCAAATCACTTCATTATTTCTAGATAACACCTGCTGACCATGTTTGCCATGAATGCTGGCAGCTAGCTTCTCATTCACATTCGTCTGATAATATGCCGAGAAGTCGAGTTGGCCATCAAAGTGTTTGTGTTGTGCGGACGATGCAGACGATCCATACTAAGAATTAGTCGACGCAGGATTTTAATTGAAGGGGCAAATGAAGAAGGACAAAGAGTGGCTAATACTGCTTAGTTTCTACTTGGATCCAACCACGAGGGGTATAACAACCATGTACCTACTATAAATATTTTTAATTAACTTTATTTGATTTAAACTAAGAAATAAAATAAAACAAATTATTTCCATTAGTATAAATAATTTATTTACCGCTCAATCAAGCAAATGCAAAGCGAATGCAAGCTTTTCTTTATTTATATTTTTTATTTTAGCTTCGTTCTGAAGATGAAGCTTGTGTGCCAAGTTGGCTAAGAGCTAGAAGAACTGTGATTGCTCCCGTTGAAGACATTCAACCCCCTTCACCTGATCATGTGGATGGTGATCATGCTGTTTTGATGTGTGCTGTATGTGGTCAGTCTGTCCACTACAACATCAGATCAAGAATGGAATTCCGACAACATTGCCCGTTTGTTGGAGCACCAGCAGGTTCATTATATGAGATTTATAGTAACTAGCTCATAAACACTTAAAGGGCATTACTCTTATATGTTGCTATAGTCTGTTTTTTAATCCCTGAGACTAAATTGACAAGTAAAAATGTCAAACTGACATAGATTTCAAATGAGCCCATCTCCTCTACTCCAATAGCAATAAACTTATTCACTCATAGTAACATAACATAGCTAATTGGTAAAGGTTTTCTGTAAGGTGAAGGATACCAATTATTGTTAAATTCAATCAAGAATATTGCTGTGTCCTACCTCTTTTTTGTTTGTGTTACTTTTATTATAATTGAACATGTTGGGCGCAACTTAAACCTATCGAACTTCAGTGTTTAATTTTTATTTCATCAATGCTATTTTGATATTTATGGCCATCTCATGAAGTGAATATTTACAGATGTCATCCATGAATGAAGTTTGTGGAGTTTGCTGGGACCAAGCTCGAGATTTGAGCTTACATGTTCCAGAAGAACCACAAGAAAGACCCCAGCATATTGTGTTGCCCAATATAAGAAGAGCGGCTGAAACACCAAGGCATTGCATGGCATCCAAGAATGCATGCAACCAGAGCGAAATGTTGTGCCCGGAGAAACCAGCAAGAAGTATTACATAGGTATCAATATTTTATACCAAGAGGTGCTCGTATTTGTTCTCTACATAGACAGGAGGCAAATTATGGAAGCGTCTATACTGCTGAGTATAGCCTTAATAACTTTACATCCATACACATAGAAGAGATTATTTTTATATGAATGGAAGGACTTAATAACATCTCATATGAGAATATTCAAAACTACCCTGAAAACCAAGTGCAGTACTTTATAGGCATAAGTAAACAAGCACAAATATTAGAAGCAACACCCAGGCTTCGGAATATGCATCGGGGTAGTTTTGCATTAACAGCCTTATCGTGCAAATTAAGGACTGGAGATTCAGGAGACAGATTGTCGTGCCAAGTGCCCAAGAGTTCAAGTGCCAAGAAGGACCCTTGAAACATTAATGTCTGTAGCAAGAAATATCTTGCTAACAGACTATGTACCACAATTTCTTGGTTTTTCTCATATAAGAAGGGAGCAGGTGGCAACAAAAATTTGAATTGAATTGAACAAAAACCCGCAATTACAATATGCAATATATATATATATACAAAAAAGCAGTAATTACTTGTTCCAAGAGGAAACATATTCCCTACATAAATATAGGAATTTATTAAAGCCATTTATCCTTTGTGCCCCTGATGGGTTTATCATAGATGTACGCGGACCGTATAGTGCCACTACGACTATAATGAATAATTTATTAAACGAAACGGAATTCAATGATTTTTAAGAAAACGATATTTTTATTCTAGATAGAGGTTTTCGCGACTGCATGGATAGTGTGCATGGGAAAGGATGCATAGGTCATATGCCTGGAACTAAAGAAGACGGCCAATCACAGCTCTTGAAGCAAACAGATCACGCTGTGTAACTATAAACAGGTGGGTAGTAGAAGCTGTGAATGGCCGTTTTAAGAGAGATTTTAAAATATTCCGCCATGAATATTTTAACCGTGGTTGTCGCCATCCAATGGCAGATTTTAAAATAACAGCTGCTCTATTGAATGCGTTTACTCCGCCATTCGTAGACAATGTACATGCAGAGCAGTTTGTTTAAATTATATATGAGCGCCTGTTTTTAAGCAACACTATAGCCGAGTTAGTTATGGAACATAATTTAAACAGGCGCGGTTCCTGGTTTGTACCCATAGATGCGACAACCCTATCTATTACGCGGCTATCCATGGAGGAATTGATACTATTTGCATGTGGTGTATACCAAATTCGCCAGGCCCGTTCATATGTGGGTGAGCATTTCCGCTTTCATGGAATATATACATTAGAGGTATCCCGAGAGAGAATAAATGGTTTAGAGGGAATAAACCCAATGTTGCTTCGTGCTAAAATAAAGTCCCGCCATTCTTCTACTAAAACTTATTTTGTATTTATAGTTGCAGAAACATACACGAATGCGAATGGTCGGGACGCAATCAGAAGTTACTGCTGTAACTGCATTGTAGGCTTAAGAACAGTGGGATGCTGCTCACACGTGATGAGCATTATTTGGTACTTAAGCTATGCTCGCCATGAGGGTATTACCCGACCTGCCCCTTTCTTAGATGAAGTTATATTAAGAATTGACTAATTATAAATACAATAAAATAAACGTACTTACAAAAACAAAGTGTTGTTTTATTTACCTGCACTTAAAATCCCATCAGAACTTCATCATTATCAAACTGTTGCAGTCCACTGCTGGACATAAGTAATGCACCCCACCGAGTAGGTACGATCCTCGTCTCAATCTACCTAATCAATGGTAAGTAAAAAAAACCAAAAAGATAGTGAAAAGCAATCTACAACATTTTACAAAACAATGTTTATGTATCTGTTACGGGCAATTTGATAAGTCCGGGCACTATTAATAATGGCCGGTCTGTATTCATAATACCCGACACCGAAGGATTACCTCAGGGAGAGAACTACGTAAAGGAATTGACCCGTCCCATACATGGTACTAATCGTAACGTGACATGTGATAATTGGTTCACGTTTGTATCTCTGGCCAAATCACTACTTGCTGAACCATACAAACTCACGCTTGTTGGTACGATAAGATCTAACAAACGGGAAATTCCTCAAGAAATGGCGTCATCTGGCGTCGACCTGTTGGTACATCCATGTACGCCTTTGATGGCCCCTTGACTTTGGTTTCCTTCAAACCAAAACCAGCTAAAATGGTGTTCCTGTTATCTTCGTGCGTCGAAAAAGGGCTCATAAATAATGAAACTGGAAAGCCGGAGATTATCATGTTCTACAACCAGACCAAAGGTGTTGTAGATACATTGGACCAAATGACTTCCTCTGTGTCATGCTCTAGAAAGATTAACCGATGGCCAACGGCTATTTTGTATGACATGATAAATATATCTTTCGTGAATTCATATGTTATATATTGTCATAATAAAGGGTCTTTCAAATAGGGCGGGTCGATGTTGACAGTTTGTGGCGGCCATGTTGTTTTGGCGGCATCTGTCAAATGCGTTGTTATTTCTTCAGTTACTGATGCGAAATCACCATGGCAAGTTACACGATTGAGCAGCACGTCCAAATGATAAAACTTTATTATCAAAATGAGTGTTCGTTAGTGCAAACGTTGCGCGCATTACGTCCATTTTACGGCAGACGCGGTGGCCCATCAAAGTCGACCCTCCAACGTTTGGTCACCCAATTCGAGACGACTGGATCGGTAAACAACCAACCAACACCCTTACGTCAAAGGAACGCCAGATCGGCCGAGAACATCGCTGCTGTCCGTGAGAGTGTGCAGGAGACTGGGGGGACGAGGTGTGTTCTTGTTAACAATTCTTCAAAACTTGATATAAACATTCTGAAATAACTGTGAAACTTGTGGTCGCATGTTTTCAACGCCGCGTATTTTCTAGTGAAATGATTCCCATCACTATTCATAATTGAAAGATATGGGTGCACCCAGTATTGTCTTTTTACATCTTTTTTCTTCAACCTCTCTCTCCATCTTTTTAACAATAGCAGAAGCAGAATACGTCTTGTGCGGTCCATATCTAGACAAGTTAGTGAAGAATGTACCAGAATTTTACAAGGCACGGCGACGTGCAACGTTGCTGCGTCGTGATGTGCATTTTTACGTTACGTTAACGTAAATTTGCACGTCACGTCAACGTACCGTGCCACGTTACCGCACCGTTCCACGTTGACGACGTCGTGACGTGGAGATGTGGACAGGCCCTTAGTGAACCAATATTTATAAATATTGGTTCACTAAGGGCCTGTCCAATTTTCGTTTCCAGTTTTATGCCATTTATTTTGTTTGAAATTTTTATTATTTTATTTTCGTTGTTATAATTTTTTTGACAGTTAAAAATTATTCCTATGAACTAGTATTGTCCGTGTTTTCATTTATTGTCGAATAGTCGTCTCCAAACTGTATATCATGAAGTGATGAGCGATACATGTATAGTGATAGAGATACAAACAAAACAAAAATAAAATCTTTAACCGCGTTTTTCTCGAAATCAGGTTTAACCTAGTTATTGTACTTTTCGTTAAAACGGCAGAATTGAACAGTACATTAAACCCCCATTTACGCAACGAGTCACTACATAGCTCGAATAAAAAATGCAAGCTCGCCCAAGAAATCCTTACGATGTAAAATCAATCCATTATGACTTCCTTCTTAATTATGAAGAACTCGAATCAAACTTTAAGTCTATAAGACCCGGTAAGAAAAAAGGTGATCCAGTTGTGGTCGATATAAGAGGGCTGAAATATTTGCCAAATGGTTCTATTTTATACAAATTGCGTCATAATGACGAATGGGCCATCCTACCACAGCAACGAGCTACTCGTGGAAGTTTACTACCAAAACAAATATATCAACGGCCCCTCAAAATCACAGAATGCAAATATAAACATTTGCAAGAATTGAATAGTGTGATTGATAAAGATTATCATCCATTTTATGACTCAATTTCATTTAACCCAGGAACGTAAAATGAATAAATTATAATTTGGTTGAGTACCTAACGTACAAGACTTTGTCACACTGATAATATTTTGGGTATTTTATTACATAATTGATTTAATAAACACGAACGAATAATAGTAATAGTTTTATTTTCATCAATAAATCATATGCTTTAAAAACCATTTATGTGGCAAAAAGATGCAATTTTTAATTTACTATGTGAAGAAAAAAAATTATATTATTGAGTCATATAGATGCAAAGGCAGCATCATCCAATTTTTTAATGATAGCAACTTTGAATGCAGTCTGACAGTGTAAAATCAGCTTAATTGCTTGATATATGAGGGGTACAAAAGCAAAGCCACCACTGTCCATTTTTTATCAAAACGTAACTAATGATGCCATCTATTAGATCTTTTTGTAAACTTTAATAACATTCTGATGATTTCAAAGCAATGTTCCCACTGTCCCGTAGAAAAACACGTTTTAAAACTATGTTATGGTGCAAAAACGCTACTGTCCATAAACATTCAATTACAAGAACGCCATTGTCCACATCAGCCAATTACAAGGCGCTAACATTTCGATAAACAATATGGCCGCTGATGAGTTTTGTATGACAAATCGCTGCTGTATTTTATTGAGTTTAAAGCTTAATTAATTGGAAAAACGAAATGCATATTTTAAAGACGAAAGCGTTTTATCGCTTACTAAAGGAAGTAACGGAAGACATGGTTGTCTTCTCGTTTGACTGCCAGAAAAACCAAGTCTTGCCAAAAATACCCGATCAGGCAGCTTACTACAGCCGCCAACTGTACATATACAATTTTGCAATCGTTAAATCAGTACCTGAGAATACTTTAGGTAAAGAAACTGTCACATTATACACTTGGACAGAAGACGAGCACCGTAAAGGAGCAAATGAGATTGCATCTGCAGTGTACTATAGACTACAGACTACAATTTTTAGTCAAAATATTAATACCATAAGATTGGTAGCTGATGGGTGTGGTGCACGAAACAAAAAATCCATTATGGTTGGTATGTGTGCCACCTGGCTAAGTCGAGCACCGCCCCATATTAAAAATATTGAATTGATTTTTCCTATACCAGGACACTCTTTTATTCCACCTGACAGAGTATTCGGCCTTCTAGAAAAAGAAATAAAGCACATGGAGAACATAGTACAGCCAGAGGAGTATATTGAAGTCTATAAAATTTAGGACTGTTATCCATTTTGATAATGTTATGGACTGGAAATCAGCTTTAAATGGTGTGATACGTCCTCCAGCGAATTGGCATTTTCAATTCGCTTGAGGAGAAATAGCAGCAATAATGTCTTTGTACAAGGTGAACCAAATTATAATGTTGAAGCAGGCTGTTACAAGTCCATTTTAAAAAGAGGAAAGTAATTTTTGGAAGTCAGACCCAATCAAATAAATAAACATAATGTATTAGTCAAACAAGCAAAACTGCATTTTTTTTTTTTTTTTTTTACTGATGGGAAATCATCAAATGACTTCTCCCGCTCTGGGTGGAGTGGGAGGGAGTGTCAGACTCTTACTGACTAAAACCCATCCATGTTCCTTCATTGCCCTTTGTGTTCCAGGGCCACGGTATCTCTTTCGAACAGTCCCGCAGCCCCGGCAGGCATCGGCCCTTGCGGGCCCCTTCCTGGTTGCTGACATCTCTTTGAGGCGCGCGTGGAACACGAACGCGCCGTCGACACGGCCTGTCGTCATAAGACGGACGGACGGTGAGCTAACCCATTACTCACCGTCCACAGGCCCGCGCCTACGGTGGCCGGGAGCCACCACGTGGCCCCCGACGCCCGGTGCTTCGCCCGCGGCGGCTGGGACGTGAGATTCTCTCCCTCTCACGTCCCGCCACCTCCTTCGCTAGCATGACTGCTTCGCAGAAGGAGGTGACGGCTTCCCATTCCCTCTCGCTCCGGACCATGGCCTGAACCAGGGCTGGGAGCGAGAGGTCGCCGCCGCCGATCGCCGCTACGAGGACACGGCGGAGCTCCGCCCAAGCGGGGCAGACCTCCACGGTGTGCGCCACCGTGTCCTCCGGACGATCCTCACAATGATAACACCCGGGCGTTTCCTCCCGCCCGATTCGGTGCAGGAACCTCCCGAAACAACCGTGTCCGGTGAGGACCTGCGTCAGGCGGAAGGTGAGGGCGCCGTGGCGCCTCTCTAGCCACTCCTCAAAGAGGGGACTTATCGCCACTATTGTGGCGTGCCCTAGCAAAACTGCATGACGTGGATAATCAATTGAATTTAAACACAATGGCTGAGAATGGAAAGATAGGAGTGATTTAAGCTATTACAAACAGGCGATGACCAGATCAGTTGAAATGAGAACTGAATGAATTGAAGAATATGAGCAAAAAATGTGCGAAATTGCGGTCCCAGAGTCGGAAATGAGTATTTAAATAAGCAGATTAAAGTGGTATTGTTTTTTTTTTAAAATAAAAACTATTTCATTTTCAAACGTTTTTTTTAAAATCTAAATAATGGCAAACATGAGCTCCTACATGACGTCATGGGTTGGCGCCAAAAAACTTTCAAAACGTTAACAACGTTTTGAAGACCGTTTAGGTTGCACAAAGTGGGCAAGTCATAATGAACGGGCAAACATGTCAAGAGAGCAATATAAATTGGACAGTGAGCTTAATGAAACTGATACTGTTGTATATTCTGCCGACTTACAAAAAGTTATCATGCTGCCCAGGATAGATATGTTCAAAACTACTATTTTTACCCATAGGATAGTGGTTTACAACGAAAGTTTCGTGCCGACTGGTCAAGGCCGAAAAGGTTTGAGTGTTTTTCCTGTACTATGGTATGAAGGGTTGCTTGGACGCTCCAAAGCCGAAATAATAAGTGCATACTACCATTTTTTAATTTTTCATCGAGATAAAAAGAAGATCATACTGTGGGTTGACAATTGTTCATCCCAGAACAAAAATTGGACTTTTTTTCTTTTTTTAATATGCGTTGTGAATTCAAATGACATCAACGCCGACAAGATTGTGATAAAATATTTCGAACCAGGCCACACCTTTATGTCGGCCGACAGTTTCCACCATAGGGTGGAGTTGTCGATGAAACGCATGAAAAACAAAATTTATGATTTTTCTGATTTTTCTCAGGCAGTTAGTACTGCAGGAAAAAACGTAAAACCTAAAGAGATAACTCTACAAGATTTTTATGACTGGGAAGATTACACGACACAGTATAAACTGTCTCGAATTACACCGCGTCCATATATTAATGAAATGGTCGAAGTAGAAGTCAATAGAGGCAGTTTTGATTTGACATACAGAACTGGACTCAATAAAGACCCTATCACTGCGAGCATAATCGGAAATAAAATTATGAAAACTAAAGTTTTGCCACCACCGAAGAAGAAAATTGCAGCGGAAGGCATTTCTAAAAGCAAAAAAGACAATATTTTGAAACCTTTTCAAAATATTATACCTCAAAATAGAATGTCCTTTTGGAGAGAACTGCTTACTTTTGACTAGATTTTATTCATAGAATCCGTTTTTTCTTCAAATATTTTTTTATGCCATTATAAATTTGATTAATAAAAGACTTTAAAAAATTATTTTGATTGTTTTTTTCCTTTAAAAAAATACATATTTTATTCGATAGAAAATTCATATTTTTTTGTATACATACATGTAGGAGAAGAGGTAACGAAAAAGCGGTAACTCAAATTTTAATTTTATAATTACTAAGCGGTGTAGCAGTATCTCATGAAAAAGGTATATCCACATACATTTTTGATATTTTAACTATTGTGGTAACAAATAGATCCAATATAATATATAAATTCTATTTAATAAGCAAAAAAGTCAATATATAAAGTAAAAAAAAACGATATTTACATATCTCCAATTATCTCGAAACTCGCTTTCATTGAGATACCGCTTTTGCGCTTAGTAGGGCAGCGTACACGTTCAACTTGGAAATATACGCAGGCCAACAACCTGAAGGACCGTTCCGCTTGAGTAATGAACGATGCGACGTAGTTATGAGAGTGGTACGTCCAGTTCTTGGCAGACACATCAACATAACCATGGACAATTGGTTTTCTTCTCTGCAAGTTGCTAAACATATGTTTGAAAATGGAACCACCATCGTTGGTACTGTACGGAAGGACAAAAGAGAAGTACCACGTCGAGAGGCGAGAGGAAATCCAATATATTCATCAAAATTTGGTTTCCACCCACCATGTACATAGGTGTCTTACAAGGCAAAACCTAACAAAGTAGTAATTTTGATGTCAACAATGCGCAACGACGCAGCAATCGATGCCGATACAGGTGACAAACAAAAACCAGAAATAATATCATACTACAATCGCACTAAAAATGGTGTGGATCTAGTAGATAAAATGTGCTCACTTTATGACGTCTCCAGGAATTCAAGAAGATGGCCTGTTACAGTCTTCTATGACCTGATCAACCTAAGTGCCCTCAACGCACTATGCATAGCTGCATACATTCGGCAAATAAAAATTTTGAATTTGTTCGACGCCGTGATTTCCTCATTGAATTGGCTCTAGCTTGGATGAAACCCCTGGCTCAGCAAAGACTGGACAAAAAAACGTTGCCAAGAAGTCTGTCTTTCAAAATAAAGGATTTTCTGGGTCTTCCGCAACAAGAAAACCAGCCATCGACACCAGGACCGATACGGAGGAATTACGTTGATCGTTGCCATGACTGCGGTAGAGCTCGCAATAGAAGCACTCGAAAGATGTGCAACACATGCAGAAAGTTTATATGTCCTGACCATTCCAAGATAGTGTGCTTGTCTTGTTCACAAAATAGCAGTTAGATTACAATAATAATATATAGTTTTTCTTTTATCTCATCTAATGTAAACTTTGTGATATTTTGTTAAAAAAAGAGGCATTTTATGTTTTAGTTGATTTTTTGAGCATAGAAGTTATGTAATTATGTTTTGTTGAATATTTTTAATAGAAAACACTTAGATATTAAGATTTAAAAACAAATAAACAGGTATTTTGAATGTATTGTCTACTTTCTTTTGTCATAATTATTGTATACCCATGTAGACCACGCGACCAAACAAGTCACTTTTGGGTACGCGACCGCTGTAGGGTTAAGGACTACTACTTGGGAGGACTTACCAGGAAACATCGCCAGACGTCAAGACGATTTCAGAGGCGAGAACTTACGCGATATAGTAGAGTTATACACTCAGGCTCTCGAAAAAAAAAAGCTGCTGGATTTTGAAAAAAATGATGAAATAAGTCCGGACGAACTTCATAATTGGATCGGTATAAGTCACCAGCAATTCTATAGCATATTAGAAGAAACCTTTTCTTTACAAGAACGATCCAACAGAAACACAATCTTGGGTATCTATTTATCTAAACTGAGAAGCGGTGCACCTTAGCGAAGACTGGAGACGGTTTTTGGCCTATCCAAGTCAGCAATATGTCAAAAAATGAAACAAGCAAGAGAATGTCTCAATAATGACTATGTTCCACGCCATCTTGGATTTGACCATATTACCCGAAATGAAGTTATAGCAAGAAATAGAATTATACCTAATTATATTTTTGGAACTGAAGATCATACAAAAGCCATTGTTATTATGGATGGGACATATTTATACATACAAAAGAGCTCAAACTTCTTATTTCAGAGATTGAGTTACAGTTTACATAAATATTCCAATCTAGTAAAGCCATTTATGCTTGTATGTTGCGACTAGCTGTTCCCCGCGACCTTCGTCCGCGTAAAATTATTAAAAATACAATTTAAAAATACACTACAAAATACAATTTTCCCCGTTTTTGCAACATTTTTCATTGCTGCTCCGCTCCTTTTGGTTTTCCCCTCCCGCACGCGCACCCCTCCCTAGTGACGCCCACTTCGCAACGGGCCGTGCAGCAGAAATCGTAATATTTTAATTTCGCCATAACTTCAAAACCAAACGTCCAATTTTAATCATTTAAAGACCAAATATTATCTACATAAACTGTACTTAGTGATGAAATAATTTATTTGGATAAGGATTATAGCATGATTAAAATAAATGCGTTTAAATGTAGTCCAAAAAAAAATCAAGATAAAAAAATGGTTGTTGTGCCTCAGTCGACATAGATAGGTATAGTGTGTTGCGGACTTTTTTGTAGATATTTATAAGATCTACAATTAATTAGAACATTTTATGGTTCTATCTTTTATAGTTTAGGCAGCGTACGCAAAATAAGTAACTTTTCTGGTTGATTTTTTACACCTTGTGTCCGAAAAACCCAAATATCTTACGGAACCCTATTTTTTTCAAAAATAAAATTTAGCCTATGTTACTCGTGGATAATGTAGCTTTCGAATGGTGAAAGAATTTTTAAAATCGGTTCAGTAGTTTTTGAGCCTATTCATTACAAACAAACAAACAAAGTTTTCCTCTTTATAATATTAGTGTAGATGGATATATAATAGAAGTGACAGGACCTTATAATGCTAGAACGTCCGATGCAACAATATTGAAACAGATGTTGGATAATCACAGCGAACCTATAGCTGGGTACTCACTTAGCAGCGTAGCACGTAACGTATCAAATACGGTATCAAGTGAGTACGTAGGCACGAGCCCGCTAGTGGTCATACAGGTTGATACCGTATCTGATACGTTACGTGCTACGCTGCTAAGTGAGTACCCAGGTTTTGGAAGAAGCTCCGATAAGATGGTTTTTTGAACCCGACGACGTCATCGTTTTAGATAGGGGGTTTCGGGACGCTCTGCCAGATGCAGAGGAATGTGGATTCAGGGTCTACACGCCACAGACATTAAGTAGACATGAAAGTCAGCTGAGCACTGAAGCTGCTAATAAGTCGAGACTAGTGACGCTAGTTCGATGGGTGGTAGAAACAATAAACGGACGAATGAAACGTGATTTTAAAATATTTAGAAATAAATATTTTAATAACATTAAAACAACGTCATATTAAGCAACAACTTGACGTAAACTTATTTTATTATTGTTTTAAACGATTTTTTTTTCTTATTTTATTTTGCTCCTAGCTCTTATACTATAACGATTTCAGGGTTGCCCCCTTGGTAACATTATATTATATTTCAATGTCAATCCACTGGTATACATTTCATTCCTGTCGATTCTGGGTTTTCGGTCCATACATTTTTGGACATGTCCTTTCCCTACCAAATAAATAACATTTTCAGGTCAATTTCTGCGTTTTTTGTTTTGCATTTTCTTATTTTAATAAAATAAACATAATAATATTAACGTTTTTTATTTTTCCATAATTTGGCGCTGTCCACCACAGCGGACATGCAAATCTACGCGTTCATCGTTAAGTTATTGGTAATGTCCGCTGTGACGGACATGACTTTTCCCAACAGTGGGCAACTCAGGATTTATTTCAACATTTTTTCGGGGCTCTTTAGCACACCCCCAAAGGCCTCCAATAATTAAATTTATGTATTTCTTACTTTTTTTTCGTTGCCAAATTAAGGGTTAACTAGTATTGAACTTCTTATGTATGGAAAAAAATGGATTAGACGTCTGTTGTCTGCTTTTCAGTGCCAAAAAGATCTCAGTCAAGTCTGCTAATCCATTTTTCTTGAACTATAATACACGTTCCATAAGAAGATACCGATAGTTACTTGTGAACAGGTTTAAACAGGTAAGTAAAAGGCTTTTTGTCAGTGTTTTCTCTTTGAACGACCTACTCTTTCAAAAGGATTTACAAACTAAAAGGCTTACACATCTTTAAAACTGGTGACTCTCGCTACTTTTTTATAGAGAATGTAGGTACGTATGTAAAGTATTATCTCATAGGTATCTACTTATTTTCTATTTTGTCATATCTAGAATCTATTTTTATTTGCACATAAAAACATTGACTGGAACAGTCTACGCAGCATAGCCACGAGAGTGAGGCAGACGTAATATACCTACGCTATGGGTGCGAGTGAGTGAGAGAGATATATGCCGCTCTCCCTCGCATTGTATTTTATTCTACCTGCTATGCTCACCGACCCCTTCCCGCTTTCCCTAAACGCTCTAGCTAGATAGGTAGGTCGATCCTCACAAACTACAGTTTACTTCCCTTAAATACCTACTGTTAGATGAAGAAAATCGATCTACGTATTACCACACTAGTTGTCGAGCGTTATCGGAACATCTCTATGACGTTTGACAGTAGTCTGTGGTAGTCGAAGAGTTGGTGTTCCCGCGCTTTATGAACGTTGAGCTAAGGAAATCGATTTAAGTATTGATTTGCCTTTAATACTACTTATTATAATATTATTTATTTCAGGTTGTGTTCGATGGTAGACAGAAGGTGTGCCATCGTTGCTGGCAAAGGGCCGAAAATGCGACTCGGCCTCAACCTGAACTGCCACCGCAACAGCAACCGCAACAAAATGATGTGCTTCATGTACCGGACTACAAGAGAGCGCCAAACACAGCAACGCATTGTGTATTTCGAGGCTGTCACAATACAACTCGCTGTCGAATCCCGGAAGTTGTGAAAGTTCATGTTTTATTGGAACATAAACTGTATATTCCCGAGAGCGCTAGAGTATGTAACGAACACCTGCACGGGAATAATTGGGAAGATCTACCTGATTTTTGTAACACCTCTCATGACTTTACGGCCGCGCATTTCAGTGATGTATGTGATATTCTTAGGAATGCTTTAAAAAATGGACGTCGATTGATATTTGATGAATTACAAGGTATGAACGAGGAAGAAATGCATTTTTGGACTGGACGTACTCATGAGCAGTTCAATACTGTTTTATCACAGACGCCTTCATTAAGTCAAAGGTGTTCAGATCCCAGAACGGCTTTGGGCATTCTTCTTACTAAACTACGAACAGGCGAACCCGACGACAGACTTGCAACGTTGTTCTCTATGTCGCGAAGAAAACTGGAACGCATTTTGGCCATCACTCGAGAGTGTCTCAGCAATGATTATGTGGAACATCATTTGGGATTTCAACATTTAAACAGAAACGACATTTTGAATAGAAACCTCAGGATCCCAAAACATCTTTTCGGGAATGAGGAAAATACAAAAGCGATAATTATTTGTGATGGAACGTACATTTACATCCATAAAAGCAGCAACTTCCTTTTCCAAAGGCTATCTTATAGCTTACATAAATTCCAAAACCTTTTAAAGCCGTTTCTGATTGTAACATCGGATGGTTACATAATTGATGTGATAGGACCATTCGCAGCCACAAAAACAGATGCTGATATAATGAGCGAGATCATGAATAATGATCAACACCCACTTCACACATTACTGCAGCCGAATGACGTTTTTATTTTAGACCGCGGCTTCCGCGATAGTTTAAGTCACATCGAAAGTCGTGGATATGTCCATCATGTACCACCAACGAAAAACCGAGAAGATACGCAGCTCACTACCGATCAAGCAAACGATTCAAGACTTGTAACAATATGTCGTTGGGTAGTGGAGGTGGTAAATGGGCGATTCAAGGTCGAATTCAAACTGTTCAGACAAAATTATTTTAATAATGCACTGCTTCACATGTTCTGTGACTTAAAAATAGCAGCTGCCATAACAAACCACTTCCACATCCCAATCACGGACAGTCCACATGCAGAAGGTTTTAATGAACGTATAACACAAAAATTGCACACACCGAACATTTTATATAATTACGTAGAAGCTAAACGTTTAAATCACAGAAGAGCTGATTTCCAAAGAATAGCAGCCAATGATGTCGAAGGATTTCCTCGATTAAGCGAAGAAGATGTAATATTGCTGTCCTTAGGAACTTATCAGCTCAAACTTGCAAAATCATATACCAGTGAGCACTTACATAATGGACTCTATACTATTGAAACATATAGGGAAGGTGCCTTAGATGACATAGAAGAATATGGCATACTAGAAAATACGTGGCTTTTGCGAGGCTGCATTCAGTCTCGACTCGACACGTTAGAGCAAAGCAATACTTTTGTTATGTATTAATTAACTCCGGAAATAATACAATTATCCAACATTATTGTACATGCTTGACAGGTCGGCGCACTGTAGGCTCTTGTGCGCATATTATTTCAATTATATGGTACCTAGCATATACTAGACATCAAGGTTTTACAGAACCCGCAATTTTTTTGAATAATGTAATTATTGACGATGTTTAGTTGTTTAAGTACCTATTGTAATGAAGTAAGTATGTGTAAAATAAAAATATACCTACTAAAATGAGCTGTTTTATTTTAACCAAAATGTAATGAAAGTAGAATTGATGGTGAAAGGGTTGAGCAGGTGGTTTGTATGTAGTGCTGTGTTGGTTCCTACTTTGACTTATGGGAGTGGAAGTTGCGTATAGGATCCACAGTTTCTGTCTACCCCTCTGAGAGACAGGCGTGATGCATATGGATGTATGTAAAGAAAGTAATAAAAATGTACTTATTCTCCACGTTCGAGCAAAAACTAAATAACCGTAACACATTATGGTAAATTCCAACACATCATTAAAAGCTCACGGTCGCCATCTTGATTTTTTTCACATTTTATGTACCCTATAATATTAAAAAGATTTATACCTTTCATTTAAGATCTCAATCATTAAAATCGGTTCAGCCGTTTGAAAAATATATCAAAAATACTTAAGAGATTTAATCACAAAATGATTTAATATTCAAGGTACTTGTACTCCGATCGGACAACATATCAGGACAAGCGCCACACCTATTCGTGTTCTATGAGATTATACCTTTCTAATGATATACTATTTATACCTATTGGGTCCAGGACCAGAGTCCATACATTTGTGCCCGAAGTCCTTTGATTATGTTCTATTATGGTTTTTTGTTTAACTCTATAGAACTCCTACGCTCTATGTTTTTATTTAATGTTTTTAATTATCTTTCATTAAAAAGTAATTTAAACAAAATTTAACGGACTTCAAAACACAAACGAAACAACTGAAAAGGGATAAATAATAACTTAGATACATAAATATTTAAAATCATAAAGCGTGGGTTTCTTCATAATCGGATATGAGCAATATTTCTTTTGAGGTTGATGCCAACCGCAACATTAGGAAGAAAGGACTCGGTAATGAGGGTTGATTCGAGTCCAGCTGGAATTCAAATACTGACTCAAGTCCAGCCGGACTCGAGTCAGTATTCGAATACCAAACATAGAATTCGAGTAGGGAATCGAGTCATGATTCGAATACCGTATAAACTGACTTGAGTCAACTCGATCCACCAAAACGGCGACTGGGCACATCACTACACTACACTAACAACTTTATTTGACCCACTCCTACTCCATGGACAGTGGTGCCTTTGCTTTTATACCCCTCATATGAGCTATGGATTTCAAAGAAGAAGCAAAACCACAAAGAAAATATGGACCACCTAGTTGTGCAGTTTTTACAATCAAAGTTTCCGAAAACCTGTACCCAAATAACAAAGGAAAATTTAGCAACACTTCTTATAAGTTCTGCAGTGTTAGAGACATCATTTTCTACGTTTTAGTGTGTTAAAACTTAGATGAGAGCAACCATGTCTGACAAGAGGCTGACAGGCTCTCTAAATATTAATCCAGACCCCAGATATCTCAAACATTATCACCGGATTTGCCGATAATAATAGAAGATTTCCATTTGTTTTAAGATTTCACTCATAACTATTTCTATTTACTACTTAAAGTTGACGGCTACGACCCGCTCCCTCAAAGACATTGGACAACATCTAGTTTTAAGTCCCAACCTAAGACGACCCACTGACCAGATCATTTTCAGTAATCACCACCCAAACTAGCATGAGCATGTTACAGAGCCATCAAAGATTCGTGTGGGTCAAGTTTTTAGGACTTCAGATCAAACCTGAGATATACCAATGTTACATTGTCAAGTCATATGATCTCTTTTTAAGTATTACTTTATACTGAGTATCATTTTAATATATTTCACCGACACGGTCTAAGAAGAAATCGCCGAAAGCTTCGACTGAAAATAGTCCAAGGCCGTAGCTTTTGTAAGACATTTCTTACGATACGAAAATCACACAAAACCAAGGCTCGATATAATTCTAACAAATTGGAGTTTCCTTTAAACGAGAGTATTTTTAATTTTCTATGGAGTATGGACTATAAAAATTAAGTTATTAACTAACGACAACAAGTCAACAACAAGAAGACAAGAAGCGACAAAGACAAAACAAAACAATTTAATGATTGGCCGAACGAACCAAAGACTAGAAAAATCAAGATTTCAAGAATGAAGTTTAGTGAACTCTGCAATATATAGGGTTACCAACTCTCAAAAATATTTACCCCAGAAGTTAAACTCAATTTCCTCTAAAATCACCACAGTAACTTGAAATCCCCCTAAAAAAATAAGTACACTTTCTGTTTTGTAATTCTTCATGTATAAATTATTCGCGTTACAATACTTGATTTTAGGGAACATTTATATTTAGCGGTTTATATGACACGTGAAATGATTATTGTAAATTATTCTGTGTTATCAGTATTTACTTCTGAATAACTTATTTAAATAAAGGTACAGTAAGTTAGTAAAACCGGTTTTTAGATGTATTATAAGTCATATAATTATGTTAAGTTGAAAATGTTCTAAAATCAATTTCTAAGTTTTTAAACTTCATCTTAATTGAGTAAAAATAGGGTACCTTACTAAAAGTTATTTATAATTTTAGAATAGATTTAATATTTTAATGGTGTTGAATATCCACTTTGATGCCTGCACTAAGAAGAGGACTAATATAGTATAATGTAGGCACCTCCTGTGGGCCAAAAAGTAACCTAATTTGTATTTAAGACAATGCCCAATTATGGCCCACATATTATATGGCACACGGACACATTTTGAAAGAAAATCAAAAAATATAAGTTTTTAAAGTAGGGATTATTCGTTTAAGTTCTATCTCTAAATAAGACGCCGTGATCATAACAAATAAATAAGTAATTTAACATTATCAATGCGAGTTTCACTTCCAGGCGAAGTTTAGGGTTGCCATTATAATTTTGTTCAATTTCATTTCATTTAATAAATATAATCGATTACGGATTAATCCAATCGATTAATTATTAATTAATTAATCCATATTAATTAATATGGATTAATTAATTCATTAAAAATGAACCTGTGTGCATAGTGGCGTGCAATCGAAGGACAAGACTGTTATCCAGCCGTAGAGTAAAAGAGGTTGATGATGATGATGAACAGTGTAGATACACTTCTGTCCTATTTCATGTACACTTAACACTTTCATCTTATTTAGCTTTGACTTTGCTGAGAAACTATATTGCGTAAAATAAAATATAAGATTAGTATAAAATAAAAAATACTTAAAACTAAAACCGTCAGCGAAAAAAAAAGCAACTTGTCGGCTAGGTACTATTTAAATTAAAACTTAAGTATTATAAGGTCTTGTAACGAAACCTACTCGATCTTTTAAGACAAAACTATTATGATCATAAACACCTCAGACCAGAGATCCTATAGTCTACACATACATAAACATAGAATGATTAAATCACTGTATCCTTTACGGCTTTGCCGTATTTAGATGAAAATTCATTTATTTCATTTATTTATTTATTCACAGGACATGTTTCCTTTGCCATTACAGATAATAAATCTAATGCGACAAAGTAACTTATATTATCCTTTATTAAATTGAATTTATTAAATTGATCGAGACCAACAATCGTTGCAAATAATCGATTTTATTTCTAAACTAGCTGGGCCCCGCGGTTTCACCCGCGTTTTTCTCGTCTCCGTGGAAATACCGAGATAAAATATTTGAACAGTTTTCATATCAGATCAGTATTTCCCGAGATTACCGCGTTCATAACTAACAACCAAACTTTTCAGCTTTATAATATTAGTAGTAGTAGTCTTGCTTGCATCAAGCGCGCGTGGATTTCCTTAGCAGAGTTATTTTAGAAATGTATTTATTATACTCTTCAAAGATCTTATACTTACAATCATCAACAAATATATTTCGAAAAAGATTATTACAGGATTTTATGTTGATAAAAAACTCTATGGCCCATAACTCATTAATAGGTACCAACTCTTAACATCTTACACACGTGATAACTTTTAAACGAAATATCCGATTGAGATGAAACAAAAAGTATTTTACTTCTACATAAATACTCTTGATAACATAATGCTTAATTTCGATAAAGATTAATATTACGATACATATTTAACGTAGTTTTTTTTTCTTCAGACGATTTAATAATTATTTTGAACACAAAATCGGTGATTGTGATTAAACCATGATAGCTAGATATATGTTCTCGCGGACTTTTTTGTAGGTCTTAATGGGATCTACAAACCCGTAGTACATTATTTTGTTCTATTGTCAATAGTTTTTGCAGCGCACGCAAAAATAGGTTTTCGATTTTACACCTTGTGTTACAAAATAGCAATTTTATTACGGATCCCTAATTTTGGAAAAAAGAAACATAGCCTATAGCCTTCCTCGATAAATGGACTACCCAACACTGAAAGAATCATTCAAATCGGACCAGTAGTTCCAGAGATTAGCGCGTTCAAACAAACAAACAAACAAACAAACAAACAAACAAACACTGCAGCTTTATAATATTAGTATAGATACGGCAACATTGTCCTTTGACAGATGCCATGGATTTGACAGTAAGCTGTAATCCCCCTCCTCGTTAGCGCGTTAGCTAATACTCGCTATCGTAGTTTTCTTTTGCCATGGTTTGTGCTCTTTTGCGACCTTTTTTACGACAATGGACTCCGATCAACCTCACCCGAATGACGACCCTCGCGCGTACTTGGGTCAGGCTCCACTTTGAATGACAACTCTGATGAGAATGTGGAAATTGTTGGCCCTACATCTAATGCCCTCGCACGTATTTACTACTCTCGCCCCGCTTTTACAATCCGCTCCGGCGCGCATATGGATCCGAGCAGCTCTGCTGTCTCGAGCGAGTCATCGCAGGGCTAACTGGCGGCGGCGCAAGCAACGTTCGCTGTGCGAATTGTAGAGTGGATATGAGGCGCTTGAGATCTCATCAATTAGAAATTGTCGAAGTACGATAAATTGTACATTAAACATTATGTACTTACCATTCAAAAGTGATTGCAAGTGTATAGAATACGTCTGTGCTTAAGAAAAAATAAATGTTATAAAATGAATTAAGACTGTTTTATTTCCAAATGGCGACTTATTTTCTTAACTGATAAGTACTAGAAGGTGATCATAATAACTTAAACTATAATTCCATAAACTATTTATCAGTGTTTACTGTAGGCCACGGTTGTTCTAATAAGTGGGCAATGTTCTTTATGTATAATACATTAAAATAATTCTAATGAAATAATGTTTGTGTACAGCATTATTATTAATGGTCTTTTTTTCAACACGTTTCACAAAACACATATACTAACATAATGTACAAAAGTGAAGATTGAGTAAAAGTCTAACAAATCTAATCTTTAATAAATCAAGCCTTTTCATTTGTAACTGTACAAGGATCTTTTCGCGCGTGGCTAAAATCAGAACTAACGATACCATTCCATAATTTCAGATTTTATTCACATTATTCACATAAAATAATCAATAAAAAAACTACTATTAATGCAAGAAAACAAACATTTTAGTACATCACAAGCTGTGTAAACACAATATTATATTAGAAATTATCTCTAGCATTCCATAATTGTGTAGGCGGCGGCGCCGCGCGGCGTCTCTCAATTCGCAGACGACTTCATTTTCGCTCTTCTTCAGTAAATCCCAGCATTATTATACACGTGCCATACTTCACCACGAACACAAATAACAATAAAACAACAAAAGACGTAGTGTTTACATTTGATACCGGTTTCGGTGTTCATCACTGAACTTGAAAAACACTACCTATGAGTAGTGTCTTTCACGAAAGCCACTTCAAACTAAGTGATCATCAATTTGAAAAATAAATAAATAATATTAATCGAGATAAATATTTAAAATAGACCGACGACACTATTGTTTTCATTACAATCTTTAACACTTAAAGCGACAAAAAAAAATCTAAAATGTTTTATTTCGCATAAACCCAGATGGGCATTTATAAAACGTCGACAAAAAGGTGCACGGTTCGGGTCAGTCGCCAACTCGCCAGTTCGCCACATTGACTGTCGAAAAATGTACTCTGTGCTGTCGACTGGCTGACATAGACGACGCACGACGGCTGTGTGTGTTTTTAAGATTATCTGTGGCATTCTGTGGCCTGTGGTTGGTTTGGTATTGGTAATGTCAGAATGTCTTTAATCTCGTAGTCTGGGCCAGGGTTGTTGCGAACATCAGCATCAGCATCAGCATCCGCTGATCTTCAGCATCATTTTCAACATCAGCATCAGCATCCGCATTGATCGATGCTGATTATTAATGCTGAAGTTCGAGTCGTGACATGACCGCAGAGAGGATTATATCACACGACATGTAGTTTTTGCCTGCGACTTTGACCAATTAAAAGATCGTCTGCGGGCATTGTGATTGCAAACAAACACAAACTTGTCTCATTACGTTAATTCGTCATTACGCGTGAAAGTTTTTGTTTTTTTCCGTAAACTGTCGAGTGTTATCGTTGAAAAGTGGAATATGGACGTATTTTAAATTAAGGAGTCAAGAAACTGCAAACTGCAACTTATGTAAAAAGGATTATTCACGCAAAGAGCGTACTACTACGGACTGATTTTACTTTTTCCCTGTTTTTTTAAGAAAATAATTAAAATCAGCATCAGCATCAGCATCCGCTGATGTCAATGATAAAAGATCAGCATCAGCATCAGCATCCGCTGATGTGAAAAAAATATGCATCAGCAACAACCCTGGTCTGGGCAATGTGATATTGATTGTTTAAATTTCATTTAATTGATTTGCCTAAGTTCTGTTAGCTTTCGCTTGTTTATACATTTATCAAACTGACCTGAATTGTCGCTTCGAGTTTTTGCTCGTTTCATCGTATATAAAATAAATCTCTGTAAAAAAAGTAACTAGAAAGTGTTTGAGATTCCTGTGTTAGGTTCATCAATAATTGTTGTGCTTTGGTTTTGTATGATTTTGGTATCGTAAGATATGTCTTTAAAATGTATCTTTGGGCCATATACTATTTTTATAGTAGGTTGGTAGGTTTTGGCTGTTTGTTCTTACACCTTGTCGTTGAAATAGCTTAAAATCTCATTCAGTACTAAAAAATACTCATTTAAGTGGGTGTTTCTCTACTAATTGGATACTGGGCCATATTACATTGCCCCAAGCTTATTTTTTGTTAAATATTAGCAAAATAAATTAATACAATGACAGCATTAAGATATGAAATATATGAGTCGTTTAAAAGCAAACTCAGCAACATCCATTTGCAACAAATCATGGCAAAACAAGAAATTGCTGTACAGTGCAAAATAAAGCTAAATTGCATCGAAACTCTGTTTAATATAATTAAATACATTACTGGGTATATATTGAAGGTATTTAATCAATCTTTACCTGGATAATATTTATTAAAAATACAAAACTTAAATGGATTTTGCTGTTTTTGTACTTGACATTTGGATCTTGCTGTATTTGAATTTCACTTCAAAGGATTTTGCTGTGTTTGCTCTAAACAACCTACAAGACGCCATTTTCATTACAGTTCACCTGTACCTATGCAATAATATTTTTGATACTTTTTGTGAGTATGCGCAGAAGTAAGGTTTTCAGAAAACAAAACAAAATAAGTTATTTAATAGATTTATTTTTTAATACAATCAAAAACTTACTGGTACCTTTGAAACTTACATTTATTTTTCATATTAGAAATAGGGTTTAAATGAAATTATTTATTGAAATGAAAATAAAATGACATAAAGAAACATGTAGGTAATTAAAGCTTTTACCACAAGAAACGCTAACAGATTTGTATTTTTTGCTTTTGTTTAAACATAAAAACCGGTAGGTGTTTCTTGTGGCTCACAAATCATTTCCGAGGAATCTTCCAAAGTATCTTCATTGATACTAATTGAATTAGATACTAACGGAACATAGAAATTTAATTGCTCGATTTCCCTCCAATTTTCCCCATAATGATTAGTCAGTAACTTGTTGACATCTATGGCCTTTGCGACACTGACTTCGTTCGTTGCGAAAATTTCTTGTGGATTGAGACTTGATGATAACACACCAGGTCGATTTACTGTTTTAAATACGCCATCATCGTGTTTGTAGTGGAGCATTCCTTTCACCAAAACATTTCCCTCCTTTTTAGATCTCTTTAATTCATATCTCTTGCAGCTTTTAAATTTAAAATGCCACCTGCCTACCGGCTTCAAATTAGTCCCAACAGCATCTTTCCAGTCATATATTTTACACTCATCACCTAACTTTATTACTGTAGCGAAATCTATAATAATCTCATGATACTCTTCCGGATTTGCTATAATCTCCCTTTTCCTAATTTCTTTCTCAATTCTTGCAAACACTCTATCAGGGGCCAGGGGGTATGAATGAATGTCCCACTATGGGGAATATAAGCTCTAAACTTTTTACTTGAGGAGTTTCCGACAGCCACTTTGCACACATTCCCAGAACAGTAGATTTTTGTTCTGGCCAGCACATCCATCGGCAATGAGGCGAACTGTCTTGATACCAGTTAAATTTGTATTTTGTAATCGATGGTAAATAGCCGATGAAATTTGATTTGATGCTTTGGGAAACAAGTTTTCCGACCAGCAATATGCAAATACATTTGAAGAATCCAGTTTACTTTTTGACGAACCTTGTACAATGGTAAAGTTAAAAAAAAATATTTGACGCGAATAATATGCTGATTGGTCTGGGGTTTTAGGTAAAGATAGATTTTTCTCGCAATCGAATGATAATGTAAGTAAGTCCGGTTTTTCCTCCTTTCCATAGCCAAAAAAAGCTTTAGCCTTTAATTTATGGATTCTATGTTTAATAATTAAATCGTTACGGATGTTAACAAGTTTCTCTGTTTTCATTTTTTCGGTAAACTGTAGGCAAATTGAGCAGACATCAGTACGAGGAGATCCGAAGCCCAAATTATAATGTCTGTTAAAGATATTGCGGAAATATGATGGCTTAACTTTTAACTCGCTGTCAGCCTGGGAATTATAGATTCGGTAAAGTTTGTTTATAAAACTCCGCTGATAAGTATAGCCTTTTTGTGTTTCCACGGCAATAATGGGGCTCTTCACAATGTAGTTTCTCTATAAAACTCATCACGGCACGTTTTTTTTCCACATTTTTATGGGAAACCCGGTCACCACCTCTTTTCTCATTGAGTAATGTTCCCTTTTCAAAGTATTCTTTAATTATAGTTTGGACTCTGTATTTTTTAATCTGAAGCACATTTAAAAAAAAAGTTTGACAAACAGGCAATCGCTTTTTCAGTGTGGTGCTGTACACGAAGTATGTTGTTTGAGAAGATTTCGGCGCGTACTTACTATTTTTTGGACGATGCCGTTTAACCGGTTTCACTGTACAGTGTTTTAATATAAATGCGTCTTGACTCCTTTTGTCTTTAAACTTATAAAATGTTTCAAAAAACGATTTTACATCCATCATCGAAAGTGATCTGCATTCAAACTTCTTCTTATGATTACACTAGCGGTCCGTCCCGGCTTCGCACGGGTGGACATTTATTTTCCCCTAATTACCCCCTCCCCCCGTAATTTTTCTAGTTATAAATATAGTCTATGTTACTCAGGGTGAATGTAGCTTTCTAATGGTGAAAAATTTTTTGAAATCGGCACAGTAGTTTTTGAGTTTATTCATTACAAACATACACACAAACACACAAAAATACAAATCTTTCCTCTTTATAATATATAATATATTGAATGAAATTATTTATAAGTATTTTTGAAAAGAACTTTTGATAATGAGTATCTAAATAGTTCCGAAATCAATTTTAATCTCGCGCGAGTGAGCCGCGCGGCAACCTGCTTCATAGATGTGCCCTGCGGTTTCGCCGTGCGAGTCGTGCGACACCATCATTCATTTTAATACCAATTACAATTTTAAATTCGTAATATCTTTTGAATGGATTGTCCGATTGGAATAAAATAAAAAGTAATATATAGCTATTGAAACAATCTTGCTCAATAAATAGTTTATTTGGATAAGGATTAGTATTTGACGATAATATTATGATCAATAAACATAGGCTCATAATTTTAATTACTTTTATTCTATGGAAAAGTGGTTATAATGGCTAAAATATAAATGTTTGGTTTATACTATCGCGGACTTTTTTGTGGGCATTATTGAGTTCTACAACTTTTCTATAGAAGTCAACCATACATCTCTAACCATTTAGGCAGCGTTCGCGAGAATCGTTAACGTACGGCAGTTTTTTCGACGCCTTACTCCACAATTTTCACTACCACGAAAAATCCTATCTATTTTCCGGGATAAAATATAGCCTATACGGATTCGGAAGAAACCCTCTAAGTAATGGTAAAAGAAATTTTGAAATCGGTCCAGTAGTTTTTGAGCCTATTCAATACAAACATACAAAAATACAAAAATACAAAGGTTTCCTCTTTATAATATTAGTATAGATAACGGCCTCACAGCAAGTGTTTTCGGAGAATACCTAAAACAATATCATAATGTACCTACTACATATTTTTTTACCTATTTTTTAGATAGGGTAAAACCAGGAGAGATGGACCACATTTTGTTCAACTTTAATATCTTTTTTATTTCTTAATAACTATTAAACAATTTAGTGATAAACTAACTAACTATTAATAGTCAACATTTTTTTATTTTAATATGACACGATTATAGCATCTTTATGGAAATATTGAAATATTAAAAAAAGTACCCTCGGTCCATCTCTCCCATACTATACGGGTGAGTCGGACCACCCAGTAAGGAGAGATGGTCCTAACAAAAATAATCATTAACACTTCCAAACAAAAAAATTAACATTCAAAACGAAATCAACAAGTAACATAAGCAATTAAATGAAAGTAAAATCTTCAGTTTTTCATCGTATTTCCGCATCGGTCGCACATATCGGGATAATTGGTGCAGCCTTCATGGGACCAGCGTTCACAGATAATGCACAGCAGCCATTCATCTTGACTCAGGGTTTCCTCATAGTTTTCACCACAGCCTGCACATTCGTTGTCATCCCACTCAGTCAATTCAGGACTATCACGCAGAGTTATAATCTCTTGTTCACTATCTTCATCAGAACTGTCTTCAATTTTTTGTTTTTTCTCTTTTATTTTCTTTCTTTGCAGAAATTTGTCTTTTAGTTCCCTTCTTTTTCCGTGTTACTTTAACAATCTGTTTAGTTTCAATAGAATTTTTTTTTCATTTTCCTTGATTGATTTTCTTTTAAATTCTGAATATTTTCAGTAGAGTTCAAAATTTCTGCTATTTTTCTTGACCTATGACGGACGTTTGCAGTTCTTTCTATGATAGGTATTGGAGAAAACACATCTAAAATCTTTCCAGGCGTTGTCTTTGGAGAAACAGCTTCACTAGTTGATGGTTTTTGAACGGTTGCTGGCTGTGAAAGGACTGATTCTTTAGTAGGTTGATCATGTTGAATTATAGCAGCAGTTTGTAGGTTATTGTCATGGTTTTGGTTACTTGGAGTTAAGAAAGCATAGTCTGGTATGGCGTTTGCATTAAACGGTATGATCCCAGTTGCTGAAAAACCTGATATTGCATTGCTCACTGAAGCTGATTTATTCCAAGCTGAAGCCAGAATTTTTCCAAACTGCAAGCGTGATAGTTTTCTTGATGGGTTAGCAGTAATGAATTTATTGCATTCGTCATAATAAAAGCATTTCAGGGACTTGAAAAACGTTCTATCAAGCGGCTGAAAGAAATGGGTTGTGTGACCTGTATCCACTACGGCACATTGAATGCCGTGTGCAAGGCACAATTGATGAAATGATTGCATTTGACGACCCATGCAAGTCATGACGCTTGCACCGTCTGTCACCACACCAGTTATATCATCTTCTAAAGATATATCGTATGAAGCTAATTTGACTTTTAAAATATTGAGACATCTTTCTGATGTTCCTCGCCCTGTAATTCTCGCTAATCCCAAATTTCTAAAGTAGTTTTGTCTTTAAAAGTTGGGCAATGAATGTTGACGTTTATATAGCGCCGATTGCGGGCTGATGTCCACTCATCAAGGGAGGCGGAAAATTTCTGTCCTTTTGCCTTTAACAATGACAACTCTCTTCTTAGTTCAGTTTTCAGCTGATCACTTTTTTCTACAACCATCTTCCTGATTGTGTTTGGAGATTTCGGCAAAACTTCGAATCCACTTTTTGTAAAAAGCTGACGCATAGATTCAGACTTGCAAAACACATTAAACGGGAGACCATCACACGCAGTCATTTTGGAAATCACAGTTTCCATACTATCTTCTTTAGTGTGATAATAATCATCAATTCTCCTTTTTTTTTGGCTTGGGCTGCTGTACTTGTTCTTGTACGGTAGTAGTAGGCGTTGGAATTGTGGAAGTAGAAGGCGTTGCAGCAGAAGCTGATGTTAGTAGTGTATTGTTTCTTCTTAGATCTAGATCAAATAAATTATATTAGTAAAAGCGTACGTGCACTAAATGATTTTTTTCCGAATTTCCAGGAACGTCAAAGTCAAAGCATTTATTTCAAATAGGCACATAAAAGGCTCTTTTGAACGTCAAAAATGATAGCCAAAAGGCAGTTCACACACAAACACATAAAGCAAGTTCAGTTTTATTTTTTATGTTCTGTCTGTTACATTTACATTACAAACCAATGTGGATCTCAATAATTTTAAAATACATTGTATTATATTTAAATAATGAAAGTAACTATGTCTATCTAACTGTGACTATAGTAAGTACTACGTATATAGGTAGGTATAATTAAAGTAAAAGTGAAGTGTCAGTCCGGTAACTAACCTGCACTTGGATGTTGTTTTTTCAAGTGATTGTGCAAACACGTAGTGGTGTTTGAACATTGGAGAATTCTATTGCACAATTTGCATTTTGCATGACTTCCATCCTCAGTCCGTAAGAACGAGTTCCAAACCGAAGACTTGTCAAGCGTACGTTTTGTGTACTCTTTGAAAACCAATTTGTTTTTATCCATGGTTAACTGAAAGGCAGTCTGCAACTAAATTGGACACCTGTAAAAACACGCATTTGGTGATCAGTCAGTGCATAGTGAAGTGATACTTTACACATCTTGGGTAAATTAGTTAATCCCGAATTTATTGACAAAACCTAACAGAGTTATTTGAGTACGTTCGATTTCGTTCTGGAAGTTCAGTTATAAGTAAATTTCGCGCGTATTATACCGTACCATACCTACTATTTACTAACAACCTCCCTTATAATTACTATAAACAATTAACATTAGTCTTATTGAGTCTGATTTGAAATGAAAAAATATTAAATAAAATGGGATTACTTTAGGTTAAATCATAAACACAAATTCATTTTAGTGTTAAATTGCACAGCATATTTTAACAAAAATTATACTTACATTTAATTGGGTAATCCGTATACACTTATGTTTATACCGTCAGCACAAAATAACAAAATGCACCACTCTATTGTAAAAAACTACGCGTCTGTTGTGCTGTACTTGTGATTGTGAAGTAAACTCAAAATGGCGGCTAGCGCCCGGCGAGTTGCAGTCAGCAGAAGAATGGAGGCCGTTGATTGGTCGAATGGCCGTCAATCCGAGCAGTGCCGATCTATTCAGAAATTTGACGACCACGCGTTAGATGTGGCGTTCGTAATTAACAATATAATGTTGTAACTTTAATAAAATTGCTGTGGTAATATTCGAATGTTCGAATATTTTATAATTTACTAGTCGAATACGAATTTCAAATGTAAATTCGAATAATTCGAATATTCGATTGCAATCCCTAGTTGCGATCTGTCCGGCGTTTTTCTACTGGTGCTTGGTCTAACAACGTCGCATAGAGTTATATATATATATTAGACTTATCAGGCGCACTTGAATCTGATTTTGAGTTGGAACTTACAACTAGCCCACTTTGCAAAAGCGTATTAGTTGAAGAAGGGCTTGTAGGTTCACAAAAATCTATTACGGATGCAGAAGAAGCATTTTCAAACTCAAATAGATCATTCATCGTTGCTAATGATGTTAATTCAAGGGACAGTGAAAATAAGTTTCTAGGTTCAACCGTATTTTGGTCAAAATTTTTAGTAAGTAGAGACATTGCCATTTTTCAACTTAAATAGTACAAATTGAACTTAGAACTAGCTTCTTTACTGCTATGTATTTTTTAATATAGTTTTTATTTCAACTTAAGACTAGCTTAGGCATAACATGGGCTAGCTCACCGTCCGTCTTATGACGACAGGCCGTGTGGACGGCGCGTTCGTGTTCCACGCGCGCCTCAAAGAGATGTCAGCAACCAGGAAGGGGCCCGCAAGGGCCGATGCCTGCCGGGGCTGCGGGACTGTTCGAAAGAGATACCGTAGCCCTAGAACACAAAGGGCAATGAAGGAACATGGATGGGTTTTAGTCAGTAAGAGTCGGACACTCCCTCCCACTCCACCCAGAGCGGGAGGAGTCATTTGATGATTTCCCAATTGTAAAAAAAGGCATAACATGACAAAGTATTTAATTAGCCAGACAGTCACTCAGTCGAAGAATCACTAATTGCACCATCTAGTTCGTTCCCCGCATTAGAGGAGACTTTGAGTTGTTGATAGAAAGGGTGAGATAGGTGGAACATATTCCAAAAGGCATAGAAGGTCTTTTTTTTTGTCATGGCTGATTTTTCTTCCCTCTGGAAATAAAATCTCTAGTTCAAAGTTTGAAGTATTTTGGGATGACCTCTTGCTGAAATTGACCTCCGTGAAAAAAACTTCTGGCTCGTTGGAGTATTTGAAGAACATCGAGAATGGATGGCTTGTATTGTACAAAATCCACTGTATTTTAGCCATTCAACTTTACTTCGATCAACGCCGATCTTCCTGTTTGTGATATTAGTTTCCAAGGCTTTGGTGGATATAAAATCGTCTCGTTTGATTTCCACATTTTCGAAAGGTTTCCTTTTTCTTGCTGCTAGGGAGAGCTCGGCCTTCAGCGTCATTAAATTTCGAGTATGAGCTCTCTCGACATGCACAAGCTCTAGGGCGTGTCGAGAGCGCTCCTTCTCGAGATTGAACTTGTGACGCGCTCTCGAGTCAGCGAGTGACAGGGCTGTCTCGTAGAGGCCCTGAAGGCACTCATGGTCTGTGGCCTTGCACCCTTTTCATATTGCCTGCCGCTTCCAGGGCGTCCTCCCCTTTTTGGAGGAGATCGTTGACTTCTCGCGTAGCCAGGTCCATCTCGACCCCTGTACCTCTTCTCGGCCGTTCGGTAGAGGAGGCTCGGCCTCCCACTTGTGGGGGCTTGGCTCTCTGAGGAGGCCACCGAGCTTTCCTCGTCCGAGATGATCTGGCGGGGGGGAGATGCCACACTGCTCCCAGTTTATAACAATTTCGGCGACCCTACGATCTTCTGTGTTTGTCTCGGGCATTGCTGGTACTGGCGGTGTCCTATTTTTTACGTCCGGCTCCGACGCAGCCTTTGGCACCTGTGGCGTCTGCGACGGACGCACCGACAGCTCCGAGACTACCGACTTAACCGTATTTTTCAGTACTTTTACCCTTAGGGATTTAGGGGCTTTCGCGACCTCCGTGGTCATTTTGCGGGAGGTGGTGGACGGTTTGGAAGACATTGTTAGATTTAGTGGGTACACTTGTGAATAATTTATAATACGCTAAAGTTAATTTTACAATAAATTTAATACAGTTAATAGTACAATTTATAAATATACCTGTTTTGTTTTTGTTACGTGAATTGTTTATTGATAGATGTTTTTTTTTTTCTTAATTTATGGACTCACGGATACTTCCGCTGGTGTTCTGCGTCTGCTGTCTGATGAGGAGCCCGATGGTATCAGAACTCGATGTTGTGAGCCCTGTGTGCGCTCTGATGGTGGTTCACAGTGGAATCTGTGGTGTCGCTGGATTACTGCTCGTGTGTGGTGCCGAATTTCAAGCCGAGATTCTGTTGGAACCAGATCAAAGAACTCTTCGAGCCCTTTCAAACAAGCCCAAACTCGGCTTCCTAGCTCCAATGGGTGCGGAGTTAGGCCGCGGGGGGTGAGGTAGCCCTGAGGGGGGTCGGGGGGAAAGGTTTCGTGGGGAGTCGAGGGGGTCGTCACGCTGATAACTGATTGCTTAGAGATTCCTCGGCCGGCTCCGGAGTCTTCAGTGTTGGCTGGCTGTACGTCACGCCTCGTGTCGGGAAAGTACTCGGAGAAAAGTAAGGTTGTTTTTACCCAAAAAACTACGTGTTTTCGTGATTTTCAGACCTTAATAACTCCCAAGTCCCGGCTCCGATTTTGATGATCCTGGTGTTGATGGATTTGCCCTTGCGGCGTCTCTCAGGAATAATGTTTGCAGCACAGCTCCACTGACCTTTTCCGCGTTATTCTCCTTTAAAGTTCTGGGATCCTGCTCCGCAACCCTTGAAGGTAGATACTTGCCCACACGTTTCCTGGTGAATCAAGACTGCACAATTCCACTGTGTAACTTTTTGGCGCACTTAACTCGACGCGTGTAATTTTAACGAATTTTTAAAGCGGAGCTGATGTTGTTGTGTCGAGGTTCGATCGGTTACTCACGTGGGTCACGATCGGTCACTCACGTGGGTCACGTGTATATTCAAAAAGTACCCTCTAAAATGCATTATAGAAAATGTAACTCGGAGAGTCAAAAATCTACTTAATACATTAAGAAAAAAAAGAACAATTTGTCTCACAGTGGTAATATAATTATAAAATCGAATACAGTTGCAAAATTATGTTGTTTACCTACATGTATTGATAATGAAATTAATATAGGGCATTATATTACGAATTAAATCGAGAAGTTAAGGCCAGAAGTCTGGCCTCATTGTTTGTTTCACTGGTTTGATCGCTATCGTCTGTCATATTTTGGAGGAGGTTCAGCATATCTTCAAAATATTTGTGGATTGGCTTTACTGCTTAAACCCTTGCACTCCACCTAGTTTCGGACTCTGATTTTTCAACCACAGGTACGCATTTTTTGTTTTTTTCCCAGCGTAGAGTAGAATGAGCATAGAACACGTAAACGGCTTCAATAGTTCCGTGACCATAACAGTGTCTTGCTTGGCTGCATGTACATCGACCAATTTGAGTGAATGATTATCGCAATTTATTTATTTAAACTTCATGTACAAAAGTGGTACATAGGCGGACTTAATGCCACAAGGCATTCTCTACCAGTCAACCTTTGGGTCAAATAGGACAGCAATACACAATTCTCAAATATTTCCAGATTATTCTTTTCGCTTATTCTTTGGTGAACTCCAGTTCGGTGCCCAGCCATCACAGCAGCGTTGTGACTGTGAATGACAATCCTATAGATCCATGTCGTCTTTTCCCAGCTGTTTAAGTATTTCCTCAACTAAATTTCCAGTGTCCTTTTGACTTATCTGAATGAAAGATGGAAAGGACTCTAACGCAGACAGATTTTTTCTCGAAATCAACTTCTACATATTCACTACTTCTAAAAAACTTTGGTGAACTGTGGTCGCCATGAGATGAATGAACTCATTTTAAACTTGAGGTGAAAAGTAAGACGTGATTCCGGGATTATTTTTTACATGAGTGAAATGGTTATTCATCATGTGGTCGAATGTGGCCAAGAGTTTAATTAATCCAAGTAAATTACCATCGTTACTGGATTCGGTCCCATCGCATGTAGGTACTGAGTGCCTCCCTGTGATCTCGTAATGCAAGATTTTGAGAAGCAAGAAATTTGATACAGTGAAGTATTATTTTTAATATGTTTCGCCATTTTTGTTTTCCCGTCTCGATCTGGGTATGAAGTTCAGAGTTAATGATCCCTTTATTAGCTGCAAAATTTCTCTCATTTCCTTCCACCTGGTGACACAGTCACGATGGTTCTTCGTATTTTCATGTTTAGTAAGCCTTTGAGGGTGCTTTCCAGTGGGTTTATTTATTTATTTAGGGAAAACAAACAATGGTACAATATATGTTACAGTAAGTTTTACAACGTATTAGAGGTAGGCTAATGTACAATCCACGACGTTTCCACATATAACTTAGGTTGAGATCGAGTAAGTAAGTTATAGATACAACAAACAACTAAACAGAACAGTATGGTGGTTGTTTGGGTTAGAACCAATAAAATTCAGTGGTTTAGCGCACGAAACAGTTTATTTGGCACACAACGACATATACAGTACTATGGGCTACACTTTTAGACTTTTGGCGGGAGAAAACGAGAGCTGCGGAAGATATTGGCGTAACGTGCTTTTGTATTCTTAGCGGGCGCGCGACTGGCCCGGGAGCGCGGGGGACGCCGCGGACGCGGCGTGCCAGCGGGGCGCATGCGCGGCCCTCACCCGGCGCTTGGTTAAGTCTGCGAACGCGCACCGTGCCGAGTAGGTATATAAACGCGCGTTATAACAGTTAATTTATTTTTATTGGTCTTGTATGTCATTTGCAAAATTCACGATATGGGTGATTTAAAATAAAACTAATTCAATGGAGTTTAATACATTTTTATTCATAACTTCACGCCAGTAACTCCTGAGAGTAAGGCAGAAGAGTACCTTACAATAAATTCACATTTCGCTAGATTATGTTAAGTCCCATGTAATTGGGTGAGTTTATGAGTTATTGCCTTCATTCGGGCAATAGACCAGTCTCCGTGGCAGCTCCTTAAAAAATCCTAAATGAAAATCACAATGTAGTTAGGTAGGTTTTCTTTTTCACTCTCCCATACGGCAAACAAGCAATATTTTTTTTTGGGTCACGTGTAACTGTCCTTCAACTTGGTAATACCAAGCATGTTTTTTGTTGAGTACTGCTTCATCAGTTTTGGTTTTTTGCCAGAAGTTAACTTTTTTTTTCAATTGCTGCTGCTAGGCCCATTTTGAGGGCTATCAAAGGACACTTTACTTCAACAACAGTATCTACTCCAATTAATCCATCAGGTGTTGTACCCAAGAAACATAATTCTTGGTCTATAAATAAACCACATGGTCTAATCGTTTTGCGCTCTTGTACCGCCAATTGTGCTAGTGCGGTTTTTTCATTTAGTTTGCCATGTCTAATAGATTCTACGTGGTCAATTTTATTTCGATAAAAAATATCTTTTACTAAATTAGCACATGGTGTATTAATACGCCTTTTTATAACCCTGCCGAAATTGGATGCAGTCAATAAAGATCTTTTCATCTCTAGCCATTCTCCGCTATCACTTTGTAAAATAGTTTTTCTTTCAATTGTTGCTCGTTCCAGATCAGACTTTTTAATTTTTTTCATTAACTCGTTTTTCATTTTGTCCAAAATTTCTACTGGCAAATCGGGCTTTTCACAGGACTGGCCATAATCCCTATCGTCTTGTTTTTTGCTGAAAACGAGCCTTCTTTTTCTTTTTATATATTTTTTACTAAGTAGTTTTTGTTTCTTCTTTCTTTCTTCCCACAGTTTCAGTTTGCCTCTTGGGCTCTTATTGGTAATTTTTTTATAAAGTTTCGAAAGTGCATTTTCTTCATTGAACGACATTGCAGACGCAATACATCGCGTCTGATATGAGTTTTTGAGGGAATAATTAACTCTCTTTCCTCCTACATATTTTGCGATGATGCTTTGATAGCGTTCTACAACGTTTACTGTCCACGTCATGAAGTAAACTTCGAGCATGGCCGGCAATACCTTGAATCATTATACTAATTCTCTGCCACAGAGAACTTAACTGAAAGTCATTTGGAACATCATTTTGCTCCAAATCTCCCGTTTTGTTGCAGAAACGTGTTTTGCATTCAAGGTGGTTTCCAAAAGCGTGATGATGTGGTTGTAAAATGTCCTCGAATAATTTTTGCTATTCTGGGCAGGGATCATTTTTATTCTTTTTAATTGTTTTAGTAATGCAGGATGTCATACTCAAAACTCGCGATGTGGTTAACAATTTTCTGTGACTTTTCAAATATTTGGTTTCAGTTTGAAGTGACATAATTTTTTTACAAATAATCCTTAGTAAATGGTTTCTACATTCAACTTTTTCGACGGTAATATTTGGATAGGGTCTTGCCTGCAAAATTTTGGAATAAGTATTTGAGTCACCATCAGATATAAGTCGTCCGTTAATCAGACCGTGGGTAGCTAATGACTGCTTAAAACCTTCCACTATAATTTCGCTCTCCATTCCTGTGGACGGGCCGGAATTGTTTTTAGAACAATGAAAAATGGAAATTGCAGTGACAACTTTCACGTCCTTCCAGGCCGTGACAGCTGTGTCACTGTGCAATGGCAACTTATCCTTTGCCCAACGTTCATGGCACGTTCATTGGCACATTTTTATTACTTCGGGCACATGTTGCCTACGCCTATTGAGCGTGCCAAGAACGTCAGTGTGCCACTGTTTGAGATATCTGGTGAGGAGTAACTGATTATACCAGTTATCCATAACTAGAAGAATGCAAACATCGAGGAACCCATCCATGAGTTTCAGGACTACCTTAGCGGTAGGTGACGTAAACCCATGAATGGGCCCTTCGTGCATCGAAGAGTTCTTGCCAGCATATATTATGCACTTGACCACATACCCCGTTGTGGATTCGCAGAGTTCGAACGTTTTTATACCAAAGCGGGCCGCCTTAGTTCGGATGCATTGCACCCAATTAAGACGACCTTTCCATAAGAGAAGTGACTCGTCAAGGCTCAACTCTCATTGACGTATACAGTCAATGAAATTTTTCGTTACAATGTTGCACAAGGGGTTCAATTTTAGCATTTTTTCTTGCATACGAGCGAACATCATGGGGAATATACTGGTTATCTACAAAATGTAAAAACCGTGATAACATTTGGTATCGGTTTCTGGACATGATCTCCCTGAAACTTGGCATCCCTAAAATACCAGTAGTCCAGAACTCTTTTATACTGCCGCGTGGATTCATAGCCATGAACATGAGTATGGCAAAGAATCTATATCACTCAGGCACCGTCGTTTCCGACCAACTCTCTAAATTTTTGGTAATACCCCCGCATTCCGATAGCTCCCCAATAACGAGCCACGCGTAGCGATTTGTCTCATTGGCTATGTGTTCCATGATATTTGCACCCCAAATGAGCATAAAAATTTCAAGACCATTTTGTGCAGTATGTGGTATTGTGCGTATGCAGGCCCAGGATCACGCGTATATTGTTCCTCTACGCTCGTGAATGAGTAAAAATCGGACATCCAACTGAATTCAGCGCTCGTGTTTTCCACCGCAGTAGTAACATTGTTGCCTCCAACAATATGGTCCTCGTCACCCGCTATTTCCGCGTGCTCATCATCTGTCAATATGAGCTCTTGTAGAGTATGTCCTACCGTTCTAAGGCGATCAGCATCGTCATACAACTCCCCTATGTTGTCATTATTATCATTCTCGCCATTGTCATCATCATTCTCGCTGCCTTCGAGTTCACTGCCGGAATCCCGCTCGAGACATGATGAAATAAATTCATCCGTCAGTGCACGACGACGTAAAAGACGACGAGATTGTGGGAAGACATAGACCCTGAGCCCGAAGCAACAGGACTTCTGTCTATCGGAGAAGCTGCCCTCGGCGAAGCTAGTATCGGCGCCATGGGCGGTTTCCAGGCCTACAAAAGAAAATATTTCAAGCACATTCCCAACACCTAAGCAGCATAGTAGCCCTGATCCTCGGCTAAAGTGGTGCATTGTTATGCAATAAAGCTGCAGCTGATATGTACCTAACATGATATTTGTAAGCAGTGCGTTAATTTTTACATATTAAACTATTTTGATTAGACTTGTACTTCACTGTTATATCACAAACAAAGAAAAAATCTATATAAGAGAAGCCGTGGACAACAAGAAAAAAAACACTTTATAGGTACATACTTCAACGCGACGGCCGACACGTTGCACCGATAAGGGGTCCCCATCGACGTGAATTGCTCCACTCGGAGTCATCGCCACTGGGTAGGCGACAGAAAACGCTATAGGGTTCGCCTCTTGATCACTCATTGCAAACTAAAATTAGAACATCTCATGTAAAAATTGTAACACCAACTTGAAAATGCTAACATAAAAGTATAGCACCGGCTCCCTGAGTAGCCGGCGGGTACCATCACAAAATTAAAAAAATAAACATGCTGTATTTGAAATTTCGACCAAATATGGCGGCGGCCAACGGCGGCACTGAACCCATCGTTGAATTATCAGTCAAAATATGTTTTACCTGAAGATGCCTGGTAAAATCGGTAAATAAATAAAAAGCCGTATACTTACAAGTCTTACTTGTAATTACGTAAACATGTTATATTGTTACTATACCGACACGGTTGATTTATTTACAAAGGGGAATGCCCACCGTTCATAGACACTTCGGCCACGGGTGCCCACATATAAAAGCATATGGAAATGATAATAGGCAATAAAAAGAATGAACTGTTTAAGGAATTGGTTTAAAAAAAGACCGGACTTTTAAGATATAAAGGTTTTTATTTTCACGTTTACAGTTTTTAACAATACGGTATTTTACGATCTTATACATCATTTGTATCATACACAATCAATAAATCATCAAGGAATTGAGCAGGAGGCAAAATATTAGTCTGATGCCGTGCCCAACCCAAATACCATATTACCGTCATAACATGGGCACAGCATCCTACCGTTCGACGGCCGACAATACAATTGCAACAATACATTTTGATTGCACTTCTACCAGACTCATTGCCACTAATTAATATATATATAAAATATACTTTACGACTGATGTGTCGACTTGCGATTCTAGCCCTAAGTAAAGAGCAGCTAGGACTTAAGTTAATTCCTTCCATAATGCTGCTCCTGTGGTTATTACATACTTCTATCCGGTAGCAACCATTAAATCTTATATGCTCACCATAATAGGAGCGAGCTTGCTTTAATTGGTATGTGCCACAAGCAATTAATATTAAGTCGCTATAAGTTAAAATAGGAAATTCCCTAACGTTTTCCGAATCTACATTTATATTTCTAGTCAAAAGTCTGCCCTAGCTCTATTTAGATTGCGTTCCATGACATACTCAGATAAACTGTTATTTGTTTCCATATTTTGAATAACTATTTCTAGTATTTGAGCCGCATCATCCCTATCCCTTATTTTTGTGTGGAATTTATTAATGAGAGCAGCAGCCACAGCAAAGTCCATCATCAAATGTGTAGAAGCCCTGTTAAAATAATTTTGCCGAAATATTTTAAATTGAGTTTTAAAAATGCCATTCACCACCTCTACTACCCATCGACACATAGTCACGGCTCTGGACTTATTAGCTTCTCTTGTCGTTAACTGAGATTCACCATCAGCTGGAGACAAAGGTACATGAACCTGATAACCACATCGACCTAATAGAGGCAATGAATCCCTAAAGCCTCTGTCTAGGATGAATACATCTCCAGATTCAAAAAATTGCCTCAATGAACTAGATTCATCACCAAATTCATTATTAATTATATCCGCATCTGAAGTTGTTGCAGGATACGGGCCCAGAATATCTATGATGTAACCATCACTACACACAAAAAGGAAAGGCTTTACAAGATTACGATATTTGTGTAATGAGTAAGATTTTTTCTGATACAAATAATTGAAACTTTTTTCTATGTATATATATGTACCATCGGCAATTATGATGGGCCTCCTATCTTCTCCCCCATAAAGTCCATTTGGAATAAGGAGATTTCTTTGAGCTATTTCTGCTCGGGATATATGATTTATGCCCACATTTAAAGGAACAAAATCCTGATTTATTATTTCGCGGGCCATATTCATGAGCCGCTCTAACGTGCTTCTTGGCACTTGCAATAATGCAGACATGCGTTCGTCACTATCTCCTGTTCTTAACTTCATCAAATATGCAGCAAGTGCAAAAGAACCCCTATGTTTACTTGACAGTCTCGGAACTTCAGAGAGTATTTGTTGGTATTGTGCCTTTGTTAAGCCTAGATAATAATGTACAGTATGATCAGGCATACTGTGAATATCTTCAAAGTCTATATGATGGTGCATATTATCTTTCAACAATGTAGCAAAATCTTCAATGTGTGCTGCACTAAATGTTTTAATAGGATTATATATTGATGTTAAAAGTAAATCCCAAGAGTTGCTATTTAAATGGTAGTTACAGATTCTACATTCTGCCGGTACATAATAATTATACTCGCAAAAAAGACGTACCCTCAATGCTGATGGAACAGTGAGTCGATTGGAATCATTACAACCAGGAAAAAAACATTGATTTTGCGTTAGTGGTGCTCTTACATAATTAGGTAGCAGTATACTGTCTGGTGTATCTAACCTTTGTTCTGGATGCAATACATTGCTCACATCAGACTGCAACGAGGTCAGACTAGATGATTCATTCAGAATAGATGGTTCCCGTTCTGCAGTTGAACGCGATACTGCTCTATCAGTCCTTCGCCAGCAATTATGACACACACGAGATGAGGAAGGCAACTGAAACAATATTAAAAACAAAAAATGAAGGCCAGGTGAATAAAATAAAAATAAAATAGATTTGTTTAGTTTAAATTCAAATCTAAATAAAATGCTTATCAAGTAAAACAATATTGCACAAAGGCACACACAATGCCTTGTATTAATTAATAATTAAGGACTGAAGGTCTACCAGCAGTCCAAAAACAATGAAAAATCAACTGTCTCATTTCTCGGTAGTTGATAAGTTAAAAATGCAAGCAACCTCGCAACCTCGCAACTAGGTACCTGGTGTTGGCCAGCTTATCTTATCAACATGGTATAAATAAGCTAGTATGTATGTCAAATATAGCTTGTGCAGATGTGAAAAAATAAAATAACTTCTTGGGTTGATATACAAACTGAGACACTATCAGATATCAACACCACTCTTCATAAATTAAAAACTGTTGCGCACTTACCCCACGTGGTGCAATCTGATGGGCAATCTCATTCCTTATGAGTTCCTCACGTGGAGAATCGGACCCGAACAATGTGTGTGATCTTATTCTCAAAAGTGACTTGCCACAGCTGATGCATGCATGTCCATGACCAACAGTTGGTGCATTTTGCTGTTCACTAGTTGGATGTCGTATTTGATTCCAGGCTGCAGTCCAACACGAGTGGCATACTACACTGTCACTCGAAACTTGTACCTATAATAGAAGCCATAATTATTATATTGATATTATTTTTTGTCAACTTAGTTATTAAAGCATTTCACAGATAAAAAAATGACACATAGTGACATGGATCAATTAGAATTACCTGCTGTGGTCGAACCCATTGTTGTACAAGATTTCGCACTTCTGCAATTTCCAACAAATGTCTTCGTATTTTCGTGACATTTAAACCACAATTGACACAGCGTAAATGTCCTCTTGAATGAGTTACTGGGGGCTGAGAAGAACTCTGGCCGGTGTGAAAGCTGGGGTCATCGTAATCAGTGGATATCGAGTCCAAGTTAGTGCAGGGGATATCGTAAGAAGCGGGAGCGGGATCCATGTTCAGGCCATGGTCAGTAGGGTGAGAAGAATTGTCGGAGTCCATTTAGAAAGCTTAGTCGTTGCTAATTACAAATCCGCAAGAAAACAAATAAAATAACACAAAAGCAAACGAATTCGACTCGTGGTTATTTCATTGTGATTACCGGTACTTGTGATTTCGCATGACAGTTGTCAGATTCGATGTTGCCACTTAATAAACATAAAATCGATAAATCGATATCGATTTTTTATTTGAATTTTAATTTCATAAAAAAAGTCTTTGTGGTGCTCTAAGTTCTACACGCCTTGTAAAATATATTTTCTTTTACTTATTTAAATTGTATTTTAGATGTTTTTGTTAAGCTCTAAAGAGTTCATGGAAAATCAACTAGCAATTCACTTGTTTCATTATCATAATTGTGTTTATAAATAGAATATCATAGATAAACATGATCATTTAAACTAATATTTACTTTTACAGACAAATTAACAATTATTTGTGTTCTAAATTCAAAAAACATCATAATAATTATTCTTCTTTCTTCTTCTTAGAAAGAAAAGATAAAAAAAAAGAAAGATAATAATTATTGAAAAATAATACGGGGTGTAAACAGACCCTTCACCAAGCCGTCAACCAAGCATTCTGTACATCAAACTAAGTAACTTTACGCAAAAATTATTGCTGGGAAACGACTTTTTTTTTAGGGTGAAAAATCACGTTTTATGGTAAAACTCAATGTAACGCACTCAAAACATTGTGCTGATGGATGGATTGAGTAGTACGAGAGTCGTAAAGGTGTCTAAAGTAAAAATCTTACATTAGAAACATATATTTAAAAAAAAACTTGTGAAAAAGTTGGAACTTTGACCCCCAATATCTCCGAAACTAGAAGGTTCCCAGGTATGGTCTAGAACAAAAAAATGTTCGCAATGACGGGGAGAACAAGGTCCTTTCGGCTTCGTTAAGGGTCTTTTTACACCCTTTATTAGCATTAGTTAAAATAATGACACCATAATAAATCGATCGACAAAAAGAGAATCGATTTTTTTTAACGCGATTAGTAATTGGCAACACTTTTGAATTTTTTCCACAAATTCCGGATTTACCTAATTTCATTTTTCATTTCGTTACTTTTTATTTGTGCAAAAATGTTGCAATCTTGTTTGGATAAATGAATCCCGCGATTAATAACCATAAATAAAGATGTTTTTTTCTAACAAACGCAAATTGTTGGGCGTTTCATGGCCAAAATTGGGCATTTCCCTTTCTTGAATCTACATTGATTTTAAACTAATATTTTGGTATATACAATGTCGCCCATGCGCATGTGACCGCTCGTAATTTTCTGAATATTCATGAAGAAATGTCGAAAATAAACTTCAAAAGGGGGGGGGTCTATCTGTAACATTTTTCATGTTATTCAATTTTAAATTTTTGAAGTAGAGTTTGTAGATTTGCTTTCTAATTTTGACACATCTCCGAAGTTTATGGGTCGATTTGGATTCTGTTTATTATTTCTAAAAGCTTATGAGTTATTTTAACAGGTTAATTAACATTTTAACTAAAAAATATCGACGACGAAAAAAAAACGGAATTGAAGTCTTTTTTAATCATTACTTGTAATCTACTACATAACAGCTACAAATTCACAGAACATGAAAAATGTTACAGATAGACCCCCCCTTTTGAAGTTTATTTTCGACATTTCTTCATGAATATTCAGAAAATTACGGGCGGTCACATGCGCATGGGCGACATTGTATAGACCAGTGGTTCTCAAACTTTTTAAATGACGGAACCCTTTTGGGAAGCAAAATACTTGATGGAACCCTACAATAAAACAATTGTTTTTATAAGTGTATTTTTTATTAATCAGCATAATAAAAGTACAATGTAACAGTTACTAATTATTATTTACTTCACCACTTGGCAAGGACAACAATAGAAAACATTAAAAAAGAAAAAATGTAACTAGTGGGAGGTATGAAACTGTTTTTTATTTTTCATCAATTGGTTGATATCAGGTTTGATGGAAGAAAGTTGGAGTCTCATATCAGCTTCGGCGTCCAGTCTATTGTGATATTTTGTTTTCGTGGCTGCGTAGGTAGAGAATCCTGTTTCGCACAAATATGTAGTTGGGAACGGGAGTAGAATATCCAGAGCCATTTGGCCAAGCATTGCATATTCATCTTGGATTCTGCACCAAAAATCATTGAGAGGCGTCGTTTTGAACAGTGACTCCATACTTGTGTCTGATGAGATGACATTTCTAAAAGAGATTCATATATCTCGTTTGATACGTTTTCAGGCTTTTCCAAGTTGGGTAAAAAAGGATTATGAATCCATGAATTCACTTTAATTTTTGTATTGTGTTCTTCGGGAAAATACTTTTCAAAAGATGCGCGCATCGAACTGAGATATTGGACCAATTCAAACACATCATCTTCAAACATTACTGAGTCGTTTTCGCTAACAAACTCACTGAGTAACGTAAAGCTTTCTATTTCTTTCTTACCAATGCAAATGATCCAAAAATCTAATTTTCTTTTAAAAGCAGTTATTTTATTATAGGCCTGAAACACTGTTGTCTGTTTACCTTGCAACGATAAATTCAATTCGTTAAGTTTTTGAAAGATATCCGCCATAAAAGACAATCGGAACAACCAAGTTTTATCATACAAACGGTCCTTCAAATTAAAAGAAGTATCTGCTGAAAAAAACATTTGTAACTCGGCTCTAAGTTCAAATAGCCTTGTTAAAGTTTTACCCCGAGACAGCCATCGCACTTCTGTATGAAGCAGCAGTGTTTTATGTTTGCTGCCATAATCTTCACACAATAATGAGAACAATCGAGATTGTAGTGGTCGTGATTTGATAAAATTAATTATTTTTACCGCTTCATCCATAACTAATTTTAGATTTGACGGCATTTGCTTCATCGCAAGTGCTTGTCTATGCAGAATACAATGACTGGAACTACAATTACGCGCTTTATTTTTAATTCGTGACACTGCTCCTGCTGTTTTACCTGTCATCGCCTTGGCCCCATCTGTACAAATGTCAATGCAATTGTTCCAACTGAGATTATTTTCTTTAAAAAATATATTTATTTTATTAAAAATTTCTTCCCCGGTAGTGTTTGTAAGCAGCGATGAACACATAAGCATGTCTTCTTCAAAAGAACTTTTATATGGATCTCACAATAACCAGCAGGATAGCCAAAACAGCGACATCAGTCGACTCGTCCATTTGCAAGGCAATACACATGGTTTTATTAATTTCTCAGCGATAGTATGCGCTTCACCTGCTTGTGCAATGCGATAGCTAACTAAATATGATGCCTCCGTGGCCTTTTCGTTGATAGTTTGTGTTACATGCATCATATTTTTTTGACTTTCTAATAACTAATCTTTTTTGCGAACAAAAAATTCTTTATTCTTGTCTTTAGACTCGGGGTGTACAGTTTCTAATGTCGGCGCAATTTGGCAGGTGACATGGAACTATTAGGAAGCAGTTTACTACAGAGCATGCAGAGAGGTGAGCCGTTGGAATCAACAAATCCGAAACTGATATAAGATTCATCATACTTCCTTCTTTTCGTCTTTGAAACCGTCGAGCTTGACGTCGTGGCATCATCTTCTGAATCGGTGATTGCTATATTCTCCGCGCGCACTGCTTTTGAACATTCAGCGTTATTAGAAGATGTTGTTGCAACACGTTAACACCTTTAAGCCAACGTTCCATTCTTCTTTATATAAAATGTTACACGTCAGGATAGTGGGGTTTAAATAATCCACAATCGTTACTGCGTATAAGAGACTAAATTTAGTACCTACGGTGAAGAAATGTACAAAACTGAGACAACAGAATACAGCAGGCAGTAAAACAATGAACACTAGTTTCTCGCTAGCGAGCTTGTAAGTAGGCAGTAACTTATCGCTCCGAACGCTAATCGTCAACTGACGACGGGCGACGCTTTTATACTTAGTCCTAGACTCGATCTCTAATATTCTCGAAAATACTCGAGTCGGCACCTTTGATAAACAACAAGCAAAAATAAAAACAGAAATTTAAAAATTGCGTTGTAAACAATATCGACTTTATCCTTTGAAGTTAGAGTCGAAAGTCGCTTGTTGACAACTATAGCGTCTAATTCAGAGGCGGCTTTTATCAAAGAGACTACGCGCTCACAAGTATACTACCCGCTCGTTTTAAGTTTGCCGCTGGCGATATGACGTTCGAAAAGTAGCGTCAGCAAAACATAATATAAAAATATTTTTTATTTAATTGTAACAATAAAAATTGTAATATTTGGGTAAAACTATGACACATTATAAGTTTTGTTGTCACGTGGGGGAGGGTACGCGCATTCCACAGAACGGCAAACTTAGAGCGAACGGGTTGTACAAGTATAAAATTGTTGATACCAAACTTATGAGATATTGTACCAGCTATTGTAACACATGTTTCTACAAATACAAATAAATAAATAAATAACGTTCATAGCGTTTTGTCTCCGCAGCCGCGGAGCGACCAGAGAGAGGTGTTTTGATTTTTTTTTCTAAATTCTTACGGAACCCCGACAGAGGTATCACGGAACCCTAGGGTTCCGCGGAACACACTTAGAGTATAGCTGGTATAGACTATAGAATGTATATTAAGGAAAATAATAGCGGATACTTACGTTTTACTCACTATAAACTCAAGAAATCATGAAAAATACACTCAACCGCTAACACTTTGTGTAACCGCGCTTTTTTGTGTCAACTGTCAAAATGATCATAGAGTATTTAGTACCATTGGATAGCTAACTTCACGCCCGTACCCGTGCTATAATAAATACTTGTTAATATCAGTCTTATTACTATAGCAAAAAGGCAAAAATTTGAGTGCGGCAGTGCTGCTTGGCTGGTTATTTTATCACTATCACTTAATAATATATTAAAATATTTAAAAAATAATGAATTATCTTTATATGATTATGTTATTTTTTTGTATGTGTGTGACTGATTTAAATGGCTGGCCCGTTATAATGTTTTTTTGAGCGTTTGAGTGAATCCTTGGATGGTGTAGAAGAACAATTAGACGCGGTAGGTGGTGGTGCTGTTAAATCTGCCAGATCAAGACAACGACAATGTCAAGTCGTCTTTGTTGTATTTTAATGTGTTGTCGTTGTTGTTTATTATTCTTTTGTTTTCATTTTTGCTAGGGATTTGATGGTAGCTCTAGCTTTCCCAAATAAAAAAAAAGGTAAGATGTTAATATTTTTATTGAATAGTGTTCAATATCCAAACATACAGCATCTAAAAATCTTGCAGGCTGGTGTAAATCCCCTTCATATCTGGCCCACGCAAGAAAATATCAAATGCTAATGATATGGGCACAGCTGCCCAACGTTCGGCGACCATGTATGCAGTTACAACAATACTCCTTGATACATTGGCCATTGTATAATATATAGCAGTAATAAGTTACCGCCATTACATGTCTAGACTTAATTTGACACCGTATTAGTGTGTCATCTGTAAGTGTTTGAATGGTCTAGGACACTATTTGAAGGTACTGTCGCAAAAGAAGATTTTCCCGTTTGTAATAATTTCTCTAGCTTCTTCCGAAGAAAAAATTAAAATTCGTTCGGCGTTCGTGATGATAGTCAGCCAAAAGGAAATCTTTAAGATCGTTACCAATTTCGACTTCAGTTCCGACACTATAAGCCGTTTTCTATAACCAACCGATTTATAACTTTCGTACAGTGGTTGTGTTTCAATCAGGTTTAGACCCATATCTTTGAAAGTGGCCACGGTCTTTTTATAAATGGCAGGTACTGTTTCTTCTGAAGTTGTCGCGGTATCTATACTCGAACTAATTAAATGGCATACGGGATTTTTGTTTTCATCAGGCATACAGTTATTGGAATGCTCATGTATACGTTCGTACCTCTGTTGTTTTTTTTTTAAATATGTACCTCCATATATTATGCTATTAAAATTTTTGTACTGTGTGTGAAAATGGTATTGATACCCTTGAACAATAAAGTCTTCCTCGACTTTGTGCAACAAAAGTTAAATTAGTTTCGCTCAATGTAATTTTTTCTATAGTCCAAGCTCCAATTTTACAATTATTGACATAAAATGACAGAATTAAAACAAAATAGTTACCATGTCAACACTTAAAAATATAAGAACTTGCAAAGAAAAGTAAAAAAGTTACAGCCGCTGCTGATCTCATTGGCTGGGACTTTTACCTATCACCTCTGTCTCATGTAACAGAATCCATTTTTTCGGGCTCCGTCATAAACAGTAAAATCATAAATATTAAGTTTTCTCTTGTAATAAACTATGCTTACATTTCCAAACGGACAAGCCAAAAATGTTTTGCATATCAAAAGTGGCGGTTATCACACTGGGGCTGGGGTCTCCTTCAGGTTCGGTTTTATCAGCTGTATCTATAGTCTTCTGTCCTGCGGGCGATCCTCACAATGGTAAACGGGCGTTTCCTCCCGCCCGAGTTATTGCAGATACCTGCCGAAACACCGTGTCCGGTGAGGACCTGCGTCAGGCGGAAGGTGAGGGCGCCGTGGCGCCACTCTAGCCACTCCTTAACTCTTCAATTCCCAGTGTCACTTGTAGTTTGCAGAAGTTTCATGATTTTTTTCTACCATAAGCCAATTTCATTTTAACCCTAGACACCTAACGTTTGCCTGCCCCCTATAAACCCTAACCATTCGTCGATTCGACGAATACTTTTTAGAGTGTTTTAATTTCAAGTTATAATATAACTTTTCGTTAAATGTATTGCATTTATACTTGGTTTAACTATTATTCTACAAAATGAAACAATGAATTTCTGTATTATTACAATTTATATTTATTTTATCACAATTTTAGAAAGGCACTAACTTTTATGAGATCAGTGGAGACAACATATTTATAAAAATTAAAATAAAAAAAACAACAAAAAACAGCCTTTTCTTCTTTGGCGTACCTAAATTATAACACTATAAACTATTTAGAAAAATAAACAAAACTAATTTTTTAGAGCACATTTTGAACAAAAATCAACTTTATGTTCCCCACATATTGCTGAATTACATTTAGCGCATGATGACTTTGTCATGCGCCTTTTGGTATATGAACACAGACCACAGATTTTTCTTTTTCTATTATTTGGTGCCTCTGTTGGTTGACGCTCATTACCGGATTGTGGCTGACTCTGACCTTGACCTTCATCATGCCCTAAACCCAATATATCTGTGATTTTGTTCTTGATGTGCGTTGGCATGGTACGAATTTCCAGTCGGATTTTCAACCATGGTTCTACAAGTTGTGAATGCATCTTCTTCATAAAATCACGTCGGTTCATTAGTTTTTGACCCTGTACAGAAGCATTGTGGCAGTAAATTATGTAACTGTTGATGCATGCTATATTCATCATTCCATAGAAGACGCATATTGGCCATCGATTGGTTTTTCTGCATGACATTACTGAGCACATTTGGTCGAATGTGTCTACACCACCTTTTGTTTTATTATAAAATTCAATCAAACGTGGCTTTTTTGTTTCCGGGTTGATTGAGGCCTCCTCATCACAAGATGAAAGCATGTAAACCATTTTCGAAGGTTTAGGTTTATACGAAAGAAGTGTAATGGGACCATCATACACGAACATCGACGTATTGACTCTTCTGGTTCCATTATTCGTTCTGTGGTTCTTCAATAAATCCGGGATTTCCCTTTTATTAGATCGTAATGTCCCCACAACTGTTAATTTGTAAGGCTGTCGAAGTAACTGTTTTGCAAGTGGTACTGAGGTGAACCAGTTGTAACGTTTCTGTTCGTGCCGTGTATACTGCGAGTAAGTTCTTTTACGAAGTACTCTCCTAAAGGTAAACCTCCTGTATTGGTTCCTTTTCCAAGATACGGCATACAGTCTAGCATATACCTTGTGCCACTGTCACACATCATTTCTAACTTGACTCCATACTTAGCGGGTTTATTCGGAATATACATCCGGAATTTGCACCTCCCTCGGAATGCCAGCAGCTGCTCATCTATTGTGACGTTTGTTCCAGGAACGTAATTTTGACGGCACTGAACCATAAGCAATTCCCATATATCCCTTATGGGCGTAAAGGGATCGTCTTTCTGCCGCTGTAAGCGAAATGTTTTATCGTCGAAACGTAGACATCGCAGAAGGAAATCGCACCTCTCTTTACTCGTACACGATACATATCTTGTACCAGAATATTCTGTATTGAACAGTTCATCCAGGGTCAGATGATTGTCTTTCAGAGCTGCAGTTAACACCAGGATACCCAATAGAGCTCTGATCTCCTCTTTGCCAGTGTCATTTTGCGTAGAGGTTATTTGCGCATAGGTCTGTTTTTTTATCGCAATCTCTGAGTTTGTCCATTTTACAATCTCATTTATTATCTGATCAGTCATGAATCGATCAAATAACGATACCGGATCGACAATATCCTTTAGTGCGCGAGTTGGTCCCCTGGCAACACGTACAATATTTATTGCTGCTGTTCTGTTGGAAGAACGCCCCTTGCTAGTTGCCCAAACATGGCGGGACCGACTGCGGATCATGCTTGTTGAGAAGGACAATATACATGGATCATTACCTGAGCTCACCTCTGGAGGTGGGTGAGGTGTTTGTGGTTCCAGGACATCATCCATCAAAGCAGGAGAAACACGCTCTTGAATAACTTCATCGTCGGAAGAACCGGAAGATTCTTCTGTCTGATTATCACTTTCAACAGCATCCACCTCCAGATTATCTTCAGTTTCGCTATCAGATAATTCCTCCAAAGCTCTGACATCTTCCTCTTCCAATAACAAACGCGCTATATGTTCATCAGTTAGCAATTGTCTTGAAGTCATGATAAAAACTGCAAGAAAACAAAAAAGTATTAGTTGCGAAAGAATACACAAACCCTAACCATTCGTCGAAACGACACTATCGTAATATCTCGAAAAAAGAAGTACTTACCCGCCGGACCCGAACACCTCCCGGAAGAGCTCGGCGAACACTGAGTTGACAAGCAACGTTGCTATGATCGCCCCACGCGCTGAAAAGAGACAGCGAATTTTTTGTCGCGTACTCGTCGGATCGACGAAGGTGTCTAGGGTTAATTAGGTAGCCAAAGAATACTAAAAATATGTCCTATGTAATTTTTATTATTCATTAGGTAGAAATTAATTACTATTTTTTTTTTAATTGTCTTGTGGTAGAAAAACAATCTTTAAACTTCTGCAACCTACAAGTGACACTGGGAATTGAAGAGTTAAAAAGGGGCCTTATCGCCACTATTGTGGCGTGCCCTGCACGGGACCAATGAAAATATTATGGAACATGGTATATTTGTGAAAATATACCATGTTCCATAATATTTTCATTGGTATAGGTATTTTATGACATTTCTCAACGCAAAAAGAAGACATGGTTTACCTGTCAGAACTAAAGTCTTCGACAGCAAGGTTCCTTCAGAAATATTCTTGAGGGAAGGAAGTTAGTTTCTGTTATACATATTATGTCCACCGATTTACCCTTCTCTTTTAAGTTATTAAGGTGCACACCCATTAAGTCCGATTTATTTACAAGTTTATTAATATTTTGGGTGCAGTATAAAAATATGTTCATACACGAAAAAGACTATCACACCTGTCTAGAGTCAGATTGTGCTTTGGTGTTCATTGCTACCTTCTTGTCTTGTTCTTGTTGAAACATAATTAACCGGTGTCATCTTTTCGAACAGAAAGTATCGGCAAATTTTGTGAGAGTGCCTTCAAGTCTAAAAAGTCCGACTAGCTTAGAGCTGTTACTATATACGGTTGACGTCTTCGTGCCAACTTTATGATGGGAATTAACTGAGGAGGGAGGAAAATAACACCACTTTTTTAATTGCATAGTCAATGGCCCTATGCAGAGTCGCCCTCATTTTGGCCATGACATGGGACAGAGATGCTTAAAACAATTTCTTGAATAGAAAGGGAATTGTTTGTCAAAATTGTTACACAGTCAGTTAGTTTTTACATTTTGACCCTGGTCAAAATGTAAAATTCTCAAAATGTCCAAATCCCAAAATTACTAATTCTCAAAACGTCCAATATATATCAAAATTCACTCACGTCCTACAGCAAAGAGAAATTTCTCAAAAAAATTAAAAAAATGGGTATAAAAAGATGGCATACTTCCAAACTCCGACTGCCTGGGTCTTGCTCTGCAACACGCGTACTCTACCGTGTATGCACCAGCCTAGCGGGGTGAGTGTGGCGGACGCGGACGGCTCATTTACTTTACCTAAGGTAACTTTTACAGGAGGTAATAGATACATAGATAGATAGATAGATAGATAAATCATTTATTTAGTGCACACAAAAGACATAGCACAACACACAGAAGCACAATTAAATAATACAAATTACACGAATAGCTAGAAATTATCTTGGCCAATTAACAATTCAGGCTTTGAGTCAGAGATACAAAGGTTATTTTTAACATTCAAAAGATAAGGATACTTATTACAATCTAAAACAGGTACATTATGAATAGGCAAACCTAATTCTTTTACAAAACCCCTTTTTTATGTTAAATACTCCTGCAATTCGTGACGGCCGCGCAGCCCGAGGCGCTCAGTGAGGTCTGCACTTATTAACGAAACACTTGACCCGTCATCGAGAAGCCCGGTGGTGTTTACGACAGCGTTAGGTCTAAATTCACAAATAGACACCACTTTTAATAGCACTTTGACACTATCACTCGCGTTGATATGCGTCATCGTTTCCAGTTGTCAATCCGTTGTAGCCGATGACGACTGGAGGTGGCGACTCCGGTTGCGGCTGGCCACCTGGCGTTGAGACGTTGTTGTCCTTCACCACGTAGTGGAACAGGCGGTGATGAACATTATTTGCATTAAAATAAGATTCATATTCGTCTACTAATTAAAATAAATTCGACTAATAATGAGTCGGCAAACCTCCGTTTTCTATTACTTTTTGTAACCTTCTGCTCATGCTATTAACCATATTCGCGCATATACAGGGTGTTTGGTAGATGGGTGCAAAGCCTGAAGGGGGTGATAACTTAGACCATTTAGAACTTATTAAGCTAAACTTGTCTTAGACGAAGTCTGCTCCTTGTATTTTTTTTGGAAACTCTAAGGTTTTTAACAATAATACCCATTTTTTTTCAATTAATTGTTAATAGTGTCCAGTAAAACCTGTAATGTTATTATTTTTTATTTATGTAATGTGTGATTACTCAAACAAAATAATTCCCAAGCATCTGTGTCATCAGAGAAACATTCTACACCATATTCAAGTTTGAGAAACTTTTAAAAATCAAGACAATGTTTTGTTTACGGCATAATAAAAAAATTAAAAAAATAGCCTCAGTTGTTCAAACCTTTTTAAAAACATGCTTGGTTATTGCCCTTTCTTTTGAGGTACTATTTACGCAGATGTCTCATCAACTCTTGGAATTAGGATGTACAAAGCAAATTGAGGTCGAATATTTAATTTTTAAACAGACCAAAATAATGACATATTTGCTTGGGAATTATTTTGTTTGAGTAATCACACATTACATAAATAAAAAATAATAACATAACAGCTTTTACTGGACACTATTAACAATTAATTGAAAAAAAATGGGTATTTTTGTTAAAAACCATAGACTTTCAAAAAAAAATACAAGGAGCACACTTCGTCTAAGACAAGTTTAGCTTAATAAGTTCTAAATGGTCTAAGTTATCACCCCCTTCAGGCTTTGCACCCATCTACCAAACACCCTGTATTACTACTTTAGCCCATCCTTATCCGACCTTAACGTTATTACGACGCTAAAAATCACCACATTATTCTCCCAATCAAAATTGATGTATGACCTAGCAAACTGTGTGTTAGAGTTAGAAATATTGTGGCCAGATTTTATGCGAGCTTTGGTGGAAAAAGACGATGAATCAGTTCCCGGTACATCTACACAGTTTGTAACTTCGTCTCTAGTGAAAGTATCTATTGGCACATCAACCGAATTAAGTCCTAGAAAATCTTTTACTGAATTAGGTCCTAAACAAAAAAAGAGACTTGTAGAACATACTGTGGCAACTATGTCTTCCGACGAATTGTCACATGCATATGTTTCTAAGTTAAAAGCAGATGGAAACGAAAGTATTGCGGAAATATTAGAGCACTAGAAAGAATCCACAAGAAGTGCAGAAAGTAAAAGATAGCCGTGTTAAAAAAAAATGAATTTGCACTGGATGAAATCTTTAGGCTTGTTTTTGTCACTTAAAATGACGAAGTGGCAATAATACGCTACAGAAAAGAACCCAACAAGTAACTAATGTTAACATATTTCCTTCCTACTAAGCACCACAAACTGAAAAACTAAAATACTATCCACCTGAAACTAACTATTACAGTAACAGACACATCAGCTAAAATAGAATTGCAAGCTATTTTGGACATTACTGTGAAAAGACTGATTAAATCAACCCCAATCGATGAGATCTATAAAGAAATGACACTGATTCGTAAATGGGGCTTTGACGGTGCTTCTAATCAAGCCAATTATAAGCAAAAAATGAATTAAGATACCACAGAAGAGACTGATTATTATGATTCTAGTGTTTTTATAGGTAGTTTGATATTTGGTTTCTGGAGATCGACTTGTTTGGGGAAATTATTCTCCTAACTCTGCTCATTTGTAAGGAGATTATTTCTTAATCCTTTAAGGAGGTGTGGAGGATCAAATATTGGAAATATTTTTGTTTCATTCCATTCAAAAGCTAAACTTTTAATTCCTTGCCTTCCAACAAATATTTTCTTTTAGTGTCATCTATGGGGCTTTTTATGACACTCATATTCGTCGATGACTGGTCGCAAACCGTGGCAATAATTTTAACCCTGAGCTTTGTACAGCTTTTAGTACTTCTTGAATTCGTTTTTTTAATTCCGCTGTCTTTGTTGCACTCTGGCAGAATGTGAAAGAGATGGGCTGCTTATATTTCCCTTTCGGACCCTTGACCATAAAAACTAATGCATGGTCAGCAATCTTATTAGTATTATTTGTACCAAAATCCTCGAAATCAATAATTTGATCCCATGTTTTATGATAATATAAGCCAGGGCTTAATGCGACCACATCAAATATAAGTGTGCATTTTTTTTTTCTTGGGGTAATTTTCGAACTGCCTTTTTTAGGTGATCTATTATTACCTCATTGATACCAGGCTTAACCCTAGACACCTAACCTTCGTCGATCCGACGAGTACGCGACAAAAAATTCGCTGTCTCTTTTCAGCGCGTGGGGCGATCATAGCAACGTTGCTTGTCAACTCAGTGTTCGCCGAGCTCTTCCGGGAGGTGTTCGGGTCCGGCGGGTAAGTACTTCTTTTTTCGAGATATTACGATAGTGCTCGTCGTTTCGACGAATGGTTAGGGTTTGTGTATTCTTTCGCAACTAATACTTTTTTGTTTTCTTGCAGTTTTTATCATGACTTCAAGACAATTGCCAACTGATGAACATATAGCGCGTTTGTTATTGGAAGAGGAAGATGTCAGTGCTTTGGAGGAATTATCTGATAGCGAAACTGAAGATAATCTGGAGGTGGATGCTGTTGAAAGTGATAATCAGACAGAAGAATCTTCCGGTTCTTCCGACGATGAAGTTATTCAAGAGCGTGTTTCTCCTGCTTTGATGGATGATGTCCTGGAACCACAAACACCTCACCCACCTCCAGAGGTGAGCTCAGGTAATGATCCATGTATATTGTCCTTCTCAACAAGCATGATCCGCAGTCGGTCCCGCCATGTTTGGGCAACTAGCAAGGGGCGTTCTTCCAACAGAACAGCAGCAATAAATATTGTACGTGTTGCCAGGGGACCAACTCGCGCACTAAAGGATATTGTCGATCCGGTATCGTTATTTGATCGATTCATGACTGATCAGATAATAAATGAGATTGTAAAATGGACAAACTCAGAGATTGCGATAAAAAAACAGACCTATGCGCAAATAACCTCTACGCAAAATGACACTGGCAAAGAGGAGATCAGAGCTCTATTGGGTATCCTGGTGTTAACTGCAGCTCTGAAAGACAATCATCTGACCCTGGATGAACTGTTCAATACAGAATATTCTGGTACAAGATATGTATCGTGTATGAGTAAAGAGAGGTGCGATTTCCTTCTGCGATGTCTACGTTTCGACGATAAAACATTTCGCTTACAGCGGCAGAAAGACGATCCCTTTACGCCCATAAGGGATATATGGGAATTGCTTATGGTTCAGTGCCGTCAAAATTACGTTCCTGGAACAAACGTCACAATAGATGAGCAGCTGCTGGCATTCCGAGGGAGGTGCAAATTCCGGATGTATATTCCGAATAAACCCGCTAAGTATGGAGTCAAGTTAGAAATGATGTGTGACAGTGGCACAAGGTATATGCTAGACTGTATGCCGTATCTTGGAAAAGGAACCAATACAGGAGGTTTACCTTTAGGAGAGTACTTCGTAAAAGAACTTACTCGCAGTATACACGGCACGAACAGAAACGTTACCATGGACAACTGGTTCACCTCAGTACCACTTGCAAAACAGTTACTTCGACAGCCTTACAAATTAACAGTTGTGGGGACATTACGATCTAATAAAAGGGAAATCCCGGATTTATTGAAGAACCACAGAACGAATAATGGAACCAGAAGAGTCAATACGTCGATGTTCGTGTATGATGGACCCATTACACTTCTTTCGTATAAACCTAAACCTTCGAAAATGGTTTACATGCTTTCATCTTGTGATGAGGAGGCCTCAATCAACCCGGAAACAAAAAAGCCACGTTTGATTGAATTTTATAATAAAACAAAAGGTGGTGTAGACACATTCGACCAAATGTGCTCAGTAATGTCATGCAGCAGAAAAACCAATCGATGGCCAATATGCGTCTTCTATGGAATGATGAATATAGCATGCATCAACAGTTACATAATTTACTGCCACAATGCTTCTGTACAGGGTCAAAAACTAATGAACCGACGTGATTTTATGAAGAAGATGCATTCACAACTTGTAGAACCATGGTTGAAAATCCGACTGGAAATTCGTACCATGCCAACGCACATCAAGAACAAAATCACAGATATATTGGGTTTAGGGCATGATGAAGGTCAAGGTCAGAGTCAGCCACAATCCGGTAATGAGCGTCAACCAACAGAGGCACCAAATAATAGAAAAAGAAAAATCTGTGGTCTGTGTTCATATACCAAAAGGCGCATGACAAAGTCATCATGCGCTAAATGTAATTCAGCAATATGTGGGGAACATAAAGTTGATTTTTGTTCAAAATGTGCTCTAAAAAATTAGTTTTGTTTATTTTTCTAAATAGTTTATAGTGTTATAATTTAGGTACGCCAAAGAAGAAAAGGCTGTTTTTTGTTGTTTTTTTATTTTAATTTTTATAAATATGTTGTCTCCACTGATCTCATAAAAGTTAGTGCCTTTCTAAAATTGTGATAAAATAAAGATAAATTGTAATAATACAGAAATTCATTGTTTCATTTTGTAGAATAATAGTTAAACCAAGTATAAATGCAATACATTTAACGAAAAGTTATATTATAACTTGAAATTAAAACACTCTAAAAAGTATTCGTCGAATCGACGAATGGTTAGGGTTTATAGGGGGCAGGCAAACGTTAGGTGTCTAGGGTTAATAGTCACTTTACTCAATATTGTTTGAATTGTCCTTTTTGATGGCAATGCAAAGAGTCTTTGCAACAATTTGTATGCTTTTTTACTCTGTTTGTATATTGTTAGGCACAAAACTTTTTGTTTATTTGTGAATCTTCTTCCTCTTGGTTTATTAGATGCCTTTTTTAACTGCATTCTAGTGAAAATAGCAGCAAGCTCGGGCAGTTTTTCAACGGCTTGTAAAAATGCTATATTTTGAGTTAAGGTTTTTACATTTTTCCCTCAATTTTAAAAGTTTAACCTTTAATTGGGTATGTTGCTTCAAATATTTGTTTGCGACAACATTGATTGATTTAGTGCCTGAAATCAAAGAAACGATTACTTACTGAACCATCCAAAAAGCTGATTGATTTATTCTAAGCTTAGAATAAGTTTTTAAAGTCAGTTAAAAAGAAAATAGGTACTGACCTTTCTTGACAGATACAGTATGTCTTATGGGAATTGTTTCCGGAAGATGCTCACATATGGGCACAATTGCTTGAGAACTTGACCCTTAAAACGAAATTGATGCAATTGATGCAAAATACATTTATTTATTTACAACTAATTATAGCAACATTACCAGTGATCGGAGTAGGTAGATTGATTTTTGGTACTTGTATCATAAATGCACACAGAAAGAATAACATGGATAAGCCATTTTTCCGGAAAGTAATTCCGGTATTTCCGGATTCAATTAAATATTGTTAATGTTGGTAGTGATAATTATTACTACTCAATTCAAAATTTAAAGGAAGGTATCAAAACTAAATTAATTCATTATTTATCTGTTGAATAATAAAAACAAACACACCAATAATCCACCAATTCCGGAGGAATGTCCATAGTAATATAACGTTTCGGATCAATGACCCCAGTTCAATCTACCTACTCCGATCACTGAACATTACAGACCAAGTCCAATACGATGCTATAAGTCTTATAGCATCGTGCGGCGTGCGAGAGCGACCGACGAACGACGAAATCAGTCGCGCGCGCGCCACCATGTCTGTCGCACGTGCCGGCCAGTCATCACGCCACCATTACGTAAATCTTGTCGCGAACCCCCTGCCGTCGAATGGCGAACCCCTAGGGGTTCGCGTACCCCACTTTGCGGAACACTGCATAAGACATAAAATAAAACAATATAGAAAAAAGTAAAATCACACCCAGTAAAATATTAATAGCTGTAGTTAAACATGACGAAGTTTATATGTAGTTGCATATCTTTTTCAATTTTCATTTGTGCCCTTTGAACAAATGCCGGCAGGTTTTACCCAAACATATCTTCCGATACCGTTATAATATTAATAATACGTGCGGCTCGCGACATAGGGGTAAACTTGAGCAGGTTAGTCCTAGCCGCTGGCACGTCTAACAGTGCGGGCCGGCGACGCGCTCCCACGCACCCATCCGGCGCGCGCAGCCGCAACGCAGCCAGCACTTCGGGGTGGTGCAGCAACCCTAGCAGTACGCTCGCCACGTACTTGACTAGGGCCACGTCCCTTCTTACTGCCAGTCTGGTGTACCCAACCATGCCCAGGACAAACAGACTTGGGTACATCAGGGGATAAAAGGGATAAACTCCATACTGCTTAAGGTAGACAGTTTTCGCAACACTCAAAGATGCTTCAACAGATTTACCTGCAGATTTTCCAAATTTCAAAAACATGAAGTCTACATTATATCAGCATAGAAACGCAACGGCAAATGTAAAGAAAATGAATTTCAAAGATGTAGCTGATGTTTCAGTACCACCAAAGTTCACAGCTTTTTTGCTAGCAGACTACAATGATGGGGATATTCGCTTACTGGTTTTTTGTTCAGAAGTTGCTCGCCACCATATGGCACAATTGAAAATGGTTTTTGGAGATGGGACATTTAAAATCTGCCCTTTTCCCTTCTATCAAATGTATATGTCGAAGGGAAATGAGGATATCAGGGATTTCACGAAATCCCTAGGGGTATCACGAAATCCCTAGGGATATCACGAAATCCCGGTAGTTGTCAAATATTCTTGTTTATTACGTCTTTTTACTAAAGGTATCTAGTGATATGACAAAATACTAATATCAAGTCAGAGATATGTCATTTCACTAAACTAAATGTAGTGAAATAAGGAATACTGTTGATGATTAAAGTAATAATACAAAATTCCAAATTAACTGGTGCACTTTTATTAGAAAATAAAGTTTTAATCAACCAAACAATAATCTGACAATGATATCAGGTATTATACCTTTTTCTATTACGTGAATTCGTTCATTAGGTACAAAAAAATAAATGTAAGAAGTATTAATAAAAAAAATATAAACTTCTAAAAGTATGCGAGGCTCAACAAATGAGACGACGACTAACTCCTGATGGAAAATGGACAATCTTGTTATTTATTTAAACAAGGCAGTGATTTGTGGGACCTTGAATTACACAATACATTTAACTTCTTGCAAATACATCTTTTGCTTTTGCACTGGACCTTTGATTTTTCACAACTACATTTTTTAAAGCCTTGTCCTCCAAATGTAGAAATTCTTCCAGCTAACTCTCGCAATGACAGTTCAATTTGTGGCCCTGAATCTGTGAATGTTGTATCTGCTTTTAGAATTGAGTTTCGGGGTAACCAATCCTTTAATTTACCAGCTGAAGACCCATCTTTATAAAGACCATTTTTTATCTCCAATACTATGCCTAAAATATTTTTGGAGTCTAATGGTCCTCGATCAACTTTTGGAATGTCAATCAAAACTGTGTCATTGATTTTAACATCAGCAAATTTAGTTACCAGAAGCAGATTTCATCTTCTGCAAATTTCGCTTGATTCATATTAGCTTCATTCCTTTCTTGTATTACAGATTTTTCTATAGAACACAAAAAAACATATTACTTTGGACCCATTGCTTTTATCTCCTATTCCATCTCCACAAATGACATGTAGAGGCTGATTACAATTTTGACATGAATAGGCGCCATTGGATTCATTGTTACACACCTGGCATATACGCGCCACCGTCAGCGTAACATTTGAGTGTGCATTACATTCTGTCACTCCCGGCGCCATCATGCCCAAAATTGCTGTCGCATCTACTCGATGCGCTGGTATCTGTTGGGTTTCACGCAGTTAGCCGGTAACGACGGCACAGACATCAACAGGCGGCCTGTAAGGAAGTGCCCAGGGGTCAAGGGATTTGTCTGTTGAATCAGATGAGAGAGGAGAAATGGGGCCGGAGTTAAGGATAGCTTATATTTGCGCAAAGAGCGTCGCCAAATCTTCAAATGTAAGGGAGGCACTACCAGCTACGCGTTTCAAATGATGTTTAGCGGATTTAACACCAGCCTCCCATATTCCACCGAAGTGTGGTGAGTAGGTTAGACAAAACATGAATTTAATTTCTCCATTTGATGCGGAATCTGAGACTGGTTGACGGCTGGCCTGTATAACCCTCCCCAACTCATTGTTGGCTCCTACGAAGTTTTCCCACTGTCGCAATAAATCGCGTAAGGCTTGCCGCGACGTGAAACAAGTCTACGTAAACAAGATATAAAAGCTTCAGTGGTTAAGTCACTGACAACTTTCAGATGTAGAGCTTTAGTGGCTAAGCATACAAAAACGCAGAGGAAGGCTTTAGTGACTCGGTTACCTCGACCTTTTTTAGAGCCTATCTATCCCACATGTACTGAACGGAAAATCTGGATTAACTCTTGCTCTAGGCAAGTCTCCCATTAAAGGCTGTATCGGCTGACCTCGCAGTCGAGTCCAAACCACACAAGTCTTAACAATATTACGAGCTAAGTTTCTGCCACCCAGTGGCCAAAACCTCTCGCGAACAGAGGACAAAAGTAACTATATCTGCTTTGATTTACAGTGACTAGTCAGTGTTCCTCTCACAGTCCAATGCCATTAAGCGTGTCTGTCCAATGTCATAAAGCGTGTGTCACAAATCGTCAACCGTTCCGGTGTAACGCTAAGGGGAATGACAATAGCTCTTAGCAGTTCTGCCAGGTATACAATAGGTTTCGGACCTGCGCACAGTGTGATATTATGAAAATCTCGCGGGACAAAATTATTTTGGCCCATATTTACGTGTTATGAGGTGGTAAAAAATAAATGAATAAAAAATAAAAAAACATTGATAGTTTTAGACGTATAATTTAACAATAGAACATATTTTCACAACTATACATCAAAAAGTAAATACAATAAAGAACCTATACAAAGTTTAGTAGACTTAATTTTGAGATTCTGCAGAATCTTCGTCAGATTCTTCAATACTTTCATCCGAGTCTTCGGATTCGGATTCAGATTCACCAGAATCTCTATCTGTTTCGTCTACTGGTATCTCACGTTCGGTACTTGGAATTTTTATTTCTAATAGCTCATTTACCTCGGGTTTAATCTTAGCACGCTTTGTTTTTGGAGCCGTACGCAAACTAGCAATATACGGATCCGATGAAATTAACAATCTATTCAGTAAATCTCGAGTCTCGGTTGTGTAGCATTAATTCTCGAAGATTTTCTTGTAAAAAGTTCCCTGAATTTCCTATTGTGTTTGTTTCGTGCCTCTTGAGCTTCTTCAGACATTTGACCTATTGGTAAAACACATGCAGAAATTATATCTTTCCCGTGAAATAAAATTTAATTTTTTTTTATGTACGCTTACTGGCATTGGGCACCACGAATACTCCTTAATATACAATTCTCTTGTTGTCTTGGCGAATTCATAGAATTTGTCAACATTTATGAAATATCTGCTATTTATGGTCTCTAATATGACATGGAAACGTTTGATAAGCTCAACATTTACACCAGTTATTTCTGCTGACTTTTCTGCATTTCGGAAAAACTTACGAGCTGTATTTCCATCATTAGTGTTTCCGGTTTGTTGTTTTGGCATATCTACTAAAAGACCCAATTCGCTTCTAAACTTTTCTTGCAAGAACTTCTTTTTTTCAGCCACTTTCGTTTTATTTTCGTTTCCCCTAGCCTGCCATGTTTTTATATCCAGACGGTAAGATATGTGCAAGATGCATTCAAATAACATCAACAATCCAAGAATGCAGAGGTGACATAACCAGAGATAGAAATTCACTTTTTACTCTCTTTTCTAATATGAGTTCTTCGTTATTCAATTCACTGGGTTTGGCACCACATTTCAAGCATGTTTGTGTGGATGTACATGAAGATACTGCATTACATATTTTGCCGTCTATCATACAGAATATCAGTGTTGACTTTACTAACACTTCCATGTCATTGACAATAATTATAGTAGGTACCAGTGATCTAGCTTGTTCTTTGATTTTGTCAACTTCGGTCACAATAATATTTGGAGTTTCTTTGGCACACACAAACTTTATGGGTCGACAATACCTTGTTGATGATGTCGAAGGGTTTTGCCAAACAATTTGTTTACCACTTTGACCATTCATTGCATACAATTGTATTGGCACCATTGAAATACTGAACAAACTTTCATCACTAGAGTGTGATTCAGAAAATTTTTGTTCGTAGCGATTTTGTTCTGCTCCATCACAACCCCATTTAATTATGATATCTAGATTTCTTAAGTCTTTTATCGTTTTCAGGACCTCTTCTTGCACTTTACATAATCTTAATATCGTGTGATCCATTAAAGATTGAAGTTTAACTTCGGCATGTGTTTCTGAAACATTAATTTCACTTGGATAACACAAATGTTTTGCCGTTATCAGTCTGTAGTATGGTGGCTAGTAGTAGTAGTAGTCTGGGTATGGACTTGGCTTTACATGCCGTCAAGAAATATCTCTCAGGCATGCTGGTCTTCTAGGTGAAAACAGGCTAAGCTCCTTCACAATAGCTGCTGAATCCCTTTTGCCTGACTGGCGAAGTTGTATTTCGTTAGCCATCGATATCTCTTCTGGACACGTAGTTTCAAGAAGATGACGAATTCGCCGTCTCTTTGTTTTTTTACTGCATAATTCAAAGTCTTTCGGTCCGGTTACTGGTTCCAGGTAGTAAAACATCAACGATAGTTTCACTAACAATACCAGTAAATGATATGTTCGCTTCCAAACATGAAGAATTCGTTTTCAGAAAGCGATCTCGATGTCTTCCCGATTTCGACCATTTTTCGTCAATTTTTTGACTAACTCTACTGATTGATGATGAAAACCATTTTCGATAATTACTGGGTTTAAATTGTCCCATATGTTTGTAGGAATTCCTGGTTGCTCTTCTACTCGTTCTAGTACTAGAGACTGTTGCTGTAGATGATATTCCCATTTAGTTAGACCATGATAATGCATCAATTTTTTTTTTCAAAATGGTGTTTGGGTTAGCAGGAAATGATAAAACCATTATTGATAATTACTGGGTTTAAATTATCCCATACGTTCGTAAGAATTCTCGCGAATTTTACGTTTAAGCAATTTAGCCCCTACTTTGTCATTTGATGAGCTCACTCTCCCAACGACCTTTTAAAGGTTTCATGGTGCTGCAATCCAAAGGTTATATAGTATATGGGATGAGTGCGGTGGTAATTTAAGGATAGTATGCCATTTTCTGCAGCAAGTACTATTACACTTAAGCCCGTCATATATCAGGAGCACTTCTTCACGTCTTTTAGTGCCGGTGGCGGGAATGAAAACGTCTTTAATATACTTTTCCATCCATCCTTTTCTGCTTGCTGCATATGCTGTTTTGACTGTTTCACCCATTCACTCAAAAGATGTTTACCCTGAAAAAGAATCTTTGCATCCAAGGCATTAGCAGCCAAAAGGACGGTGGTACTCTGCCAGGTGAGCTAGTCGTTCTTATCGAACGGTATCCGACCTGTCCCATTACTTTAGCTTTCGGTGGATCACAACAAAAATTGGTCTCATCTATTATGTATATATTTCGAGGTTTTGCTGTTAGTTCTAATTCTCGCTTCTTTAGTAATATATTGTAATAGTTATAAACAATGAAAGGATTGCAAACCTTTCGCCTTGCGTTCGCCACGGATTAGGGTTTTTTTAAGGAGAGATGATTTTTGCTCCTAAACCCCTTGCACCAGTCATCGGCAGGGATATCATTTTTGAACGGCGTAATAAAGCCATTTTTTTATGTATTCGGATATCAAAACATTGACTTCTTGTACCGTTCAAGGAAAACCTAATATACCCGGCAATTTTTGTTTCTGTATCTTTGGTGAAAACAGTAGACCTACCGCGATACGTCAGCCGCTTGGTAGGTGTTTAATTCATTGTTCCTAACAGCTTCCAATGCTTTTAACAAATTGTCCTGGGAATATTTTATTTCTGTTCTCTGTTTATAATTCCGGACCATCTAAAACAATACACTAATTTATGAAGCGAATGCGCAAAATTGCTCTGCCAGCTTTTCATTTCTACGTTTTTAATTGCAGCTCTGTACTAGGTCGTTTATTGATCAAAACATAAAAATTAATATTTTATCTAAGTTGGACAAAAAAAGACTTCTTTAGCGGCCAAAAACATTTTGGCACTCCACCCGCTTTTTCCAAAGCGGCTGTAAATTTTTCTGCGTTGAATAAGTTTGTGCATGTAGGAGGAATCTTCCTAAGCGTGCGTTTCACTAATGGCTCCTTTACCTGTTTGATTATACTGTCCCGGCGCATTTGCAATATCTCTGCGCGATGGCCACAAACAAGCTGTAACAAATCTGACGAGGTTGTTTCAAAATCACCGCAATTTATAAGTTCTGTTAACATTAATAACCTCATAATCTGGGGTTAATTCTTTAGACCACTGTGCAAAATCAAGCAGTACCTTCTGAGGCCTTCTGGCTTAAAATGCACATTGTTAAGGCAGCAAAAGCCTTTATTTCTGGCTTCTGCCGCTTCTTCCGTAAGCTCGCCAATAGTTAAAGTAGCGCTTCCACAATTAAAGAAAGTACATCACATACCGACGCAGCTGCAGTATCACTTTTAACAGCAGTATCTCCAACAGAAGATCGGTCACTCAATGCAGAAGCCATTGATTCATCTAACTCTGCAAGCTCCTTCCTTTTTCTCTATTGGGTGTGCTTCGAGCACTCTGCGTACTGCTTTCTAGGTCACCCCCGTTTATTGGCTTTTAAATCATCAACATCCTGGGATGTAGTTTCTATTATTTGGATATGCTGCTATAATCTCTCCAACAAGACAGTTTCGCGAATGTCAAGCCAATCTTTCCGACTCGCCAAGAATCTATCTTTAATGTAGTAATTTTTTTCCAAATGTCAGTGATTCTTTGGCATATGTATAAAATTCGGCTTTTCAATTCTCCGAAATCGAAGTTTTCTTTATCGCTTTCAGCTATTGAAAGTGCGTCACGTATATCTTGAAATAGAAACTCAGCCCGTTCAGTAACGGTCATCTTCTTGTTGTTGCCATACTTCAACCAAATTTCAAAGACATACATTCGCGAAAATAAACATTTCCGACTTAAAACTAGAAGCAAAACCATTTTTTTTGTAAATAAACGTAAAATAAAAGAAATTCAGCGGTATTTAAAAATACTACGTGTTCGTAGCAAAATGCTACGGAGAGAAAACTTTTGCGTAGCACCTAAATAACTCAAAATGGTGGAAAAAATTGACAAAGGTTAAAGTGAAATCATAAAAAATAAGGTATCACCTAACATATAAAAAAAACTGAGACGTTATGATGAGCCAATGTAAACTAAAACTCGAGAAGTATCGATCTATCTACAATTTAAAATGCTCACGAAAAACAGTACATCACGTAGCAGTCAAATAAAAAAAGCTAATGTGCACGCCATAGTGTGCACCCCGCCGTACTATTACTAAAAATGTACCGCACGCGGCACATCACTATATCGGCGGTTATCTGGCAACACTGCGCGCCGCGTCATCTGGCAACACTGCGCGCCGCCCGTCATATTATATTTGAACGCCGGCGAGAACCGGCGCAAGCGACGAGTCACGACGATATAAATGTACGCGTGTCAAGAAGCTTATCCAATACTTGTAAATGCAGAATATCAAATAAAAGTTGATCAAAGAAGAGGACTTTCATATCAATCCCCTTCAGCTAATAATCTTCAAATTCTAAATACAATAAAAAAATAATGTACATACTATGTTCTTGGAAATCCATCATTAATATAAATCACTTGTGAAATAGCTTTCTGGGAATCGATGAACAAAAACACGTAACAAATGTATGAGTCACTGATAACGTGTCGGAGCACCTGCGGTATTCACACTTTCGATAACGAAATGGGAATGGAAGTAATTAGCCGAGTGCACTTAATTTATATTTTTGTTAAGTTTGAACTTCGTAGATGTTATAATGATTATTACTTCAAATATTTCTCTTGCGATACGCAAATGAAACATTTGATATACTTCTCAGTAAAGTTAAAGGAAAATTAAATCATTTGGATACTCATCTTAGAAAAAGCATATCAGCCGAAGAACGACTAGTCGTTACATTAAGGTAAGTGAAACTCTAAATACATATTATTTTTATTTATTCAAAAAAACTTAAAAAACAGTAATTTAAGATCTATGGAAAAAACAATTCTTCATATAATTATTTGTAATTGTTTATGTAACTAATCAAAGCCGAATCGTTCTCCATTTGCATGGGTATATTATTAATTAAATTTTGTTCAGATGAATTCTGGACGTGCAATTCACATACTGATTGTTGAGTATTTATATTTGGTACAGGAATATTCATCACTGATGGTACAGATTGTTGAATGTTATTTTCTACAGCTTCAATTTCAACCAAAATTAATTCTTGAATCTTCGATCTTAACCTTAGTTTACGCCTTAGTGGAATATTTTCCAAATAAGGCAAAAGACTCTCAAAAAACAGTAAATCATCGCTTTTTTCTTTGATATGTTCCCATCTCGAGAATCTCGAGTTTCTTCTTTTCTATTTCTAAAAGCTGATCATTGTTTTCGGTTCTGTTCATACGAATTTTCTTTCTTTGTGATGTTTGACTATATCTTTGAGATCCTAGAATATCACTTATTGTTTCTGAAGTAGAATTAGTCTGCACAGAACCTGGATTCTGCAGTTCCTCTAATGTTGTATCGGTTGTAATAGAATAATTATCATCATTATCTGTACTTAAGTTTGAATCTCTCGCGGGGCTCTCGATCTAGTTCTTCTTGCTCTTTAAAAATAGTAATTGATCATAATACTGCCACGTACTTTTACATATTTTATCAGCGCTGTCTCCACTCTTTGGCTTATCATTTTTTCCACATTCTTTAAAAAAAATACGCTCTCAGATTTTTCCATCTTGCTTTTACTGTTTTGACTGAAACAAAAACCAGCAGTTAATATGTTGTTCAGGTTTAAATACTTCTTTTTTTTCAGATATTTGGCTACTGGAGAATCCTATAGGTCTCTTGCATTTGATTTCCGCTTAGGTCGCACTACAGTTTCTGAGATTGTAAGCGAGACATGCAATATTTTGTGGAGTACACTGAAAGACGAATACATGCCAATTCCAACGACGGAGAAATGGTATGAAATTGCTGATAAGTACTATAACAAGTGGAATTTCCCCAATTGTATTGGTGCAATTGATGGGAAACATATAAGGGTACAGTGTCCATGTAATAGTGGGTCTTTGTACTATAATTACAAGCAATATTTTTCAATTTCACTACAAGCTGTAGTTGATGCGGATTGTAAAATTATTTTAGTAGATATCGGAGCAGAAGGGCGTCCGATGGTGGAAATTTTAGAACTTCATCTTTGTTTTACATGTTAGAAACTAATGGCCTCAATATTCCATCGGAGAAAGAAATTCCTCTAATACAAATATTAAAATACCCTTTGTCTTAGTTGGTGATGGTGGTTATCCACTAATGAATTATTTGATGAGGCCTTTTTCATTAAGAAATATTGAGAACACAAAAACTATTTACAACTACCGACTCTCAAGAGCTCGCAGAGGTGTAGAGTGCTGTTTTGGTATAATGGCAGCAAAATGGAGGATTTTGCAGAAAGCTATTGAAACTAAGGTCAATATATTATATATTTCAATTACGAAAGCTGTATGCATTCTACACAACTTTGTTATGACGGAAGATCGATCTACGTTTCAACAGGACATAAATTCTACTATTACTAATGCACCAATATCCACCAGGACTCAATACAGATTTTCAAACAGTGCATTACAAACTAGAGATGTTTTGTTGAATTACTTCAACGGAATCGGATCGATTACCTGGCAGAATAACTCGTTGCCAGAAAATATAATCCAACATCATAATATTCATTCACAGCATTAACTTCTCATTGTACAAAAAAAATATCACGTCATAAATAAATAAATAACTTTTTTATACTTACCATCTTTTTTTACTTCGACTGCTACCTCTTCCCATAGTTTTTTTTAAGATAACAGCATTTTTATGGAGTTCACTACCCGGATTCCACAGAGGTTCTCTTTTAAAAACTGATGCAATTAATAATTCATCCATTTTATTCTGTTAAAATGCCTCGCGCCTCGTGACAAAAAACCAACACGTTTGTTTACTTCGATACACGCTAAGCGACTAGCTAGGCGCCAAGCGCGCAGTGCGGCCGGTCGCGAACATTCTGGAACGTTCGTTTTACTAAGCTACTCGCTAGGCTCTAGGCGCTAAGCAAGCCGCCTGTCTGTGCGGACGTAGCCTAACATACATTAGATTTAGAACATTAACATAGTGAATAGAATTTTGTACTTCGTTTCTAAAACTTGTTATTGTTTTTGGTTTCTCCTTCTCCGATTTGTATTTTAGTATTGAGGCAATCACAACTTTACGAATAGTCATAATCTTGACTTCTGATAATAATTTTCTATTTGCTAATGGATATTTAGTTTCTTTGGTAACAGCTCTCAATTTGTTACACATATTGCGTAGCAAGTGGTTTCTGCATTATATCTTTTGAACGGTATGATTCGGGTAAGGATTACGCGCTAGGATTTTCGCGTATCTAGAGTCTCCGTCTGCAATTAACCTGCCATAAATAATGTTATACATCGTTATAGATGTCTCAAATCCATAATTTTTAAAACAATTGTGTTCTGGAGTCGAATTGTGTTTTTTCTCTGCTCGAGCACATAAGAGACAGTATTTGTTTCTAATGCCTATAAATAGGACTTCACCAAAGGAGATTGGCAGTATCACATACAGGCTTACCGTTTCATAGAATGATTACATGGATTTGAATGCTACAATAGAGTATAACAAAGTATGTAATGGTATATACATTAGACTTGGGGATATTTAATTCAGGGCTACCGGATACCGGTATATTTTTCGAAACGGTATCGTCTTAAATACCTAAGAAACGATTTGTTGCGGTTACGTTCGAACGGAACGGTATAAAAAACGTTTGTGACGAACAACAACATTTAAATCGTTCTTGGTTAATATAACGTTTTAAACCGTTTTTTCCATTTTTTGGGTTCGATACGAAACAACGAATATCACGAATTTCATTTAGTTGATATTTCACGGCCGTGCGGCTTAGTTTTGTCGTTTCAAGTTAAATTATCTGTGAGTCTGTTAATTATTATGCGAGTACTTTTTACATTTTGATTTCTTACTTTCATCATTGTAAATAGTTATAGTAGGAGTAAATTATATTTTTTCTCTTTCGTCCCATTTTGTGAGCAAGTAACAAGTACCACTAAACTAAAATCATCACTCGTAAATCGCAACAGAACCTCGATCAATACGTCAGACGCGTATCGGAATTATGATGCAATGAAATTAAAATATTACAATTACATACGCTACCCGATGCAACTAAACAATTTCATGCCTGTCGCGCGCCGCCGTGCGCGCCTGCGTCTTGCGGAATAAACCGGTTTATACCCTGCGGAATAAAGTTCTCATTTCGTTTTCGTTCCGAACAAAATGATCTACAAAGAACTGTTCAAAACGTTTTAAAAACGTTATTATAAATAACGTTTCCGAGCCCTGATTTAATTGATTTATACATAACCTCAAAATGGACCATCAAAAATAATACTTAAAAGTAGGGGAGAGGTGTGTCAATAGTAACAAAAAAAAAACAATCCTTCATATCATTTTAATTAAAAATCACAACGCAATAATTTTTGGTCACAATATAGTTGAATTATCTAATTATAAAATCAAATACAAAAAATAACAAAAGAAACGATACAATTCTAAGGAATGCCACTTAATGAGATCAACGAATAGTGTTACAATTGCTGCACCGAGGGAGTCAATTGTAACAGCAATGAGAGTCAATTGTAACATACAGAAATCGTCAACTTTAAAACCATAAACCTTTCAAAATCTTGTCAGCAGTGTAAGCTCTAAACACTTAAAATACTTATAAAAAATAATAAAATCAAAAACAGTCATTCCGACAAACAGTTTAAACACACAAAATATGGATCATTGTTTGCACAGCTGGAGTGTGCCCATTTATGGGTGAAATGCAGAATAAGTGTACACAGTCATGATTTAAATTGTCCCATAAGTTTTATACAAAATATAGCATTTAATCTTTACGTTATAAAAATGATTTCTACATTAATCAGTAGTGTATTTATTTCTCAAAATTTACATTTTTTATTTCTTTGATGCAGGCTATTTTGACATTAAAAAATATTATTAAAAATTTTGTTCAAATTGACTTTCATACAAAATATAGTGTCTCCTTAAGTACCTAGGCACTTTAATTGATTAATAAAATAAAATAAACTTTGTTTATTTTAGCCTTTTATTCGTTTATAAAACTATTTATTATCCAAATTATAAAATAGAATTTGATGTAGTTCAAAAAAATATCCAGGTTATAACAATAATGCTTATTTAATATTTGTCTGCATTTTTGTTAATTTCGTAACTCAGGGTTAGTAACGATGTGTTAAGCACAATTATAACAAATATTCTACCATTAAATAGTATTTTTATAAAATGGCAACACTTTCTTGAGTTTTTTCAAATTATTGACATCAAGACAGCCGCCATACTTGCTTTTAGTTCGGTGACAGATCGTTGGTGAAAAAATTAGCACATTTTCGTTAAAAAAATATATCAGGGTTAATAACGCGATTTGCCTGTAACCGGTAAGTTTGATTTACAAGTTATTTGTTGATTTTACTTATGTAAGATGTACAATACCCACTAGGATACGAATTATTGTCAAATCAATAGCGATTCCTGTAGGAGATAATTTTAAGGTTATGATTTCTCAGTTTTTTTTCTCAGTTTCGATACGTTTCGTAACGTTTCGTTACGCAACGAAACTGAGTTCTCAGTTATGTTACACTAAGGTTGCGTTCACAATTAGTTCTTGATATAATAAGTAACCCACACAAATATTAAAAAACATAAATTTATAAAATTATAATTTAAAAATGTATTTTTATGTTATTTTTGTACCTACTTGTTGACCAAAGTAGGTTGTAGTGAATAAAGTAAGTGGATAAAGTAATGACGAGAAACAGGGGTGAATGAAGGAAGAGAACGTACTGCGCCGACCCGAAGTAATTAGGGAACAGGGCAGGAAAATAATGTTGATTTTAACTTGCCATGTTAGTTATTATGTCAATAGGGGGGGACAAAAACTTGTGTCGAAAATGACATTTTATGAATAAACGTTTTTCAGGTATGGCACCGATGACAAATGCAGAGAGGCAGAAAAAATACAGGCAAAAATTAAAAGAAAATAATCCAGAAAAATATAATGAAAAAAGAATAGCCCATTTAGAAAAAGTAAAAGAGAATAAAAGAAAGATTTCAGAACTTACCGATAATGAAAAAGAACAGAGAAGAAGGAAATGGAGGCAATATTCCGCTAAATACTATGAAAAACAAAAAAATAACAACACTGATGAAGACAAAACTAAAAAAGAAGAAGATTTAAAAATTAAAAAGAAGGAAAAGAAGCGCAGGCAATATACACGGAAATTAAAAAGAGAAATATCAGATTTAACAAATAGGCTACAAATTCAAATAAATAAAAACAGAAGCCTACAGAAACAAATATTGAGGCTGAAGAAAAAAACAGAAACCATACAGCCAGATGATTCTTGCTGTTTACTTACCAATAGTTGCAAACACAAACAGGAGATTGTTGTTCCCCAATCAATTACAAAAGAAGAATTGACACCTATGAAGAAAACTGAAGAGTTTATTCAAAGTTTAAGCTCTGTTAATAAAGATGACAAGGAAAGACTTAAAGAAAAGATTTTAGAGTTAAATGTTTTGTCAAATTCTTTAAATTCAAGCTATAAAACGGCAACAAAAACTGAAAAACAAATTTTCAAGAAAATTGTGAATAACCCAATAACCCACAAATATAAAGTGGTAACAAAACTCACAAAAAAAACTCTTGGACTCAAAGGAAGAATCAGAAAAAGTCAACAGATTACTCAAAAAAGGCGAGAAGCGCGAATACAAGAAATTCATAAATTTTACGATCGAGACGACGTTACCACTGTTACCAGATGTACAGCTGGCAAAAAGGAAACAAAAACAAAAAATAAATGCAAGGCGCAGAGAAAATACTTGACAGATACAATAAAAAACCTTTATAAAAAATATAAAGAAGAAGGAGGAAAAGCTTCTTATTCGAGTTTGCTTCGACATCGTCCGTTCTATGTATTGCATCCAAAGTTGGCAAACTGCGAATCTTGTGCATGTGTCAAACATGAAAATTTTAGTTTCATAGTCTCCAAGTTGCATAAAATTGGTGTCCTTAAAACTGCATATATAAAAGAAATTTTGACAGAGTTATCCTGTGATCTAAACTCAAAGGGTTGTATGTATGGAGATTGTCGTGAGTGCTATCAAAAAACGAACGTAATAGACACTAACAAAGATATTAATATTGAGACTAGAGTAGCATATTGGCAATGGGTCTTAAAAAAAATTCAGTATCAAAAAAAGAAACAAGATGGTACTCTACAAAACTTAGAAACAAAAAAGTAAAAAAAGAAGTTAGAAACCAGCACTAAGGAATTAATTTAAAAATATCAAGAAGAGGCGAAAAAATTTAAAAAACATTATTTTAACATCATTCATCAGCAGAAAAAATTTAAGGAAAGCAAAACTAAAATCAAAAGCAATGAGGCTGTTATAATTTGCGACTTTTCAGAAAATTACAATTGCAGATACAGCAATGAAATACAAGGAATGCATTTTGGATCATCACATAACCAAATTACCCTCCATACTTTTTTTTTTTTTTTTACGGATGGGAAATCATCAAATGACTTCTCCCGCTCTGGGTGGAGTGGGAGGGAGTGTCAGACTCTTACTGACTAAAACCCATCCATGTTCCTTCATTGCCCTTTGTGTTCCAGGGCCACGGTATCTCTTTCGAACAGTCCCGCAGCCCCGGCAGGCATCGGCCCTTGCGGGCCCCTTCTTGGTTGCTGACATCTCTTTGAGGCGCGCGTGGAACACGAACGCGCCGTCGACACGGCCTGTCGTCATAAGACGGACGGACGGTGAGCTAACCCATTACTCACCGTCCACAGGCCCGCGCCTACGGTGGCCGGGAGCCACCACGTGGCCCCCGACGCCCGGTGCTTCGCCCGCGGCGGCTGGGACGTGAGATTCTCTCCCTCTCACGTCCCGCCACCTCCTTCGCTAGCATGACTGCTTCGCAGAAGGAGGTGACGGCTTCCCATTCCCTCTCGCTCCGGACCATGGCCTGAACCAGGGCCGGGAGCGAGAGGTCGCCGCTGCCGATCGCCGCTACGAGGACACGGCGGAGCTCCGCCCAAGCGGGGCAGACCTCCACGGTATGCGCCACCGTGTCCTCCGGACGATCCTCACAATGATAACACCCGGGCGTTTCCTCCCGCCCGATTCGGTGCAGGAACCTCCCGAAACAACCGTGTCCGGTGAGGACCTGCGTCAGGCGGAAGGTGAGGGCGCCGTGGCGCCTCTCTAGCCACTCCTCAAAGAGGGGACTTATCGCCACTATTGTGGCGTGCCCTAACCCTCCATACTGGAGTAGTATATGTAAAAGATCAAGAACCTATTTCATTTTGCACATTGTCACCTTGTAACGAACACAATCCTTATAGTATTTGGGCTCATCTTACTCCAGTGATCAATGCATTGAAATTGCATTTTCCAACAATCAACAAAATTCATTTTTTTTCAGATGGGCCTACAACACAGTATAGACAAAAACTTAATTTTGTTCTGTTTTCCAAACTTACAAAAGAATTTGGTTTCAGTCACTGTACATGGAATTATTTTGAGGCTGCTCATGGCAAAAATGCTGCGGATGGTATAGGGGGTACAATAAAACGGATTTTAGACTCCCATGTAGCATACGGAACGGATATTCCAGATGCTGAAACAGCCTATGAAATATTAAAAAAGTCTTCCAAAATATGCCTTTATTATGTAACAGAATCTGACGTTTTAACAATTCAAGAATTTATGGCTAATATTATCGCCAAGCCCATAAAAGGAACAATGTCTGTGCACCAGATTTTAACTACGGACGATGAATCAGTAATTAAATACAGAGATGTGAGTTGTCTTTGTGGTGAAATAAGGGGCTTTTGTGCGTGTTTTGACATAAAAGATCATAAACTGATCACTGAACCTAAAAAATGTAATGAAGCAAAGGAAAACAGAAAAGTAACTGTGTTGTCTGATATCAAAATTACGGAACAAGATAAAATATTCATTCAGAACTTACCATTATGTCTAACAGAAGTAAACCTCGATACACATTTAATCTCTGGAAAGTCTGTCACTGAAGTTCGCAATCGCAAATATAAGGACATATTAAGCGAAAAATTCCATAGCAGATCAAATGTACCTAAGATCGATATAAACGAATATGGATGTCTAAGTAGTGATGAACAATCAGAAGTTCCGAAAAGCACTATGGAAACTAGTAAAATGATGAATAAAAAGAAGAGAAAGAACAGTGCTTCTAGTGGAAAAAATAAAAATATGAAGAGAAAAAGATCGTCGAATTCATCTACTACTTCTGAGAGTGTTGAAATTAGTATACATAGTGATTCTGATTTACAAAATGCACTAACAGACATAGAAAGTGAGGATGAGTTTTACACTGAACATTTTGGAGGAAATAATTTAAAGGAGAAGATAAAGAATACCTCGGAAGAAAGTATACCAAAGCAGGCTGGTCACATGGATTTAGAACTGCAGGCAGCCGACGTTGAGAGAAATTCAATAGTACAGATTGATGTAACAGAAAAAAAGAATTATATAAATACTGCTGAAGAAATAGTGGTGATGGATGTTAATATGACAGAGCAACAAATAGAAATAAGTAGCACGAAAGAACAAGAATTTAGGAAGATTGATGGGGAAAGTGTCTTTAAGGAGCAGGAATCGAACTTACAAACAGATATAACTGAAACCGAACAAGAAATATATGATATAGGAGACAATGTTCTTGTACGATATTATATGAGAAAGTCTTGGAGATATTATATAGGTGTAATCGAAGATATCCATAAAGATTCTATGAAAGTTGAAAAATTGTACAACATATCTTTCTATAAAACTCTTAATTCAATGAATGCACTCAAATTTCGTAAACTGCTCCGAGAGGATAAAGACACAGTTCCAGAAAATTCAGTGGTAAAACTTATCCAATTACTACAAATATCGGAAAAACCTGAAGAATATGTTCTATACCACGATGAAGATCTGGTATATTTTAGGTAGAAATATCCAACAACAATAATGTTGATTTTTCTTTTTTAATAATTAAGTTGATTTTTCTCAAAATATTTTATTTATTTCTTTGTTTGTGTAATCTCACCCTATCATTATCAGTTTCGTAACAATCTATCAGTTTAGTTACATTCTCAGATTAGTTACGATTTCGTTACGGTACATCTATTATGCATTTCACCCTTATGGCAATCTGTGCATTGCAACCAAGCCTCTCTACTCGTTTTATAATGGTCAAAACAGACTATACAATAATTATCGTCTTCGTCTGCATCATCTGTATCTTCGTTTATATCTTCCTCTATCTCATAATGTTCAGTTCTTACAGCATTTTTTCTAGTCAATTTCTTTCCTGTCGGCTTTGAATCTAAATTCCTTAATTTTGGCATCTTTTTCTCATTAATCTTTCTTTGCTTTGCTTCTAACGCTTCCTTTTCTGGCGTATCAGTGTATATTGCACTTTTCCCTTTGGATCTCCCAGTCTTAGATTTGACCCGAGGTGGTGCTTTTGGAAGAGGGACCAAATCTACTAATGAAGTCCTACGTGGCGATGTATGGTTAGAGAGACTTGGTGTTGGTTGAGCTGACGTCTGGGGCAAAGTCTGATATGATGTTGAAGGTGCTGAAGGGGATAAATTGTTGATCACTTCTGCAGACAAAGACAACTCTTGCTGATCAGTTTCATCAACAGTGGCTTCTTCATTATCTTGGTCGGTAACGCTGGCTGGGGCAAAATCAATGTCAGAAAAAATGTCTTTTTTATATGGCCATATACCAGCGCATGCAAACCCTTGAGTTATGTTATTTGGCGTAGCAGCAAGAGAAATAGCTTCTTTAACAAGTCCCGGTAAATCATATATGGTCATTCTTTGTCCCGGATGATTTTTCATCCAATGATCTGCAGCAATATTAAATCTAGTTTTGAACGGCCCAAAAACTGACCTGTCAAGTGGTTGTAGTTTATGAGACGTATGTGGTGGGAATGATAATATTGAAATGAAGTTTTCTTTACAATATTGAATAACGGGTACATTTATATGAGAAGAATGATTGTCCAAAATAACTACAACAGGATTTTCTTGGGACGGCTTAGCAAATTTAGTGAAGTGCTTCATGAACAATAAAAAATCTTCATCTTGCATCCAACCACTTTTATTACCTGAACCGTCACAGCCAGGAGGACCATCTCTTACAAAATGAGGCTGAAAATTCTTTCGGGGAAATACGAAGAAGGCAGGTACTGCGTTTCCTATTGCGTTAACAGCCAAACATACAGTGACTAGGGTCCCTCTTTCGTGGGAAGTAATGGAACCGACCTGTTTGGTCCCTTTGACAGCAATTACTCTGGCAGGTTTTTGAGTTGTTGTTACACCTGTCTCATCTATATTATATATATTTTGTGGTTGACATTTAAGTCTATCCAAAAGCTCACCCCATTTGTCAAAAAATTTTGTAACATTTGGTTTGTTGAAGTTCATAGCTCGAGCAAGACTTGTGGCTTCAGGACGTCTGACTGACAAAGTTGAGTGTCTTTTCATAAAGGCCTTGTACCAATCAAGGCTAGCGAGTTCTGTTTCGTTCCACTTTTGGGGATATTTTAAACTATTAGCTTTGATCAGGAAGTCTTTGTATGTCACCAAACTGAAAATCATTTTCTTCCATCAAAATAAAAAGCATGTCTTCAATTTGGATTGGGTTGAAATAATCAAGTGCATATTCAGCAGTATACAGTTCACGGTATGTATTGCGTCCCATATGATAAGCGCATACACGAGAACCTCTAGGAATGAAAAAGTTATTTTCAGTCACCACGCGTGGACGTATGTTGTCAGGGACGTAAAAACGTTCAGAGTTGCGACATCCACTAAATAAGCAGTGCCTGGGTGCTTTTGGTATTCTTCTTAAGTTAGGCAGAATGATTGTCTGAGCTCGAAGTTGGTTTTCGTGTCTTCTCAGAAGTTCTTGTTCCCATCAAGTTACGCAAATTGGTTCATTTGATGTAATCTGTTAAAACAATTCAATACTTTATTTTGACGCTGAACTTTTTATTGCCTTGAAATCGGATTCCACTATAACCCTGCTATTATAGCCCGCCCCAGTAAGTAGACTCTTGTCTCTTGTAGACTCTTTCCCGACTATCACCATTAATAACAATAATAAAAAAATAGACAGGTCTATCTAGGTGAAGTTATTCAACACCAGCAATCAGCATCCTCCCTATCTTTACATCTCTTGGAAATAATAGAGAAAAAAAACATAGAAAGCAAAAATATGTCACATACCTGACGTGACTGTATCCTCTGGTCAATTATTGCAACTAACTGGGTTTCCTCCTCTGATGCATGATTGATAATATGACTCTCAGTCTCAATCACTGAAGTACAACAAACAATACAGGTATGTTGCAGCTGATGCATTCCTATCACCCAGCGAGAATTGCATACATAATAAGAAGTGTTGATCTAAAAAAAATGCTTGTTCAGAAAATAGTAGCCACAAAAACTGTGGCCAATATTATAGTTGTCTTTAATCATGAATATTTTAATTTAATTCATACTTACAGCCCCGTTGTACCGTATGCACCATTGACCTGCACCATCAATGGTGCAGAGGAGACTAATAAGTTTCGTTTGCACCATTAATGGTGCAAATGAAACTGCATTGATAGTATGGTCTCATTTGCACCATTGCGATGACACTATACTATCAACGCGGTTATAGGTATTTCTTCAAAGTGTTTCCTCTTTACATATTATTTTGTTTTAATTCTGCCATTTTATGTCAATAATTGTAAAATTGGGGCTTAGACTACAGAACCAAATTACAATGAGCGAAACTAATTTAACTTTTGTTGCACAAAATCGAAGAAGACTTTTCTTGTTCGAAGGATATCAATACCATTTTCCCACACAGTACAAAAAAATAAATAGCATATGGAGGCGTAGATATAAAAAAAAAACAAATCTACAGGAACGATTACCATTAAAGAGATACGTACGTAGCATTTATGATAAAAAAATATGTACACAGGTCGCAGGGTTTTTTTATATTTCACAAGCTTATTTTTGCCAGAATTATGGAAGTATACACAGATATTTTATTTTTTAGGAAGAATCGAAGGTTGTGAAAAAACGCGAGCTTTCTAATAACTGTATGCCTTATGAAAACAAAAATGCCGTATGCCATTTAATTAGTTCGAGTATAGATACCGCGACAACTTCAGAAGAAACAGTACCTGCTATTTATAAAAAGACCGTGGCCACTTTCAAAGATATGGGTCTAAACCTTATTGAAACACTACCACTGATAATAGATAGTGTCGGAACTGAAGTCGAAATTGGTGTCGATCATAAAGAATTCCATTCATTTTGAAGTATGGTGAAGTACTTGTATTAATTTAATATTAATGATGCAAACGAAATGAGGATCTTGTGGCTAAATAGTAACAGCCGCTCAGGTCGATCTTTAGGTTAAGCCGTGCTTGACTAGGTTGGTCTGTGGATGGGTGACCATCCATTACATACCGAGTTTCCTCCGTGCCTCGGAAAGCACGTTAAGCCGTTGGTCCCGGCTGTCATTTGTAGATCTTTGACAGTCGTCACAGGTAGTCAGTGGCCCGAAAATCTTACAACCAGTCTTACCAAGGGGTATCGTATTGCCCAGTACTAACTGGGTTGTGGAGGTCAGATAGGCAGTCGCTCCATGTAAAGTACTGGTATTCATTCAGCAGCATCCGGTTAGACTGGAAGCCGACCCCAATACAGTTGGGAAAAGGCTAGGCAGATGATGGTGCAAACGAAACTAATTAGTCTCCTCTGCACCATTGATGGTGCAGGTCAAAGGTGCATACGTCAAAAGTATGGTGAAAAAGTTGTATTAATATTAATGGTGCAAACGAAACTAATTAGTCTCCTCTGCACCATTGATGGTGCAGGTCAATGGTGCATACGGTACAACGGGCTTACAGCTCTCGGGAATGACCACAGCTTTATGATTGAAACTAGATTTTCATTAGTTGTAGATAAACAATGACCAGTTGCTTGAGAAGTCTGCATTTCACAATTGATCCAAGCAATATGGTTATCATCATTATTTGCCAGATTCGATTCAGGTGAATCAGGATGAACATTGACCGGCAAAGGGTGTCTAGGTGAATTATTGGCATCTCCTGATTCAAGTGGCTGATTCATGTTAGAGAGGCCAGATGGGTGGCCACGTCGTGTAGCTCTTTGAGCCCGTAGCCAGCATGGAACACATACTTGATCAACAGAAATGAGCTGCAACAAAAAATAGAAATGTTATATGAGATGTATCTACATACACTGCCGGCCAAAAGTTTGAGACCACTTGTAAAAATCTTTCTCACCAACAAAATATTTTAAAAGTACACATGATAAAGAGCTAATTTGAACACCTAGGTATTCTATTGTTATTAAAGAATTTCTAAGAGACATTATTTCTGTATATTTTTAAGTTATCATCCTATAAAGGTCCATTATTTCAAAACATCAATGAATGCCGCGCAAGGACCAGGTGGTAGAGTCATTGTAATAATTTTATGTGCTACTCATTACTAATAATTTTGGTTTTGTTTCGCGTTAACCGAAATTCAGGATTATTTTAGCTTCCTAAAACATGATTTTTACCTGAATTTTCATGGAGTAAAATTTTTCTCTATCTTAGTTAGTCTGAGCTCGTCGTTGTTACAGTAAGACATGTTAAAATGGGAAAAGTGCACTAAATTAGCAGTGAAACTCGTTCTACCATAGTTGTTTTACACAAAGAAGGCAAATCTGAACGTGCGATTGCCTCTCAACTTAAGTTGTCGAAGACTTGTTTTCATAACACAATAACCCGATACAGGGAGACTGGTAGTAATCAAGATCGTTTGCGATCGGGAAGGCCACGAGCTACCACTTCTAGCGTGGATAATTTCATTGTCGTTACCAGCAAGCAGAATAGACGCCTAACAGCACCAGAAATCCACGCAGAAGTGAAAAAATCCCGGTCTAAACCTTGACATTGACTGCAGTAAAAAGAAGATTGAGAGATGCTAAGTTATTTGGCCGCGTCGCCGTTCGAAAACCACTACTAAGGCCACAAAATAAAAAGAAACGGATCCAGCGGGCCCTTACCCATCGAGACTGGACTGAAGAAGACTTTAAAAAATTTTTTGGTCAGGTGAATCCATATTTGAAATATTTGGATCAAAACGACGAATTTTTGTTCGTTGTAGCGCCGAGGAAAAGATGATGCCAGACTGTGTGGTGTCAACGGGGCTGCGGGACTGTTCGAAAGAGATACCGTGGCCCTGGAACACAAAGGGCAATGAAGGAACATGGATGGGTTTTAGTCAGTAAGAGTCTGACACTCCCTCCCACTCCACCCAGAGCGGGAGAAGTCATTTGATGATTTCCCATCGGTAAAAAAAAAAAAAAAAAAAAGCATAGTTGTGGTTCCATTATGGTCTGGGGATGTTTCTCGGGCCATGGAACCGGAGATTTGGTACGAGTCGAAGGAATCATGAAAAAGGAGCAGCATAAACGAATACTACAGCAAAATGCCGTTCCGTCTGGTTTAAGATTAATTGGAAATAGATTTTTTTTCCAACAAGATAATGATCCAAAACACAGTTTAAAATTATGCAGGGGTTATTTAGAACATAAAGAGACAGAAGTGGTGTTAAAAAACATGGTGTGGCCACCTCAGAGCCCATATCTCAATCCAACTGAGCTTTTGTGGGAAGAGCTTGATAGAAATGTGGGCAGTTGTTGTCCCTCCTCGCAAGAAGACATGTGGAAGGCTTTTCAAGAAAGCTGGAACAATATTTCACAAGATACAATCGACAAATTGATTGATCGCATGCCGAGACTAGTGAAAACAGTAATAAAATGCAAGGGAGGGTTTTTTGACGAAAAATCTGTTTAAAATTTGTGCGGCATTTTAATGTATATGGTTGATATTTTTCTTTTTCTTCTTGATGTATTTGTATTCGTAAATAAATATTTTAATTAATAATTAAACCTCTTGCTTTCTATTTAGAGTTTTATTTCATTTTACTTCTTTGATGTAGGTGGTCTCAAACTTTTGGCCGGCAGTGTACATGCATGATGTAATATCGACATATTACTATTTTTTAACACATAGACAACATTTAACGGACAAGAAATTTATAGGTAAGGGAATTTAAATAAACAATTCAACACTTTGATTAGGTACTGGGCTCTACTGAAAAATAAATAAGGTATGAATTTAATAGCTAAAAAATAACATGCCTGATGTGGATGTATCCATGTAGATATAATAGCAGCTATCATCCGCTTTCCTTCGCTTGCATTTGGTCTGACCAATTGCCGTCTACGGGCCCGTAAAATGGATCGACCACAGCTGATGCATAGGCAATGATGACCAACTTGTTGGGAAGAATGTGCTTGCCCATTTCCATGCATAATTGATAATTTGCCAATTCCCAACATGCAAGGCAACAAATGCAATCAGTTTGAGAGCTCTGTAAAACACAAGCAATTTAAATTGTTTGGTATTTGAGGAGGTGAAGAACAAAACCTCACTTTTCCATTTAAAACAAAAATGTTTTTTTTTAGTGGATGTGCAAAATGATGTTAAATTGAATAAAGCAAATAAGTAAAACCTTATCAAAAACACCTCTTTATAAATTTTCATTTGAAATAGAGAGTTTCGAACAAAACCACGCTTTATACTTTAAAAAAATCAGACTCCCTTGATTATTTTCAAAAGCTCACTTTAATGGAGTAAAATTCAATGGTATCACTGAGACTTCACCAAAACCACATAAAAACGTTGAGTTTAGAATAAAGGTGTTAAACTTCTAATGCATGGTCTTTTTGCTAAATAGTTTATGGTTGCTTTTTTCATTGGTTTTACGTTCTATTAATGAAATCAAACCACAGGTTTCAAGGATAACGGTGTTTACCCTTACACCCTGTATGATTCGGCAGAACAAATTTTGACCTTTTGTCCATTATGTGCTTATTATGTAGTAAATAGGGTGACTGGTAATTAGTGACCGATACTTAAACACGTGATTGTACTCATGATAACAAACAACTCCCAAAGAAATTTTTTTTTTTAAACTCATTCACTTTTATCACAATAAAACTTACGGAGCGGGCTTACGAGCCGCGCGGGTGATCTGCCTACCCATTGTTGCACGGTACGATAGTAATGAGACAGAACAGCGCCACGCGGCTAACAGCTGATGGGTCAAAGGCGCACGCGCGCGAGTTCATACGGCTGTTGTGTTATTGCGATAAAAGCGAATGAGTATACGCGTTTAAAAACTTAATATCATTAATACCCAATTCAAGACCACTATCTGTGAATATTAAAAACATTAAAATAATTATTCAAGAATATGCTTATGATATACGCAAGAACGTCCATGATGAGTTAAACAATCAACTTATATCATTAAAAATTGATGTGGCTTCGGTAAAATCTAGAAGATTTCTCGGTATAAATATTCAATATATTGGAAATGGTAAAATTGTGCTTCGAAACCTTACTGTCCATGAATTACATGAAAGAAACACTGCCGATTTTCTAAAAGAAACAGCGATGATGGTCCTAAGTCGCTTCGGTATTGAGCTAAAACAATTATATTCCGTAACCTCTGACAATGGAGCGAATATGATTAGAATGTCAAAGCAGTTGGAGGAAGAAATGCAAGAGAACACATCTGAGGAACATGATTACTTTGATGACGAAGATTCTGAGCATGAGACCAGAAATGAGATGTGGTTCGCCGAAGCAAGTAACTTAAATCTCCATATTGACAATCAAGGCCAAAACAAATTAACTACAGTGCGTTGTGCAGCGCATACGTTGCAGCTCGCTATAAGAGATGCTTGTTGCGAGCTTCGTGATCTATTAGAGCAATGTCGCCAGATAGCTCGTATACTCCGCTCACCAAATAATGCTCTTCAGTTAAGAGTTCAGGGTTTACCACAAGCGATCATCGATTGTCCTACGAGATAGGATTCTACGGCAGACATGGTAGAGCGCATATTATTATTCAAGGCTTTCTTGAGTGGACGCACAGAACCGGTGTTTCAGACATTTGCTGTAGAAGATACATGGCAGAAAGTTAATGAAACTATTGATGTATTAAAACCATGCCGTGTTCAGTCGAAAACCATACAACATGAACAATTGAAATTTGGAGACTTCTATCTTGCCTGGCTTAAATGTATCCTAGAAATAGAAAATAAGAACACGGTTTTTGCCATATTTTTAGTCATTTGTATGAGGGAAAGAGAGAAAGCCCTTCTTGAAAATGAATGTTTTCTGAGTGCAATTTATCTAGATCCGAAAGTAAATTCGATGTTATCAAATCAACAGCTGGAATCAGCTCGTGCCCATTTAGTCAAAACTTACCAAAGATATATAAGGTTGAATTCGAACGATATTCTAAGAGAAACAGAAAATGAAACTTCATGTGACCCCATGCCATCAACTTCAACCTCCATGCTTGACGATTTTTTTGCAAACGCAGTTCAGGCAACGCACAGTGTGTAATTTTGCCTTAGTTGCGGACATGCTCATTTTATGTGTTTTTTGGAAAGCTAACAATCAAACAAAACTCTCATTAAAACTCCGCCGGCTCTAATTACAATAGTTTAAGAGAAATTAATAAAATCGAGAAAAATCCTTAAAAACCATAGAAACGTAATATCTCGTTTTTGGATTTTATTTTTACACTAAATGTTTTAAGATGTGATAGGAATTCACTATTGGAACCATTTTTTTCTTGAAAACTTTAAAAATCTTACTCATACAGGTGACAATATTTTTTTTTCTATGATTTTGTAAATATTTTTTTTCCGGCGATTCTCTTGATTGTCGTGTTTTTTTTAAATGCCTGAATATTGATCACTATAATAACTATCGCTACAAAAAAAAACAGATGAAACAAACCCAGGATCTCGGAAATATTGAATTTTAAAGTTGTGGGTTAGGGTTGTCACTCAACCCTGTGTGCAACATAGGTACAATACTTACTTCATGCAAACATTACTGATTATTTATTATTCATTATTTTTGACTCAGGCATTAGCAATTGCCGGTTTAAATTATATAACGCAGAAAGTTAAAGTCAAAATTAAAAAATATTTACGGTTGAATTTCGATCACTACTTTTGTTTATGATCTATCTTCGATGAAGGATATTATGTGGGATTGGGAAGGGGTCCGCCCTCGTTAAGCAAATGCAAAAACCCAATTCCTATACATAATATCTGGAGAAGCGGGGGTGAGGTGTCATGGAGCCGTTAAAGACCCATGGCACTGTTTTGCCTCAGCAGGCACTGACCCGTCCTGCTGGGGGATGTCCGTCTGGGCCCCGACCAGAGGACTTAATGCAAGGGGGGCATGAAGGCGCCAACCTTCATGCTGGTCAGCGAGTGGCAATGATCACCGACGACCTAAGCCTGAATACGGATCCGAATACACTTACGAAACTGGAAATTTATGTTTTAGTTGAAAAGGCCCGACAATATGGGCCGAAACAAAGACCGCGTGACCTTGAAATCAACGAACGAACAATGATTATTTTAAATGCATTGTATCCAACAGGTATTCCTAACAATATTGACATACAAAATAAAAGTCTTAGCGAAAATATTTCCAAATTTATTAGTAAGTGCGAAAAATTGTATAATGACAGCAAAAATAATTTTAAACGCTTTAGTAAAAAGAATGAAAAATGGCTTGCTACAATTTTCGATGTTAAAATACCAACCAAAATAGAAAAAAATCCTATAGAATTAAATAAAAATGTTGATAGTTCTCAAGAAGCAGAACCATCAAGTAAGGGTTCTGTAAGCGATATGCTGCTTACAGAACCGATACCTGAAACTTCATATGAAACTCCATCTACTTCAAACATATTTAGTAACCGCCAAGAGGAGTCAATACCCGGAACATCTAATGACACTCCATCTACTTCAAACATATTTAGTAACCGCCAAGAGGAGTCAATACCCGGAACATCTAATGTCACCCCATCTGCTTCGAATGAAAAGAGCTCCCGTCAAATGCGTCGTATTCGAAAGAATTTCGAAGACTCACTTCAAGATCAGCAACAGTCAAAAATAATTAAAATGATGTAATATATTATACTGTAATATATTGTCAAATTCTGTTATTTTTAATTCTCGTTTTCGCACTAATTTTCTTTTTAAAAGCAAAGCCAGCAATAGAGTGTCCTCGTCATAATACATTTTGTTAATGATAGTGTCGAAACGACAACTAATAATAAAAAAAATCGATTGAATTAATCAACTTAAATATTTACTACTCTATGACAACCCTATTCCCACAGAAATTTAAAAAAAACTTAGAAACGCAATTTCTCCGAGATCTCGCTAGATACATATTTAAAATTTTCTCAAGTTGAAGGTACTATACATAAGTATAGTATGCAGGCAAAAAAAAACGCGACCCGTAAATATCTAATTTTATATTAATTTTTTTCGTTTATTTACAAAATATTTTTTTATTCTTGTTCCTGTGATGTTAGGGACTTGCAATTTTTTACACTGTATAACATTTCAAACCTACAATAATATATATTTTACAAGAGACTGACATTTGCTTTATTGAAGAGATACAGACAAAAATCTTTTTCCAAAAGGTCAGTGACCTTTCACTTACATATTTGTTTCTCCTAAATGAAGTGAAATATCAAAACGGTTATTTTTGGGAATGCTTTATTAAGGTTTAATCTATACAAACAAAAAATAAAACTGGCATGTCCGCAACTAAGGCAAAATAACACACTGTGCAACGGTACCAAGATTTACCTCATTTAAATAATAGTGATAATTTACAAATAAGTTTTGTTGCTTTTCTTAATGAACCGTTGCTTCCTTCTAATACTAATATTTTGAATTATTGGGAATCAAAGAAAGTTACTGATCCACAATTATACTTGATTTCTAAAATTGCTTTGGCTACACCAGCGACACAGGTTAGTGTGGAGCGGCTGTTCTCATCTTTGAAATTCATTATGAATAACTTAAGAATATCGTTAAAGGATACAACCATTGACGACATTTTGATTGTTAGAAATAATAATTTGTATCACAAATAATCTTGTCAAATTAAAAACATAATATAATTTAATATGTGGTAGTCTGATTGTTATTTTGTTCAGTTCATTTTTAGAGAACTTTTAAACTACTTCGAATAAGTCAACAAAATAATGACATTTTTGTGTTGTCCCAGACAATGTTCCTTTTTTTATTACTTAAGAATTACTAAATAAAAAAAAATATAAAAATTATCTATATGCTCTCTTTTTGTGTAAAAAAATTGAAATAATTTTAAGAAAAACCAAAAAGGTGTAAATGACTGATTTAGCCAAATATTTATTTTGTCAATAGATTCCCTAATTCCCACTAGTTCAATCGTTGAACTAGTGAGGCAAATAATAATACAATTACCTACCGTACATTATTATTTGCGTTTTGATTGCCTAATCATTAGGCTTTAGGCCCTAATGCAATCGAATAGGAATTAGATCCTATACTATACGTACTTCTCTTCTTTGTGATATAAAAATGTGAGTTCAACTATTTTGTCTCAGTAGTTAAACCGTCAAAAGGAATTGTACCATGTTGACCACCTGGGAAAAAATGTCTCACTTGTTCAACGATTGAACTAACCAGCACTCTAATTGCATATCACACGATCAATCTAATCTGAATCATTTTGAAACAGATTATATATAATCCATTGCTTCATTTATGTTCGAAAACAAATTCTGCTCAACAACGTTAATAACGCAACGAATGTTTTTGAACTGTCAAAATGAAACAGATTGTGTTTGATCATGTGTTACTTACGCAATTAGGGTGCAGTTGAACTAGCGTATAGTTTTACTATTTTTAATTAAGCCACCTAAAATTGTACCTATAAATGTATACGAGGAGACTGATTAAATAACTGATTTATTGAAAAAGCATTTAATTTTTCTTTTTCAATTTAATTGTAAAATGACAAATTAACCGTGGCAAAAAATGTAGGTACATCTACCTGAACAATATCATCCTTCTAAGTAGGTACTAGCACAGCATGCAAAATGGTGTCCACACATTAAGCAGATTAATAGATTCCTGAATTTAAAATAAAACTTCGCTCTTATTTTCCTTTATTTATTTTTACATTGACATTCACATTGATATTTTTATTAACAAATTACATATTTATTTATTTGATTTCTCACGGTGTTGATGTTTTAAAGCGTCTATATACTTTAAAATATTGATATATGCTTCAGAGCGCATACATGGTGGCAAAAATTGTAATTCACCTATTAGCAAATTTCCAAAATAATAGTTTCGTTTATCGAGGTCCTTATCAAATATACATAAAACACATTGTTTGACATTCGAAGAAGTTTCTTCTCCTGGTTTAGTACTGATATCTTCGACTGATTTCGTTACTATCAGAACTATTTTCTGCATCCTCTTTCAAAATTTGGGTGTTTATTTTATACGTGTTCGATGCTTTGATGATACGTTTTTAGGCAACGATTGGGATTGATCTTCATCATCAGAATATTCCTTTCTTCTTTTTCGTGATTCATCTGTTACAAAGAAATTTAACATTCATTTAAATAAACATTGAAATAGGTTTTCTTTACCACATACACACACACACGTTAATACCACCAGAGAAACTGGGCCTTAGATCGGGCGTTTTGTGGTCTATTTATACTTTCTTTTTAAGAGTTTAAGGCCCGCTTGCACCACCAATCGCTAAACGCGTTTAACGTAGAACGCATTTAAAACATCGTTCAAAGATGACGGAGACAGAATGATGTTTTAAATATGTTTAGCGTTAAACGCGTTTAGCGATTCGTGGGCCTTAATGACGGATACAGAATGAAAATTTTAACTTACCGAGATATTGAGAGTTTTCTTCTTCATCAAAAAAAGGCTGACTATTTAACTGGTCCATAGGATCTGTGAAAAGTAATATTCTGTTTACCAGTTCAATTATTTATCAACATAATTTCACCAAAAAAATATTAGATACTCACCCATGTTATATGTTTTTGCAACGGGGCTTATTGATGCATTTGACATAAATAAACGTCCGACCCGAAACTAAACATTTCTTACTACTGAATAAAAACTGCACAGCACTCGACAGTTATTTATCGTGCGTCTGTATTAACCGGTATTTATTGCTCTAAACCGTTTAATCCAAAAAAACCTTTATGTAAATACTGTTCCTAATACCGGTTTAAAAAAAACGGTTAATGCGAACGAAACCGAATGTAAAGGTTTTGCGCCAAGTACATTATAACGGTTTGAAAATTTTTACCGGTATCCGAGCCTTGCTGAACACAAATTGTAATGTTAGCAACATGGTGGCTCAAAATAAGAGTTCACACTTCATTTATAGATGCAGAAAACATGACACATATCACAAACGACGAATTATGCAGGGTTTAAGCATAAAACACAAAAAAATATCCTGACGTTAAATATTTTTTTTTGTATTTGACAAAAGTGACAGTTGTGTTGCCAAATATTGATTAACAAATCGAATCGATTTAAATCATCGAATCAATATGAAATCAGCAATGCTATTTAAATTATATGTTGTTTAAAGTGAGCATATATTCTCGAACCACATTTTCGAACAATATTTGGACGAAAGATACTTTCCAAAACATACATAATACTTGTGGAATAGCTTTGGCCGTCTATTTAAATTTTTTTTTTTTTGAATAAACGTTTTTTTTTTCTTCACTAAAGTGATCATCGATTTGGGTTTATTATATGGCAACACTGACGACGTCATACGCTTAATTGGTTCTATTTTATGCGTTTTGTTTTGCATTAATGCGTTTTGTTTCCGTAACGGGGCTGCACCCTAAAATCATGGTTTTCTAATTACTCCCTACAACTAATAAAGCATTTTAGCTTGAAAAATAACTACAGCTATAAGACCTTTAATTTGAAAATAACTTGATTTTGAAACGTTTGAATTTGATGAGGTACCCAACACACCAATCTCCTTTGCGAACCACAATTGCTGCGGCCACTTTTTTTTTTTTTTTTTTACGGATGGGATATCATCAAATGACTTCTCCCGCTCTGCGGCCCCTGACAATGCCTTATAGTTATTGCCGTAGGAACGCGACGACCAAACGCCATCGGCATATACGTCAACTATAGGAATACCATTCTTACTCAATTTCCCTTCAGCTATAGCTTCATCTGGCTCACGCATGGCAGCTTTTTCCATAGATTCAACTGCTGTTGCCTCCCATTTTTCATAAACGAAGTCTTGAATTGTTAAATTAGTAAATTCTTTAAAAATTGGTAAATCCATGCAAGCTGTTATTTCTTGAAACTGCGAAAAGCCGATACCCGCAGAAGTGGTTCCAGTAACCGCAGCCAAATTAGCTTTGATATTATGTTCGCTGCCTAGCTCTTCATTTGTGATTATAAAATCTTTTTTACACATAATACATCTAAATTTGTATTTAGACATCAATCCATGTCTACTTTCTCCTATCAGTGACATATCTTTTAAATTACAATCAAATAAAGAACTATGATTAGAAATTATTTGAAGTTGCTGAATGAAGTACATCATATTTACTATTCTTCGACCTTGTATTGGTAGGTGGGACATTCTTTGATCGGAATATATTTTGGCCGGTTTTTGACGAAAGCTATTAAACCTTTTGGCAAAGCAGTTATTTTGTGCTAACATCATTACTTGATTCATAATAAGGAAATCTTTGTAAGAGGCACCATTATACTGCTATTATTTTGGGAATAAATCAAGGTTTTTCAAAAGTGCCTGTTGAGAATAATGACCATGTGTTGATGAAAATGACAATACAATGAGGATAAATGACTAATGTTATGAACAATGACTTCTAATATTAATTGCGGGGGTAAAAAACGTCCAAATAAATAAATCAAACAAAACAAAATTAACAATCAACATAATTTTAATAGTAAAATCACAGTTTGTTCAATTATATCCAATGTTTGATTCACATAGCTTTTTGACTTTTTATATATAAACCTATATTAATACTAGTAAACTCATTTATCAACACTCAAAACCAACAGTCTTCCTTTTATTTCAACGAATTATATATCTAAGGGTTTTTCCACTTAGTAAGGTTATATAAAATATACGGTCTTTTTATAAATTGTAAATAAAAAACAAACAGTTATTGGATAGTTTTTAAATCAGGTACCTACCTAAAAAATGTTAATTAAAGCCTTTCTTATTATTTATTCATAAACATATCTTTTCTATCAGTCATAATATTTTCGGTTACACACGGCCCTCATATGAACCTACCCCAATCTGTCTTTCCCTAACAAACAAGAACTACTTGTTTACCTATTTATAAAAATCATATTTTACGAAAAAAAAAAACAAAACAACTAATCTTACTTATAAATCTGCTACAGAAAATTGACAGATGGGGGTAGGTTGATGTGTTGGCGTCTGCACAATCACGGCTAGTTTTACCTAATCTTCTATAATATAAAAATGAATCGCAAAATGTGTTGGTAAGCGCATAACTCAACAACGCCTGGACCAATTTGGCCAATTTTTTTTTTAAATGTTCGTTGCAGTTCAAGGATGGTTTTTACGGCGAGAAAAATTCGAATAATTGCCGGAAAAACCCTTAAAACAGCCAACCAAGGTACAGTACAGTATAGGGTAGGTAGGATAGGATAGGTAGGGTAGGTAGGTAGGGTAGGTAGGGTAGGTAGGTAGGGTAGGTAGGGTAGGTAGAGTAGGTAAGTAGGTAGGTAAGTAGGTAGGTAGGATAGGTAGGTAGGATGGGAAAAAGGTGCATTGCAACGCATGCCGGGAACAGCTAGTTATTAATAAAAGAGACACATAATAGAAAAAAAATCATAATGTCTTTGATGTTGATGGTTTAGGATCTTTGAAAGGATCGATAACTGTGTTACCGTGTTTTATTGTTACATCAGAGAGGATGTTTATTTTTTTTTGGATTAGAAGTGTGATGATTGGCCTTGGACATCGGTGCAACATAATCAGGATAAATATTTTCAACATATTCATGATTATTATTTGTGATACGACCTAAATCATACCCATGAATACAATTTTTATCAGCATTACAATAAAAGCAACTTAGTGTTCTTAAAACTGTTTGTGGGACTGTTACATCCCAAAGGACCTGATACACGGAAAGGGTGCCCTTAAATGGTTTCAAGTTAGTTTGAATCAAGCTTTCTTTTGATATGATCTCACTTTCATCCACTTTTTTAATAGTAATATTTTCAACCGTGTTTATTATCATGTGTAACACACGTTTAGTTTAATATTTATTATGTACACCTGTCCTGTATTAGAGATATAAGTAATAGAGGTTCATTGATGCAGTTGTTCGTAAAAAAAGGTTCCGTTACTCACCACTAAATGTCGTTTTGCCTATGACGCGCATTTCTGAATCGCGGTGTTAAGATTCTCCGTGACCCTCGCTGGATCAGTGAACCTCCTGGAACACAGCTACGTAGAGTGTGCATTCTGAGACTTCGTCCTATTTGGAAAAGTCACTAGGGACACACCTCCACTAGTTGTTTGCTCAGTGTATTCCGTCTGAAATATATTTTTGGATAGAGGGACTCATTCCCCGACCTTCGTCCTAAGGTCTTGGTCGGGTGGAACTATCCCTATTGCATATCTCCAAAGTCATCTTCTAGACCTGTGTCGATCGATCATTTGTCGTAACCCGGGTCGATCATGACCCACTCGTATGGTGATCGGGTTAAAAAGATTCGATCATTTCGATCATTCGGGTCGCAGTTCGTTTATAATAACCGATTGACGTATGCTGAAATGAAACTAGCTATTAAACGTTAAAACGGTATCTATTATACCTTTTTGGATTCCTCATAAGTGAATCTTATTATTTATACCATTCAATAAGCAATAAAACTGACCTTATGTCGCAATGGTATGATATGTTTTCTCTTTTGATATTTTCTCTCACATAACCTTAAAACTTTATTATACAAAATATAAACTTTATAACAAAAATACAGCTTAAACAACGAAAAAACTTCGCGGCTATTATGGTCGCGTTCGGAAACGTTACTCGAGAGTGTAATTTCTGTGGTGTAGTATTATATTATCTGTGCTGTGGTGTAATTATTGCCCGATGCCGTTCGACGTCAAATGAGTGACATTGAGTTAGGCACTAAGCGGCATTTGAAGAAAATCAACTTTCAAGGATAAAAAATAAAATAAAAAGTAATAAAAAAGAAAATAAATTTTATTGGTGTTGAGCTTTTTTCGGCTTTAACGAGCTTCTTTTATTAGTGATAGTCATTCCGGCCTTTGAAAATATCCTCTCACACGGTACTGATGTTGCTTGCAAACATAATCGACGCTTCATTAAAGTGTATAAATGTGGATAAAGGAGACGACGCTCATTCCACCACTATAGCGGATCATCCGTTCTTTTGATAAGTGGTTCGTTTATATATTTGTCGAGTTCCACTATGCTTGCAGCTGTAGGGTTTTTTATGATCTCATTTTCCACTTCTTTATCAAATGACGCCCAGATGTTGCCAGAAGTAGAAGGTTGCGGCGGCAGGCTATCTTGAACTAGTAAAGGTGTCGCATCTTCTCGCGCACACAACCCACGAAGTTTTCCTTTGATAGATTTCATGCAGTTATCATATTTTACTTTGTTAGTAAATGCATGCTTTTTAAAGCGGGGGTCGAGAAATGATGCTTCTGCAGCCAAAACGTTACCCTCTACATCAACAAAGCGATCGTTAAGCTGTTTATTAAGAGTCCGAAGTAATTGATCATATTCATCAGGTTGTGCAGAAGGAGCATTTTCGGCAATGCAATTTTCGACATGTGTTTTCATAATTTTTACCAGCACCAACACTTTCGACATAGAGACCGACTTTTCAGCGCTCATTTCTTCCGTCACATCATAAAATATTTTTAAAACTAACACATTTTTCTATGAGCAGCCAATCATCCGTCGTCAAGGTATTAAGACGAGGTTGTTCGATAGCTAGCGTACTTATGACAGCATCTTTAATTTTAAGCAATCTTTGAAGCATGTCATACGTGGAATTCCACCTAGTTACAACGCTCTGTTTGAGTTTGAGGGGAGGTAATTCCATTTGGTTTTGCGTAGCCGTCAGTTTGCTCTCAGCTGATGAGCTATGTTTGAAATATTGTACAATTGCTTTAACCCGATCTAATTGTCTTTTAATATTATTTAAGCTATGTTGAACTACGAGGTTTACTGTGTGAGCGAAACAAGGGAAATGGCGCCAACTTGTTAAGTGAACGGCTGCCACAATATTTGCCGCATTATCTGTTATCATTCCTGTAATTTTATTTGATATGCCCCATGTTTCAACTTCATTTATCAAAAAATTAAATAAGTTTTCTGCCGTGTGCCGTTCGTCAAATTCAATGCAGCCTAATAAAACCGACTTAAGCAACGAATTCTGGTCAATATAGTGAGCTGTCAGCGCAACAAAACTCGTGTTACTTGTAGATGTCCAGCCATCAGTGGTTAAGCATATCGCATCAGCTTCTGTTTTTAACTGTAGTAGAACTTTATCTTTGGTCGTTTGATAAAGTTTAGGTATTAAGCTGGAAGATATAGTTTTGCGAGTAGGTAATGTGTATGTGGGCAATATAGATTTAAAAATATTTTTAAATTCTTCCTCTTCAACTATTGCAAACGCATGATAGCCCTTGACTATAAATTTTACAATTTGTTCATCAAGCTTCTTTGATTTGCTAATTGGTAATGGTCTCGTAGACACAGCGAAATTATTGATTTTTGACTGAACTTGCAATTGCGTGGTTTGGCGAACAAATGGGGCTGCCGCCGCCAGTGCAGTTTTATCACTTGGAGAAGGTACTAACTCACTTAGTGTAGAAGTAGAAGGCACACTATCTGTTCCTATAGCGTTTGATTCTGTACATCTCGGTAGGCCAATCTGTGCTTGGGGATGTTCACTTATAGGTTGCTCAATAGATACAGTCCCATGTAGTTTTTTCATATGCCTAGTTAAATTACCTGTGCCACCACCAGAATAGCTGATTATTTTCGAGCAGTACTCACATTTTGCCTTATCTTTGTTTATTACAGAAAAATGATTCCAAATTTTACTCCTTTTCTTAGCCAGATCTGACATTTTAAGTTATTAGGTAATGACAAAATTAAAAAATAACACGACTAAAACTAAATATGTACAGTTAAATTAGGTAAGCTAATGTTAATTTCAATATTCACATTCACACATTCATGCAAAATACATAAACACCAACACCAAACAGTTTCCCTACTTTAATAAGCAATCACTCGCAATATAATGTCTTAAAAACCACTAAAACAAGCAAGTAAAACAACACCTGAATATTGCGATCCGATTTTCTCATTCCTGTCGCGACTCGCGGGTCATAAGTTCCTAGTGCAACTGATCGGATCTCTCCAAACAAAATTCAATCACGCGATCGATAGCTTGCGGTTCAGCGTCGCGAGCGATCCTGTACAACCCGGTTTCTTTTGGAGAAAGAGTGAGGTGAATGAAAGTGCAATATCATGTATGTAAACGAAAGAGATAGAAGACATTTTGCTTGTTACGTCGTGTTGTGTCATTGAATGCACGACTCAATCGATTGTACGAGCACGCAATTAGTTACCATAATGGTATGAAAATAAAGTCCAATTTGGTTTATTTTGTTACCTGATAATCGAGTCAAATAAGATCGGGTGCTTTTGAAATTCGTGATTCTATCACTCGAGTACAGGTTGCAATCGAATCAAAAAGATTCGATCAATCGTGAACGACACAGGTCTATCATCTTCTCTTCTTCTGTAAATATCATCCATCTCTTCTGTACCATATTATCACCTGTAACCGTTGCTAAAATACAACATCTGCTGTGACTTTTTTCTGAATGTTTTTATTTTTACGAAATTATTATAGTTCTAAATATTCTTGCGACATTTTGCATAAAACCTTTACAAACTTTAAACTTACTTACTTACTTTTACTTTTTTTTACTTTTTAAACCTTTAGACAGTATTTATTTTGTGGGTCAAGTAATTTTTTTTTTTTTTTTATAAAAATGCTCTTAGATAAAAACAAATTTTTCGTTGCTATGGTGACTTTACGACCTATAGAAGTTACTCTTGAAATATTTCGTGTTTAAAAAGTTAGACCTTATATAAGCAGAGTATGAGAAACTCAAAATTCAACGTAACAGGAAGAGAAAAGATGTTGGTGATGCTGGTGAGGGATGCAGTTCATCTAAAATATTGAAACAATCCACTCTTCCAGCCATCTTACCAAAGTCAGTTAATTTCGACAAGTTACTTGTGAATTTTTTAGTGGATACAATGTCACCTATATCAATTGTAGAAAATGAATCCTTTAAGGCTCTAATTGAAGGTGCACAGCAATTAAGTGTTCCACCGAAAATATGCCAATGGGCATTTCAAATGGAAAAACATCGTCAGTCTTGTGAGTCATCTCAAATTGAGTATATTAGTGAACACCGGAAAGGATTTCACAGTTTGTTAACATTTAAATGTAGCATATGTAATAAAATATGGCAGCAAAGCACAGAGAAGAAGCAGAAAATTAACACTGCATTTGTATGGGCAACTGTGACTAGTGTAAGACGTCACATAGCCACACAAAAGATGCATTCCCTATGAAAACTAATTTGAGAGCGCCGACCTCTGGATAACATGTTTCAGGAAGAAAGAAGCCAGCAAAATTGTTATTTACGATACTATCGGTTAGTATACAATGTAAAATTTAATTCGTTTGCATCCTCTTAAGGGGTCATCCTACTAATATTATAAATGTGAAAGTTTGTGAGTATGTATGTGTGGATGTTTGTTACTCTTTCACGCTAAAACTACTGGACGGATTTTGATGAAACTTGGCAGTAATATAGCTTATATATCAGAATAACATATAGGATACTTTTTATTCCGATAGTGCGATCCCGAGGGACATTACCGAACTCTATGCGGGCGAAGCCGCGGGCATAAGCTAGTTTTACTCATAATTATGAACAACTTTCACTATGGGGCCAACCCTGAACTCGCGAAAGCTGTTCCCTTCAATAAATGAGCTATGCGAACATAAATGTATGGAACAGATTTATTTTTTATTTTTTTTGCGATTTGTTTTTGTTGTATTAAACTGTTTAGTGAATCTCTGCTGTTACATTTTTTTTTAAGTTTATTTTAATACGTGTATCAACAATTTTATAATTTTTTCCGCTTCGCTTCTGGCATAACAGTCGCGGAAGGCATAGCTTTTTTTCGTTTTGCTGACGTTTTCTTGTCGTTGTTGTTGTATAATATATTTTAGACGCATTGTGGCTCACGAATTTCCATTTTTCTGTCCAGCCTTCAATCAATCATTTCTGGTAGAAGACAATCAAAGTAAAATGTTTTTAATTTTGTTTCCATACTGTTCTTCCAGAATTCGTTATCTCTTTTTATTGCTTCTATTTTCATATCTTTTTCTGTCCACAAAACAAATAAACATAATTCTTTCCTAGTAATGTGGAGCTGACCCTGCACCTGGTAGAACCAATCGTGTTGTTTATTTTTTGTCAAGTTCCCATTCTTCTCCAGTTTCCAGAAACTATTTTTTTTGTGCTATGCCTTCTCTGACTGTTAAGTCCTTAGCCGAATACGGACACTTAACTTCAATAATTTTATCACCTATTAATCCGTCTGGACTTGCCGCCAAAAACGGCAGTTCAGGGTCGACGAATAGGCCACATTTCTGTATACCGTTGAAGTTTGCTTCTTCGTCAAGTTTTATTACTTCAGCCAATTGTTCTAATGCAATATGTTCGTGTTCCTTGCCATAACGAACTGATTTTACGTGGCTTAAATCACCAGTCACATTGAGAAGAGTTTTTACTAGTGGTGCACATTTTATAAGGCCTCTTTTGCATACCTTTCCGAAGGCAGACGCAGTGAGACGTAATTTTCTCTCTTGGTGCCATTCTATCGAATCTGCTTGCAAAACAGTTCTCTTTTCAAGAGACTGACGATCCTCATCAGAAAGATGAATTTTCTTTATATGTTCTGATTTAGCAAAATCAAAGTCATCTTGTTCTAGATCTGGCTTTTGACAATAGTCGCCATAATATTTATCATTGATATTATTTGTACACTTTTTTGGTGCAAAAGATTTTGATAATCTTCGTCTTAAATCTGCGATTCTTTTTTTATTGCGTTTCATCTCTAAATTTTTTACAACAGGGTTAGGACTTCGCATCAAAATCTTTCTGCAAATATACGATTGTGATTCTTTAGCTTTGAATGACACAACTGAGCCAGCACAGCGAGCTGTATAAGACTGGCGACTTGAATAATTAATTCGTTTCCCGCCTACAAATTTCGCAACAACGCTGTTAAATACTTCTGCAATATTACTATTGACACATGTATTAGGCTTTTAGTATTGTTTACCAATCTGGACATAATTTTCATGATAGCTGCAAAAATATTGCTAGACTTCATTTCAGCAACAAAATTTTCTGTAGGTTCATTTTGATCAATATGTTGGCAAAAATAAGGTTTGCATAATTTGTGATCTCCGAAAACATGGTTTGGTGCATTAATTAGATCTTGTTTTAGGTCAATTACTTTGTGGTTGAAATTTGAATCTTTGGAATTGATATGTTTGACAGCCCCTTTAACTGATCTACGTAAGCGCAGTATATTTTTTCCAAGAAGTTTGCCATATTTTATAGGATAGCAAGTGTTCTTTGTTAACTCTTCAAGTTTCGTGCAAAAGTTTCTCAACAGGTGATTTGTACATTCAATTTTTTCCACCAACAAGTTTCCATAAGGTTTTGCTTCTAATATGCTCTTATATGTGCTGGAGTCCCCATCAGCAATTAACTTCGAGTAAATCAAGCCCTGATTTGGTAAAGAATTTTTGAAGCCTTCGACTATTGCAACGGATTCCATTCCACTTGAGGAACCATTGTAATTTTTATAACACGTGTGATCGGGAGCTAACACATTTGTTCTCTGAACGTGCACAAATCATGCAATACTTGTTTTTTACTGCCATGTAAAGAACTTTTTTTGTTTTGTAACCAATAATTACCGCAGCACCCGAAAAAGCGTTATAATTCTTTTTATATGATCTTTTGGAAATGTGGAAGGAGGGAAGGGAGGCCTTTGCCCTGCAGTGGGACAATATAGGCTTATAATAATATAATAATAATATGATCTTTTGGACCAACATCCATCAGCAACCACGGTAATCATGGGTACTCTATCTGCATTAACATTACCATCTCGAACTGCTAAGTCGTATTCTTCTTTTGCTGCTTCTGCCATACATTTTTCTTTTGCCGTTTCCCAAAGTTCACAGACTTTTGCACGACACTTGGCATAATAATGATCCGACATAGAAGGGATTTCAAGTGAAGCAGACACTTGCTCTAAACCCGCGTATCCTGAACCTATAGCCATGAAACTACTTACCACGTTTTCGTTGAGATCAAGTTCTTTTTTGTCGTTGGATTTTTTAAAATTCTGTAAGCTCAATTTAGCGTTGCACATTTTGCAAACAAACTGGAATTTTGATAGAAATCCTTTTCTTTTTTCTGTGACTAATTTCAAATAATTCAAGTTACAACCTAATGGAGAGTTGTGGTGTGAAATTTCTTGCAACTGTTCTAATAAATACATAAAATCTACAACTCTATTTCCACTTATTCTGATCTCTTCCAATTTTTCTTCTGGTTCTATTGTATAATAATCTTCTTCTGAATCTGAATCAGCTGGCGAATGATGTGTAGAATGCTAAAAGGTAAAAAAATATGAAATTAAATCAAATAAACAAATATCCTATTTTTCTCAGTAGGTTCAGGATACGTTGATAAATTCATACCTAATTTTACTACTTACATTGGGATTATTTTGCGTCCTTGTTACAGCAGCAAGCGTATGTAATTTTTGTATTTCATCAAACGGAACACTAAAATGAAAAAAAAAAGAAGATTAATGTTAACAATCAATATTTTTGTAAGGATTTATAAAATAAAATAGAGGGCGCCCTGTGAGGAGAGAGTTACAGTCGGTCGATTCTGTAAAAAGATCAACGTGAAACTTAGGTGAAGTGATCTGTCACTGTCACAAATCGACCGGCACGATGCTAAGGATTAACACTATTGCCAGCTCACTTCACGCTCACTTCACCTAAGTTTCACTGTGATATTTTTACAGAATCCATCGGGCAGGTCGTAGGTTCAAACCCAGACAGGCGCTTTACTTTGTATAAATTATTTCATCACCACTGCTCTCAAAAACGGTGAAGGAAACATCGTGAGAAAACCGGCACGTCTTAGAATAAAAAATTAGTAGACTGTGACATCCACCAAACCCGCACTGGGCCCGCGTGGTGGATTACAGCTCATTCCCTTTCACCGAGAGGAGACCTGTGTCCCAACTGTGGGAACATTATAGGCTGATTATGCTTATGCCTGTGAGGAGCAGGCTGCTAAGGAGTAGAACACCCTGTGAAAAGTAGGGTAGTGATAAAAAAATTGCCCAGTAAACCTAAATATTATGCATAATGTACACACGGCTACATATCAAGCTATAAATGTCCAGTATAAGCTGACCTCTCATTATACGGAAATCCTATACAATGCTCGAAAAGTATAGCTTGATATGTAGCAGTGTGTACCTACGCATATCTTATAGAAAAAAAAATGGAGACACAGCAACAATAATAATCAATATCGGACTTACTTCATGGCAATATTTTCTCTGTGTGAGTAAGTCATGTCACTGTCTATTTCTCCTTCCACTGGAAGATAAGAACTTTTTTCCGGTGTAATTGGCATCGTGTAATAATACAGAATATTTGATTTAATTATAATAATTACTATAATTATCAACAAAACTGTTTTTGGATGAAAGTAAGACTTATTTCATAAAGATAATTAGTTTCTGAACTTACAATTCCAGAGTTTGATACATTTTGGAATCGGTGTCATCCATGAAATTTACCCTGGAAATTAAAAGTTATAAAGATGATGTGGTACTTAATTTATAAATACTTAATTTATTATAATGTTTTTTGAGACACATCCTATTATTTTTACGCTTACCTCACCAGTTCATCAGATGAGTCTTTGTTTTATAGTGAGGTGGCAACAACTGGTACATTTACCCTATAAACAGAAAAAGATAAAGAATTTTCCAGTGTACCTATTTGTTAAAATATCGTAAATAGGTAGATAAGTGACAACTAGGTACTTTTAATAACTAGGTATAATAAGTAGGTAGGAAGATTATACTTACGAAGCCACGGTATTCTCTTTATCCTCAAAATTTTCTCTCTGTAGTTGTCTTTTTCCCTCGTCATCAGATGATTCAAATTTATTTTGCAGTGAAATATCAACAACTGGTACATTTACCCTATAAATAGAAAAAAATAATACAGAATGATTCAAATCATAGTAGATTTAATTTAGTGAATTTTAAACTGTATTTTTGTATCACGGATCGACAACATATTTTCCAAATTTCGAAATTAATAGTAAAAAATTACGAAATTCACAAAGACGGTCATCGAACCTTGATACTGAGAACTTACCGAGTCTTCAGTATGAATTTGGCTGCATGAATTAGTTTCACCAGATACTAGAAAGTAGGTAGGTACTGTACTGAGTATAGGTACTTACGAAGCAACAGGAGTATTCTCTTTGTCTTCAACATTCTCAGCCTGTAGTTTTCTTGCTCTAAAAGATAGATTAAATTGTTTTTAAAATACCACATACAAAAAAACACCACGTAGTAAGTCAATTAGTAAATAAGTAGGTTACGTAAGTAATATGAACTTTACTTACTTCATTTCTTCATGCAAGCGTTTAGCATTGGTTTTTCGCCAACCCCTTCTCTGTCTTGATTTCTTTACTTTGTTCCCCATTTCAAATACGTTACAATGAATTTTCACACAATTTTCTTCGTTACGTTATTATATCCGTACGTAAGCGCAAGCGACACAATCTTCCCGTCCGATGGCCGACGCAGGACTAAAGCGGACAGGAGGGCGGCGCGGCAGCTCTGGATAAAATGGGCAAAACTCGCGCGAATTTAGGTATTTCCTTCTTATTGTTAAAAAAATCACACATTTTGAAAATGTAAAGTGTATACGTTATATAAAACATGTAGTTTTGTTATTATTCAAAAACTGATGACCTTCCGCGAAGTATTCACGCCGTACTAAGCGTTTGTTGTGTTTTTTAGAGATAACTTTGGGAATTTAATCTATCGAGCCAACTTTATCAAATCGTGTTTCCATCGTGTATACTGCCTAATATATATGCCCAATAATACCAATTTATTTCCTTAGATTTTAATTTAATTGTTTACTACTTCAAACAACCGTTATAAAAATGCGTTTTTGGGTATAAACAGCTCGGTGCCCCGTTAACTGTGGAAAACGACTCAGTCTTGGAAAAGGAGGCTCTTATCAGCGGCGTCTTCATGTAGCAGGTAAATAAGTTTTTTTATAGATATTTTAAAACAATATATGAAATCTCTAGCAACCCCCATGATCTATGACTTCTTCTCTTCATAATATAAGAGGTTTTTCTCAACTTATAGAACTTTCAATGGTCATCAATGAAAGCTTAGGTTGCAAACAGACATGTATGTGACTATGATTTGGTTTTTCAGGATTGTCTCATTCTGTAGGACATAAATGGCATCAAACTGCATGGAAAAAGAAGACAACACAGAGTCCTGGACAATATTTAAAAAAATATGTCCATCAAAAACAGAGAAGTAGATTGCGCCAACAGAAAATGACTCGAAAACGGCTTTTTACTGAAAAGACTAAAACTCAACCTGATAAGGACTATGGCCCAGAAGCAAGTGACCCTGTCGACATTAATGAGGTAGAATTAAAACGGCTCTGTGAATTGAGATTGCTTAAATTCCAAGAAGATACACAAAAAATAGTACTAATTGAAAACCAGACTGTGGGTCAACATGATAATGAAAAGTATCTCTCATACAGATCTGACCGTCTCACAGCAAGTCAGTTTGGAATGGTAAGATATCAGCCATCCTCTTATTGTTTCTTACTTTCTAAGAAGCCACAGCTCAAGCCAGTACAAGAATTATGATTGTCACTTTGTTCATTTTAGGTTTGCAGACGTCGTAATGCCACACCATGTCACAAACATGTGAAATGAATTCTCTACAAAAATAATATTTGTACTAAAGATATGATGTATGGACAACAAAATGAACATGTTGCAAAGAGCATGTTTATGCAACAATATGGCAAAATTGTCAGACCATCAGGTCTATTTATTGATGAAGACTTTGGATTCTTAGCAGCTAGCCCTGATGGTAAGATTATTCAATAATAAAAATATACAAATAACTAGCTTTTGCCTGTGGTTCCGCCCCCATGGATCTTGTGTGTCGCGTGGATTTTTTAATTTGGTTCAGTGGCGTAGGCCTAAAAACTGTTCTTTTTTACAGGTATTATAGAAGCAGAAAATACTATTGTAGAAATAAAATGTTTTCCCTCCTTGAAAAGGAAATCTCAAAATATTAGAGAAGCATCAGAAAATAGAAATTTTCCTATTCATTTGGAAAATGATGTTTTAGTTATGAACAAAAAGCATAATTATTATTATCAAGTAAGTAACAAAGATCATTATTTCTTGGTTCATGTATGTATAAATATAATGTATTTCTTGGATTGTTTCTCAGCTATTATTATTTTGATTCTAGGTCCAGGGTCAATTGCGAATTACCAAAATGAGTAAATGTTACTTCATTTGCTTTATATCTGTCACCCAACCATTGACTGTCATAGAAGTTAACCGGGATGAGGAATTTATCAACGCTATGATGCCGAAGTTGGTAACATTTTTCAAAACATGTGTACTGCCGGAAATTATTTTGAGACGAGTTGAGAAAAATGCTAAATGTCTAGACATCAAGGAATTAAAAGGTATGAAAAATATAAGTCTTACTCATTTCCTAACTTATTCCTCAGGTTTCTGAGGTGTGGGTTCAGTAAGAATAGTCTAACAAAACTGTGTAAATTCACTTGTTGCAGCGAAAACTGTGTCTCCCAGCAATTGATTCAGATCGCACGGAAATGATATAAATGGAAGTAAAAAGTGACAAGCAGAAGATTGATACTGCGCGGCGACGGCGGCGCAGCAAAAAGTAGCGTGTAGAAGAGAAGATATTTTATTATAGTATTTTTTATGTATCTTTGTATGGTGGTACGAGTCGATGGTTCGAATCCAAGCCGACACTTTGCTTTGTGTAAATTATTTCATCACCACTGTTCAGGGAGGCCTGAGTCTCAGCAGTGGGAACATTATAGACTAATTATTATGCTATTTTTGTACGTAGCGATGTATAGTTTGTTATTTGTTAGTTCATAAGATTTTTCTGTGTACATATGTTTCACTCATGTATTTAGGTACCAGCCAAACAATTCAATTGTAAAAGAATATTTATTGTTCAAAGTTGTATAATAAGTGGGTATTCTTGAAACATAAATGTTATGGTTAGCTAGCAACCACGTGTGTTGTTGTGTAAGATACTTACACTTACGTGTGATGTTACATAAATTGTAATCTACGTACATAATTCTTTCTAATACTAAATTCAGAATCATAATTGTAAATATCAAAATATTGAAAAAAGTATGTTATCTTTGTGTGGTGGTACGAGTCGATGGTTCGAATCCAACCAGAAAATATTTAGGTAAATGCAGTGAGAGTAAATAAAACGATATTTGTATGAAAATAAAGGGTGTTAAAAGACCCTTAACGAAGCCGAAAGGTACTTGTTGTCCCCGTCATTACGATCATTTTTTTGTTCTAGACCATACCTGGGAACCTTCTTGTTACGGAGATATTGGGGGTCGAAGTTCCAACTTTTTCGCAAGTTTTTTTTTAAATACATATTTTTAATGTAAGATTTTTACTTTAAATACCTTCACGATCCGCGTACTATTCAATCCATCCACCAGCACAATGTTTTGAGTGCGTTACATTGAGTTTTACCGTAAAACGTGACTTTTCACCCCAAAAAAAAAGTCGTTTCCCAGCAATAATTTTTGCGTAAAGTTACTTAGTTTGATGTACAGAATGCTTGGTTGACGGTTTCGTGAAGGGTCTGTTTACACCCCGTATATGCCCAATAATACCAATTTATTTCCTTAGATTTTAATTTAATTGTTTACTACTTCAAACAACCGTTATAAAAATGCGTTTTTGGGTATTAACAGCTCGGTGCCCCGTTAACTGTGGAAAACGACTCAGTCTTGGAAAAGGAGGCTCTTATCAGCGGCGTCTTCATGTAGCAGGTAAATAAGTTTTTTATAGATATTTTAAAACAATATATGAAATCTCTAGCAACCCCCATGATCTATGACTTCTTCTCTTCATAATATAAGAGGTTTTTCTCAACTTATAGAACTTTCAATGGTCATCATCAATGAAAGCTCAGGTTGCAAACAGACATGTATGTGACTATGATTTGGTTTTTCAGGATTGTCTCATTCTGTAGGACATAAATGGCATCAAACTGCATGGAAAAAGAAGACAAGTAAGACAACACAGAGCCCTGGACAATATTTTAAAAAATATGTCCATCAAAAACAGAGAAGTAGATTGCGCCAACAGAAAATGACTCGAAAACGGCTTTTTACTGAAAAGACTAAAACTCAACCTGATAAGGACTATGGCCCAGAAGCAAGTGACCCTGTCGACATTAATGAGGTAGAATTAAAACGGCTCTGTGAATTGAGATTGCTTAAATTCCAAGAAACCAAGGCGACGTCAAAAATTGTCCATGACCTAGTGAAGCCTTTGTACAATCGAGGGCACACTTTGGTCATGGACAATTTTTATAACTCGCCCTTTCTCGCTCGATTCTTAAAATCGCAGAGGACTGACTGCTTCGGAACTCTTCGGGAGAACGGTGGTTAATACGGCCATAGATAAATATTATTAATTTATAGTAAGATACAATAAAACGCTTTACAATTGAATACATAATCTTTTATTTATTTAGTACAGGTCACAATTTATTTACACGTTAGGTACTATTTAGGTTCAGTCACAACTCACATTACAACAACCTATATAGGTACAATATACCTTTATTACCCAAAATAATTTGTAAGGTGAAAAGGTATCTATCGAGCCTGGCCAGCGCCATTTTTATGGTTTCAACGTTGATGGGCCGTGAAATTACGGGTGGTTGTGATATTTTTATGAGACTTTCTGCCACCTGCCTCCTAAACTCGCGTGGACTACACTGCTTGTAGCGAGTCTGAAATATGTTGTGGGCATTTAGAAGTGTGATGTTGAGGAGACGTCGGTACACCTTTTTATACCACACCATATTTCGGACTCGCTCGATGGGAAATGCCGATAGAAGTTGATCCTTCCTATCGACGCCTCCCATCGCAAGGTAGTGTAGTCCAGCACGACCTGGGGCTTGTACCTAAACCGGCCATATTTCTCAACTCCTCCAACGACACCGTCATGGTATCTGGACAAGAGTGAAACCACGCTGGAGTCGCGCCACATGACGACACTCAAGTCCTCTGTGTAGCTTTGGACGAACTCGCCCTCCCTCAGCTCGTTCTTTTTAACAGTTTTGACTGCTTCGGGAACAAACTCCCGAAGAGTTCCGAAGCAGTCAGTCCTCTGCGATTTTAAGAATCGAGCGAGAAAGGGCGAGTTATAAAAATTGTCCATGACCAAAGTGTGCCCTCGATTGTACAAAGGCTTCACTAGGTCATGGACAATTTTTGATGTCGCCTTGGTGAGTAGTGGCAGACTGTCTGTCGGTCCGTCTGTAGGTCCGTCCGTCGGTCTGTCTGTCAAGTTTTCCAGGTCTTCTGTCATTTCGTCTGTTTTGTCTGTCTGTTCGTCCGTCTTGCCAGTGTAGACGAAAAATCTCCACAAATAGCCAGTGGCGGATTCGCACAGCTCATAAGATTTTACGCCAACTCCGGCAGCCTTCGTGGCGATCTTTTGAGCGAACGACAACCGCCCCTGCCATTTGAGGAGAGATTCGTCTACTGCAATTTCCTGTTGCGGAAGATATAGCGAGCTGAATTTCTTTTGCAAGAGATCCAGCACCGGCTTTATCTTCCGCAACTTTTTTTCGTCTGTCGGTAAAGTCTGAGAGTCGGTCGAGTCGCTAAAATGGAGTAGTCGTTTTATTAATATAAATCTATTGTAAGTCATGATGTCCTTGAAGTATTTGAGAGTGAGATAGCCATTTTCCCCCCAATAACTTTTCTCTACAGGACTAGGTAACAAGCCCTGCAGGATAAGAATTGCGAGGAACCTGGCCATCTCACCTCGGTCAATATTGACGAAAAAGTTAAGTCGTGAATGTGGAGTCAAATTTTGGTCAATTTGTCGGGTCACGTATTTATTTGTCTGTCTTACTATTAAATCTAAGAGCTCGTCGTCAAAAAATTTCAAAAATATGTCGAGTGGGGTTGTGTCGTCAGTCACTGGGAAGGTCGGTCCTGCGATTCCAGTAAAAGTCTCCCGCTTCCCTCGGAAATTGGTATGGTCTCGTGTCCAGTCGAACGTCAATTGGTCAGTCTGAACCAAATTAGTGAGTAGTCGGTCAGAGTCCTTGTCATCGTTTGTCAGCCATGTACACAAGTCCGTGTCAATGTCCTCAAATATGTGTGCTGGCGTCAGTTCGTGTACAATGTGCGTCTGTTCGTCCGTTTGTACGTCTGCCACATACACCTCGTCGTCCGATTCAGCCGCATCGAGCCACTTTTCGAGGTCCGAGGCCGTTTTATCATTATAAGAACCTGAAACAAACACTTTATGAGTACCAAAGTAACAAAAACAATATACATTTAAGTAATTTACCATAAAAATTCACATACCTAAGTTTATCTTCTTGGTCATTTGGTTTGCCGGTGGTGTCTCGCCTAATTTCACTCCCGACGTCGGGACTGGATCTAAAATAAATTACGACATTGGAAAAATGTGCCCAAAAAAAAAAAGAAATTTCAGTATTACGGTAAATTAAAGCATTACCGAATTGTTCTTGAGCTGAATTTGTCATGCATGGCTAATTCTCCACGTCAGTTTCTGAAAGTTAAAGTACGGATAAGACAAAACATTGTTTAAAAAAAATACATTTTTGATATTAGTTTATGTATGTACCTACTCAATTGGCCACTGCTGAAGTCCACCAAAAGCTCACTCTCGGCTGAGCTTTCGGCAGTGCTGATTATGCTAAAAAATATATTTTATAAGTCAAAATAATCGTAAAGGTAAAAAAAGTTCATGGGATCAGTAGGTTACAATGTACCTAATTGGAGTTGCCCACAAATCCTGCCTCGCCACCGCGATCTCGTTGCAGGTATCTGTTGACGTGGCTTGCTGTTTGCTATAAAAATAAACAATTAACAATAATAATTGTTCAACAGTTACTTATTTCATTAGCATTATTTTGTCAAATATTACCGTATTTGCCAAGGCAGTAGCGTAGGTGCTGGCGGCGTGGAAGTAGTGCCAGCAGCCAAACGGCACCCGACGCGCTCTGGAGATGGTTTTCTAAAATTTAATATTTTTTATAACACATGTTAAGTCGTTTTTTCCTATTTTAAGCTTACACATATATACTTACTTTTGTCGCTTTCGCAGCGGTGCGTCAGGGAGGAGCGACCGCGACAGTTGTTTAGTACTCTTGCGTGCGTCGAGTTCCCTTTTGACTGCCGGGTCGAGTTTGGCAAGCAGTCATTTAGTTGTGGCCTGAGACTTGCGGATGACTTCCATCTCTTCTTCATAGGTTCTAAAAATATGATTGAGGAAGATCAATTATAAGAATTACACTTAAAACTTCAAAACATATTTTTGTAAAATATTACAATACCTTGAGCTTGGCCCTGCAACAGGCTCTAATTCGCCTTCTTCTATTCCTGCAATTCCTCGTCCTCTTCCACTGTCTCCTCTTCCTCTTCCTCTCCCCCTTCCCCCTATTCCCCTGCCTCGACCCCTTCTTTCACTTCCCTCTCGTACATTTCCCCTCCCGCCTCTAACTCTTGTCCCCCTACCCCTACAAGCCCCACCACCACTTCCACCAAATAGTTCTTGTTCATTACTATGAATAAAAAATACGGATACAAAAACAACCGTAGCATTCGACATGCAAATAAAATACAATATACAAAATAATACAATACCTTGAGCTTGGACCTGCAACAGGCTCTTCGCCTTCTTCTATTTGCCTGGCAACTCCTTGCCCTCTTCCACTTTCTCCTCTTCCCCTCCCCCCATTTTATTTCCCCTACCCAGACCCCCTCTTTCAGTTCCCCTCCCCCCTCTAGCTCTTGGTTCCCTACCTCTACAAGCCCCACCACCACTTCCAACACATACTTCTTGTTCATTTCTATGAATAATAAATACAGATACAATACAAACACCACCGTATAGAGATGGGTAACTCAGGAGTGATAGATACAAAAGATATGAATCATTCCGTTTCAATCAATCACTCTTCGTATCATTTCGTATCCGAATGTATCAGTAACTCAGTCTATCTTTCTTTACACCTCACTCACTCGTCGGTCATCGCGTCTTTGGTCATCGCGTCGGATAGCTTCGTCGCGCGGTCGCGCCGTTGGTTGAACGACAAGCAAGCCGAATTTAGCCGAATTGCTCCGAACGACCAAGCGGCGAGCGTTCGGATGATGGAAGCTTTCGGGAAGTCGATACCGTCTCGCTCGCACCCATACGAATGTTCTCGCATCGCGCAAAGCGACGTGACGTGCGGACCACAATAAGTTGACACCCAATGATAAGTTGTTAACTCTATTGCTGACGCATAAGGCTTATAATTGTTTGCCCTTAGTGAACATTTCGGTATTATAATCTGGTCGTAAATGTACTTTCTTTTTAAAACTAAAATTCAACGAAATAAACATAATTTCACTCTGACCTCGGTAACGGATGGCTTATGAATTAAAATATTTCTATAATTTATTGCAAAGATAAGTGAGAGTAACTTGCAGTTTTATACAGTTAGGTTTAATTTAAGTTACGTACCTTTAAAATTAGTGACTAGTGTAGTATAAATATTAAACAGTTCTTTCTATTATTTAGGTAAATTTAATTAGGTAAATTTAATTAGGTATTTAGGAGTTACGTAGTTGAACTATTAAAAATGGCATCAGGTTCAAAGAAACTAAGTGCCGTGTGGAACCATTTCGATGAAGTGGAACCAAAAAAAGCGAAATGCTTGTATTGTGCGAACATTTTAACAATACCCGGTGGAAATGTTGGTAACCTAGGCAGACATTTGAAAAGCAAACATCCCACAGTGCCCCTAGTTGCTGAAAGGCAGCCATTGCAGCAGTCACTTCTCTCAGGAGCCCCACAGGAGACAAACACATCGACATCAAGAGCGACTGATTCAGTCATTTCCAGTGCCACTGGCGCTGGACCTTCCATCGCTGGATTACCTCCCTCAGCGCGTACTCAGCCATCCATCAGGGAATTTGCGCACAGCACGAAATCCGTACCACCTCGTCGTGCGGAACTTATTGACGAACAGCTTGTACGCATGATTGCAAAAGGATATTATCCTTTTAGTGTAGTGGAGGATGTAGAATTTATAAAATTTATATGTATGCTATGTCCGGGCTACACGCTACCAACAAGAAAAACATTGTCTCAATCACTCATTCCAAAAATGTTCAAAAAACAAGAAGAAAAAGTGAAGCATAAAATGGAAGATGCGAGCGCAGTTTGCCTCACAACTGACGGCTGGACTTCTGCTAACAACGACAGCTTTATAGCAGTCACGGGTCATTATTTAATATCCACGGCAGATGAAACTAAACTACACTCGAATTTACTTGGTTGTGTTGAATACAATGACAGGCACACTAGCCAAAATCTCTCAGAATTCTTGAAAAACATCATGCGGGAGTGGAGTATTGAACACAAAGTTACCGCGGTAGCCAGCGACAACGCGGCCAACATCACGGCAGCCTTAAGAGCGGGTGATTTGCGGCAAATTCCGTGCTTTGCCCACACCTTAAATCTGTGCGTCCAATCGGCATTACAACAATTGGGCCCTTATTTATCAAAAGTGAAGAGTATTGTAGAATACTTCAAGCGAAGTTCCCAGGCGAATCACAAACTAACAGAGGTACAAAAACAGCTCAGTCTGCCTCCTCTGAAATTAAAACAGGATGTTGCCACCAGGTGGAACTCCACATATGACATGCTTGCTGCAAAGGTTTTGCTCAGCAAAACAGGCCATTGTCATGACTACAGCAGTGACAAGAAATGACCTTTTACTCACAGACTATGATTGGTTGGTAATCGAATCTGCTGTGCCGGTTTTGAAATTATTTTACGATATCACAGTAGAGATTGCAGAGAAAAACGTTTCGCTATCGAAAGTGGTACCTATATGTCGCATCATATTAAACCAAATTAAAAACATACTCCAAAATACATCTAATGATATTCCCGAAATAAAGGCACTAATAGAAAGTTTACACAAGGAGCTCAGCCATCGATTCAACAACACTGAGATAAACGTTTTGAACACGGAGTCAACGATTTTGGATCCACGATTCAAACAAAAACGCTTTCGTGACCAAAGATTATGTGACAAGGCCATACAAGTATTAAAATTGAAAATTGGGCGTCTTTCTTCTGTTCCACCAAGAACAACGGCAACATCGGAGCCGGTGGTACCAGGTCCCAGTCCCAGTGAAACATCAATTTGGTTTGATTTTGACCAGGAGGTAGCCAGACAAACGCCCGAAAACCCAATGGCAGCAGGAATTGTAGAGCTGGACAAGTATCTGCAAGAACCGCTTCTAAAACGCACAGAAGACCCACTAAAGTGGTGGCACGCCAGGAAAAATATTTACCCCCTTTTATTTAATAATGTAATAAAAAGACTGAATCTGGTTGCGACGTCTGTTCCAGGCGAGCGGATATTTTCTAAAGCCGGATATACCCTCAATGAGCGAAGAAGGAGATTGACTACAAAAAAAACTGTCTCAACTCCTTTTCATAAGTTGCAACTCAGAATGAGGAAAATATTAAAGTATGCCTAATAACATAAGCATAGTTAAGTTGTAAATTATAATCAAAAATCATTGTATATAGCCGCTGATTTCTAAATACGCCAACCTAACAAACGAAACGAAATAATGTTTTGATTTGAAATACCTACACGTTTTGAACTAAAATTTAATTTTCACGTAAATACGTAGTATTACGTAGGTTGACAGTCCTAAGCCTGTGGAAAGTATGAAGGGAAATCAGTAGGCTATTTCTATTTTATTTTCTAGTACTTAACTAAAGTAATGCTTAAACTTAATACTAGATTGCGAGTAACTATTCATTTAACTAATTGATATATTCAATGTATGGAAATAGAAGAAAGAATTTTTCAAATCTTCGAGTAATCGGTGAACATACTTAAAAAAATTAAAAAAAGATTCTGACGAATTGATAACCTCTCCTCCTTTTTTGAAGTCAGTTAAAAAGTAAAAAAAAATTAAAGATGTTGTTATAGCTGCGGGACTGTTCGAAAGAGATACCGTGGCCCTGGAACACAAAGGGCAATGAAGGAACATGGATGGGTTTTAGTCAGTAAGAGTCTGACACTCCCTCCCACTCCACCCAGAGCGGGAGAAGTCATTTGATGATTTCCCATCCGTAAAAAAAAAAAAAAAAAAGATGTTATAAAATAATTTAAAAATATTTGTCAGCTCAAAACGTGAATGGTAACTGGTAGGTACTACTCGATACGCACGTGCCGCCCGCGCCGCCGACAAGGGGAACAGCGATGCATATAAATGTTCAAAGCAAAATAAGTTCTCGAACGTAGTGATACGGCATAAACTAGTTTGCACGCAACAATACAGAACACAGCCGCGACGCCGACAAAGCAAAGACCGATTTTTAAATGTTCAAAGCAAAATAAGCTCTCGCGTTTACTGATACGGCATAGACTAGCCTGTGCGCAACACTTACAAATGAAGCCGCGAGCCGGATGCCTATTATTTTCTATTATATTTGTGCGACGGCCGGCGCCCCGGCGGCGCACTTAGTTTTCCCGCGAATGTCGTACGCACAGCACGCGTTATCAATGATTGCAATTTGGAGTATATCGCTATGGTGCAATTGTATGGTAGGGCTGATTATGACTCCCATGCTTCCCGGCGACGAACCAGCGTAACGAACAGTTTTAGGCTCTGAATAACCCACATGTTATTCGCGAGTGTGCACATCGAGTGCGTTTTAGTGTTAATGCCTGGATCGGACGCGGCGGGCCAGTGCCTTGGCCAGCAAGAAGCCAGGACCTAAAGCCCGGGTGACACGAGGCTAGTAAATCAAGCTAGTGAGCCAAGCTAGTGCTGCCAAGCTAGTAAGCTAGTGACACTAGCTTCGTGTAGACGGAACTAGCTTCGTTTACAAGCTAGTAAGCTAGTGTGGAAGCTAGCAAGCTAGTGCCTCAAGCCAGGATAGTTTTAATAGCTTGGGGTTCTATTTTTCAAGCTAGTAGGCGCCCCCCACCACCCGTTTTACTATCCTGGCTTCGTTACTAGCTTCGTGTCAACCGCGAAGCTAGCGAACCTAAGCTAGTGTGCAGTCGGAGAGCGTGGTGAGAGTGCGTGCAATTTGTTAAAATGCCGAAATTAGCGGACGAAATTAATTTAAAATTCGTTCAATTGTACAGAGAAGAGGAATGTTTGTGGAATGCAAGTATTCCATCTTACAAGGACAAGCAAATGCGAGACTCGTCACTAGAAAAAATACGCGACATCTATACATATAATATAATACATATAATAAGACAGTAAAAAAACTGTGTCTGTACATTGAATATATTAAAAAAATAAAAATTGAGAGGGGTTTAGAAACAGTAATAGAGCACGAATCCAAAAAAAAAATTCTGTCTGTTTGTCTGTTTGTTTGTACACGCTAATATTCGGAACTACTAGACGGATTTGAAAGATTTCTTTTTTGTTGTATAGGTATTAAGTCTGGGCAACATATAGGCTATAATTTATCTTAGAAACTTGAACACCTGATGCAGAACCGCAATAGAATAGCTAAACTATAAGAGATACAAAAATGGTACCATAGCAAAAATTGTTCCACGTGATGAGCATTTTCTGCTGAGAGAATAAATTTGAAGATCTGGAACACCTGATGTGGAACTCCAAGAGTCCAGCTACACTATAACATATATAGGAATGACGTCTTAGCAAAAATTGTTCAATCTGATGAGCACTCTCTGTTGTCTTATAAAATCGAAGATCTGGAACACCTGTTGTGGAACTCCAAGAGCCCAGCTACACCATAACACTAAAGGAATGACGTCTTAGCAAACATTGTTCAAACTGATGAGCACTCTCTGTTGTCTTATAAAAGCGAAGATCTGAAACACCTGTTGTGGAACTCCAAGAGCCCAGCTACACCATAACACATATAGGAATGACGTCTTAGCAAACATTGATCAATCTAATGAGCACTCTCTGTTGATTTATAAAAATCTAAGTTCTGGAACACCTATTGTGGAACTCCAAGAGCCCAGCTACAGCATAACACATATAGGAATTAGAGATTGCAAACCGGGCCCGGCCGGGTCCGGCCCGGCCGGGCCCGGTGCCCTTTTCGACATCCACCGGGCCCGGTATGAATGGCCGGGCCCGGTGGATGTCTAAAAGGGCACCGGGCCGACAGTCGTTACAAGTAGAGATTGCAAACCGGGCCCTGGCCTTTTTCTACATCCACCAATGCAATCTCTAATAGGAATGAAGTCTTAGCAAAAATTGTTCAATCTGATGAGCACTCTCTGTTGACTTATAAAAATCGAAGATCTGGAACACCTGTTGTGGAACTCCAAGAGCCCAGCTACACCATAACACATACAGGAATGACGTCTTAGCAAAAGTTGTTCGGTCTGATGGGCATTTCCTGTTGACTTATAAAAATCGAAGATCAGAAACATCTGATGTGTAAATCAAAGCTATCACTAATTTCACTGTATAATTATAAAATAACATAAGCTGGGAGTACCTCCACGCGGTGAAGGCGGTAACAGTTTAGGACTGATATTCGATGACGACGGTATATCATTGAAAATTTGACTCTACTGGACAAAACTCCCATTTTTTTTTTTATTTTATCGAATAAATATGCCTTCGGGCTTATGCTATTTGAGTGTTTTAGACTTTTTTCACTTATCTTCGTGACACGTTAGCCTACCCGGTAACGCAGGGGAGCAGTCACTTAGATTTTAATTGATCAGGTATCTTCACAATAAAACTATAACCATGCCTAGAAAGAGGTCAAATCTTTCCCAATGTTCCAAAGGAGCTAAAAGATTGAGGATCATAAGATCCCAAGAATCTACCGAAGAACGTCAGGAGAGACTTGATGCTGTTCGAGAACATCAGGCTGCAACTCGCTCCGTGGAAACCTCTTCCTCTCTTCTCTTCTCTTCCTCTTGGATAACGAAGCACGCCTGCGTTCTCAGCGTATTTACGCATCTACATCCAGGTCTCTAGAGAACTCTGAAGAATATGATGCGCGACTGACCGCTGTTCGTGAACGTCACGCATTGTCTCGCGAGTCGGAGACGTTCACGGATAGAGAATTACGCTTGAGTTCCAAGCGTATCCACGTATCGACTTCTGACTTACAAAAATGAAAAATATGGAACGTCTCGAATCGTCTCGCGCATCCCGTTGTTTTCCCGTCCCCGAGCTCTTAGGATTCGACATCAGACGTTTCAGATCTTCGATTTTGACGACCCCGTTGTCGCTGGCATAAGCAACAGGATCCGCGTACGAAGTCGCGGGCAGAAGCTAGTACTAAATAAAGATGGAATAGAAATGTCGATAAAAGAGATTAAAAATAAAATTAAAAATCTAAGAGCTACATATTGTCAAGAATTAACAAAGATAGAAAAATCTGAGAGGTCTGGAGCAGGAACTGCAGAAGTCTATAAGCCAAAAATTATTTGGTTTGAGGAAATGCATAATTTCATAAAAAAGGTGCCAATGAAGAGAAAAACTTCGGTAAGTTATTTTAATATTATTTACTCTTTACAATTATTTACCTTAAAAGTACTTATTGAAATATTAATAATCGTCGGCATTTTTAATTTTTCTTGTAGTTTTGTCTGAATTAACGAATCATTCTTGCTTGCCATGGTACTGCTCCATCATTGTTGAAATATCTCTTAAATTTCTCCCTTTTTTCGATAGCTGACAGAGAAGAGTGGTTACTTCCCTGTCGACTGATACTGGGTAAACATAAATTTTCCATTCTCCATGAACCGGGAATAATGTTTCCCGCTTCAATGTCTTCTTGGTCGACATCACTACTAATGCAATAAGTGCTTTTTTGCTCTTTTCGTAACCAATTATGCAGAGCACATGATGCTAGTACAATTTTGTCTACTGTTTTTACGTCAACTGCGATTGGTCTTTGATAAACACGAAATCGGCTTGCCAATATGCCAAAGGCATTTTCTACAGTTCTTCTGGCTCTACTTAGCCGGTAGTTGTATACTTTTTCTTCATGTGTTAAATTGTCACCTGGGTACGGTTTCATAATATACGATTTTAATGGGAATGCAGCATCCGCCAAAATTACTCCGCCTTGTGGTATAAGGTTATTTTCTAGTTGATTATATATGGAGCAATTCCTAAAAACACTTCCATCAGATGCCATTCCACAGGCGCCGACGTCAATATAAATGAAATTATAATCGTAATCAACAATAGCCATAAGAACAATACTGAATGTTTTTTTGTAATTAAAAAACAAACTTCCACTGTTGCCAGGAGCTATGATTTGAACATGCTTCCCGTCGACGGCGCCATAACACGCTGGAAAGTTCCATTTCACTCTGAAACCATTTTCTATAGCTGCCCATTCTTCAGTTGTAGTTGGAATCTGTAACAATATTTTTAACAAATTTTTTATTTTCAGAACAATCAAGATTCTCCAAACAATAATAAAGATGACAACAGTGCAAGCAACAGTCAGTCATTAGAACCACCCGTAGCAGAAAATCTGTCAGAAAAGACAGTTGAAATGTCTCAACCTGCAAGCGAAATGTCGTCTATTCAAGATAAAACTTCTAAATTTATTTCCCCCGGAAGTAACATTCCGCAATTTAAGAAACGGAAGGTTTCGCAAGTGAGTTCATTGATAAATGAAATTAAGGTGATTAAGGAGGATTTAAACAGTTCACGAGAATTTCAGGAACCAGAGCTGGATGAACATGAGATATTTGCAAAATATGTAGCAAGTCAGTTGAAAAAGCTTTCACCCGGACAGGCCATTTTAGCTAGGGATCAGATCAACGCAACACTATCCCGCTGTCGGATGTATGATTTAAACTTCGGAAATACTACATTTTCGTACCAGTCACCTATCAATTCTTCAGACTCCAATATGTCAACCACATTTTCTTACAATAGTTCTGCAGCAAGTCCACTCTACACTAATCCACCATCACAACTACAACAGACTGAGCAACGTGATGAACCCATCATCCATCCGCCACCACAGCAAGAGTTGGAGCAAGATGAAGATCCCATCTATCAAGCATTTCAAAATGCTTGATACATTTCTCGCCATTTATGTAGCGTAAACGTACATTTTGTCGTCATTTATGATTTCTCATTTTGTAATTTAGAATTTAATCTCGCCATTTATGTAAGCGTAAAAGTACCTACTTTAATTTGAAATAAATAAAATTCTACATACCTGTATATCTTTCTTTAATGCCTTATAAATTTCACTGCAAACTTCTGGTATAAATCTAGATATAGTAGATCTTGAAACACGATACATGTGACTTAACTTCCTGTAATTGACACCAGATGATAGAAAATCTAGAGTTATTTCCAATTTTATTTTAGCCGGTATGGCTTCTCTCATATTAGTATTTAATTTTTGTATTTGTGGTCCCACTAGATTCAGTAAATTGTCAAAAATATTAGGTGTCATTCGCAAAATACTCTTGAATTCGCCGGAATCCTCAGATCGCAGTTCTTTTAAAAGTAATGCAGATGCTCCATGACTATGTCTTCTTAAGATCCAGGGTCTTGTCCAAGTACGCTTTTCTTCTAGCAGAGCTAATATTTCATCTAGCGCATGTTGACACAACTTCCGAATTAACTTTCTTAGTAGAATTGCTTTTCTCTTACGCACACTGTTCATTTTTACGTATACGTGTTATCAGGTTAAGCACAACTCACTACTGACTTGACTAGCTTGAAATTTCCTAGCTTCGTGTAGACAGCACTAGCTTGGTTACAATCCAGGCTAGTAGGTAAGCTAGAAACCAAGCTAGTGACCCCTTACTAGCTTACTATCCTAGCTTCAAAATACTAGCCTCGTGTCACCCGGGCTTACGAGTCCGAAACGAACAGGTTTACTAAAGGAATTTCAAGAGTTTCTTGCACTAAAGCCCCATAAAATCCTGCATCCATGCCAAACACGTTGGCTCTCACTTCGCAGTGCGGTAGTGCGGATTCTAGAGCAATATGAAGCACTCAAGTTGTTTTTTATTGATGCTGTGACGACAGATCGTTTAAACTCAGCGGATTCTATTTTACATATGCTGAACAACCCGTACAACAAAATGTACTTGCAGTTTCTTGAATTTTCTTTGGATTTTTTCACAAAATTTAATCAAGCTATGCAGTCCGAAAAGCCACAAATTCAATCGATTCATGAGCATTTGTGCCGCATATTTAAATCATTCCTGGATTGCTATATGAATAGCTCATATTTATTTGAGACTGAGCTCCACAATGTCCAGCATGATAACCCACGACACTACAAACCACTTGATGATCTTTATCTTGGCGCGAATGTTGCTGTATCGTTGTCTACTGCTCCTAATTTGAATCCAAATGATGTACATGTATTTAAACTACGATGTCTAGATTTTTATGTAGAAGGAGCTAAACAAATAAAATCCCGTTATAATTTTGGAAATAACACCACAAAAAGTTTAAACTTTCTCAATCCCATTATTGTTAAACGGCGCAGTATACCATCATTGACTCACATTGCACAGGCTTTTCCTAATATAATCGGACAAGAACATTTTCAAACATTGGACAATGAGTGGCGACAATTGAGAATGAATGACGACCTTCTAGAATCAAGCGCAGAAGATACAGAATTGTTTTGGCATCAAGTCAATTGTGCACAAGACTTAGATGGACAATCATTATATCCAACTCTTCTGCAATTTGTTACTGCTTTACTAAGTCTCCCTCATTCCAGTGCCGCAGTGGAAAGAATATTTTCCGCAGTAAATTTAATTAAAACAAAAACAAGAAACCATTTAGGCACTGAAACGATTGAGGGACTTCTTTTAACAAAACAACTTCTTAGTGATGAACCCTGTTTTAAACTCCAAGTTGATAAAAAAATGATTGTTAAAATGAATAAAAATATGTACAAAAAATAATAAATATTGTTTTCTTAACTCTTTCAGTCACACTTTTACAATAGGAACATAATTATCAATTTCTGTTTATTTATGCAACATTTACCACTAAAATATCACAGAAAATAGAACCTGTCATTTGTTTTGAAGCACAGTCCAAACTTTCATAATAATTCAACCGTTTATCGCTAGATGGCGTGTATTATAATGAAAATAATCGAAAGAGGTGGTTAGTAACACTAACCACCAAGACTGAAAGAGTTAAACAGATTTTGTACAGATTTTATTACAGTTTTACAGATTTTATACAGATTTTAGTGTTTTGTGTTCATACAGATTTTGTACAGATTTTTCGACCGTTCTATCCAGATTTCTCGATCTGGCGTGTGGCAACACTGCCCGCGAATGTCGTACGCGCAGCACGCGTTATCAATGATTGCAATTTGGAGTATATCGCTATGGTGCAATTGTATCGTAGGGCTGATTATGACTCCCATGCTTCCCGGCGACGAACCAGCGTAACGAACAGTTTTGGGCTCTGAATAACCCACATGTTATTCGCGAGTGTGCACATCGAGTGCGTTTTAGTGTTAATGCAGCGCTGGATCGGACGCGGCGGGCCATTGCCTTGGCCAGCAAGAAGCCCGGACCTAACTCTGTTAGACTCTTACTTGTGCTCTGAGCTCAAGCGCCTAGTGTATCGTGAGGAACACGAAACTCGCGACGCGTTAATAACTGTGATAGTGTGATAGTGTTTGCTTTCAATATCGTCAGAAGTAACAGAGATTAAAATTGGAAGACAATCAATTAAAACGTGCCCGATTGTGTATTCAACGCAGTGGCTTGCACTTCGAACAATTACTCCGTTACCGGGAAGTGTAAGTACCTACTCGTCCTTTTGTAAATAGTGAACATGTAAAAGTAGTTTAGTTTATTAAAATTATTGTAAATAAGTTGATTCAAATTTTTGAAATACGCCTCAAATACTTTGCTAGATATCTAATTCAGAAAATTATTTTTCTTAGTTATTATACTTGTTTTCATTTAATGTCTTGTTCAGTAAATTGCAGCTAAAAAAGTATTTATGACGGTTCTAAGCCCGTAAAAGTATGAAGGGAAAATTTGATGTTGGATAAAGCTTATTATTATGTTTCATTAACTCATAAGTTATCAGCTGATTGAAAAGCACGCGGGTCAACGTCCGCGCGGCCGACCGGCGGCGCCCGGCTTGCGCCGAGCGTAGGTATCGGGAGGTTTCACTGGTTCGTGGTCGCTTTCGAATCTTGTTTTTCACAATGGTTAATCTGCCAATTTTGTTTCTAATGTTTTATTTGTTTTTAAACGATTGTATTACCAAGACAAAACCATTTCGCTGCCGGAAAACAACTATTAAAATTTCTCGATGTATAGAACAAAAAAACAGCCATGTGCGAGTCGTGCTCACATGCACACAGGGTTCCGTAGCACCAAACAACATAATAAAAATATTTTGAAGGCTCATTCATACATAATGTTGTATTGTATTACATTCAACAGCAAAACTAAATTTGTTTTTCATAGAATGTTAATGAAATACAATGTTACTTTCAATGTGTTCGATGTCCCTTAAAGTTACGCTCTTTGCGGACTCTGTAATCCCTACAATCGACACCACTTAGTGGCAACCCTAGTACGGTATAAAGTGGTTTTTGGTTCCATGGATAAAAATGATAAGAATTATATATTTCCTGATGGCCGGCCCTGGTAATTAACTTTTTTAATCTCTATTCTTTACCGTCATAACTTACAGTTGCTTCTATTCATAACAATGAAACCTTCTAATAATACAGAACATAATTTTTCAAAAAAGCAAATAGTCCAAGTAATTAACGATCTGTTCTCAGTAAATAACTCTGACGACACTTATGTGGACCTTCGTCCTGATGCTGGAAACCCGGCAGCCGCTGATAAGGTGCGGGCTGAGTTGAGGAAGGTGGAAGCACCTGGTGAATCGGTGACCATATGCACCGTCTGCAACTGCCATACATTGAGGCTGTGCTGTTGGAAACTACGAGGATGGTGTCCCTTGTGCTTTTGGGAGCCATGCATGTCAATCTTGTGGATTGGAAAATCGGAAATTACACTGTTCCTGCCGGCACTCACACCATCCCACTGATCAACAAAATGAACAAGGACCCCGACATCTACCCGGAACCTGAACTGTTCAAGCCTGAAAAATTCATAAGAGAAAGCAAGTTCTCTGTAACATACACTTTCATGCATTTCGGAACTGGACAGCGAATGTGCATCGGAAATTTACAATCAAGAATGGAATTTTTCCTCTTACTCTCAAACATCATGAATAACTTCGAATTCAGTATGCGAGAGGGAGAAGATATTCCCCCGTGAGAGGGAGTTCTGGGTATAACTCATCCTCCTATTCTTTTTAAGCTGTGCTTTACGAACTTGAAATAGTAATTTAACACCTTAAGTACAAAGTGCAAGGGATTAGCTTTAAAGTCTCCGGAGAGTGAAAAAACCTCCACATAAATTGAAAAAAAAAAATCTGGTATATTTCTGCAGGTAAAGTTAATCGGAAATTATCCAGGGATTCTGACACTGGCCATTCAGTAGTTTAAAATCTATATCACTTGTTGTGTTCTAAAACCGATATCCGGCCGCTTTCAATATTCGATCGTGAATTTAAGATTTGTATTGATCCAGATTTTATCTGATCCTTCGATTGATGTTGAATCTGCATTTCAATAAGCCGATCTCGTCTCCAAATCCATAGAAAAAAAGGAATTGGTCATTAATTTTCGCCCTCCTTAACGTTTTCCTGATGCATTAAAGAAGTCTATAGTGAAACCGAGTAAGAAAGATAATCACGAGTTAATGATAAATTACAGACCGATCGCGCTTATACCAGTTATGTCTAAGGTGTTCGAAAAATATATATATGGTGAAATGAATACCTATTTAGAAAAATATGATATATTAAGTGACGAACAAAAGGGATTTCGAAAAAATAAGAGTATAAATTTGGCCATCTATGAGTTTTTACATAATGTCATGCTAAATGTAGACAAGAGAACACCAGTCTGTGCCATATTCTGCAATATGACACAGGCCTTTGACTGCGTCCATTATAATACCCTGGCAGAGAAACTTGAAGCCTATGATGTTAGAGGCAATGTTTTACAATTAATTAAATCATATCTTCATAACCGTAAACAGGTTACTGAAATTAGTGCAATAAATAAAAAAAGAAAACGTGAAGAAACTTCAAGATCGCGAAGTTATATACGGAGTATCTCAAGGCAGTGTATTGGGGCCTCCGTTGTTCACACCGTATATTAATGACTTGCCTAAAGTAACTGAACAATCGATGACACTTTTTGCTGACGATTGCACTATGACTATTGCTTGTAAGGACAAACACATATGAACATGACATTAATAATTCACTAATATCTGTTATAAATTGGTTAAATGATAATAATTTAATAATTAATTTAAAAAAGACTAACATGATGCACTTTAGACAACGTACACAAACAATCAATAATTTTAACATTCAATTTAATAATATAAATGTCAATGAAGCTCTCACAACAAAATTTCTGGGACTCATAATAGATTCTAAATTGAATTGGAAACCTCAAATAGAGGCCCTTAGTAAAAAATTGAGTAGTGCAGCCTACGCTCTGAAGCAGCTTGCTGTGGTTCTCAACACAGATGCGCTTATTACTGCTTACTATGGATTAGCCGAATCAATTCTTAGATATGGAATCATCTTATCATATTGGCGCCTTGTTTTTATATAGTTATGTTAATTTGTATTATTTTAATTTGTATTATTTAATTGTGCTTCTGTGTGTTGTGCTATGTCTTTTGTGTGCACTAAATAAATGTTTTATCTATCTATCTATCTATCTTTTGGGGGAATAGCACGGACAATGAAATAGCGTTTCGGGCACAGAAAAGGTGCATTAGATCGATGTTTAGACTGCAAACAACAGACAGCTGTAAATCTTATTTTATAGAACGTAAGATATTGACATTGCCCTCATTATATATCCTGGAAACAGTAATGTTCATTAAATCAAATTCCCATCTATTTCGGTTTTTGTCTGATGCTGTCCCTAGGAATAGACGTGATAATTTCAAACTCTGTGTTCACGGCGCTAAAACAACTCTTATGGGTAAGAGCATCTTTTGCATGGCTCCGAGCATTTTTAATAAATTGCCCAAATCGTGGAGAACATTAAATATTGCTGCTCTTAATAGAAAATTGAAGAGTTTCCTAACTGAAAGAGCATATTACAGTTTAGCAGAGTTTATGAAAGAGGACAATTTTCTTCGTTTTTGAGATGACAATGTTGTAATTTTGACATGTTATTGAGATTTTTTTTATTTTTTGGAATAATTGTAATTTTAATGATAGTTAAGTATTTATATTTTTTATTGACTAATTTATTTAATGACTACTTTGACATTTAATTTTATCTGAAAATATGCTTGCTGATTTGTAATACCTAATCTATAATGAATAATGATGATTGAATAAGAGATACATAATTTATATAATATTAATTTTGATGAATGTTATCACGGTTTATGCACCATCTCTTCCTACCAATTTGTACGCCACGATATGCGGCTGAACATGTTTGAACTTTCTATATCTTATTGTTATCTTGCATGCAATGTATCATGTACACCATGTTTAAACAAATAAAATTTTACTTACTTATCCTATTTAGAAAACAGTTAAAGTAGGTAATCATGTTTGACAACCCTAGTAAATTTTTCTATTCACCTCTGGCGTCTAATTCACCTTTGGAGTCTACAGGGTGTAAACGGACCCTTCACGAACCCGTCAACCAAGCATTCTGTACATGAAACAAAGTAACTCTACACAAAAATTATTGCTGGGAAACGACTTTTTTTTTTGGGGTGAAAAATCACATTTTACGGTAAAACTCAATGTTACGCCACTCAAAATTTAGTACTGATGGATGCTTTGATAGTAAAAGGGTCAAGGAGTTAATTAAAGTAAAGTAAAAACCTTAAAAGGCGGTTTAAAAAAAAAAAACTTGTGAAAAAATTGGAACTTTGACCTCCAATATCTCTATAACTAGAAGGTTCTCAGGTATTGTCTAGAAGAAAAAAATGATCCCAATGATGGGCAGAATATGTGGTTTTCGTTTTCGTTAAGGGTCTTTTTACACCCTTTATATTCACCCATTACCCGGGTGAATAGAAAACTTTACATTTCGTCAATTTATTTCTAATCAGTTATAATTTGTCCATCTATTTCAATGGGACATCAAACATACAACATAATCTGATGTCTAGTTATAACATACATAAAAACATTTATAAATAAATTTATACACCCACCAAACTGTGTAACAGTTTGTCAGAGGGGACAAGTAACATGTATTATTTAACCCACGTTTAAGAAAGATGTATTGTTGACGTTCCCATACAACCGAGTATGCCACAGCAAGAAGCTGGAAAACTTAACAAGTAAAGCTTATACATATTTGAATGAAGGACCACTATACAACATTAGTTATGTGGGGTACTGCCTGCTGTTAGCATTGTAATCTTAGAGCTTGTTCAAATTAGTTTGTAAGATACTATAACACATTTTTCTTTTCTTTTTCTCACACACTTTAGTATTACTATTTCTCGCATCTGCTGGTAAATGTTTCTTAAGAAATAAACAGTAAGTACCTTTCTAACCAAATGTTATGTTTTTCCCTGTGCTGTCTTCATGAATAATACATATATACATACATATAAATACATACATATAAATACAAACATATAAATATAATAAATAAATAAGTTCAACTTTCAAACAGCAAGATATCTTCACACCAATACCAAATTGTGAACCAAATACTGAAACCTCAAGTTATGCTCTGAGAACCAATTTGCAACAAAAACCTTATACAAAACAAGCCTTTTTAGAACATACAGCTTACAAGAGATAGCTTTCTTTTCTTTTTTTTTTACAGATGGGAAATCATCAAATAACTCCTCCCGCTGTGGGTGGAGTAGGAGGGAGTATCAGACTTTTACTGACTAAAACCCATCCATGTTCCTTCTATGCCTTTTGTGTTCCAGGGCCACGGTTTCTCTTTCAAACAGTCCCGCAGCCACAAGAGATAGCTTCCTTGACACTGAACCTAGGAAGTTATGGTTATCATAACAATTAAGAATTCAATAGTGTTTTGCAGTGGAGTTTAGTTTGACCCTATGACATTTGAAACCAAGACATTTTTATCTTAAGACATTTTAACACAAGCCATCTTTTTTTAACAACAGACATTTCAAAAACCTGACGATTATGAGATTAATCGTGTGGTACAAAATATCATTAATTGCTTGATTTAGTATCTACCTACCTAAATTAATCTTCAAAGAAATTTTACTAATGAGAAGGTGACCCTAGGTTTTAGGTCTATGATCATAATTATACCGCCTGACCAACATTTTATTAAATCCTAAATGCCAAACAGAACAGTGACTTAGATTCAGTTTCTCAAAAATATGACTACCTATAATCTACAAATCGGACAACACGGGTTAACCCGGTGTAATTCGGCAAAAGCGAGCTTGAAGGAAGTATTTCAACCAGGCCAAAAATTATGTGGACACTGACACATAATAGAGAAAAGATGAAAAGCAAAGTTAGGACTTGGGACAGACAATTTATTTAATCTGATCGAATCTTCACAAAGTTAAATGAACATTTTTCGTTTGTCAAACCTCAGTAATTATACCACAGTTTCAATCATTAACACCGTAAACCAAATTCTGACCAATTATCTAAACCTAAACCGTTTAAATCAAGCATGAAGCACACAACACAATGAAAAAATGGACACCGACGGAACGGAATTATTTTGAGCGTAGCAACGAACTTTTTTAGCCGGTTGGTTGAGCCAAAATGCCAGAGCCAGACAGTTGAAAAAAAAACGCAACGCAACTCGCTAGTCGCGCAAGGGTTGCTAGATCAAGTTACTGAATTTTCCCTATATTCATTTTTTTCCCCCAATATGTTACGATTAGCAACTTTTTTCTCCAATTTATTTTTAATATAGGAAATAAAACTACCGGAGAAATATAAAACTATATATATTCCTCCTAGCAGTGCTAGGTAGGTATTTGATTTTGTGTCTAAATATATATGTGCCTGTTCCCATTCGGAGCAATATACGCAAGTTGTTACTAAAAATGAATACCAGCAAAATATAGAATACCATCGTCTTGCCAACGAAACCAAAAAGCAGAATTACAAAGGGGTTTGGGTAATTTTGTATGAACCAGTCGATAGATTTTTTTTGCACAGCTCCGATTCGGAGCTGAGATCAAGGTACATCGGAGCCTCCGATGTACTTTGGAAATAATTGTTCATGGAAGAAAATGAATGTCTTATTGTACTATGTCTCATGAAACACTTAATAAATACAATACCATACAGTCTTACCCAAACCCCTTTCTGATTTGGCTACAGTTTCCCTTGATTTCCTAAATTGTATAGTGTTATCCAGTCTATCCTTCCTTAGTGAAATCCCCAAACATTTTTTCATGGATTTGATTTTCCCAAAAATTCCCCTTGAACTTTTTTTTCCCCAAGAAGCAAAAAATATTCAAATCTAGCAACACTTGGCGGTGGACATGGATTTTGTTAGTACATACATAGATTACGGTGGAAGCGCCAGAGTACAAGGATTGTATTGATGAGTTTAATGACTATAACTCTGTAAAGCCATATTTGTTCCGTTACGGTCGCGAATCATATCTTAACAACATACAACCTGACCCTGACCTGTAAAAAACGTAAATGTTGTGTGTAAATTGCAAAAAACGTAAGAAAATTTTAATTTCGCGGGCTACCCTGGCGCTTCCACCTTAAGGATGGGATTCTTAGACATTGTTCAGAAAGGCTATGAGGCAGACAGTCAGTTTGGCAGTAAAACAGAGTTACACACGTACAGTCCTTTCATAATATAGTGCTGTACATGGTTCTTTTGGCATTTCAAAAATATTGTAAGGAGGGCGCCTTTTGTAAACATTTGTGGAGCTACGATGCATCAGGCAAACACGTGACCAGATACACAATCATTTTAAACTTATGAAACACCACTGTTTTCATAGGGGGTTTAAAATCAATGTGGTGTCGTTAGTTCTGACTATGGCCACGCGTCAAAAGAACTATGCAGCACTGTCAAGTCCGTCTCATGAAAGAAGCCTTGATGATGCGGCGCTACACTAACCACTTATTCGTACCGTATGACCACATAAAGTGTGCAGCTCGAGGCTGCGCTGCTTGTCAAGAAAAAATGCATCGATAAGAGTCAAACATGATACATTTATTTTAGTTCTGCTTTTTGCCGCTTACACAGCTAAGTTGGCTGCAGTGTACCTATGTAATTCTAATCATGGCCGCGGGACTTTTCTTATAAGACGGACTCTTCCCCTGAGTTTGCATCACTGTCTAAATTGCAATGAGCTTTAAAACCGTTTCAGTAAGGTTGCTGTTGGGTTGTTGCCACCGGTATTTCTGCCAAAATTATCTGAAAAGCGACTGTAAAGTCATTGCAGTGTAAATGTACAATCTATGACACGTTGCAAAGACCTTATATCATCTGCGTGTAAATGTTCTAAATTAAAGCAAGTGTAACAGCAAGTTACTTAGTGGGATACTTGCCTGAAAGTTTGGATCGACTCGATTCTTGGGGTCCCCAGCTACCGGACTCTGGCCGCGTAAGTCACAAATTGTTTAAATCTGCCAAGTCCTTGAGACGATTGCGTAACCTACTTCCAACCGCCACTAAAACTACGTTTGCTCAATCGCTATTTCTTCCCACCCTTGATTACGCGGTTGTCAGTGAAATTATCTCGATCTCACTTGGGCACAACTATACTGTATGATGTACTGAATACGTGGTAACCGTTTTCGCGTCGGTGTCCCTTCCACCACGTATAAACTTGAGCGACTTCAAAATTTTGCATAAGATTCATTATCACATTTCTGAATTCCGTACAAAGCTCAATTTATTTATTTAATTAAAACGATTGTGTTTGCAACGAATTATAGAAACTAAAATTATAAAATTAAAAGAGACAATTATAACACAAATTAAAATATACAAAATAACAATGTAAAGCAAAATTTGAAGTGAAAACATAAATAAAAGAAGGTTAACACCACTTTCATAAATTCCTCTGAAGTAAACTTCTCACCTACCAATCAAATCTTCATCCATCCATCAGAAAACAGATCGTCTGTTGATTAGAATCCAAAAGATCATTAAACTCGTGGCTTCCCTAACATTTTCGCAGACATTCTCATAATCTTGTTTCAGCTCAACAGTATTTTGTTCAATGCTACAACCTCCAGAACGTTTCAAGTTCCCAAGTTTCTAGCAACAAGAATTTTATTTGTGACAGTGACTGGTTGTTTTTTTTATATTACATTAAAAAAAAAGACAACGATACGTGACCTGACATTTGTCATTTCACAACGTTATTTTGTGTATTACTAGAATTATATTATCAAAATGTATTGCAAAAGAAAAAAGATAGAACAACATGATCTGGTGTACGATAACAAGACAAGGCAATATATTCCTAAAAGGGGATACTATTCCGAGTTGGTATCGGATCTATCCAAGGATGACCCGACTAGAGACATTTGTTCAAGGAAACGGATGAAATTAATATTGCAGGTAATCAGTTATTTTTTTTTTAGAATTTTTATTATATTCTCTATGATCAAGTATACCTGTCGACTGCTGAGAGCAAAGTCCTGTCGATTCCCGTCGTTTAAGTTTTCGCTAATTTTTAGTTGTAGCAGCCCTGAGTCTGGTCCTATACATTTATATAACAGCAGAAATACTACCACACTAATAATGATAATGACTGAACACTAAACAGTATATTCCTGCATGGTTTTATTGGCGCTTGAATGACATTGTTAGTCGCTGTTGTGAAATTATATATTGTTGTGCCTGCTGTGGCCATGCGCCAAAATAGCCATGCAGCACTATACTACATTCGCAGGAACAAGTTTTTAGTTTTTAACATTCGAGGTGAACATTTGCTGATAAAAATGAGTGATAAAATTTTGAAAGATCCATGCTTAGAAGCCATATTAGAAGCCAAGTTTGTTGGCAGCACCACGCTGTTTTGGCAGCGTTGCCAATTTAGATTTTATTTATTTTTGTTTGCTCAGCCCCTAGTATAATGATTTAGCCCCTAGCTAATTTTCTAGCACAAAACCTTCGTCTGTCAAAACCATGGAAACGATACAAAAACTAGCAAAAACTAACCGCACGCAGCGTAATCATCTCTAATTTATCATCGAAGATTCCCCGAAAATACTTTTCGATTCTGTCTTTGTCTTACTTATGATTATAACGCGTTCTATTCATTTCTTCTTTTCCGTCTGGAACTCGGAGGTTTATGGTGCTTAACCACTTGTTTAAATTTGATATTGCGACTTCGTTTATTGTTTGTTGTGATAAGTGCCGCAAAATGTGAAAATATTTGTCATTTCATTAAACAACTTACCCAGAATTCAGTATTTTAATAGCGATATTTTATTAAGTATCTACACAAAAAATTAGCTACACAAAACTCTTTCTTTCTTAGTAAAATCGCAATTTAGACCCTTTAATTTTTTTTACAAATCTAGCCCTTTTTGAAATACTGTTTAGCTCGAAAACCTGACATGGAGTGGGCAACACTGTCTTTTGGCATTTTGTAAACAAATTGCTATAATGACAGCAGACTGACGTTTGTTTGACAATCTCAGTACGAGTTCACAGTTTCGCTCTTCCATATTTTTGGAGGCAATGAGATTTTGACTCAATTCTTTAGTCAATGCAATGAACTTTAAATAAAATACAACCTTTTTCTTACTGAGCTCATGTGCTCACTGCCCAGTGCCGTACAGAACAAGCTCCTGCATTTGATGATGCTTTTTATGAGCATGCTGCCACCAGATGTAATATAACTGAAAAATACCGATATTTATGTCTTGCAGTACAGTTGGTGAAATGGTGATCTTAAGTAAATCAAACGTTTCCATAGTTCGGTTAAAACAAGTTAGATATCGGTAGCAAAAATTTTACTTTTGTCAAGTTGAAATTATTGTGCTTTTTCACAAAAGCTACCTAGCTGATGAAGTTGGAATTGTAAATTAGTGAGAGAGGACGACTCTCCGACTAGGAACTGTTACCGTTGTGGTTTTTGTATATTCGGGGTTGGGGATGTGATGTAAAATTGTAATTTTTCCAAATGTAGGAGTTGGTTGTCTGATCTACCAAGTCGTTTTACATAAAATTGCCTCAGAGAGTTAATGGTCCAAGTAACAAGTATTTGCAGGGAGTGTTAATATAGGTTGTTGGACTGGGGCTACGTAGGCACTGATAGACCCTTAGCACCTATAGGCTATAGCCTAGCCTGAATCAATCTATTTTACACCAGCCATGGTCAAACATGTTGAGCTAAAGAATACCTTGTTACACCTATAATAAGTATCATAACATGTATATTATCTACACATGTTTTTGCAAAAATAAATGCATTGAATTGAACTGAAAGTGTAATAACTAAATAAAATTTCATTGGTTCCTTTTGTAAAAAACTTGTTTTGCTTTCAAATTATTGTCCAGAGTAATCAATGCAAATACTTACATCGATTTATTTTTGTTTTGTCCTGTGCAGTTAGTGGCCAAGTAAGAAGTTACAGGTTATGTTTTGAGGAAATACCAGATACCTACTCCTAGTCCTAGCCTATCTTCTTTGTTCCTCGATGCCCTTTTTTTAAAAAAAAATGAAGGACATCACTGTAATGAAACAACTTAATTATGAAGATTTTTTTTTTTGAGAAGGTAGTCTGTTAAAATCCTTCCAGGTCCAGGATGTATTACTGTCTGAACTTGAGTACTCAACAACTCATAGGCTCCAGCCAATAAGTATATTAAGAGTAGTGTATCTATTCTTGTTTGCAATTATTTAAAGAGTTTTAAAGGTGTTAATTATTTGCGAGTAGTTTCAAATGGAGGAGTGAGGAGCTTGTGGCTAAATAATAACAGCCGCTCGGGTCCATCTTTAGGTTAAGCCGTGCTTACCTAGGTTGGTCTGTGGATGGGTGTCCGCCGAGTTCCCTCTGTGCCTCGGAAAGCATGTTAAGCCGTTGGTCCTGGCTGTCATTTGTAGATCTTTGACAGTCATTAGGTAGTCAGGGGCCCAAAAAGTCTGACAACCAGTCTTACCAAGGGGTATAGTATTACCCAGTACTAACTGGGTTGTGGAGGTCGGATAGGCAGTCCATGTAGAATACTGGTATTAAGCTGCATCTGGTTAGACTGGAAACCGACCCCAATATAGTTGGGAAAAGGCTAGGCAGATGATGAGTTTTAAATGATAAATCAATATTAGAAAGGAGATCACCCAGATCGTGTAAATATTTTTTTTGCTGGCCAAAAATACAAGCAGCCAATTCACCTAGATTTTAATATAAACACAAAATATATATTCTGTCTGCGTACTGAGAGGTTGAGTCCAATCCATATAATATTTATATCGGGATTGATCAACAAACTATTATGTAACAATATTGCACCTGCCTTATTGGCGGAAGAACCATCAGCTGCTGCTGTCATGTAATTTGCATTGTGTGGGGTACAAATGGGGTATGCTGCGGGACTGTCCGGGGCTGCGGGACTGTTCGGGGCTGCGGGACCGTTCGAAAGAGATACCGTGGCCCTGGAACACAAAGGGCAAAGAAGGAACATGGATGGGTTTTAGTCAGTAAGAGTCTGACACTCCCTCCCACTCCACCCAGAGCGGGAGAAGTCGTTTCATGATTTCTCATCGGTAAAAAAAAAGAAAAGTCATTTGCCTGTGTTAGACATTCCTGCGGAAGATTTAGAGGGTATTTTTGTGCGATTAGGAGAAAAACAATCACACACATAATTTGATTACTGTAATAAAATAGATTAAGTATTAAAAACAAAAATTAAAGAAAAAAAACCCTTTTTTGATTAAATTATTTAAAACCTTTTTTTAGATTATTTAAAAGAAAAACGCAATGGCCGAAGGCAAAAATATTTTTTATAATACTATAATTTTTTGTACAAGCTACACTTAGTATTGTTTCCTTTATTCAAGTTTTATACACATTTTGATATCACTGTTTTAAGCTGTCACGGTTTACAACTAAACTTATACTCGCAAGCACGGAAGACATCCCGTAACAGTATAAGTTTACATTTTGAAATATTTCTTAAAACTAAAAACATTTAAAAGTGTCCAAAGGGGGAGCAGGGTCCAAACTACCGATGGCCCCCATTTCGACAACCTCGCGAGCCAAATCAAAGATGTGAGTCCTAACCGTATGCCTAACGCCCGGTTTCACCAACGCTAAGTGACATCTAACTGAATGCCTAGAGTCCTTTTTCATTAACACTAAGTGACTCCTAACCGAATGCCTAGCGCCCGTTTTCAGCACCTAACTGAATGCTTAGTGTCCGTTTTCACCAATATTAAGTGACACCTAACTGAATGCCTAACACGCGCTTTCACCAACACTAAGTGACACCTAACTGAATGCCTACTGCCCGTTTTCACCAATACTAAGTAACTCCTAACCGAATGCCTAGCGCCCGGTTTCACCAATATTAAGTGACACCTAACTGAATGCCAACTGCCTGTATGCCTAGCGCCCGTTTTCAGCAATAGTAAGTGACACCTAACTGAATGCCTTCTGCCCGTTTTTACCAACACTAATTGACATCTAACTGAATGCATAGTATCCGTTTTCACTAATACAAAGTAACACCTAACTGAATGCCTAACACGTGCTTTCACCAACACTAAGTGATACCTAACCGAATGCCTAGCGCCCGTTTTCACCAATATTAAGTGATACCTAACTGAATGCCTACATTATTTTAAAAAACAATAGTTGTGGTGATTGCAGCATTGACTTCATTTTCGAGGTAACGCACTCTGCTTCTTGATATATCGCAGGCACTACTACTACTAGTCGACATTAACTACTGTACTTGCAGTCGTTTCGCCTACCGGCTGCGCCATGTTAAAGTAGTAAGTGCAAACTCAAACTCAAACTTAAAGCATTTATTTCAATTAGACCATTACAGGCACTTTTGAATGTCACAAAAAAACAAAGAGCGAAGCTACAGTCACAGACACAAGGCATAATAACTTGTGAAAGTACTGTAGTTGCCCATTCCAAAGCGTAGATCTCTATGGAAAAGAATGGGCAAGAAAGTCCATGGACACTCTTTTCAATCAAAATATTGTTACAAAATCTTGGTTACATCATTCATGTGGATACTATACATTTATGTGAGAACGATGTGTAATGAAGAATACGTCTATAAAACCGGGCGCAAACTAAATTTATTCCCCCCACTGGCTTTTGCCCGCGGCTTCGCTCACGTTAATTAAGAATGACAATTAGTTACCTATGTTGTTCATTTTAATGTACCTAACTTGTGTAAAAAAATGATTTTGCATGCTATTATTATGGCGGAATGTGTCCTGCTCTATAACATTTTTATAACATCCTGTATATACCACATTTTATGCAAATAAATACTTACTTACTTAGTTCGGGTTGTACTCTGCTTGTAAGAATTCAATCATTATTCAAAAGACACGTGGCGCCATCTATTATCATAAGAACGTTATTGTTGTTTTCCTCGTGAACAGTACTTTTTTTCGGGATAAAAGCTACCCAATGTCCGTTTCTGTACATCTGACAACGTATATCCAAAATTACAGAATGATAGGTTCAGTGGTTTAGGCGTGAAAAGGTAGTTACAGCACTGATAACAATATTTGTGTCACTTGTTTAATTTAGAATTTAAAATATTTTCTTACCTTTGTATATATTTTTTTTTACCGGTTGTTTGTGAATGTGAGAACACTGTAGGCTTCGTAGATTTCCAGCTGCTTGTTAACTTTGTATCTTTTTTTTACATATTTTGTAGTAAACAACGACTTATTGTCGGGCCTACGCTGTCACCCCATACTTAAGTACAAATGCTGTAACCATGTTAACATTGTAACACCAAATGATTTGAAAAGAGTAACCATGGAGTTTCTTGCCGGTTCTTCTCCATAGGAAACGAACCGTGCACCTTTTTGTCGACGTTTTATAAGAGCCCATCCGGAACTATGTGAAATAAAACATTTTGATTTTGATTTTTAATTTTGAACAAACAAAATTACTTTTGCATTTATAATATTATAGTTAGGATTAGGATTCCTATACAGATACCCAACATTTACCAATAATCATCAATGACTCTCATGTAATTTATCAGACTAGGTGTTGCCCGCGACTTTCGTTCGCGTGAAATTATGATAAAAATTTTACATTCCTTTTTAATCGAATTTTGTTATCAATTTCAAGGGTTTTAATTTTAAAATAAAAGTCAGCACAGCAGCAGCATCAGCTAGCTGCCAATAAAAGTCCCGTCAAAATCGGTCCAGATGTTTCGGAGATTAGCCGGAACAAACAGACAGACAGACCGATAAACAGACAAAAATTGAATAACAAGTGTTTTTGTTACAAGTACTGTATATACTTTCACATGCATTCAGCAAAAAGCTGTAATTTTGGTATTACAAACAGACACCTCAATTTAATTTATTTGTATAGATGTATAGATCCCTACCTTTACTCTCCTACGATGGGTCAGGTATCACTCCACCAACTTCCTGACTTCGGGCTGCAACAGAGAAATAACGAACGGAAATACCTATACTCAAACTCAAACTCAAAGCATTTATTTCAATTAGACCATAACAGGCACTTTTTAATGTCAGAAAAACAAAGAAGGCGAAGCTACAGTCCCAGACACAAGGCATAATAACTTGTGAAAGTACTATAGTTGCCCATTCCAAAGCGTAGATCTCTATGGAGAAGAATGGGCAAGAAACTCCATGGACACTCTTTTCAATCAAAATATTTGTACAAGATCTACGTATCGTCTATATACGTTTTTTACATGACCTGGGTATCGAACCCCTGGACCTCACGCTCAGCAGTCGCACTTGGGAACACTAGACCATCGAAGCAGTAAACATACACGTCAGATAAGTGTGCGAGCGGTCCTTAAATAATGAGAGATCATGTTTTATATGAAGGGTTTATTTTCAGGCTAAAACTGACAGGCTTGCTCCAATGCTGGTTTCTTTGCCGAAACCCCAGAGACCGAAAGTTCTTTTACCTCCTGGCCGTTGGACTACGTACAGAGAAGATGAAAGTGTTGTAAGTGTAGTCCATGGACCTTTTTTTTTGAAGATACAAGGTGTAAATAGACCCTTCACGAAGCCGTCAACCAAGCATTCTGTACATCAAACTAAGTAACTTTACGCAAAAATTATTGCGTGGAAACGACTTTTTTTTTGGGGTGAAAAATCGCGTTTTACGGTAAAACTCAATGTAACGCACTCAAAACATTGTGCTGATGGATGGATTGAATAGTACGGGGGTCGTGAAGGTGATTTAAGTAAAAATCTTACATTAGAAACATGTATTTAAAAAAAAAACTTGTGAAAAAGTTGGAACTTTGACCCCCAATATCTCCGTAACCAGAAGGTTCCCAGGTATGGTGTAGAACAAAAAAATGATCGCCATGACTGGAAGAACAAGTACCTTTCAGCTTCGTTAAGGGTCTTTTTACACCCTTTATATTCAGCGTTCTACATGCTGGAGGAACTCGTGGATCTTAAGGTTAAGCCGTGCTTGCCTAAGTTGGTCCTTGGATGGACCACCCGTTACATGCCGAGTTTCTTCCGTGCCTCGGAAAGCACGATAAGCCGTTGTAGGCTATCATTTGTAGATCTTTGACAGTCGTTACAGGTAGTCATAGTCAGTGGCCCAAAAATCTGACAACTACTCTTACAACCAGTCTTACCAAGGGGTATCGTTTTACCCAGTACTAACTGGGTTGTGGAGGTCAGATAGGTAGTCGCTCCTTGTAGAATACTGGTATTCAGCTGCATCCGGTTAGACTAGAAGCCGTCCCCAACATAGTTGGGAAAAGGCTAGGCAGACGATGAGTTCTAAATGCTAATCTTCGAACTACGAAACGCGCTCAAAATAAGATGCTTACACTACAGTGCTGTGCGCGAAATCAAGAAAAAACAGGCCGAGTATTCGTGTGCGAGTCGGACTAGCAAACGAAGGGTTCCGTACCATCGTACAATATGTAAAACTCCTATTAAAGCACTATTGTATGGTAACTCCCATTAACACAACGACGAGTGAGGGTTTTAAAATATCCCCGCGTGGGCTTACTACAGTTGAGTTGATAATACCGTGGGGGTAGTTCACACTTTTCACAGAGTTCGTGACTATCATGCGTCCAATTGTTATAGTTCTTGTAGCGTGAACGTAAAGCGTAAACGGGTGTAGGGCCACCCGGAGCGTGATGGTATGTACGGCACGCCTCTTCGATCCACCTACAATCAGATCGAGTCATATAATATTTACTAGTTACCTTTATTTTCTTACTTCTAGCAATTTCCATTCGAGACATTTGTGCCAAAACTGCAGTTTCTCAGCATTGTGTTGCCTAAGGAGCTGCCTCGGTTGGTCAAGATTGAGAGGTTGCGAAGGAAATTCCTTGCTGCAAATGTGAAGGTAATCTCTTTATTCCGTTATGCTTATAATTTCTATTTTTCGGTTTAGTTCTTCTGTATAAAATGTCTTATTGGTTCCAAGTACGACTGCTGACCGTGGGGTCCTGGGATCGTTTTCCGGGCCGGCACAGTGTCATTAGGTTTTTCCATTAGGAATTTCTCAGAAGCAGCCCAAAGTTTCTTAGTTGGTGGTATGATACCCCCATGCCTCGTAAACTACGTTAAGCCGTTGGTCGTGCACCTGATCTCTTTCCGGTCGTGTCGGACTGCCGTCCCTGAGGACTATGAGACTGAGGGAAGTGGGAGTGCACCTGTGTTCGCGCTCACACTTGTGCACTATAATATCTCCTGCGCTGATGACTGATCTCCGCTGAGATTGGCCGCCGTGACCGACACGCAGTCAGGAGGATTATAATGTCTTTTAAATATTTGGGATATTGTGAGGGGTGGAATATAATAAGGTCCAATCTTAACGACTCAAATATAAATCAAATCCTATTGAAAGTCTTATTATTATATTTTTTTAATTTATTTATTTATTTATAGTCGAAATGCTTACGTCAGTCCCATCGTACCCTAAATACACATTGTTCATATCTGGGCCATGAACTTAAACAGACTCTTCGTATCATCGCCATTTGGTTGAGCCAGGATTTTATGGAATGTGCCTACTTCAAGTTTGTTCAACCTCTATTTAATTATTAATATGCTTACCTGCGGGTTGCAGAAAATGCTCCGAGAGCTCGGCATACAGCCTTTCTGGCTGTTGCCTGTGGAAGAGTTCAAGGTCACTGACATGGAGCACTATGGTCTCTACAGTCCCTTCCCTAAACTAGATTTGGAGATTTTTGACAACACTGATTTTGACTGCCGGTAAGTTTACGCTCAGGATGGCTGCTGTAAGCTGTTACCCCTTTTCTTGAGACAGATCTTCTCTTCTTCTTTAACACAATCATTTAGATACCTTACATCCTTACTGATATTATTAATGCGAAAGTAAGTTTGTTTGTTTGTTACCTTATCACGTCTGAAAAACTGAACCAATCATCCTGAAATTTTGCGTATACGTTGTCAGATGTACAGAAACGGACATAGGGTACCTTTCATCCCGAAAAAAAATACTGTTCCTGAGGAAAACAACAATAATGTTCTTATGATAGATGGCGCCGAATCATGACTGAATTATATTATTATACAGGCTGTAAATAGACCCTTCATGAAGCCGTTAACCAAGCATTCTGTACAACAAACTAAGTAACTTCACGCAAAAATTATTGCTGGGAAACGTTACATTAGGACTCAATGTAACGCATTCAAAACATTGTGCTGATGGATGAATTGAATAATACGCGGGTCGTGGGGGTGTTTAAAGTAAAGTTGTTACATTAAAAACATGTATTTAAAAAAAACTTGTGATAAAGTTGGAACTTTGACCCTGAATATCTCCGTAACTAGAAGGTTCCCAGGTATGGTCTAGAACAAAAAAATTATTGCCATGACGGGGAAAACAAGTGCCTTTCGGCTTCGTTAAGGGTCATAATAAATGTTTATAATATATAGTATAGATTTATATGGGACCATTTCGGAATAAACCCCTTTGACTGGAGTTATGCCCGAACATACTTAAATGAAAAAAAACATCCGCATTGATAATTTCCTCCTTTTTGAAGTCTGTTAAAAAGTAAGGAAATCCACATACAAAATTATATTTTCAGTGTTCCCGACGAATGGATGTCTTTGGGTATGATAGAGGGCGAGCAGTATCCATGTCCCGGGTTGGCTTTTATCCCCAAGGCTGATAGCTCAAAGTCCGTCAAGACCAATGGTGATATCATTCAAAACTTAAACGGTTTGTATGAGGTGGGTGCTCCTTGGGACTGGTAATTAATATTATCCTAGTGTGGATTTAGACGTTTCGATTTTCAAGTCCGTAGCAGATGTGTAGCGCGGTACCGCCCAAGCCTTTGCATATTGTCGTATTGAATATAAAGGACGTTATTGTGGCTGCTGGGACTGTCCTTGCGTACACCATCTTTCCATTTTGGAACGCTCCATAATCCTGCGTCGATCCAAGATCGTTTTTTTTCGGGATAGCGTTATCGTTATACGGTTTACGTATTTATTGATTAAAGTTTTGTATTTACAGTGGACAAACGTAGCTGCTTTAAATTACGAAAAAAATACTGATAAATGGCTAATTATGGCTCTCGATGGTACTTCAAGAAGATACGCGTATGTACATTTTCTTCAAAGCCAATATTATAGTGAATGGCAAATTAGTTAGGCGGATTTTTTTTTGCCGGGAGAGGAAATCTGATACTGCCTGACAATACGAGCCAGTCTGGGTAGCGGAGGAATACAACCGGCTAAAACCATCTCCTGCCTTACTTGCGGACATGACAGCTATATTAGCGAGCCTTGAGCTCACCCATTGGGGCGACTCTCGTGAGTGCCAGTTCTGTGCTCTGTTTCAGTTTCGTAATAGGCACGCACTAAGGATAGCACATACATTTGATGTTTTTTAGCAGAAACCTACATTTCGAAAACGGATCGAATACCATCACACCACACAGAACTCACTCTCTCGCATAATTTGAGATATATCACGTCTTGCGTAAATCCGACATAATTTTTCTATTTTTCGCAACGGAATACGGCGGGGGTTACGCGACTATGTTAGTTCGTTCATATAGTACTGTGACCAAGCATGTGTGAGCCGAGATGGTCACAGGTACTAAGCTAGGACACGCCGATTAAATGCGTTAGGTTAGTATAGAACTATGACCAAACGCTACATCCATGTTGGTTTCATCAAATCGCTAGCAACAATCGTATTTTCTGAGGTTACGGCTAAACCTAAGTTTACTCAGCTATCTTGAGTTTATTTTACACCTATCTTTAGCCGTAACATATACCTACATAGATTTTGATAAAAAATATTTCTTGATTATTTTTTCGTTTCTGTCGAGCTGATGAAAAGTGAATTTGATGTCATCTGCGGCATTTATAACTTGAATAACTTGTTAGGCCTTTGTCTTGCAGTGAGAAATTCCTGCTAGTGTTATTTGGGGTCGGCGCAACATCCTCCCCTGTCTGCCGTCACGGTATCATTTACTCCCCTTTCTCTCATATCATTCCTCACCAAGCCTATCCATCTTGGAAAGTACAGGCGTTTAATATAATAAATCTTTCGTAGCGTACCTCGCGTGCGTTTGATGTTCAAAGCGGATGACCCGGAAACATTTGCGCAACGCGTCAAATTCGCAGTCGATCTCCGGAAGGAAGTAGAAAATAATCTCAGGTTTGTTTTAAATTTATTTTCGAAATATAATGAACAACAGTATGAGATGTACAGCTACTTAAACTTGTACGTGAAGATCAGAAATGAGGATAAGAGGGGTCAGGTAATTTAGGGCACTGACTGCACGCGGGATAATCTTTGAGGTAGTGACTGTACTACCGGGTTAAAATGTATAGATGATAGAATAATCCCTTTATTATACACCCTATCCTATCCAAATCCTTTCCCGATAAAGATACTTCCACATTTATAATATTAACATAGGATAACTTCCAATCCGCTTTTTTATGAGAATGATAATTATGACAAAAAACAGTTAGATTAACTGAGGTAGTTAGATGAAGAGTACAAAACCACGTTCTAAAGCAAGACATCGAACGAACTTAGATTTGGTCCAAACAAAGTAGGTACATTCGAGAATAAACCTTATTTGTATAAGTTTTATTGCATATGCAAGTGACTGTGATCAAAAATATCATCCTATCTGCCTAGCCTTTTCCCAACTATATTGGGGTCGGCTTCCAGTCTTACCGGATGCAGCTGAATACCAGTATTTTACATGGAGCGACTGCCTATCGGACCTCCACAACCCAGTTAGTACTGGGTAATACGATACCCCTTGGTAAGACTGGTTGTCAGACTTTTTGGGCCACTGACTACTTAACGACTGTCAAAGATCTACAAATGACAGCCGGGACCAACGGCTTAACGTGCTTTCCGAGGCACGGAGGTAACTCGGTATGTAATGGGTGTTCACCCATCCACGGAACAACCTAGGCAAGCACGGCTTAACCTAAAGATCGATCCGAGCGGCTGTTATTATTTAGCCACGAACTCCTCCTTTTGATCAAAAATATCATACGAACAAGAACTTATAACTAATCAACTCCGTTTTATAGATCTAAAAGTGGTTGTGCTGTAAACATGATTATTTGATTTCCGATCCAGATTCTATCTGTACTTGGACTGCTTATTATTAGAAGGATTACCAATGTTGCCTTTGGACACTATGCCGGCTATTGTAAAAATGGTACTAATTCACCAACAAGCGAGGGAGCACGACGAAGATCACATGGATCTTCTTAAGCACGAGGTGAATATGTGTATACGTTATGGATAAGATTATTTACATAACATCACGTCAGGCATGTAACCCTTGAAGCAGTAGGCAGAGGTGTACCTAATAGTACATTCAAAGGGGTTTGAAGATTTTTGGATAAAGTCTGGCTTGCCTAACTTCCACCATTTTATGTTATTTTCAAAATAGCAGCCACGCATACGACCCGTTTTAATCAATAGCTGCCATCAATACAAAACTGATTTGTATTGAGGCCAAGATTCATTTAAAAATCTTCCCCTTTTGACCCGCTTGCGCTATCCCAATTTTTTTCTTAAAAGAGGGTCCTTGGAGTTTCTTGCCCATTCTTCTCCATAGAGATCTACGCTTAGGAATGGGCAACTACAGTACTTTAACAAAGTCTTATGCTTTGTGACTGTGACTGTAGCATCGCTTTCTTTGTTTTTCTGACATTCAAAAATGCCTGTAATCGTCTAATTGAAATAAATGCTTTGAGTTTGACTTTCGTTATATATTCTTTGCCAAGATTTGAGCCTTATCTTGGGGCTTGAAACAGACGGGCAAACACGTAGATCATAATTATCGAGAGTTAGAATATCCTAAACTGTACATAACGTGTGTAACAAGACCCTTAACGAAGCCGAAAGGCACTTGTTCTCCCCGTCACTGCGATCATATTTTTGTTCTACACCATACCTGGGAACCTTCTAGTTCCGGAGATATTGGGGGTCAAAGTTTCAACTCTTTGACTTTTTTTTTTTAAATACATGTTTTTAATGTAAGATTTTTACTTTAAACACCTCCACGACCTGCGTACTATTCAATCCATCCACCAGAACATTGTTTTGAGTGCGTTACATTGAGTCCTATCGTAAAACGTGATTTTTCACCCCAAAACCTCGTTTCCCAGCAATAATTTTTGCGTACTTACTTTGATGTACAGAATGCTTGGTTGACAGCTTCGTGAAGGGTCTGTTCACACCCTGTATATATTAAATTATTAGTAGTCTAACTATGTTTCAGGTGGAACTTCTTCACAGAAAGATGGAAGGAAAAATGAAAATAATTTACACTATGCAGAAATACAGAGATTTGTATAACTTTATAGATGTGCCTACACCAGATTACGTAGCTCGGGTGCCTAAATTTGGTATAATACCCTTTTGTAGTATTTTACACGATGAGCTGTGTCTTTTCCTTTTACGGCTAGATATAATGCCTCGGGTGACACGACATGGCAACGTGCAACGATGCGATGTCGTATCGTCGTGTGTATGTGAAGGGAAATTGTGTTTAGTTCTCTCGACCCTATTTTTGTTTTGTGTCATTATGCGACCACGATCCTATGCAATGTCGCGAGACAAATGTCGCCAAGTTCGTACGAACTTACGAAGCTAGATAATAAAATGATCGCATGTCCAAGGAATCAAAATTTGTAGTCCTTATAAAAAAGTCTTGCGGCAAAGTTTTGTGAAACCACAGATATCAGTTTTGCTAACCGTATTTGTTGTTTTATGGTGCATCCACGTCGAAATTACTTTTCGTGGAGCAATGTTTACAGGTGTTTAGGTGCGGTCCAACAGGGCGTACCGGACTGTCTGTGGACACTCGATTATCAAATTAAAAGTCATTCTTCAAATTAGAATTAATCAGCACTTTTTGAACATCAAAATTTACAAGAGACAGTCCTCCAAAACACCCGGGAAGAGGAGGTGGCGGAACAACCACCCCAGCATTTAATCTATACATATAAAATTCAAAGTCCTGACTGACTGACTGATTGACTGACTGATATATCAACGCACAGCCCAAACCGCTGGTCCTAGAGACATGAAATTTGGGGGTGTAAAGAGTTCTTTGTAAAGAGTACATATCCACTAAGAAAGGGTTTTTCGAAACTCCACCCCTAAGAGGGTGAAATGGGATGTTGAATTTTCTGTGAAACTTTTTGTTCTCTGAGTCGTCTCTGTATTTAACATACATACATAGATTACTTATTATCCCAAAAGTAAGATCCCGTGGGCAATTCCCGAACTCTACGCGGGCGAAGCTGCGGGCATAAGCTAGTTAATTATACGGGGTGTAAACAGACCCTTCACCAAGCCGTCAACCAAGCATTCTATACATCAAACTAAATAACTTTACGCAAAAATTTTTGCTGGGAAACGAAATTTTTTTTTGGGGTCAAAAATCACATTTTACGGTAAAAGTCAATATAATGCGCTCAAAACTTATTGCTGATGGATGCTTTGAATAGTAAACGGACCATGGAGGTAATTGGAGTAAAGTTAGAACCTTAAAAAGTAGTATTTAAAAAAAAACTTGTGAAAAAATTTGAACTTTGACCCCCAATATCTCCGTAACTAGAAGGTTCCCAGGTATGGTCCAGAACAAAAAAATGATCACAATGACGAGGAGAACAAGTGCCTTTCGGCTTCGTTAAGGGTCTTTTTACACCCTTTATTATCCGTCAAATTCCGATGTCTGCAGTCTTTGACCAGCACCTTTGTTGAGTAACAAAGGAAGAGTGATCTTGGATGATTGACCGGTTACAGGTAGACTCCCGTGCGTGATGGAAGATTTCCGTGGCCGCCTCGAGTACAACCAATGGTACTCGCTTTATGTGCTCACAGAATCAGTTGCCTGCATACATCTCGTCGTCGATGAGTGTCTTAAGGTTAAATGCAGGTTTTTCACAAATATCATACTTAATATTGTCAAGACCATGTCAGAAGTAACACTTCAACTGTGATAATAAAATAGCTTTGATTGTCAAACTTTCTGCTCATAAACATGTTCAATTGAACTTGCATCTCACGATTCGGAGTGCTGAAACTTATCGACGCGGAAGCGGCTAGAGCCGGTCAGAAAAGGCTTTATAACTTGATTCTCCTACCCTTATCCCAATTTATTTGGGGTCGGCGCAGCATGCCTTCTTCTTCCATACTTCTCTATTACTTGTCATCTCATCAGACACCCTTTTCGTGACATATCATCCTTCACACAGTCCATCCATCGTTTCTTTGGTCGTCCGCTACTCCTATATCGTGCACATAACTTAAAACTTTCCTCACGACCTTTTCACATACCGAGCCAACCGATTATCACACAACCTTTCAGTCACCGGTGCCACTTTCAGACTTGCTCTTATGTACTCATTTCTTATTTTATCCATTCGCGTAACACCCACATCTCCCTTAGTGGTCATTTACGGAGACGCAGCGCGTCGGGCGGCGCTTTGTGCGGCGCGGCCCGCTTTCAATTCAAACATATGGCGACGTATGAGAGCGTTTACGGAGAAGCGTTTTTACGCGCGTTTGCTTGAAATGCAGCGTTGCCCGCAGATGACACCGCCGCGGCGAACGCGGTGGCGAACGCGGCGGTGCACGCGGCGTCACACGCGCAAACGCGCAAATATAACATACTTATGGCAGATGATACCGCCGCGTCGGTGCACGCCCCGCGTCTCCGTAACAACATCGTACATTGCCATATGTTTGTGTTTGGGCGTGTGATAACGCGGGCCGCTGCAGGCGCCGCCTCTCCGTAAACGGAAAAAACGCGCACCGCGCCGCGCGGCACCCCGCGCAACGCGCCGCGCGGCACCCCGCGCAACGCGCCGCCCGACGCGCCGCGTCTCCGTAAATGGGCATTTAGCATTCTCATCTCAGCCACATGCAAATGCCTTTCATTCATCCGTTTTGTGGCCCAACATCCTTACCAGAAAGGGTTTTTTCTCACACATCTGACAAGCTGTATCTAACGATATGGCTAGAAAGGAGATGACTCATGAGATAACAAAAGAAGTATGGAAGGAGGAGATATGCTGCGCCTCCCCCAAATAGATTGGGATAAGGGCAGGAGAATGACGTCGTATACCTTCCAGGTAGAGGGGATGTTGTTCTTCACGGCTAACTTTGGCAGGAACGCGAGCTTGACAGAATTCGACGCTGCGCAACAACATTGCACGTCTATGGTACGTTTAACTTCCCACGTGGGTAAGAAAGAAGAAGGATCAGAATTAACCCACGTCCTACTGCAAAGAGAAGTATCTCAAAAAAATGATAAAAATGGGTATGAAAAGATGGCATACTTCGAAACTCCATCCTTACAGTCTAACATTTAAAAAAATGCAATGAGAATTCGTGCAAGGGCAGTCATATCTGCAATGAATTCAGGGTTTAAACGGACCTTTCACGATGCCGATGCAACCAAACATTCTGCACATCAAACTAAGTAACTTCACCGCAAAATTATTGCAGAGAAACAGCATTTTTTTTTTTTTAAATAAAGAATCAGTTCGATAATGGAACTCAATAATTGAAGTCAAATCAAGATAGCCAAGTATGTCTCAATATTGTTATATATCCATCGTAGATATTACTGCCCCTGAACGAATTTTCATAGCATTTTTTATATGCTAGACTGTAAGGATGGAGTTTGGAAGTATACTATCTTTTGAAACCCATTTTTATCATTTTTTTGAGATACTTCTCGTTGCTGTAGGACGTGGGTTAATTTTGTATGGACCGTGCTCCTTCTTCTTTAAGAGGTTCTAGGAAAAGTAAAGTAGGAAACAATAGGCTATGAGTTCGTTACACTCTTCACTGATTCGAGAATCTAGAACTGTTTAACACTTTCAGTTCCGTTGACAAGCCCCGTGTGTTTTTAATATAATAAATTCTTGCTCGGGTGTGGTAAAAAAGTGAAAAATAACTTTAGCTTCTGAATCGGTGACTTTTGTTGGTTTGATTCAGTTTTTTTTTGTCACCGACTTCTGAAGCTGAAGTTATTTTTCCGTTTTTTTTATTTTTGAGGTCGGTTTTATTTTTTGCAAAAAAGTTTTTTTTTCCATTTTTAGTTATAATATCCTGTACAAATATTTGGTATGCATTTATTTTACATTGTTAACAATACATTTCATGGTAATAGGCTTATCCTCAAGAAAATGGAACCTAACATACCTAACTGTCGAAATCTTGATGTAGTGTACACATCTGCGTACCCCCAGAGAGTACCTACCAGAGTAAACAATAAACATGTGACTGCAGCAATCACGGCAGTTTTGCTGATATAAAATTTAAGGGTTGCGTTCGATTTTCCTGGGATCCCATCATCAGACTGACTTAGTGACAATAGGACCACCTCAGGAGTATTAGCTTTCGAATAAAAAAATAATTTTGAAAATCGGTCCACAATTGGCGAATGTATCGCTGGACATATACACAAAATAATAAAACAGACGAATTGATAACCTCCTCCTTTTGGAAGTCGGTAAAAACCCCAAGTGTGTATAGAAACTAAAAAAAAACTGGACATCAAGCTGTATTAGCTTGATTTACATTTTTTAACAGATGGCCCATCGGCATTAGGAACAAGGTCCAAGCTGCCGGTGGTCAGGGCTCCCGAGAGAGGAACCTCCTCACTATGGGTGCCGTATCCAGGAGTACCTACTACTTTCTGAAACAAGCCCTTAACCCAGCCGCGCAATGATAGCCTCCTGAGGTGTTGGTCGAGGTTATATGCTATTTATAACCCTAACGACTGTCGGTACAATGATTGCAGAGTCCACCTCCCACATGTCGACAATCTAGTGTGCTAAGTGCTAAATCAAGATTTTTGTTTTATTATCATTCTCAGCTCTCACTTAGGGCGTTACCACAATCAATTGATCGCCGATAACCAATCGATCGATGTTAGAAATGACGAAGATCGATCAATTGGTGTAGTAGAAACTGTCGATCGACGTCGACTTATCCATTGTATTATCGATCGATGACCTCGTTCGATTATCGATCGATTGGTGTGGTAACACCCTTACCCATATTTATTTTACTTTTCCAGATGTTAAAATATCTGAATATTTCTTGGTTGAATCAAACTGCGCATGCTATAAGGATGTCGTTCCGAGATGTCGGCAAAGGGTATATATTTTTTAATTTTGCGACATATGGTTACGATGTCTTCGGGTAAGTTCTGTACATCTGTTCAATCGATATTTTTATGTAACAGATGGTTCAATATATACGAGAAGAATTGGGAGTTCTATGGAGTCAGTAAGCTGTCCCGATTCATGCAGCTCGTCAGGTTCCGAATGCAGGTAATCTTTCACCACGTAGCGAAAAGAGGTGTAAGGGCGTAAACTTAAATTCAAAACACATTGTGCTGATGGATGCAATTAATAGTACGGGGGTAGTGGAGGTATTTAAAGTAAAGTATAATAACATTATAAAACTTGTAACTAAAAAAACTTGTGAAATACTTACGAACTTTGACCCTTAATATCTCCGTACTTACCTAAACACTTGGGCCATGGGGTCCGAGTGCCTAGTATTTCGGGAAATCGCGCAAGCGGTTGGTCGACTCTTCATGTGACCAGAGGGCGGGCCTATTTTTTGGTCAAAGAATCAGCATTGCCATCCACGTGGCAATGCTGCCAGCCTTCTGGGCACATTTCCTATTGATAGCGATGTGGACGAATTTTTTGACGCCCTGACTTGTACATTTTCATTTTTTCTTACTATTATAGATTTGTAGTTTGTATATAATGTAAATATTCACTTGTCATTAAATAAATTATTTTTACTTACCTAAAAGTTCCAAGGTATGGTCTAGAACAAAAAAGAATATCGCAATGACGGGGAGAACAAGTACCTCTCGGCTTCGTTAACCTTTTGAACGCCATAGCATAAACGCACGCGCGTGTCCTCCATGCCAAGCCACAATTTCACCTACGATTTTGTCACAAACGACACACAAATATGTGTGTCGTTTGGCGTACAGCGCTTGTCACATATACAGGGTGTAAATAGACCCTTCATGAAACCGTCAACCAAGCATTCTGTATATCAAACTAAGTAATTTTACGCAAAAATTATTGCTGGGAAATGACTTATTTTTGGGGTGATAAATCACGTTTTACGGTAGTACTCGTCGTGACGCACGCAAAGCATTGAGCTGATGGATGGATTGAATAGTACGGGGGTCTAAGAGGTGTTTAAAGTAATAATCTTACATTAAAAACATGTATTTAAAAAAATAACTTTTTTTAAAGTTGAAACTTTGAACCCCAATATCTCCGTAACTAGACGGTTCCCAGGTATGGTCTAGTACAAAAAAATTATCGCAATGACGGGGAGAACAATTACCTTTCGGCTTCGTTAAGGGTCTTTTTACACCCTTTGTGATACAATGTCGTTCAAAAGGTTAAAGTTATTTTACACCCATTATGTATCTCTGATCTTTATAACTTGCATTTCAGTACTCACTGCGCTACTGCATAGAGCAATCGATGGCTATGTTCGTGTACATGTGCGAGACACCGTGTTTGTGCACGTACTGGTGCGAAGACGACTGGGAGTGGGACCCAACAGACCTGATCAACTCCCCCTTCCGTTCCCCCACTGTCACCCTGTTCTACTTCAGCCTTATGATGTCGGAATTTGGACCTTATTACACCACGGACCCGCAGCAGTTTGGGGTAGGCTTTTGTTTTATATTTTTATATCATATTAAGGATAACACATTGATCGACGGCGATTGACGGTTTGTATACAACCCTTCACGAAGCCGTCAACCATGGCAAGCAATATATATATCAAACTAAGTAACCCTACGCAAATATTATTACAGGGAAACGACTTTTTTTTTGAAGTCAAAAATAACGTTTTACGGTAAAACTCATTATAACACACTCTAAGCATTGTGCTGACGGATGCATTGAATAGTACGGGGGTCATGGAGGTATTTAAAGCAAAGATATAACCTTAAAAACTAGTATAAAAAAAAAACTTGTGAAAAAGTTGGAACTTTGACCACCAATATCTCCCTAACTAGAAGGTTCCCAGGTATGGTCCAGAAGAAAATGAAAATGATCGCAATGACGGGGAGAACAAGTGCCTTTCGGCTTCGTTAAGGGTCTATTTACACCCTTTATACAAACAAGACAAAGTATGGGAGGTCGTATGTCATGTCGATGCGAAAGGATGCGTACGATGTCTCATGCTTTGTGTTCTTTATGTCGTGACTCTAAATGTGCTCTTCCTATTAGACCGGACCCTAGCCGGAAGCTAGCATGCAAATTGTGAGGACCGAATTCCACCAGATTAACGTTGAGAATAGCTCAGAGATTCCAAATACATTGGGATAAGGGCAGGGGAATGATGAATAGCTTAGATATTAATATTATGGATCTTGCCGGTAAAGGGTGTTCGTCGTAACGGGTGTTCGTCGTAATGGGTGTTCGTCGTAACGGGTGTTCGTCGTAACGGGTGTTCGTCGTAACGGGTGTTCGTCGTAACGGGTGTAAGTCCAACAGAATCGAAATTAAAAACGTCTTAAATCATAGCTCGTTATAAATACTCCAACTCATACCACGACGATGCGGCAAGTACCATAGTTGCCGGAGGCCAGAGGTAGAGCTTATTGAAAATGTTTGAATTTCCTACATTTTGTCCAGGTTTGACTACAACATTAATTAGTTTTTAAAGCAGATTATATCTATACTAATAATATTATAAAGCAGAAGAGTTTGTTTGGTTGAACGCGCTAATCTCAGGAACTCCTGGTTCGAATTGAATAAATCTTTTAAAGTTGGATTGCCCATTTATCGAGGAAGGCTAAAGGCTATATAACATCACGCTACAACTAATAGGAGCGGAGCAACAATGAAAAAGGTTGCAAAAACGGGGAAAATTGTATTTTTAATTATTTTACGCGGACGAAGGTCGCGGGGAACAGCTAGTTGAAAATATTGTGCACATGGTAATTAACCCTAACTGGACTGGCAAAGTCCTAAAATCGACTAAGGCTCGTTAAGGCCGTGTAACGCCCCCCCTTGTATTATTAATTCAAATATTAGGTCAAGTCTTTCGCAAAATTCATAAAAAGCAACAAATTTTAGGTGCCTTTGTTTCTGTTCACTGGCGACTTAGATTCTTGGTGTTTTAGTATGAAGTGAAGTCCTAACTACAATCTTCAATTTGAGATATAATCAATTCTGTTGTTCTACGCCCAGATCGCATAGAAAAATACCAATGGTCCTCTTTCTTCTTATTCGCAGTCCTTTTTTATCGTAGGGTGAAGAGAGGGGAGGGGACTGGTTAGAAAGCACTATCGCAGCTGCCGGCCAGACACGATTTTTCATTATTTGGGGTCTTAGGAATTAGAATCCAAACATAGTTCCCGGTCCTCACATTTTGCTTAACTATTTACAGCGTCTACACTATAAGACTGCATCCGCAAACCGCAGTGGCAATAGCTCCCAATAATAACAGGCCACAGCGACTCAACCGAAAACGAACCTTATGATGGCGATACTAACGGCGAGCTCTGTGTTGGCAATGTTTACTTTTCAATGAATAACATAACATCACATCTGTAATCCCCAGAGGTATAGGGCGCACCTATAAGTACACTTACCTTTCAGATAGTGATTCAGCGCCTGTTCCGTGAGATGCTATACCGCTGCCACTTCATTGCTCAAGTGCATCCCATGATCATGACCGGCCTGGTTTTTGATAAGGAGCTGTTCCTCACATCCATTGGTGAGTCATCTCTAAGCTATACAGGACGTCTAGTTTCATACCTTGTCCACATCCACGTAAGATTAAAATAATACTATTTTTCGAGGTGGTTGTAGACCTCCAGAGCCATCGCGTCTAGTTTGATTATTTGTTTTAAAGTCCACGTTATCCCCAGGCCTGATGGAGCCCAACGTGGTTGATTACCGGGAGAGGTTACTGAAGGCGTACACGAAATCCATCATTCCGTTGCTAGCTTATATGAGGCAGTATGACTGTTACAAGGATATATTCTTGCTGAACATTGAGGAGTATGTAGAGTAAGTACAACAACATAAGGGATCGACTGTATGTTATGTGTGAGTTTAGTTTTTTTGAGTTATCGTTTTGAGACAGATTCGAATACTTGTTTAGATATCAAATAAAACCATATTTTGACAAGTGTAACTAATTACTTAATCGATGGTAGAGATACTTGGGGGATGACATCAAATTTGCCCCCGATTCGCTTTCTTATTTGGTCATGGGGCGAGTCCTTCCGCGACAGCCATATTTTTTGGAAATTGAACCTTAAGGTGAGTATAGACTACAACATTTTCTGGAGCATTTCTGTGTAATGTAACGTTCTTACGAATGGTACAATACAGGCAAAAACTCAGTTTCCAAAGCATTTCCATGTAATGTAACGTTCCTGCGAATGCTCGGCGTTATGTTACGGGTAAATGCTCACAGCGTCAATTTGAACAACTAAACGACCGCGCGGACCGCTTGCGTCTTTCGTCCCTCTCTCTCCGCGTCACCCCGCACTCGTGGCTCGACGAAATGTTACACCAATACGCTCGACGAAATGTTACACCAATACGCTCGTTGGTTTGTAACAAAGAGGCGAGCGTGCTCAACGTTTAGTTCGTAAAAGGATGATACACTAGAACATATCATAGAGCGGCTCGTTGTTCTGTTACAAGTAAATGTTGTAGTCTATACTCACCTTAATACAAACAACTGCAAATGTCAGTCTATACTTATGTGGTGGGCCGCTTATCATTCACAACAGCTAGTCTTAAATCCTCTTTACATGGTATAGGAACTTTCGTGAAGAGAAACATTCCGCTTCCGAGACCAAGGATGAAGTTCAGATACACTATGATGAGAAGCTGGATCTCATATGGAGGCTACCTCAATTCATTAACATCGGACCCTTTGCCATCAATGTTGACTCCTTAAAGGTTTGCCTTTATTCGTGTTATTACGGTCTTCACAAACATGAAGGAGGAGTTCGAGGCTAAATAATAACAGCCGCTCGGGTCGATCTTTAGGTTAAGCCGGATGGGTGACCACCCATTACATACCGAGTTTCCTCCGTGCCTCGGAAAGCACGTTAAGCCGTTGGTCCCGGGTGTCATTTGAAGATCTTTGACAGTCGTTAGGTAGTCAGTCGCCCAAAAAGTCTGGCAACCAGTCTTACCAAGGGGTATCGTATTACCCAGCAGGTATTGCAGCAGGTATTCAGCTGCATCCGGTTAGACTGGAAGCCGACCCCAATATAGTTGGGAAAAGGCTAGGGAGATGATGATGACTGTCTTCACAAACTTATCACGTTCGGGTTTGAAAAGGATAACCTTGATTCTTTCCCTGCCCCACGCACATATGGTACTCCGCGATTGTTTAACTATTGTCTACTTTGCAAATCGTGATCGTTTTGAAACAAACTCCCTTGCTAGTATAAAAGGTAAGGCTTGCATGCTTTAGTGTAGGGGGTAATCTTAGAACTATAGCCCCCTTTTCACAACGACGAGTCGTATGTCTATCTTTTTTTGGCATTACGAAAGCGAGCGAGATAGACATACGACTTTCCGAACCGAAATCGAATCGAAGCGTTTGTAAATAGTGGGCCTGATTCGATTCCGAAAATTCTTTCACTAATGGGAAGTTACATTACCCTCGAGTCTCATATTATCCCAGTGGGATAATCTCTGATCATTAAGCTGTCTACACACCGAAGCCCCCGGCACGAACCCGGCGGTTTAGTGCCGGCGGGTGGACCCGGTGGCTTTAGAAGTTGCGATCCGGACAATTTTCCCGGCGGCACGACAGTCGCGACATGCAGTGTTCACAATTAGTGATTGCCAAGTGCTTGGAGAGTGCGCGTCTTTCGAATTATTACGACGTTTCCATATTAGACATGAACGAGGACGATGAAACTGATCTAATATTAGATTAGGTAGAGCGGAGAGGGGCGTGCCGCGGGGTAGACCGCGCGGGCGCAAGCCGCCGGCAAGATCGTTAAAATCAGGCCTTGCCCGCCGGGTTCGTACCGGCGGGCTTCGGTGTGTAGACAGCTTAATGCGAGCACCTAACCTAATCTTCCGGTATAAATTCTTCAAATCATGTTATTTTTCAGCAACTGCTCGTCAACAAACGATCGGAAATAATTAAAGCGTTGCTGACTATGTGGGCGGAGGAGGTACGTATTTCGGTGGATGACGTCATACTGGCCTACAAGAACATCATGCGAAAGTTAGGGGAGAAGCCTAATACAATAGAGCACGTGTTCGAGATCAGGGAGTGGATGGAGTCGATACCTTTTGCGCTGAAGACCCAGGATGATACCATGAGGAAAGTTCATTCGGTAAGGCTGTTTAAATTAATTATGTAGGAATCAGTTGTTGGAAGAGGTTTTCAATTTAGAATTTATCTTATCTATACAAATAAATAAAATTGAAGTGTCTGTTTGTAATATCAAAATAACAGCTTTTTACTGCATGCATAATTATGAAAATATAGTTTCTTTCTATTTTTCGTCGGTTATCAAAAAAAAACAGCTTTCTACAATAAAATGTAAGGAATAGCTGGTTTAAACAAAAAAATACCGATGAAGAATTTCCGTGGGGGGGGGGGCTCAGAATGAATGACGTACTGAATTCGTGGTAACCGTTTTCGCGTCGGTGTCCCTTCCACCCCGTATTTCCCCCTATTAGGTTTAAAGATATTTAACTAAATAATATTAACAGGACTACGAAGTTCTGGACGCATTCTTCATGTCGTTAGAAAACGATGACTTTAGGGCCCTGTGGGAAGCTATTGGTTGGCCTTTACAAATAACTAAACAGGTAAGATTTGTACATATGTAATTATAGTTGATATAAAGGGTGTAAATAGACCCTTAACTAAGCCGAAAGGTACTTGTTCTCCCCGGTAATGCGATCATTTTTTTATACCTGAGAACCTTCTAGTTACGGAGTTATTGGGGGTCAAAGTTCTAGCTTTTCCACAAGGTTTTTTTTAAATACTAGTTTTTAAGGTTATAACTCTACTTTAAATACTTCCATGATCCTTTTACTACTCAATGCATCCATAAGCACAATGTTTTCAGGGCGTTACAAAGAGTTTTATCGTAAAAGGTTATTTTTCACCCCAAAAAAAAAGTCGTTTCCCAGCAATAATTTTTGTATAGGGTTACTTAGTTTGATGTACAGAATGCTTGGTTAACGGCTTCGTGAAGGGTCCGTTTACACCTTGTATGTACCCATACTCATATAGTTGATAAATACAAAAGCTTAGAGAAATATGTTTGTACTTTTCTGTTTTACCAAAAACCGATACTTTTTCATGTAAGTATGTAATTGTACAGCCATATTAATTACCACATCATGAAAATCAGTGGATCAACAGAGAGGAAGGTTCAGACAAGCGTGCAATGAAGCGTACAGTTTTTCTGGTTGAACATGTTACGTTTGGTTTGACAGACGATCGGTGCGCGAAATATTCATTTTTTTTTCTAGTTATGATTGCGGTACTACCCGTCAGTTTACTGGCCTTTCCTTGTTTACGTCTGATTTTGCTCAGTATCCTTTATTCTCATTGACATAAGGTTTATTTTCGCGGTAAAATAACGGAGAATGTACTTGTTGAGGCTATTTTGTGGCTTTTAGTGACATCCATGTTGTGACAGGTGGAAGAGACGATCCTCTTCTTAGAGGAAGAACAAGAGAAGTTCTGGAAGCTGCACCAGCAAGACGAGCAGACGTTATACGATAAGATCGATTTGTTCACCGCACAGTGTATGACTCTCACGCTTCAATATGACTTCTATAAGGTAAGCTATCCTAAACTAGATAATACACCAGCACGCGTATCATGACCACCGTAGAAACGGGTTTCTTTGACGAAAGAATCGACAAAATGACAGATTGTGTCGACAAAATGACAGATTTCTTTTTACATTCTGTCATTTTGTTGACACTTTTTAAAAGTAAGTAAGTAAGTAAGTAGTAAGCAGTATGTATTGTTTTATTAGACCGAACTAAAATGATTGTATTTTTCGAGACTTAGACTTAGCCTATCGGCTTCGTTAGGGTCTTTTTACACCCTTTAGGTATAGTTGTACGGATACCACCAGTGAATAGATTCTAACTTTGATAGCTTAATCTCGGAAATAGGACTACGTAATAAAGGTAAAAGCAAAAAATCTTGTTTTCTTCCAGGTCCACGAGATAGCCAACGACATAAAGAAGGCATGGAAAGCGATGAAGGAAGCACAGGATTGGGGCCGGATCCTCAACACCCGCCAGAAACTGTTCGGACAGCCCGTTGTTCCATTCACGGACCTCAATAAGCTAGTTAAGGAGTTCGAGCCCTATAGGAACCTGTGGGTCACCGCGTCAGGTAAACTGGTTCCTCGGTTGACAGATCTCGGTGATAAGCGTGACTCCATCGATGTGCCGGCTTTGGGTTTTATCTCGATTGGTCTCTTGGACGCAAAGAATGTCGCAGTGAGTTTTGCTGTACAAATCTTACTTCTTACTAATATGTAAAGAGGAAAGATTTGTATTTTTGTGTGTGTGTGTGTGTATGTTTGTAATGAATAAACTCTAAAACTACTGTGCCTATTTCAAAACTTTTTTCACCATTAGAAAGCTACATTCACCCTGAGTTAGAAGGGCTATATTTATTACTAGAAAAACAAATGGGGGGGGGGGGGAATTAGGGGAAAATAAAAGTGCGCCAGTCCGAAGCCGGGAGCACTTTTAGGCCGCTAGTTAGCAATTTCCAAGTTAAGCGCTACTGAAAGTGCCAAACTCGTCGCCAATTTTGGATCAATTCAATTTAGATTACCTTTGATACGCTTAGAGAAAAGAAGTTAGTCTTCTTATAATCAGTTGTGTTGCAGATTTCCTAAAAGCCCGGGAGATATGGCTGGACAACCCTCTGATGTACGTGGACGCGGACACTATTGAACCGCTCATCAACGAGTTTTATAAGACCATCGTCAAGTGCGTGCGCACCTTTCAGGACATGCCCAAAGTGCAAAACGTTGCGAATACTATACGGGTAAGAACATCACGCATGTAAAATCAAGGATGAGAAATTAATTATTTAGCAAATAATATTACTACTTTGGAATAATTATCGAATTTTGGCTAATTAAAAATAATAATAAAACTAACACTCGGCTAATACCGGTACCTATTCTATTAGCTGATTGCAATGTGTGTGTAAGTGTAAGCCAAAAAATACTCAAAAGCTGTGTGCATTGTTGAATTGCACTCGACTATATAATTATACTGAAATTGTCCTATCGAATTGAAATGATTCTGTTCTATTTGCATAAGAGTATTGAGATTAAAATTAATTTTCATAAACTCATTCGTGTCCTCGGGGCAGTCCACACAGTGAAGACAAGCGTGCGTCCGCTCCCGGCCTATGCGGCGCAGGTGCTTCCCGAAGCATTCATGTCCCGTAAGGACCTGCGTTAGCCGGAAACTAAGGGCGCCATGTCGCTTCTCCAGCCACTCCTCCATAACTGGCCTTACCGCTACTATTGTGGCGAGCTCCCATCTGACTTGCGCAAGTCGCTCAGTCCATTCAGTCACTAAGATCGTGTAATAACCTACCTATAATAACCTCGTGTGATAACCTAACCTTTCCCGTACTTACAGAATGCTATCGATGAATTCAGACCACTGATACCGATCATACAAGCAGTGAGGAACCCTGGCATGAAGGAGCGCCACTGGAACGAATTCATGGATAAATCTGGTAAAATAACACCTTATCAAGCGGGTGTCATTCATCATCTTGGTTTTTGGGGGTTTTTCTTCCCTCAATGAGCATTTTCGGTTTTTGAGACTAACATTAACAAACTGGACAAATCCAACGACCAGTGAACCACATTGGATCGAAAAAACTGAAAGTCATGGGGAGAGGCTTTTGCCCAGCTGTTGGATAAGTACTGAAGGGTGGTTCAGTATTGTTCCGCGTTGCATGACCCTTTATTTGTGCCCAAATAAGCTCGATAGCGTTATACTGGTTGGTAGGCAGTCGAATAACTTCGTGTCCATGCTCTAGGATTAGATCATCGATTACATAGCGGGGCTTGGACGGCTTACATGCTTTTACCAGATTTAAAAACTAAACTTTAAATAAAGTTGGACTTGCTTCCACACCATTTTTTACCAGCCACGAGACAATTTCTTGCTTTTTATTTGCTTGAGTTGGTGGTTTATCAACTTGTACAGAATGATACGGTGCATTGTCCATTATAGTTTTCGATGGGTTTTCTAACCGATGACTAGCAGCATTTCAAACCACTCTTTAAAAACCTGAAATTTCATTGCCTCACGGTAATCACTTGACTTGACTTAGACGCGAATGCGAGGAGGTAGTCTGGAATAAAACCTTGACAAGCTGAGCCCGCGTGACACATACAACTTTTTCAAAAATAAACGATCATCAATAAAATAGCAGTATAAATAATAAAGTCTTAAAAGGTCTCTGACCATGTCAGGGGGACACGAGCAGCGCAGGAGTGGTTTTTAGTCAGTTCGAGTCCGACACTACCGAGGTGGAGGAGTCCGTGGGGATTTCCCACTCCTGCCGAAAAAAAAAAAGACCCATAATAAGGCGGGCTCCTTTTCCCGATGGAACTTTTGAGGTGGAGGCCACTGTATAATCCACCAGCAGGATTTTTCGCTTGTCAGATTTTTAAATCTAAAGCCAATCGATTTCAAAACTTTTGATACAGACGATTTACCGCCAAAGAATAATCCTGCCTCTTTTAACGAACCCAATAGCTTTTTCCGTGTAGGATATTCTTTTCTCGAGTAATGTCCATTAATGTGGTTTCGAATTGCAGCCGCATCAAAATTATCGATGCCAACAATTTTCTTGTCCTTCTTTCATTTTTTCGGTGTTCTTAAAGTATTATATTCTGAGCCTGATGGTCCGTATTTCTTACTGTCACTGTTGTTCTGCCCTGTTCCCAATGCTTCGGCAACGCGTTCTCTCGGTTGTGTCAATGGTAAAAGAGGCGCATCGTTAACTGATTCACGCTCAAAATAATTGTACAGTTTCGCCACTAGTTCGCGAGATTTACTGTTTAGCGTTTTTCTTCGTTTCGACATGGTAAAACAAGACATTTTACTCGTGCAGCCTGTGGACCAGTTATAGTTTACGTGTAAACAGCGATCTGCCAGTCCAGTACAATAACGCAGTCAGGTAACTGTTGAGGCTGCCGTGGCGATGTAGCGGGTCAAAGATGTTTGCGGAAAGACATATAGCTGGTTTTGTAGTCATCATACGTAATAGAAGCGCTTTCCAGCTTGCTTGTGGCAATACCAACACATCTTGAGTGTATTCGCAGATAGATGGGACTCTCCAATGCTGTGACATTGAACGAAACTCCACACAAAATAAACCATGTCTGTCTACTAACACTAGTAATTAAGATCATTATTCGTAACACTATGGGCGTAGCCCGAAATAAATGCTATAATAATCGCCGGAAACATTTTAATGATCGACGCACGGATTTTGAACAGAAGTTGATAGTATGTTTGTTGTTTTCCTTAGGTATAACGGTAACAATGAACGAAAAGCAGACCTTCCAAATGTGCTTAAAGCAAGGAGTAGCGGCACACGGCGCGCTGATTGCGGAGATCGGCGAGCTGGCCAGCAAAGAGTACGTCATAGAGCAGTCGCTGGACAAAATGCAGAGCGACTGGGCCAACAAGGTGCTGGAGATGAGCCCCTACAAGGCCACCGGTAAGCTAGAGCTGGGGCTGCAGTGGTATCGGAAAGAGACGGAGCTAGACATCCTGTGTAGCTCCATCTCTTTCCGAACTGAAGTACGAATGCAATAATAGGTACTGTTATAAGAACCTCCCACTATAAGTTTCAATATTAAGACAGTTTTGCCTGTTTTCAGTCAAGTAAGGACAAGAGATTTAGGCAGATCGCACATTTGACGGAATATGCGCTGCGCGTCGTCGGTCGAGTAACGTGGTAAAACATCCAACCTCACGCACATAACCAATGAAGCGTGAGTACGTCAATCGTACAAATGACGATAGGTCCGACTTATCTTCTTTCAGATCAGATGTGCGATCAGCCTTATGAATCTATCTAAAAAGGAACATCTATAGTTTTCGATAGCGGAGCCGTGAAAGGCGTGATTAAAAATAACCACGTTATCTCCCAGGTACCTATATCATGAAGATTGCAGACGAAACATTGCAGCTCCTGGATGAACATCTCCTAGGAACTCAGCAGCTTGGCTTCAGCCCTTTCAAGGCGGCGTTCGAGCTTCGGATCCAGGAGTGGGACGATAAGCTTCGCCTTACCCAGAAGGTGGTGGATGAATGGATCGAGTGCCAGAAGTAAGTTGCAGAAGCTGATGATCTCTACTTCTTAAAAATGCCTCCTTTATGATAAACGACATCTATACCGCCATATATGAACTATACTGACGTATCGTGCGGACCAGACACAACCTCCAACCCTGTGCCTCATACCTCTAAATCTTAGGGAGAAAAATCGGCGGTGCGTTTCTTGCAACCTGCAGCGGTGCGTTTCTTGCAACTTGCAGCGGTGCGTTTAATGGCCCTTGCAACGTCTTTGAATTTGCGGCCTTAAATGCTACTTGCACCTTTTAACAGAGAATGGATGTATCTGGAGCCGATCTTCACTTCGGAAGACATAGCACGTCAGCTGCCCATGGAGACGAAGAAGTATGGTACCATGGAGAGGATTTGGAGACGCATCATGTCTACCGCAGCCGCCTGTCCTAAGGTCTGTAGTATGGAGTGCATACATACTTTTTACATCGGACGGCCTCGTTTGTGAAGTCGCAAATGCTTTAGCTGCGCATAAGGTCCTGGGCTGAATTCCCAGGCGAAGTGTGATTTTGCATCAGGAATTTCACATCAGCAGCCTCGGAGTCTGGATTTGGCTCAGTTGATGGCAGTAGGCTCGCCCTCTGTTACGTGGGACTTAAAAAATAACTGGCGAAATTAGGTTACTATTAGGTTCAACCCTGTCTAACCTTTCGGGGATTACAGTTTTCACTTTCTCACTAGAAACAGTCGCTACCATCGCCATATTCTTTAAAGTTTCGGTTCACAATAAAACTAGTATTTACGGGCTCACAAAAAACAAAACCCGTGGCTCCGCCATAGTCTGTAAAAAGAGACTGCAGTATTAAACAGCACCTAAAAAACTTTCTCCAAATTTCGCAGATAATGGTAATCTGTCCAGACAGTCGCTTATTGGACAGTCTTCAAGAAGCCCTCCACCTGCTTGCGGTGGTGTCCCGCGGCCTCAACGAGTACATGGAACTGAAGCGGCTGAGGTTCCCGAGGTTCTTCTTTCTCAGTGATGATGAACTGTTGGAGATCCTGTCGCAGTCCCGCAACCCTAGGGCCGTGCAACCTCATCTAAGGAAGTGCTTCGAGAATATTGCTAAGGTAAGGCTCAGTTCTTAAGTGGAATGGAGTAAATGATAGCGTTACAGCTGACAGGGAAGATTGGAAGAAAAAAAAACGTGTTGCGCTGCTACCTTAAGTAATATGTGTGACTTTTACTGCCCTAATCTTCTTAGTGTGCATCCGGTTCAAAAATACCTTGAAATAACCGGGTAGAACCAGATATTCCCGGTTCTTTCAAGGTATTTGTAGAACCAGGGGCATGCCCTAGTGTCGAATGTACAGAGTTGAAATACGATTGATCCATTTCAGCTATTCGAACTCCTTTCAAAAGTCATCCCGGTTGTACCCGCGGGGTGATTTACAACCGCGCTGACGCAGCCGCAGGCAAAGGCTAGTAAGGTGTAAATTGGTATAATTTAGGACAAGTGCCTTGTGGACAAAAAAAAAGATTTGATATAATTACAAAACGCAATTCACTCTTATTTCACTGTAATAAGGTATAAACTGATGACAAGGATGTCATGGTTCCAGGTTACCTTCCAGCCGGACCTGCAAATCACTCAAATGCACTCCAGCGAGGGCGAGATCGTCGATCTCAAATACAAGTTCTACCCGACCACCAACGTGGAACAGTGGCTGCTTCTGCTTGAAGATACCATGAGGAATTCAAGTAAGCATTCTGAGGCAAAGGCTTCTTCATATACGAGCATTAATTACCCTTCTTGCCCAAGTTCGACTGGCGATTTTTGACTTACATTATGTCGGAAGGGCAGGATTTATTCCGTTAGACTCGGACATCATATGGATTGAAGATGGGTCTCGTGCAATGAAAACATATAGGGTACACTGCTTTTATTAAATTAGTAAATTACTTGAAACTACAATTTAACACAATGACACTGGGCACTGGGCAATAGGAGATCGTAACTAAATAATAACAGCCACTCGGGTCGATCTTTAGGTAAAGCCATGTTTGCCTAGGTTAGTCCATGGATGGGTGATACTGACCACCCATTATATGCCTATGCCATTATGTGCCTCGGAAAGCACGTTAAGCCACAATGTCCCGGCTGTAATTTGTATACAGTCGTACAGGTTAGTCAGTGGCCCGATAGTCTGACAACCAGTCTTGCCAAGGGTATACAATCCAGTACTGGATACGCCAGTACTAACTGGGGTGTGGAGGTCAGATAGGCATGGCCCCATGTAAAATACTGTTATTCAGCTGCATCCGGTTAGATCAGAAGCCGACCCCAACATGGTTGGGAAAAAAGCTAAGCAGATGATGATAAATTATTACTCCAGGTTTCCTCACGAAGTCATGATATCTTGACAGCGGTCAGAGAGGTATGAAATAATCATAACATTTTAAGTGCGGAAATATAATTCATTGACCTACGGGACGACTCTCAATGTCTGCCCGCTATTCCCAACTATGTTAGCGTCGACTTGAAGCTGATGTTGGTATATTACCAGTATTTCTGTTTACCCGACTGCCAAGGAAGGGTTATGTTTTTCGCGCGTATCTTGTAAGTTTCTTTGTTTGTTTTTTTTGTAAATTTCTTTATTACCTCGTATGTTCCGAATGGCTGGATGGATTACGACGATTAACCTATCATTAGATTCGTCTCAATAACCCAAGTGTCCTTAGATAGGTGTTTAAAAAAAAACAAAATGGTGGATTTTTGGCGCTTTTTTTTCAATCAACCTATCGGGTAGGATATCAAAATTAAGGGAATTAAAAGGAGATTACATGTACATGTGTAAAGGGTGTAACCAGCCGAAACGAAGCCGAAAGGCGCTTGTTCTCCCCGTCATTGGGATATTTTTTTGTTCTAGACTATACCTGGGAACCTTCTAGTTACGGAGATATTGGGGATTAAAGGTTCCAACTTTTTTTACAAGTTTTTTTTTTAAATACATGTTTGTAATGTAAGATTACTACTAGACCAACCATTCAATCCATCCTTCAGCACAATGTATTGCGTGCGTTACATTGAGCTATGTTACTTGTTAACACGTGTATTTTACACGACATTTTTTATTATTGTAGCTAGCCTGTACTGTCTCAGTGCTGGGCAAAGCCTTCGTTCTATTTTCATAACTCTTGTCGGTGTCGCTTACACCACGCGTCCTACACTTTTTTCTAGTAAATGTTATCTGCGAAGTGTAATATGCCAATACCTTCAAGTGTTGCTCTTTTCCTCAGTTCGGCTGACCCTGGTCGCGGGTCTAAAAGAGTTGTGGGAGATCCCCCGCGCGGAGTGGGTGCTGCGCTGGCCCGGGCAGGTGGTGATCGCGGGCTCGCAGACCGCTTGGACCGCCGGCGTCGAGACCGCCATAGAAGAGTTTCGCATGGAACAGTTCTTTGAGGAGAATTTGCTGCAGGTCAGAATTAATCATTTCGAAACGTAACGCCTGTTTTCCCGAAGGGTAAGGTATAAAGGGTGTAAAAAGACCCTTAACGAAGCCGAAAAGCACTTGTTCTCCCCGTCATTGCGATCATTTTTTTTTGTTCTGAAGCATACCTGGGAACCTTCTAGTTACTATTGGAGGTCAAAGTTCAATTTTTTTTTAAATACCACTTTAAAGGTTTTAACTTTAATTAACTCCATGACCCGTTTACTATTCAAAGCATCCATCAGCACTAAGTTTTGAGTGCGTTACATTGAGTTTTACAGTAAAACGTGATTTTTCACCCCAAAAAAAAAAGTCGTTTCCCAGCAATAATTTTTGCGTAGAGTTACTTAGTTTGATGTATAGAATGCTTGATTGACGGCTTCGTGAAGGGTCTGTTTACACCTTGTATAGGGTGTAATTTCGAATTGGGGCAGTAAGGGCAGGTATCTTAATAGTTGTAGCTCCAGGAAAACGGACTTTCCTTTATTTCGAGCAGCCAAGAAAATGGCCATTTTTTCCTTCTGTGCTCTCCAATCCTTGGAGCTCCTAGAAGGGTCATAAGCTCTATATTAGACCAACTGAGGTTTTAATATTAACAAAGACAGAAATCACAAAAAACTTTTCCCGTACATTTCGTAGGAAATGAAACACCAGCACACTTTTTTAAGAATAAACTAGTCGGACTTTCTGAAAAAAAATAGGGAATTAAAGAATGAAGATGGTGATGGCGTCAGGTACTAAGTTCTACTAATAATATTTTCCATCTATACCTAGCTGGACAGTTTGCGCGCGCTTGTGAAGGGCGACCTGACGTTCTTCCAGCGCGAGGTGCTGTGTGCGCTCATCGTGGTGGAGGTGCACGCGCGTGACGTCACGCGCACGCTCGTCGACGAGAGCGTACGCAATATGTCCGACTTCCAGTGGATCTGTCAGCTGCGGTGAGCTGCTATACATATTATTTGAAACTAGCCGTGCTCCGCGACCTTCTTCCGCGTGAAATTATTATAAAAATCATACTTTGCTATTTGAATCGCATTTTATTAACAATTTCAAGTTTTTTTTTTGCACCCTAATCCTTTTTACAAAATAAATAACATCAGCTATCTGCCAGTAAAAGTCCCGTCAAAATCGATTTAGCCGTTTCGGAGATTAACCATAACAAACAGAGAGACAGACAAACATTTTTTTTTTTGTGAAATGTACCGTATATACTTTCATATGCATTAAGTAAAAAGCCGTTATTTTGAAATTAACAACATACACTTCAGTTTTATTTATTGGTACAGATAGACCTTTTTACGGCCAAATATCATTAAAAACAAAAAGCGAAACTACAGTCCCAGTCACAAGGCATGACAACTGTGAAAAAACTGTAGTTAACCATTCCAAAGCGTAGATCTCTATGGAGAACAATGGGCAAGAAACTCCATGAACACTCTTACATAAACGAAAATGTCGTTACAAAATCTTGGTTTTATTAAATCTGCTTTACGAGTAATAGAGAAGTATGAAAGAAGAAGACATGCTGCGACGACCTCAAATTAATTGGGATAAGGGCAAAAGAATGATGATCATTATTAAATCTGCATCTACATGTATGTGAAAAAGATGTAGAAAGACGTCAAAGGTAAACAGATAAAATAATTCAAAGATGAACCGAAACAATGGCGAGAAACTCTTCATCATCTGCCTAGCCTTTTCCCAACTATATTGGGGTCGGCTTCCAGTCTTAACCGGATGCAGCTGAATACCAGTATTTTACATGGCGCGACTGCCTATCAGACCTCCACAACCCAGTTAGTACTGGGTAATACGATACCCCTTGGTAAGACTGGTTGTCAGACTTTTTTTGGGCCACTGACTACCTAACGACTGGCAAAGATCTACAAATGACAGCCGGGACCAACGGCTTAACGTGCTTTCCGAGGCACGGAGGAAACTCGGTATGTAACGGGTGGTCACCCATCCACAGACCAACCTAGGCAAGCACGGCTTAACCTAAAGATCGACCCGAGCGACTGCTTTTATTTAGCCACGAGTTCCGCAAGAAACTCTTCAAAGATGGGAATTATTGTTGCAGGTATTACGAAGTGGTGAAGCCGCCGTGGCCACTAGAACCCGATGAGACCTCCGAGATCTACCAGGACGAGACCCGGCTGGACACGAGCCGGTTCTACCGCCAGTTCAGTCTCAACACCTGCGACGTTAAAGCCCTGAACTCTGTATTCACGTATCAGAATGAATATTTGGGAAACAGGTGGGTTCTTATTTTTTTTTATCCATGACAGAAAGGAGTATGTATACGGGGTGTAAACAGACCCTTCACGAAGCCGTTAACCAAGCATTCTGTACATCAAACTAAGTAACCCTACACAAAAATTATTGCTGGGAAACGACTTTTTTTTTTGGGGTGAAAAATAACCTTTTACGGTAAAACTCAATATAACGCATTCAAAACTTAGTGCTTATGGATGCATTGCATAGTAAACGCGTCATGGAGGTATTTAAAGTAAAGTTATAACCATAAAAAATTGTATTTAAAAAAAACTTGTGAAAAAGTTGGAACTTTGACCCCCAATAACTCCGTAACTAGAAGGTTCCCAGGTATTGTCCAGAACAAAAAAATGATCGCAATAGCGGGGAGGACAAGTGCCTTTCGGCTTCGTTAAGGGTCTATTTACACCCTTTATAATGATAGCGTGACAGTTGATGGGGGTGAATGGAATTTAAAAAAAAAGACCCGACAATCGAGTTGAGTGTGCAGTTGTTGCCCATGTCCAGCAGTGGGCTGCTGTAGGCTTATGGTGATGTCTACTTTATTATTCGTTCACAGCTTCAGCTCGCGGCTTCGCTTGCTTAAGTTTTTTTTTACACAATATCATTATAATAAATCTTTATATTGTGTTATCCTAAGCTGTATTACCGTAAAGATAAAGCGCGTAACCGCACGAAAAATACGCGCTTTGACGTGGAGTTGCGGAAACCAGCCCGTTATACAATACAATACCGTAAAGATTCAACAAAACCCGTTCAGTAGTTTCTGCGTGAAAGAGTAACAAACATGCATCCATCCATCCATCCTCACAACCTTTCGTGTTTATTAATATTAGTGAGATTTTCTTTATTTTTTCTCTTCCCTTATTGCATGTTTGTGTTCTAGTGGTCGTCTGGTGATCACGCCACTGACGGATCGCTGCTACCTGACGCTCATGTGTGCCATGCACCTCAAGTTCGGCGGAGCGCCCGCCGGGCCCGCCGGCACCGGCAAGACGGAGACAACTAAGGTACTTATTTTAGAAGTCTGGAATATGGATTTGGACTACCTGGTGGTTGAAAGGCCTGCTTGAGGTCCTGGGTTCGAATTCCGGGTCGTGTAAAGTGTTATTGGGGTTCCATCAGGAATTTCTCAGTAGCAGCCAGGAGTCGGCGTTTGTGCCTGTTTGAAGGTGACAGACTCACCCCCTATTACATGGCGAAATGAGGGCGTAAGTGCTAGGTATAGTACCACCAGGTTTTGTCAAGATGCTTTTGAAACCGACGAAAAAAATGTTGTTTTTATTTATTTATTTACCACCAATTATAACACCATTACAGACTCGTCCAATACGATGCTATAAGACATACAATATGTATAAAAACATACAATATAAACACACAAAATAGAAAAACATACAAAATAAAATAAGTAAGATTACACCTAGTAAAAATAATAATACCTAAATTAATTGAATATGACAATGTTTACAGTTGCACACCTCTTTCAATTATGATCTATGTATATGACCACGCATAACTTCACCGCGTCGTCCGATTTTAACGATCCTTTTTTTATTGGAGGGGTTGTTAAATTATTTTCGGTTGACCTACAGGATCTAGCGAAGGCCCTGGCGGTGCAGTGCGTCGTGTTCAACTGTTCTGACCAGCTCGACTTCATGGCTATGGGCAAGTTCTTCAAAGGACTGGCTGCGTAAGTACTCAATAAACTTACTATTTAAAATCATTTATCATCATCATTTCAGCCCGCTCGCACCCACTGCTGGACTTCCCCCTCATCCAGGTGTTTTCAGCAACTTCGACGATATCATCAACCACATGTGCTTTTGTGTGAAAAATAAAAAAACTTTTTTGCAAAAAATAAAAATCTTTTTTTTATTATCTGTTGTCTGTCCGATTTTGACGGGACTTTTGCTGGCAGATAACTGATTTTGTAAGGTTTAACATAGGCTACTTTTATTTTACAATAAGAATGAGGGTTCCGTGCAAAAAAATTAAAACCCTTGAAATTAGTAACAAAATCGGATTCAAAAGAAAAATAGTGTTTTTTAATAATTTCACGCGAAAGAAGGTCGCGGGCAACAGCTGGTTTAAAATGTAATTTTCATTTAAATTTATAATAGTTTTTTTTTTTAACATTATCCCTCACTAGGAAATTTCTCCTGTGTCGTGAGTGCAATTTACACTCATTTAAACACACATAATTATACAAACAGCCAGACCCGGTACAACTACCTGTAGGCTATACAAATATTTGTTCCGTGCGGGGATCAAACCCGCGACACGCAGCTACTAGTCGCTCAGCCACTGCGCCAACCGTGCCGTCCAATTGTATTAACCTTTTGAACGCTCGAGCATAAACGCACGCGCGTGCCCTCAGCGAAAAAGAATGGGGATTCCAAAACTATTTAATTGTTTATTTCGTGTTACAGTGCACCACGCGTGTTTTGTCACATATTTGTGTCATTGGCGTACAGAGCACGCGCTTGCTTGTCACGTATATGTGACAATGGCGTTCAAAACGTCACCTGTTGATGCAGGAATTATCCCTTTTAAATAGAACAGCTACACAAGTATAAAACAGCTCATTTTCTAGTTCGTCTCATATTTGTGACTAGCGGCCCGTCCCAGCTTCGCACGGGTAGACATTTTTTTTAATATAGCCCATGTTACTCAGGGATAATGTAGCATTCTAATGGTGAAAGAATTTTTGAAATCGGCACAGTAGTTTTTGAGTTTATTCATTACAAACATACACGCACAAAAATACAAATCTTTCCTCTTTATAATATTAGTGTAGATTAGTATGATCCATAAAGTTCATTATTGAACAGCTTTTTTTTCTAATCAAGGTCTGGTGCTTGGGCGTGTTTCGACGAGTTCAACCGCATTGATATTGAAGTACTCTCCGTGGTGGCACAACAGGTATCAATTCCTTTGCTAACCTTGGCTAACCACTGCTGATGTGGGCTGGGCTACTTAGTCCCGAGGCTTATGTCCAGCACATAGCCCAATTTGGGCTACAAAACATGCTGTGTTGATATCGATGGGGGGGGGGGGGGGGTTCAGAAAGATGTACTGAGTACGTGGTAATCGTTTGTGCGTCGCCCGTGTCCCTTCCACCCTGTTTAATCTGCAAGATTTTGCCTGAGACTTATCTATACTACATATTAATATTATAAAGCTGAAGTTTGTTTGCTTGAACGCGCTAATCTCAGAAACTTCTGGTTCGAATTAAAAAAATCTTTGAGTGTTGGATAGCCGATTTATTGAGGAAGGCTATAGGCTATATAACATCACGCTACGACCAGTAGGAGCGGAGCATCAATGAAAAGTGTCTCTCTCTTATGTGACGCAGACGAAGTTGCGCGGGTCAGCTAGTGTCATATATTCCGGAATTAAAATGTCTTATGTTTGAGATATTAATATCTATTTCTACCTAGAAGGAGTGTTAGCTTACATCAATGTAAAAAAAGTTAGCCTTATTTGGCAACTAGTAACGTTAAAAAAAAATCTCTGACTAAAGGTGGTGACGATCCAGAAAGCTCAGATCGCTAAACAGGACAGATTCATGTTCGAGGGTGTTGATCTGCCGCTCAAGGCGTCCTGCTCCGTCTTCATCACGATGAACCCAGGATACGCTGGTATGTAGTGAATTGTTTACTTCTTGTTACAAAGCCATGCGTGCGTGTCAATAGTGCTGGAGAGAGGTCCAACACCTGACGTCGTGTCGTTGAAGCAGTCTCCAAAAAAAAAGCAGCTCGTATGATGCATTATGACACAGTACCTCTCGAATTATGTGAGTTGACCAAGAATTTGGCTACCAGTTCAGTGGCGTCTCAAGTACCCTCGACGTTGACTGTGTGCAGTATGTGGCTGTGCGTTCACACAAAAGGCCCTTTTCAGGGCGCCATATGTATCAGATTATTGAATGTTTTACTTTCTCAGTAAGTTATTTTGCCTTGAGACTGGGTCTGTAGGTTTTTCTTTTAGTTTTTGATACCTCAAGGTAAGTGGTCTTTTCCAAAAAAAAAGATGGTAATGCAACATGAGGAGATAGAGCCTTTTGGCCTCGTACAGGACCTGTAAATTAGTTTTTTATCTCAAATTTCAAATATTTTTTTAGTTCTTTGTCTTCTTTTTCATTATACATATATGTAGATATATTTTATTATTGAATGTCCTGTTTGAGTCCAATTCTTAAATACTTTTTTTTCTTTCATGTATGTTTTTCACCAGGTCGTACGGAGTTGCCAGACAACCTCAAAGCGTTGTTCCGTCCCATCGCTATGATGGTGCCAGATTACGCACTCATCGCTGAAATCTCTCTGTTCTCTTTCGGCTTCTCCGAGGCCAAGATCTTGGCAGGCAAGATCACGACTACCTTCAGGCTGAGCTCGGAACAGCTCTCTGCTCAGGTCAGTGGAGAATATTGATCATTTTTTTAGTCTGGGAGTAATAGTGGCTTAGAAGTACGACGTATGGATTCCGAACCCAGATGCACTAGGTACTCAGGTGCTAAAGTGCCATTTACTTAAGTAATGGTGAAGAAAAACATGGTGAGGAAACCGGCATGTCTTAGAACCCAATAGAGATTGCAAACCGGGCCCGGTGGATGTCGAAAAGGGCACCTCTCTCTCTTAGACAGGAGGTCTGAGTCCCAGCATTGGGAACGTTAAAGGGTTGATTATGCTCTAAAATCAAGGTCATGGTTCCTTTGACCACTTCTACGCCCATAGTTTCGGATTGACCTCAGCTTTGCCGTCATACAAAATGTCGTATGTTATACAGGGTGTAAATTGACCGTTCACGAAGCCGTCAACCAAGTATTCTGTACATCAAACTAAGTAACTCTATGCAAAAATTATTAAATTATTTTTGGGGTGAAAAATCACGTTGTGCTGATAGACAGATTGGAATAGTACGGGGGTCGTGGAGATGTTCAAAGTAAAAATCTTACATTAAAAACATGTATTTAAAAAACAACTTGTGAAAAAGTTGGAACTTTGACCCCCAATATCTTCGTAACTGAAAAGTTCCCAGGTATGGTCTAGAACAAAAAAAAATATCGCAATAACGGGGAGAACAAGTACCTTTCGGCTTCGTTAAGGGTCTATTTACACCCTTTATGTATAAAGTTTCGTTAGTGGACGTCGAAGGATAAAAAGGCACCATACATTTAGTTTTATAATCTTTTAACAATTTTTTCATCAGCTCATGTCCTTCCTCTAGGACCACTACGACTTCGGCATGCGTGCCGTGAAGACGGTGATCACCGTCGCCGGTAACCTGATCCGGCAGATGCCGGACGGAGATGAACGGCAGATCGTACTGCGGGCGCTACGGGATGTCAATGTGCCCAAGTTCCTGGCCAACGATTTGTTACTGTTTAATGGTGAGAATACGGAGTTTCTGCAAACTAATTGAGGAACAGGATTCTTCTTCTTTGCGTATCGATAGATTCATATGCGACCACACAGCTCTATTGTTAGAAAGAAAGTAAGAAAGAAAACATATTTATTTGGCACATGCCACAAGTGCCCACAAAAAACAAATAAAATAAAATAAAAAACTTAAATCTACTCAATATAAAACGTAAATTAAACAGAAAAAAAGAGACAATATTGTGTGCCTCACGGTTGCGCCAAATAGAACCACTTCAGCAAACTGCCGAGCAGCTAGTGCCCGACGCTGGTTTTCAACTGGACCCGAGATGGTGATGTGACGGACATAAAACAGTTTTGTTTCTAATTAGGTATGTGTAGGTATGTATGAATAGGTACATGTTAGCTTTATTTAAATCCTGTAGGGTGCAGGTGGTTGTGCAGGATGGGCAGGAGAAGAGGTGGGGCATATCCTATAGAGGGGCTCCACACTGGCATTGTAGGGATAGGATTTACACGCTTGAACTTTCCCGGAATCGTAAAATGTCTTTGAAAAAGTACTGTAATTAGTTTCTTATTTATGTACACAAAAAATACTTAACAGTACATTGCATTAAGATAGAAGAGCACAAAGGTACCTACTGCTTTCATATGAAATTTCTTCCAGCAGACCTATGAGAGAGAGAGAGAAAAGACTTGCCGTTTGAAATTTTCCTTCTATTAATGAGGAGGTCTTTGTCCTGCAATACGACAGTTATGGGCTAGTCTTATGACATTGTAGGCCGTGAATTTTTAGGCATTTCATCGTCACCGCTCTCGAAACGGTGATGGCAAACATCGTGAGGAAACTGTCGTGTCTTAGAACCAAAAAATCAAAGTCGTAGTTAACAACCCACTGCCACTGAGGAAGCCTGTGACTCATATACTCATACAGGGTGTAAAGAGACCCTTCACGAAGCCATTAACCAAGCATTCTGTACATCAAACTAAGTAATCCTACACCAAAATTATTGCTGGGAAACGACTTTTTTTTTTGGGGTGAAAAGAACCTTTTGCGGTAAAACTCAATGTTAGGCATTCAAAACATTGTGCTTGTAGATGCATTGAATAGTAAACGGGTCATGGAGGTATTTAAAGTAAAGTTATAACCTTAAAAATTTGAATTAAAAAAAAAACTTGTAAAAATGTTGGAACTTTGACCCTCAATATCTCCGTGACTAGAAGGTTCCCAGGTATGGTCTAGAACAAAAAAATGATCGCGGGGAGAACAAGTGCCTTTCGGCTTCGTTAAGGGTCTTTTTACACCCTTTATAATAACTACTATAACACTGCACAGCATTTTGTATTGCATTCAGGTATAATATCTGACTTGTTCCCCCGCGTGGATGTGCCTGTCGTGGACTACGGCATCATGGAGCAGTCCATCAGGAACATGCTCGTCAAGAAAGGATACGACGATCTTTATTGTGAGTTACCTTCGTATCACTAGCGAGCGCACGAAGCAGAGGCTTGCTATGCACTTAATGGAGCCTTCGTACCAACGCCGTGGGGCATGTCAACTGAACGTGTACGCACGACGGCCAATCAAGCCTCACAAAACCAGTTTATGCGATTACCATTGTATAGGAAATCTATCCAAAGCGAGGCCAAGTTATACTGGAAATGTACAGCTTCATGTGCCGCCGTGTGTAGGAAAGTTGTTGACATGCCCAGCGGCTTTGGTGCGCATGCTATGTTATACAAGGTGTTTTTTTAATATCACGTAAAAACTCCAGGGTATGAATGAGACCATATCAATGAATCAACTGGCATATGAATTTATTTTCAATTATCATTTTTTTAAGTTTTCATTTTTCATACAAAATAATTCGACAGTCACGATTATTAATGTAAAACACCCTTACGTGAAATATGACGACGTCACATTTTCTTTAAAATATGAATGACTGGTTTGAATGAAAATGAATTACTCGTATTTATCAATGAAACTTAAATTAATTATGATTGATGATATCTTCGAAACTATGCATTCTCGGACTTTTTGTATTATATTTACTTGTAGAATATAACCCTAGATTTATTTATGGGATATCAAAAAAAATACACGTTGTATACACAAGGTAATCATCTATAAGGTGAGTATACATTTAGAGCATTTTCTCAAGAATTTTCAATTTCCCTAATATATGGAACATTCTTACGAATTATACAACACAAGCAGAACATCACTTTTAAAAAGAATTTCCATCTAAAGTAAAGTCCACTGTCTCGCTACGAAGTAACGCTCACGGAGAGCGAACATTCACTAGAACCTGTAACATTCGTTTCTATTTTGCGTTGACTCTTCGTTAAAACGCTTTGCTCGATGAAATGTTTGCAAAATCAAGTTGTAACAAAGCGTCGAGTGTTGTGTTTATTGGCGGTTCGTGAAAAGGTGGCACATAAAAGTTGCTCGATGTTTCGGTATAAGTAAATGACAGTCTATACTCACTTTAAGGGTTTTGGCCACGGCAACATTTACCCCCCCCCCCCCCCCAGAAGTAATTACGGTGTGGATGCACCTTTAGAGCATCATGTTATGGAAATGTCACCCTTATTGTTTGATCGCGCGAAAATGAACAGGATATGTCCTATCCACAAATTCGAAGACATATGACATCTGCCCACACGCACGAATCCATGAATTGAAGACCCCTGTGTCCATGTAGTTGGAACGTATTGTTGGCTTTTTATGCTAATGCAAAATAAGCTTTCAAGTTCTCGAAATAAAACTCCGTTTTACTTGCAGCATTCATATTCAAGGTTATTCAGTTATATGAGACGACGGTAGTAAGACACGGGCTCATGGTGGTTGGCCCTGCCGGCGCTGGGAAAACAAAGGTAACAAGAAAGTGCATTTGTCAGATAATCCAATATTTTCTATCTATAACATAACATCACGCCTGTAGTCCCCGAACGATAAGACAGAGCTGGTGTTCCTGATAGTACAGTCACGAGCATCAATATGTAGACACTTAACAAATTTAAAAGTGTTTTTCTCCTACTGTGCTGATTATTATTTCATGTTGTTACGAACATACTATTCTGGAACCCATATTTTTATGAAAAAGATCCTATCTCCAAGTTACAATCGTTATTTCTCGCGAAGATTGCTTCTAAATTTAGGAAAGTGTATACATATTGGTGCTCGTGACTGTACAACCACATTTCGCCAGTTATGTTAAGCCCATGTAATAGGGGGCGATCCTACTACCATCAACCGGGCGCAAATCCAGACTCCGTGGCTGCTACTGAGAAATTCTTGATGGAAAAACCCAATAACAATTTGTCCGACTCGGGAATCGAGCCAAGGACCTCATGACCAGCAGTCGCGATTACGGCCACTAGACCAACGAGGCAGTCTACAAAATTCTGTATATCTACTTTTTTGGTTAACTTAACAGGAGTGATAAAAATCGAAATTGAAACACGAGAAAACAAAAAATAACTTTTTCTGAATTTTAAGTAAACTAACTGCGGTCGTTGATCACAAAAAGATCATTCAACCTTTTTTTGTTAGGGTTCCGTTGCCAGATGGCAAAAACGTTACCCTTATAGATTCGTCCTGTCCGTCTGTCTGTCTGTCTGTCCGTCCGACCATATGATAAGTCTCAGCACTCACAGCCCTTTTTCTGCGAGACTGTTGGCACCACATAGTTGAAATTAGCAGAATTTTGAATTTTTTTAATTTGTAGGTGCCTTCTATGAACCGCTACACAAATATGGTATAATACAATCATGTACGTGAGGATTGGAAAAAAATATGTACGTACATAACCTTGTGGGGTGGTAATCGATAGCACTTGAAAAAATATGTCAAAGTTCCTCAAATACTTTTTTCTTAAGTCAATGGTTGATGAGAAATTTGCTTCTGAAAGTAAGCGGAGGAAAATTCTGTACAAAAATTGGGTTTGTAGAACGTACAAAAAAACTAAACGTAAACTCTAGCGGTAATATTGTTTTTCATTATAAAACACAAATTTAGTTTTGCTGTTGAGTGCAATTTGACATAAGAAAAGAGCGTTAAACATATGGTTATTATATTGTTTGGTGCTACGGAACCTATTGTGCTCGAGGCCGACTCGCGATTGGCCGATTTTTTTTATCAAGATTTTGATTCCCGTCACATGTGAAGTTGCGCTCGTTCTGACCTTGTATGATGTACCTAGTTCCTCCCCCCCCCCCCCCAGTGTTACGAGACTCTCCGCGACGCGTTGACGGCGATCAAGGGCAAGCTGGCCCCCGACGGGTTCCCCTTCACCCCGGTGCATACATTCATCGTCAACCCCAAGTCTATCACCATGGGGCAGCTGTACGGGGAGTTTGATTTGCTCACGCATGAATGGTATTGTTTTATTGATAATCTTTGCTTTTCATGTTATTTTATTAAGGCTCCAACTTACGAACTTTATTGGTTGCGGGTTCAACGACAACGTCATTTATTTCAAGCTGCAATGGCCCATAGATATATGCCTTAAAAAACTAACATATGTAAAGTAAATACAAAACTTATGTTAATAAATAAGACTTAAAACTATGTTAGTAGCACTTCACTTGTGCGGGCTGACTAGTGGAACTTGTCTGCGGAAGCGACGGAACACCACGTCCTGCGGCCAAGACTTTTGGTTCTTCCATCACCATGGGCAGATAACAATTCGGTACTCGAACGCCTTGAAGTTGACGTTGCGGCGCGACTCCAGTAACTGCACCCTCGGTGTGTACCTCGTCTTTTGGCGCACGTACTCCACGATATCCTCCTCTTTAGTGGTGTAATACTGATACTGATACTGCTAGTCTGCGTCATTCCACTGCAAAGGCAAAGGCCGCTCCCCATGGCTTCCAGTTGTTTCGATCCAGGGCTAATGTGGGCCACTGGTCGTTGGTTCTGTCTAGTGGTGAAATGTAAGCGGGAAATGTACACTGGTGGATTTGGCTTGGCGGCACGCAGGCTCACTTCAGGGTCCGTAGGAGCCTTGCCACAGAGGTTCTTAGTTGTTCGCGAACGGTGCTTCCTTCTCTGCACCGTAAAGAAACCCTCACTATCAGCCTTATTCGGCGCCTTTTTAGGCACAGGCTTATTACTAGGAGTTCAAACAGAGGCAGGAATTCTACTCTGTGTAACTTAATTGATCAAGAGAGGAGCTCGTGGCTAAATAATAATAGCCGCTCGGGTCTAGTGTGCTAGCCTAGGTTGGTCCGTTCCGTAGATGGGTGACCATCCATTACATACCGAGTTTCCTCCGTGCTTCGGAAAGCACGTTAAGCCGTTGGTCCCGGCTGTCATTTGTAGATCTTTGACAGTCATTACAGTTGGTCACTGGCCTGAAAGTCGGACAACCTGTCTTACAAAGAGGTATCGTGTTACCCAGTACCACCTGGGTTGTAGAGGTCAGATCCATGTAAAATACTGGTATTTAGCTCCGGTTAGACTGGAAGCCGACCCCAACATAGTGGAAGAGAGATAAGTTACATCATCTCTGCTGCTCTCAGAAAAACAGAGAAGCAAAACATCGTGAGAAAATCGGCATGTCCTCGAACTGATAATTCGACCCATGCGACACTAAGTGCTTGCCAGGGTGCGAACCCAGAACCGCGGGGTTTCTAATTCCTTTTTGCTTTGTTTACATAATACTAGGACCGATGGCATCCTGTCGAGTTTGGTCCGTGCGGGCATTGCGGTTGAGGACATGGACAAGCGCTGGTACGTGTTCGACGGCCCGGTCGACGCCGTGTGGATCGAGAATATGAATACTGTGCGTTTTGTTTATGATTTTTTATAAAATAAATTATTAGTTTTAAATACTCTTTAAGATGTGATTAATCAGGTCGGTTTAGAAGAATTCCCGAGTAAGGTCCTTATCATACTGGTGATTTGCGGTGAAAGCACTGGTGTAAGCGAGGCAAGTACGCAGCGAGCGCGCGCTGAGCACGCCGCGAAGAGACCGCGGGCGAGCAGCGAGCTCGCGGCCTACGATCCGCATCTTGGACACTCAGTAACAGAATGGATTCTGACGAGGAAACACTGCTGTTAGCTTTGTACGAAAGCAGATACAAAAACGAATAGTGGAGGATCCTTGCTCCGAGCTCGCTGCGCGCACGTGGTGTCTTCGCGGCGTGTTCGCTGCGCACTTGCCTCGCTTGCAAATAGCCAGTATGATAAGGCCCTAACTTGTCCCGCCAGGTTGCCGTCAACTGGGCGCAAATCCAGACTCCGAACGGATGCTGAGAAATTTACAATGGAAAAGCCCAATAACATAAACTTAGCCTGACCTAGGAATCGATCCTCGGACATTATGGTCTCCTGTGACCACTAGAACTTTTTTGTGCTCATATTGTCTGCCTTAACCTGGTGAAATAAATTTATTTACTTTGAAAACGTTTCAGGTATTAGACGACAATAAAAAGTTGTGCCTCTCAAGCGGTGAGATCATGAAGCTGACCGATCGCCAGCGCATGATCTTCGAGGTGGCAGACCTGGTAGTGGCGTCCCCGGCCACAGTGTCGCGGTGCGGCATGGTGTATCTGGACTCGGAGGTCGTCGGACTACCGCCGCTTGTTAATGCCTGGATCAAGAGCAATTTGCCGCCAGTAAGTTGAATGGAGGGACCACCCTTATGCGGGTTGCAGACCAAAAGCTAAGCTAAGTTAGTTTAGCTTAGCTCGCAGAGCTGACGCAGTTTTTCATACTTGTGTGCAGACTGCAAACTATGCAAGCTAAGCTATGTGAGCTAACTAAAATATGCGCAGCTAAGTTAGTTGGGTATGCCGAAGCACAGCTTGAAAAACTGCGTCAGCTATGCGAGCTAAGCTATACTAACTTAGCTTAGCTCTTGGTGTGCAACCCGCATTATCGCGGAATCGGCTTGAACCGAACACATACCACCACACTTGATGCATTTAGTTCAGCACGGTTTCATGTCAAATAGGTCAAATAGGACAGCATTGTGATAGAGTTTGCTTTTGTTGCATGGACATAGCTCTTTCTGACCGGCTTAAGCCAATTCCCCGTCGATTAGTGCGTTTACTCCCTGAAGCGCAAGCTCTGCCGTGAGCGATTCATTGTGAGTATTTAATGTTGTCCCTTAAATACTCGTCTGCATAAACCGTGACTTTTTAGTCGCCTTACAACGGTAGCCCACTTCATGTATCCAATGACTAAACATTCATAAAAAAAATGGTATTTATGAGATTTTAATAATTTAAAAATAAAAATATTATTCAGTATTACGACGCATAACGTAGTTAAAACACCCTGTAGCGAGCGGTGATCTACTCGACTCGAGCGCTGGGTAGGTATGTTCTCCCGTTTGACTCGTAAACATCATTAACAGGATGTTTCATAATTTTATTCTAATGTATTATTTATTTTTCTTTGTACCTATTATGGTAGGTAAAAAAAGTCCCGGTGTATAATAAAAGTGTGTATGTAAAGTAGACCAACCTTTTTTTAACTGCCATTACAGATAGCGGATTCCATTCGCAAAATGCTGCCGCAGTTAATAACGACGTACTTATACCCTGCCCTGGAGTTACTGCGGTCAAAACTGTTGGAGATAGTGAGATCCATTGATTGTTCGTTGGTCCTCAAGTTTCTGGAGCTACTGGACTATCGCCTGAGGCCCCTCACGGGGAAGGATGACAGGCCGCCACCAGCGGCCGTCTTCTTGGCTTTAATGCGTGAGTTTTAAGACAATGTGATAAAGTTTAAAGGAGAATGACAGAAAGCAGGTTGTAGATGCGTTCTTTTCAAGTCATCTTTGGAATTATCATTTCACTTTTTTTCTTACCCTGTCATGTGTCCCACTACTGGGCAAAGGAATCCCCTTTCTCCTTCCAAACCTCTCTTTCCTGTGCGATATCTGGCCATGTTCGCCCCGCAAACGAGATCTGATCGTCACACCACCATCGCCGCGGTCTACCTCGACGGCGACAGTTTATAATAATTTCCATTTTTAATGGGATAAAAAAGAATAGTCTGTTATTGTGTATAATAAATGCAATAATTTTTTACAAACCGTCAGTTAAACAATATTACAAGAATTTATTTTACGGAACTAGCAAAGTGATTAGAAATAGCGTACATTGTTCTCGATCTATATACACGCTTGCTATGGTATTATACCTATAATTTTACACAGTCCACTAGTTTCATTTCGACTCAACTGTCAAGTCAACTCAAAGCATTTATTTCAAATAGACCCGTGACAGGCACTTTTGCATAGTCAAAAATAAGCTACCTACAGTCCCGCCACAGGCATAATAGCTGTGAATGGACTGCAGTTGCACATTCGAAAATAGTAGATCTTATGGCGAAGAATGGGCAAGAAACTCTATGGACACTCTTTTCAAATCAAGTTATGTATAATTTACATAGTCCTGGGTACAATATTGTTGTTTCTACGAGTATATGTGAACACAATGCAGAGATAGGAAAAAAAAAACAAAACCATCAAGATTAGGATTAGCCCTACTAACCATAATAGAAAGTCTACATGGTACTCACACTAATTCATTATAAAGTCCCAACAACGTCTATTCAAGAACCAGAATAAAGAAAGTATGTCTGTCTATTAATTACCCTTTGCAGCTGAAAGCTAATGTGATCATAAATGCACTAATATGGAATCGACGGTTTGTTTCTATTTCTTTCTTTTTAAAGAAAAATATAAACTAGCTCTATCGAATTGTCCCGCTTCCTCCCTTAAATCCAACCAAAAGTTGTTTGAAAAGATCTTTTTTAGGGATAAGATCGCCCACTGTGTCACCCTATTGTAATAATACCTGTAACTTGTATGGTATACATAATAAAGAGTATTCCATCTATCTATCTAAACTAGTGTTATGTAATGTACCAGCTCGCCTGGCCCCTCTCTGGGTGGTGTGGGCAGTGATCTGGTCTGTGGGCGCGACCTGCGACCACAACGGTCGCGGCGTCTTCTCGGACTTCATCAGACAACTGACCCAGGATGCCGGGTTAAAGCCGCTGTTCCCGGCGGAGGGAAGCGTCTATGATTACACGTAAGTAGAGTTAAACTAGTTATGGTATGCGCTTCGGTAATCTTCGTGTTTTTGAGTTTGCATGAACATCGCGCCACAGAGTAAGTCCGAGGAAAACCTTAGTTTTTAGCCGACTTCTAAAAAAGGAATCGGATCCATGTTCGACTTTTTATTCATCTTTTGGCGCTCGAATGACGGTTACAGGCTAATTTTGACGTCACGTGGGTGTAATATTAGGTACACCTTTATCTAACCCAACGGGAATTAATTGTTCAGGCATTATGTTATGTTTAAGTCCGTTTCAGACTCAACGACGGTGGGTTCACTAGTCCGACGGAAGATGGCGAGCCGGCGAACCCTTTCTGGTACAACTGGATGGCAAACTTGGAGCCCTATGTGGTGGACCCTGAGCGGGACTATGCGGGTTAGCACCTACACATTAAGCTCTTCATACTGTTGTAGCATGATAAGCGATTGCATCTATCAAATCATTAACTGTTATAAGACCTTTCCATCATCTGCCTAGTCTTTTTCTATGTTGAGGACTTCCAGTCCAACCAGATGCAGTTAAATATCTGTCTTTTGTCAGCCTATCCGAATTACACAACACAGTTAGTGGGCAATACGATCCCTCGTGGTAAGACTGTATGTCAGGCTTTCAAACTACTACTCGTTACGACGGTAAAGATTTGCAAATGGCTGCCGGGACGTACTTAGCATGCTTTATGACGCACTGAGGGGTCTCGATAAGTAAGGGGTGGTCGGCAATCACTTTTATTGCTTTCTAGCTTATGCCAGCGGCTTCGCCCGCGTGGAGTTAGGTTATGTCCCACGGGATCGTACTACCGAGATAAAAAGTATTCTGCGTGTTAATCCAGGTTATAAATTATACGTGTGCCAAATTTCATCCAAATTCAGTCAGTAGTTTTTCCGTGAAAGAGTAACAAACATCCATCCATCCATCCATACTCACAAACTTTTCGCATGTATAATATTATTAATTAATTTTAATTATGTAGGAAGTAGGTATATACTATTACATAATATTTAAAATCAATGTCGCGTGTCACGAGCCAACGTAAAGATCGGGATTTCACGTATATTTACAAACACGTCTACTTACCTCAGAAAAATCCTACATACCTAATTACTAATAGGTAAATACTCCCGCGCCCCGCACGCCCTGCGCCACACTGCGCGCCATGCGCCGGTCTACGTGAGTTCCGAAGCCCTATTTGACTCTGTTGGGGGATGATTTTTAAAGAACTGTGATACATGATGATGTTTTTTTGTGTAAATTTTATATGTATAAATTGAAGATTTGTGAATAATAATATTTTTTTCTTTCTTTTTGCAGAAATCGAAGTACCGACGTTGGACAACGTCCGCTGCGCCGCAATCCTGGGCTACAAGGTGCTGAACTACAACCACGTGCTGTGCGTGGGCCCGACGGGCACCGGCAAGACAGTCACCATCACCTCCAAACTATCCAAGGGGTTGCAGAAGAAGTTCATCTGCGAGTTCCTCGTCTTCTCTGCCAGGACTTCTGCCAATCAGACCCAGGTAAAAATTCTTCTTCACCGTCAGGTCCTTTCTGCCAGGATGTCTGCTAATCAGACGCAGGTTATTATTTCATCATCAATCTCCACGCGCAGGTCAACTTGCGTCGTTTTTTCCAGAGGGTAGTCGGAGTCTACAGGACGTCTAAGGTAGCGGCGCTAGGAAGAGGCACCTTAGAAGGACATAATTATGCAGACCTTTTCCTCTCACATTTGCCTTGTAAATATAGCTTTTGTTAGTCGTCCTTCATTCATTCTCTCAACATGATCAAACCATCTAAGCTCAGTCTTTTCAATATTAATTACTATAAGCTATCATCGTTATCATCGATTTAAGCCCAAATCTCACAGAAGGCGAGCGCGGCTCCCGTCCCGCGGATACTTTATGTGTGATCTCATCCCTATAAATACAAGAAATTACCCCCGCCGTACTCCCGACCCGTCCCGCGCCCGCTCCCTGTGTGTGTTGCGCTTTAATACAAATCTTGAATTCACTTACTGAGTGACAAACGCTAGGGTTTCGAAAAAAAATCCGAGATGTATCGTAGCGTAGCGACAAGCGACGTAATAACCGACCGCAGTGGCGCACGGTAACTTGATTGCTGGCGCCTGCACAATGCACATTGTGTGAGAACTGCTGCTGTACAGTGAATCGTCGTCTACCTACTTTATTTATTCCACTATGTCATTGTAAACACCACAAGTATATTAATTATTACCTCTGTCTGCACTTGTCTCAGGACGTGATAGACAACAAGTTGGAGCGTCGTCGTCGCGGCGTGTTCGGTCCGCCGCCCACCAAGCGCCAGGTGTTCTTCATCGACGACCTCAACATGCCCGCGCTCGAAGTGTTCGGCGCGCAGCCGCCCATAGAGCTGCTCAGGCAGTTCATGGACTTTTCAGGTACGGCATTGCGATGTGCTGCAATTAAAGACGGCAAGGACACTAGGCACTAGGTCAGACCTCTCCCTCGTACATAGAATAGGCCTTATTGTGGGTGTCTGGATAAAACATTTGAAGTTGAGTACCTGGAAACTCTACTTTAGCAGCATAATTGATGTAAAAATACCCTTTTTTATTTTATTTTTTGGATGGGAAATCATTAAATAACCCCCCCCCGATCTGGGCGGAGTGGGAGGGAGTGTCAGACTTTTACTGACTAAAACCCATCCATGTTCCCTCTTTGCCCTTTGTGTTGTATTACAGCACATTTAATATCATTGAGAGGAGAGCCTCGCTTTGCAGTGGAACAAAACGGACAAATTATTCATTTATACGGGGTGTAAACAGACCCTTCACCAAGCCGTCAACCAAGCATTCTGTACATCAAACTAAGTAACTTTACGCAAAAATTATTGCTGGGAAACGACTTTTTTTTTTGGGGTGAAAAATTACGTTTTACGGTAAAACTCAATGTAACGGACTCAAAACATTGTGCTGATGGATGGATTGAATAATACGGGGGTCGTGAAGGTTTTTAAAGTAAAAAAATTACATTAGAAACATGGATTTAAAAAAAAACTTGTGAAAAAGTTGGAACTTTGACCCCCAATATCTCCGTAACTAGAAGGTTCCCAGGTATGGTCTAGAAGAAAAAAATGATCTCAATAACGGGGAGAACAAGTACCCTTCGGCTTCGTTAAGGGTCTTTTTACACCCTCTGTTTTTTTCGCTTAGGTTGGTACGACCGGGACAACATCGGCGAGTTCAAGACTCTGGTGGACGTGGGCATAGTGGCTGCCATGGGCCCGCCCGGCGGCGGCAGGAACCCTGTCACCATGCGACTCTTGAGGCACTTCCACTACATATCCTTCACCGAGATGGAGTATGCTAGCAAGGTAGCTATCATACTAAAAGTTCCAACAGAGTAATCTGATTGCATACTCTTAAGCGCAGACATAATTATGTCAAATGTATGTCAAATGTCAAATGTATAGAAGCGTCGTGTCCGCGCCCTGCCTTTTCTATATGTTTTGTGTCACGACGCTTCTATACATTTTGTATGAAAGGGACGCGGAAGAGACATATGTCTGCGCCCCGTCTGCGTCTTACGTCTTTTCTGTGTGGCCTGCGCTTTGGATTCGAAAACAAGATGTTTTTTTGAAATACAACTTTAATACAAGTACATTTTGCTTTATCAAACAACCATTGTTTATAAATATTGTTTAAGCAATCAAACATTTTTATGACTATTTCATAATATTCATTCTGAAATCAACTTGTACTAGTTGACATTTTAAGTAAAAATAATTGCACTTTTGTATGAAACAACACCTATTTTTAACTCATCGTTATATCACCTTTCAGTACACCATTTTCTCTACGATCCTCAAATCGTGGTGCTCGAACATGGACCCGAAGGTTCAGCCTCAGATTCGACAGCATCCATTCCTCAAGGCTTCCATAGAAATCTTCAGCGCGCTGGTGGAGGAACTGCTTCCTACACCCACCAAGTCACACTACACCTTCAACTTGAGGGACCTCAGCAAGGTTTTCCAGGGCATGTTGATGATGGATGCCAAGCATATTGAGGTTTGGAAGATCTATGTTTAATGTAATCGTCCCATCACCACGGCAGGTGACGTCACCTTGAAATAATCGGCTTGCAGTTGACACTACCGTTAAATTTGGTGAACTCGAATACACACAAAGTGTTCAACATACGGAATCTAGCGGAGGTTATCTGTGCAGCCAGCAACCTTTTTAACCCCCGATGCAAAAAGAGGGGTGTTATAAGTTTGACCGCAATGTGTGTGCGTCTGTCTCTGGCACCGTAGCTCTTAAACGAATGAACCGATTTGGATGCAGTTTTTTTTTTTAAAGCTGTAGTTTCTTGCCGATGGTTCTTAGATACGTTTTATCAAATCGATGTAGCCATTTACTAGATATGGGGGATGAAAGTGGGTGTGAAAAATCGAATATTTTCAAATATACCCAAGTGGGGTATCAAATGAAAGCGCGTGATGTGTGTATTAACATTAGACATGTTTCATCAAAACGGTGCAGCCATTTACTAGATATGGGGGATGAAAGGGGTATGGGTATTTATCTTTCATCTGTTATTTTTTCGTTGGGGGTTTTTTAAATTTAAAAAAATATTTTATTGTAATTAGAATAAAGACCACTTTGAATGGACTCGATGTTCAATACGTACTAACATGAAGTCTTGCCTGTAGGATGAGGATCAGGTCATCAGGCTGTGGTACCACGAACACCAGCGCGTGTACCAAGACAGGCTCGTCAATGAAACCGATCGCCTGTGGTTTACTACGTACGTATCCTCACTAATAATATATATACATATAACCAAAGTCACTGAAAATTTATATCTCGTTAGCGGGTTTCTTTCATACAGGGTGTAAACGGACCCTTTACGAAACCGGCAACCAAGAATTATGTCCATCAAACTAGTCACCCTACGCAAAAATTATTGCTGGGAAACGACTTTTTTTTTGGGGTGAAAAATCACGTTTTACGCTAAAACTCAATGTAACGTACTCAAAACTTGGTGCTGATGGATGCTTTGAATAGTAAACGGGTAATGGAGGTAATTAATGTAAAGTTAAAACCTTAAAAAGTAGTATTTAAAAAAAAACTTGTGAAAAATTGGAACTTTTGTCCTCCAATATCTCCGTAACTAGAAGGTTCCCAGGTATGGTCCAGAACAAAAAAATGATCACAATGACGGGGCGAACAGGTGCTTTTCGGCTTCGTTAAGGGTCTTTTTACAAGGTTCATTCAGTAATCTGATAATACTTTTTTTATTAAAACGGTTAACATTCGTTCGTTAATTTCTTTCAGTTTGATGACAAAAAAGATTAAGACAGAATTTAAAAAGGACCCAAAGGAGCTGTTACGTGACAGACTGATGCTGTTCGGAGATTTTATGGACATCGGCACCGATGACAGGAAGTACGTCGAAATCAATGATCAGGTCGAGGTGCGTAAATAACGTTACTAACCAAAGAAGGCACGGAATACGAAATTAACCCACGTCCTACAGCAACGAGAAGTTATTCAATAAAATGATAAAAATAGGTTTAAAAAGATGGCATATTTCCAAACTCAATTCTTACAATCTAGCATTTAAAAAAATTGCTATGAAAATTCGTTCAGGGGTAGTAATATCTGCAAGATAAGATATTTTGTTTAGTTTCTTATACTTAACTGAACTATTTATATACTTTTGAGAAATAAGTTTATCAAGCCTTGCTTTATTCGTTCGATTCAGTTGGATGAAGTTCTAACCCACTACCTGGAAGACTACAACTTGTCAACGACGGCTATGCTAGACCTGGTGCTGTTTGAAGACGCCGTGGCGCATCTGTGTCGAGTTACGCGCATCATGAGACAGCCCATGGCCAATGCACTGCTGTTGGGCATGGGGGGATCCGGTGAGGACTACTTGACTATCTGTTCTTTATCTGCATCCCTTAAGGGGGTGATTTTGCTTGCGGGACTGTTCGAAAGAGATACCGCGGTACTGGAGCATAAAGGGCAAAGAAGGAACAAAGGTTTTAGTCAGTAAAATTCTGACACTCCCACTCCGCCCAGAGCGGGGGGGGGGGGGGGAATTTGGTGACATCCCATCCAAAAAAAAGGCGGTGATTTTACCCGGTAGCAGCTTACGCTTATTCTTCTTCGAATCGCTAGTACCACAATGTAAAAGGTGTAAACGGACCCTTCACGAAACCGTCAACCAAGCAATCGGTACATCAAACTAAGTAACTCTACGCAAAAAATATTGCTGTGAAACGACTTGTTTGGGGTGAAAATCACAGTTTACTGTAGGACTCCATGTAACGTAATCAGAACATTGTGCTGATGGATGCATTGAATTTTACTGGGATTATGGAGGTATTCAAAACAAAGGTATAACATTAAAAGCTTGTTTTAAAAAAGTTCAAACTTTGACCTTCAACATCTCCATAACTAGAAGGATCCCAGGTATGGTCAGGAAAAAAACAATTATCACAATGACGGGGAGAACAAGTGCCTTTCGGCTTCGTTAAGGGTCTTTTTACACCCATTATTTTATTGCTAGGCGTGTGCATTCCAAATAGGCGTTTAAGCTATGATTACCTCATAAGATCCAATTAAATTATCTTTAACAGTTACTATGTAAATAAACTATATCACTTATCATACTTATTAAAATATTAATAACGTAACATTTGTAAAACTGACTATCAAACTCACGCTCAAATGATCTCTGTAAGTATATTCAAATGGCACCACACACTACTTTAGGAAAACACGACTAAAGCATAAATCACGGTTTTGCCCTGCGTAACGTACTGACATTTGACATTCGTAATTTATTCGAGCTAAGTGGTCAAGCTTACTCGATTACCCAATCAAAATAAAGCAGTAGTTCACCAATGTATTGTTGTGTTTATGTTTGAAAGTCTCGTAAGTCTGACAACCAGTCTTACCAAGGGGTACCTATCGTATTACCCAGCACTAACTGGGTTGTGGAGGCAGTCGCTTCATGTAAAATGGTGGTATTCAGCTGAATCCGGTTAAGACTGGAAGCCGACCCCAATATAGTTGGGAAAAGGCTAGGCAGATGATGATGTTTGGAAGTCTCGTCGGTAGCAGCGCAAAGGTCGTTTGGCTCAGCGGGTAGTACAGCGGCTTATATTATGAAATATCTGATGAAAAACGGTCAGGAAAACTATTATTATGTTATCGGAAATAATCGAGTTGTTTGTTTCCAGGTCGTCAGTCCCTCTCCCGGCTCGCGGCTCACATGACAGAGCTGTCGTGCTTTCAGATCGAGATCACGAAGGCGTATGGTCTGTCAGAATGGCGCGAAGACCTCAAGCAGACTATGTTGAAGGCGGGCGCAGAGAACAGAGGTGTCGTGTTCTTGTTCTCCGATGCACAGGTACTTGATTATGTATCTTTATTCTCGTCGCAATAAAGCTGCTGGAGGTGACTCAACTGCGCAGGGGAGCTGGCGTGCATTCAGATCGAGATCACGAAGGCGTATGGCTTAGTGCATGGCGTGATCACCATAAGCATACCATGACCCTTCCTTGGCGGTCGTAGAGAACTGGGGCGTCGTCTCTGATGCGCAGGTGAGCAGGGCTATAGAAAATAGTTGGTGAACAACGTGCAGAGTATTCTGCGCGCGAGTTTTTTGTTTGATAGCTCTTGTCACTGCGTCAAACTAGTGGAAAGACAGTTCGTGGCGGCAGTGTTGTTCATGGGGTTGAACCCAAGAAGACACTTGCCCGGGTGGTGTATACGACCCACTCCCTTTCACCTTTATTGGGCCTAAAACTACCCTTAACGAAGCCGAAAGGCACTTGTTCTCTCTGTCATTGTGATAGTTTTTTTTGTTCTAGAACATATCTGGGAACCTTCTAGTTACGGACATATTGGGGTCAAAGTTCCAACGTTTTCCCAATTTTTTTTTAAATTGTTAAGTATATCTTTACTTTAAATACCACGAAACCTTGTAGTACTGTAGAGTCAGCTTTAATCGTTCCCAAAGCTGGGATGCTATCTACAGGGTGTAAACGGACCCTTCACGGAGCGGTTAACCATGCATTCCGTACATCAAACTAAGTAACTCGATGCAAAAATTATTGCTGGGAAACTACTTTTTTTTGGGTGAAAAATCACGTTTTACGGTAGGACTCAATTTAACGCACTCAAAAAAATGTGCTGATGGCTGTTTAGAATAGAACGGAGCCTGTTGAGGTATTTAAAGTAAAGTTATAACATTAAAAAGTTGTACTTTTTTAAACTTGTGACAATGTTGGAACTTTGACCCCCTATATCTCCGTAACTACAAGGTTCCCAGGTACGGTTTAGAACAAAAAAATATCGCAATGACGGGGAAGATAAGTGCCTTTCGGCATCGTTAACAGTACTAACACCCATTATGTACTATGTCCACCTTTTCACCAACAATAACTCTCCCCACAGATAAAAATGGAATCCTTCCTCGAAGATCTGAACAACATCCTAAGTTCGGGCGACGTCCCGAACATTTACGAGCCTGAAGACTTGGACAAGATCTACCAGGCTGTGCGTCACGTGGTTATGGAGATGAGTCTCACGGCTACCAAGACGAACCTGTTCTCTTGCTACCAGCGCCGAGTGCGGAGCAACCTGCACATTGTCATCGTTATGAGTCCTATTGGGGAGGTGAGGGACTTTGAACCTTTTGTCTACGGGGTGTAAACGGACCCTTCACGAAGCCGTCAACCAAGCATTCTGTACATCAAACTAAGTAACTCTACGCAAAAATTATTGCTGGGAAACGACTTTTTTTGAGGTGAAAAATCACGTTTTACGGTAAAACTCAATGTTACGCACTCAAAACTTACTGCTGATGGGTGCATTGAATAGTAAACGGGTCATGGAGTAAATTAAAGTAAAGTTAAAACCTTAAAAAGTGGTTTAAAAAAAAATTTGTGAAAAAATTGGAACTTTGACAATCTCCAATATCTCCCTAACTAGAAGGTTCCCAGGTATGGTCCAGAACAAAAAAAATGATCGCAATGACGGGGAGAACAAGTGCCTTTCGGCTTCGTTAAGGGTCTTTTTACACCCTTTATAGAGCTAAGCTTGTGTTCCCTTGTGCTACTAAGACGAAATTTATATTTCCTCATCTTACCCCCAGGTCTTCCGCGCCCGTCTCCGCCAGTTCCCCTCTCTAGTGAACTGCTGCACCATCGACTGGTTCAGCGAGTGGCCCAAGACTGCGCTGGAGTCGGTCGCGCATCACTTTTTCACGTCCATGGGCGAGCTCACCTCGGCTTCCGATGAAGTCATTCACGCTATGGTGGTATGTAGCTCATTCAAATGGAACCTTGTCTGACTAGAGTTAAGGTACAGACTGGTTCAGCGGCTGGCCATAGACCGTGCTGGAGTCGGTCACTCATCACTTCTTAACCTCCATGGGGAGCTCACCGTGGCTTCCGATGCAAATTGATGCTATGGAAAGTTGTGTGGCAATCGGTTGGCTTGTATGGGCACATGATGCGGAGGAATGAGCAACATGTCTTGAGGAAATTTTTGAGTATGAATGTGGATGGTTGTAAGAGTAGGAGAACAGGTAATAGTAGCTACGATAGATAAAAAGGATTTAGGGCAGGAGAAAGATGGTGTTATACCAAGACTACTTGCAACTGCTATTATTTCCACTTAAATTGGTGTCAACACAAAATAAGTGTTTATTATGACGATTTCGGTATGAAAATGTAATAATAGTGCCATTTTACAAGAAACTATCTTTTACTCGCGACTTCTCTTCGGTTATTTACGGAAATTTACACACAGGAACGTTTTAAAGGTACCTATGACAGTTGAGGATAATGTAGCTTCCCGTTAGTGAAAGAATTTTCGGAATCGGATCAGTAGTTCCGAAGATTACCAAACTTACAAAATACTTTTACCTCTTAACTAATACAGAAACATTTTGTTCACCGCTTTAAATACATACTTAGATAATTTTGTCGCCAGTCCGTATGTTGCTTCTGTCACCAAAGCGTGGTAGATGCGAGCGAACACTTCAAGGAGCAGCTAAACCGCATCAACTACGTCACGCCCATGTCCTACATGGAGATGCTGGGCGCGTACTCCGAGATGTTCCGCAAGCAGCAGAAGGCCATACTCACGGAGTCCAACGCACTCAAAACAGGTATCATCATCTGCCTAGCCTTTTCCCAACTTTGTTGGGGTCGGCTTCCAGTCTAACCGGATGCAGCTGAATACCAGTATTTTACATGGAGCGACTGCCTATCGGACCTCCACAACCTAGTTAGTACTGGGTAATACGATGCCCCTTGGTAAGACTGGTTGTCAGACTTTTTGGGCCACTGACTACCTAACGACTGTCAAAGATCTACAAATGACAGCCGGGACCAACGGCTTAACGTGCTTTCCGAGGCACGGAGGAAACTCGGTATGTAATGGGTGGTCACCCATCCACGATTGACCCGAGCGGCTGTTATTATTTAGCCACGAGCTCCTCCACCTCGCACTCAAAACAGGTATGTAGGTTTCTTATTGCAATTTCTACCTTATAGCAGTGACATAAGAGTCGAACGTTGAAAATCCAGCAGCACAAGCTTCAAGGAGCAACTCATGGGAGTCCAATGCGCTCAAAGCAGGTTAATCATTGGAATTTCTACCTTAGAGCAATGACATAAGAGTCGTGTGTTACATACGGGCTCAGTTGCATGCAATGCAACCATTCTCGTGGCTGCCTCTCAAAGAAAAGTAGCCATACTTTCGGATTCAAAGTATCAAACATAAATAAAACTAAATATAAAATACAATAAATAAATCAAAGAGTGCTTGTAACACCTATAAGGCCTCAGATCAGTGTCCAAAATCCGCCATTTAACTTTTTTTTTCTTAATTTTAATGTAGCCAGTGACACTCGCGCCAACAAGACGAATCTAACGACGACGTATACACCGTGACTTTTTAGTCGTCTTACAAAGGTGGTCCACTCAATGTGCCCGACATAAAATAGTTCTAGGCGCGATTTTTTTTTTACCTTCCGTAATACGTACAAAGAAAAATAAATAAACATTAGAAAAAAATATGAAACATCCTGTTAATGATGTTTACGTGTCAAACGGGAGAATATACCTACCCAGCACTCGAGTCTAGTAGATCATCGCTCACAACAGGGTGTTTTAACTGGCAGGGGGCTGTAAGAGCCATCTATAACCTACGCAGACGCGAGTCTCTAAGAGAATTGTTTAAACAGATTAACATCATGACGGTACCTTGTCAATATATTTATGAAAACATTATGTTTGTTCGGAAAAACATTCATCTTTTTAGTAAAATAAGCGACAGGCATAATATTAATACTAGAAATAAGGACAAATTAGATCAACCACGTTTCAGATTGTCAAAAGTACGCACATCTTTTATGGGGTACTGTGTAAAATGTTACAATAAAATACCACTTGACATTTTACAACTTAATGAGAAGAAATTTAAAAAATGCATAAAACAAACACTATGTAAGCGAGCATATTATAAGTTAGAAGAGTATATCGTAGATAAAAATGCTTGGCTCAATGCTGGTCCTGCTCCACTGCCACTTGGGTTCACATACTAAGATTTTAATGTTTGGAAGAGATGCTCCCCCTTTAGTTCTTTCATCATTTCTTTTATTTTTTTTCTCGATTGGAAACTTAGTTACTTTGATAACTATTGTTTTATATAAATTAGAAGCATTATTTGAGTTTTTGTAAGTGTGAGTACCATGTAGACTTTCTATTATGGTTAGTAGGGCTTATCCTAATCTTTATGGTTTTAACTGTAGCTTTGTTTTATTTTCCTATCTCTACACTGTGCTCACATATAGAAGCAACAATATTGTACCCAGGACTATGTAATATATAACTTGATTTGAAAAGAGTGTCCATGGAGTTTCTTGCCCATTCTTCTCCATGAGATCTACTATTTTCGAATGGGCAACTACAGTCCATTCACAGTTATTATGCCTGTGGCGGGACTGTAGGTAGCTTATTTTTGACTATGCAAAAGTGCCTGTCATGGGTCTATTTGAAATAAATGCTTTGAGTTTGAGTTTTGAGTTTGAGTTTAACTACGTCAAGCGTCATAATATTGAATAATATTTTTATTTTAAATTATTAAAATCTCATAAATACTTATTTTTTTTATGAATGCCTCGTAGTCATTGGATACATGAAGGGGGCTGCCATTGTAAGACGACTAAAAAGTACCGGTGTATATTTAAATAAGTTCATCTGTTTAGGAATTACGAGGGAACAAAGAAATAGACATACTTACATAACTCTCCTTTTGGGCTTCGCCGAAGTCGGTTAAAAAAAATACTTTGCATAAACTTTTCTCTTGTCTCTTGCTTTTACTTAATGAAAGGAAAGTACAGTTGTATCCTTGTATCTCCAGGGCTGAGCAAGTTGAATCAGACGGAGATAGAGGTGAAGGAGCTCCAGATCGAGCTGGCAGAATTGAAGCCCTTGATGGAGAAGGCTGCGGAGGAGACCAGGAATGTCATTCAACAAATCGCCGTTGATACGGTTAGTACATATTGATTGTTCCATCCATGAAATCGTTAATAACCCTTTAAGTTCAATTAACCCCATTCAATATTTCATGAAAAAGAAATCATCTGTTTTTTTTTAAATTATAATTTACTTTAGTAAGGTATTGTATGATTAACACCTTCGGCGCCAAGCATGATTTCCAAAATCACCCTTTTTTTGTATTTGTTTTTTTTTGTTTATTTGGTTTTATTTATTGTATTAATTTGTTTTAAGCTTTCATCTTCCTTTTCCCTTCTTTTTTTCAGGTTTTTCAGAGTGTGTATCATAAATGATACACTGGCCTACCAAATTGTTTTGTGTGTTCGTACACACTTTTTTTACTCATGCCCTGTAGTGTCTTATTGCTGATTCATAACTTTATTACCAGATTGTTTATAGACAAATATTTTCTGTTCATTTCTGTTACCCTGGTACTTTTCAAAACAACTGTCATAATTCAATTTAATGAACCTGTATGTATTCTTAACGTTATTGACCAAAGGTTGCTTAAACACTTAGTTCCAGTTAATTTCTGTTTGCCTGGTAGTCAGTTTTAATAAATAAACAATTAGGACAGTTGATTTAAAACTATCTATCGATATCATTTTATGAATACATCATACCCTTTTCTATTTTTCATCATGGTTGCGCTTTGAGGAATAAACAAATAATATTTTTAATTTGAATTTGTGAGCGCAACTAATGGTTGCGCTTCGAGAAATACTTTAGTTGCGCTTAAAAATAGTTGCGCTTTGAGGAATACTCCGGTAATTCTCGTATCGGTATTTGTTACGTAGGCGATAGCTGAGGAGGCTCGAGAGAGAGTGGAGAGGGAGACAGTCATGGCGGAGAAGTTGGCGGCGATTAATGCGGCTATGGCGGAAGACGCTATGAAGGACTTAGGTCTGTCAGCTTTATTTACTAGCAGCTTTTGCTCGCGGCTTCCCTCGCGGTATGGTCGAAATTTATACTACAGGAACTTTTTAAATACAATATGTTAAAAAAAAATCTGTCCGATCCGTGCGGTAGTATTAGGAATCGAGGTTAGATTCTATTTGTATTATTCTTTTGAGATAACAAGTAAAAAAAATACCCCGATAAAAAATTAATGAAATATACTAAAATGAAACTTACTTGGCAACACAGGACGCGGGCAGGCACAATCCAGTCGCTTCTCGGGTAGTGACGTCATAAACAAAGATGTTGTCACGTTTTAAAAACTTGTTAGATTTTTGGGAAATGGTGGTAATTTGGGGGCATTTTAAAATTAATTCCATTCCAATTCCAGTGTTTTGGAACTTTTAATCGATCCTAATAATTTAAACTTGCAGAGGAAGCGCTGCCAGCGCTCCGGGCAGCTGAGAAAGCGCTTCAAGAGCTGAATCGTAACGACGTCGTGGAGGTGAAGGCTATGAAGAAGCCTCCCGGCGGCGTCGTGCTCGTCATCGAGTCGCTGTGCGTCGTGTTTGATATCAAGCCGGTCAAGGTACACTCGGCTATAGACTCTATACAGGGTGTAAACGGACCCTTCAAGAAGCTGTCAACCAAGCATTCTGTACATCAAACTAAGTATCTTTACGCAAAAATTATTGCTGGGAAACGACTTTTTTTTTTGGGGTGAAAAGTCACTTTTAACGGTAAAACTCAATGTTGCGCACTCAAAACTTAGTGCTGATAGATGCTCTGAATAGTAAACGGGTCCTGGAGTTGAATAAAGTAAAGTTAAAACCTTAAAAAGTGTTTTTTTTTAAACTTGTGAACTATTACCCCCAATATCTCCGTAACTAGAAGGTTCCCAGGTATGGTCTAGAACAAAAAAATGATCGCAATGACGGGGAGAAGAAGTGCCTTTCGGCTTCGTTAAGGGTCTTTTTACACCCTTTATACGGTGGAAGGAAGACCGACTAACGGTTATTGCGAATTCAATACTATTCGTGGTAATAGTTTGTTCGCTACAGGTTATGTCCGTTCTTCGCAGGAACAAGGCGCAAACTACGGCGAGAAAGTCCTAAACTATTGGAAGCCGGGTTCCCTTATGTTGTCGGACCCCACAGCTTTCTTAGATTCCCTCCTGAACTTTGACAAAGAATCCATCACTGAAGATATGATCAAGAAGCTGAAGAGGTTCGTCGTGAACCCGGATTACGACCCAGCTAAGATCCTAAAGGTAAACTATACGTTAAATACTGGTTTACGGCTAAATGACATACTTATATGCCATTTAGCTTGGGTAGGATTCCAAAGGCATCTGAATTTGTGAAGTGCTGATAGCAATCGGCTGACCCCCGTTACATTTTACATAACATCATCATCATCTGCCTAGCCTTTTCCCAACTATGTTGGGGTCGGCTTCCAGTCTAACCGGATGCAGCTGAATACCAGTATTTTACATTGAGCGACTACCTATCTGACCTCCACAACCCAGTTAGTTCTGGGGTAATACGATACCCCTTGGTAAGACTGGTTGTCACACTTTTTAGGCCACTGACTACCTGTAACGACTGTCAAAGATCTATAAATGACAGCATGTTACATAACATAGCTGGCGAAAAGTTTGTATACTCTAATTACACGTCTGACTAACTCGGATTAGGCGTGATGATTACTGCACCATATTTTCTTGTCTTTTACTACTAAGATGACGATTAATAGAAAATAATAAGACGTAGAGCCGCCTTCGTCCCCAAGAAAACTCGGGGGAATCGGCTTCTTAGGTGTCCCTGATAAGAACAGTGGACAAGAACAAGAACTAGAAAACGAAGTACTGCTATGAGATCTCAATAGCAGAATCTATTATGCACGGGCGTATTTAAAACCAGCTTATTAAAAAAAAAGTGATTTGTATGGCTCCTGTAATCTATAACAAAATACCTGACCAAATTAAAAACTTACCGCTGCAAAAATTTAAAAAACGTTTCACAGAATTACTTGTAAACAAATGTTATTATTCTGTGCAGGATTTCTTAAATGACATTTTTTTGTAATATCCTTATTATCCTCTGTAATGTATTACATTTGCATGCTATATTAGGGCAGAATGTACATGGATCCTATTATATAATTTAACAACTTATTTTTATGTATGTACCTACATTCTTAGCAAATAAAGACCTATTCTATTCTATTCTATTCAAGAGAATGATGAAGATAAGACCGCCAGTGTAATCATAGAATTAGAAGTATTGTAAACTGATAACCCGATTAAATTTCAATTAATTTAAAATTAGATTTTTAGTTGCTTTGAAATCAATAAATAGTTGAGTTATTGAGTTGACTAAACAGTGACGTCACAGCGTGCTATTACCATACAAAATATAAAGAGGTATCGCGTTTTGACAGCTTATAAAAAGTATGTCAATTGATTGGTGTGTCAAATACCCTATTCTATTTGTCTATGAATAAGTGTACCTTATTTTGTTGTCTTTTAAATTCACTTTCGCCTTTTTCCAGGTATCGAAAGCCTGTCAATCGCTGTGCATGTGGGTGCACGCCATGTACAAGTTCTACCACGTAAACAAGGGCGTTGCCCCCAAGAAGGAAGCCTTGGCTAGGGCCACCAGGGAACTGCAGATCGTCGAAGGTAACGCCTGATAGATCTATCATTCGATGGTCATCGAATGTAGACTGATAAATCAAATCCTGGTTTTTTTTTATATCGAAATGGGCCTGCTCTTGATCTCGATCACGCCTAATAGAAAGTGATAGATGAGGTCTATGATGGAACGAGCGTGCCCAGAAGATGCCTGTTCACTCTTGGTTTTATGGCAAGATGGGTTAGATGTGGGAGGAAACGCGGAGAGTTCCACACTTTGGCTATGCGCATAATTAACGTGGAGGAGAAGCGCTGAGTACGACTCGTCGGAATATCAACCAAGTGTGGATGTGAAGTGTGGACTCCGCAGTACGTCTGCTAGTCCGGTGGTAAAAAGGTGATGAGGATTAGCTCGGGGACCAAAAAAAAAAAAATTTAAATGTTTCAAATAAAATGAAATGTTGTTTTCACTTAAACAAATATTCCATTCCACTATTAAGTAGTCAATCATCATCATCTGAAATGACTAGTGCTATTGAAGTCCAATTTTCGTGATTCTTCTTTCGTTTGGTAGAGGAAACTCGCGCGATGGGTTCATATAATTTCATTTATTTATTCACATTGCTTGTGTAGTTTATGAGTTATCTTCTATAATGCGTATTTTTTCTTCTATGTCTATGTGGTGTCTAGGTGGATGATCTGCTAATAACTTTTAGTAACAAAAGAAAATGAATACTCGACAAGAACTTGTATGAGATACCATCACAACATAACTGAAAAGGCTGAAACAAAAAACTTTTTTGCAAAAAAAAAATAACCGACTTCCAAATAAAATAACTTTCCTTCCGGAAGTAAAGCACCTAGTCTTCATTTTGTGGTGTTAAATTTTATTTTACAAAAACACATTGGAATTGATTTTCTAGTGACTACGTAGCCAAAAGAATAAAATCAACGAAAAAAGTAAAAAAAAGGGTTAAATACTACCTTTTCCGGGCATACGTTAAAGTACTCATCCTCATCTGGCTAGCCTTTTCCCAACTATGTTGGGGTCGGATTCGGCTGAATTCCAGTATTTTACATGGAGCGACTGCCTATCTGACCTTCACAACCCAGTTAGTACTGGGTAATACGATACCCCTTGGTAAGACTGGCTGTCAGTCTTTCGGGCCTCTAAGTACCTGTAACTACTGCCAAAGATCTACAAATGACATCCGGTACCAACGGCTTAACGTGATTTCCGAGGCACGGAGGAAACTCGGTATGTAATAGGTGGTCACCCATCCACGGAAGCAGTCAAGCGCGGCTTAACCTGAAGATCGACCCAAGCGGCTGTTATTGTTTAGCCCCGCACGAGCTCTTCAAGATGTTAAAGTACTAATTAAACAATTTGCTTTTCAACAGCAATGCTGGCGGCTGCTAAGGCAAAGATGCAAGCCTTGCTGGAAGGCATCGCCAAGCTCAACGCGTACCTCTTGGAGAAGGAAGAGGAGAAGAAACGCATGGAGGAGGACATCAACCAGTGCCTCGCCAGGATGGATCGCGCTAACAGGTCACTATACCATCAACCGGGCACAAACCCAGACTGCGTGGTTGCTACTGAGAAATTCGTGATGGAAAAACCCAATAACGCTTTGCTCGACCCGGGAATCGAACCGAGGACCCCTTGTTCAGTAGTCGCGATTGCGAGCAAGAGACCAACGAGGCAGTCCAGTAGCAGTACAATCTTTTATTCATTGGATCACACGAGACCGGTAAAATAGTTGTGATTGCTCCGGTCGTCGATCTGTCGACTGCTCCGGCGCAGTTCTTGCCTAAATTAAGTTTTTTACTTTAAATCTTGTTATAGGTTACTGAACGGCTTATCCAGTGAACGAGTCAGGTGGATAAAAACCATCGCGGAATTGGACGTAGCCATAGTGAACTTGATCGGGGATATACTCCTTAGCGCATGTGAGTCGTTTCAACAACATTTTAATACTCCAAGACTGCAGCTGTGAAACTGCTGAAATGAAATGATTATGCACACAAAATCACATTTTTGACAAGAGCGACATTACTTTTCTTGATCCCTATAATTACAAGATATAAAGGATGTAAAAAGACCCTTAACGAAGCCGAAAGGCACTTGTTCTGTCCGTCATTGCGATCATTTTTTTGTTCTGGACCTTCTAGTTACGGAGATATTGGAGGTCAAAGTTCAAATTTTTTCAAAGGTTTTTTTACTTTAATTAACTCCATGACCCGTTTAATAGGTATTCAAAGCATCCATCAGCACTAAGTTTTGAGTGCGTAACATTGAGTTTTACCGTAAAACGTGATTTTTCACCCCAAAAAAAACTCGTTTCCCAGCAATAATTTTTGCGTAGAGTTACTTAGTTTGATGTACAGAATGCTTGGTTGACGGCTTCGTGAAGGGTTCGTTTACACCCTGTATAAACATTAAACACATTACCCTCACTCAGTCGGGTAAAAAGTTAGTTTAGGTATTGGCTGCAACTCTAACATACATCTTTACTTACCTAGGCCTATTTTTATTGTAAACCATGTTTTTTCCTTGAAGATGCGAATAAACTATTTTATTTGCGCAATAGTCGTTTATCAAACAAAAAATACGTCTTGTAGCTCTGTTAGTGACAGCCAGTGACAACACTACTGGCTCGAGGTCTGCGGTCGGCGTTCGACCGCAACGTTTAGCAGCAATGTCGTCATCATAGGATACAGTACCACTTTTTTTTTCGGATGGGAAATCATCAAATAACTCCTCCCGCTCTGGGAGGAATGGAAGGGAGTATCAGTTACTGAATAAAACCCATCCGTGTTCCTTCTTCGCCCTTTGTGTTCCAGGGCCGCGGTATCTCTTTCGAACAGTCCCGCAGCCAAAATCACCCCCTTAAGGGATGCAGATAAAGAATTGATAGTCAAGTAGTTCTCACCGGAGCCCCCCATGCTCAACAGCAGTGCATTGGCCATGGGCTGTCTCATGATGCGGCCCCGGATACAGTAACGCTTAACATTTTATTTCAGTATTCAACTTCAAAATATCAATTTCATTTTGTTGCCAGGCGCTGTGGGATACATAACGCCCTTTACAGATCAATTCAGAAGAGATCTTCTCGCTTCCTGGATAGAACATATCGTGGTAAATACATTGTGTTTATTAAGGTGCTACTCTCTTTCGTGTCTGCATATTTATGCCGACCGCGAGAAATGACTACAGATATGCGGGTTTCATCGATCCGCAAACAACGTTCGGTATCTGCTACTGCTGAATCATATTCTCAACACAATTCAAGTTTAACCTAGCTTAGCGGTTTTTTCCCGAACGTACAACTACATACAGGGTGTAAAAAGACCCTTAACGAAGCCGAAAGGCACCTGTCTAGAATCTAGACCATATCTGGAACCTTCTAGTAACGGAGATGTTGGGGGTGAAAGTTCCAACTTTTACACAACTTTTTTTTTTTAAATGCATTTTTTTAAAGTAAGATTTTTAATTTAAACACCTCCACAACCCCCGGACTATTTAATGCATCCATCAGCACAATGTTCTGAGTGCGTTACACTGAAGTCCTACTGTATAACGTGATTTTTCACCCAAAAAAAGTCGTTTCCCAGCAATTTTTTTTGCGTAAAGTTACTAAGTTTGATGTACAGAATGCTTGGTTGACGGCTTCGTGAAGGGTCCGTTTACACCCTGTATAGATGTTCGAATTTGCTCCACACCTGTGCCGATCATGCCGACTCGAAAGAATTTGTAAAACTCCTAACTAAGCGCGTTCCGGTGAACGCAAATACTATAGTGACAATACAAAAGCCATCCTTATAATGTATGGATTTTAGTACTCGCTTTTATGGAAATCAATTATATACAAGAATCAATTATATGTCATTAGAAAGATAATAAAAGTTGGAACAAAAATCTTTCGAAGATTCCAGATTTATATAAATCCACGTAGCAGTTCTAATTTTTACATAGGTGGTAGGGACACCGACACACAAACGGTTACCACGTATTCAGTAATCATTCTGAACCCGAAATTTTTCATCGGTAATTAAAAATAAAACAACTTCCATACATTTTGACCGTACCTACAAAAGTGCAATACCTACAGGTATTGCACTTTTGTAGAAAAGTGTACCTTCCACCCTGCATAAATTCACACCTATTTCCATCCTCTCCCGCCCCCCTCACATGTCCCGTGCCCGCAGGAGGTGGATGTCCCGCACACGCCGGGCGCCACTCCGCTGTCAACGCTGGGCGACGCCGTGATGATCAGGTACCTGCAGCCATCTGCATCATGGCGGCTTTGCTTTACTCCGGAACCTTAAATACGGCATATCGTGGTTTTAGAAAAAGTTCAGCTTTGTACTTTTGGATTGCACGTTGTATCTTTACACATAGATAACATAATATCGCGCCTGTGATCCCTGGTTTAGGCAGAGGAACAGGTAAGGTACTTCGCCAGTTATTTAAGACGCTGTAGTATCTTGCAGGTCACATCTATAATAATGTAACAATGTTCGCCTTGCACGGTGATTGTGCCATGTTTCTTGCTGCGTATTCGTTCGTCGGGGTCACCAATTTACCAAACTTCTTGGCAGTATATGATCAGGTATAAATGAGACAAAAGATGTAGTATAGTCTGGTTATAATTATCCAAAGGTGCATCTTATATACTAACGACTTCGTGTCGATAACAGACAGTAGAAACATTTAATAGATATTGAACGTGCGATAAAGAACATAAGATTGCGATGTAGATTGTAGATACAGCACAAAGATATTGTACTGTAACAATTGACAATGTGGTAAATTTTGTGTTTTTTTATTTTAATTGAGTGTTTTTTGTATGTGTTGTATATGAGTCGGGTTTTACTTATATGAATGAACGAGGGCAATCTATTGCCTTCCACCGGGCACAAATCCGGACGGAAAAACTCAATAACATTTAGTGTCGACTCGAACCCAAGAAGCACTTGCAGCCACTAGACCAAGGAGACAGTCTTAATCGATTATTTTCTCCGTGTTTTAATGTCTTCTTGTTCTGGTGCCTCTTCAGTTACTAAAGGTTAGTCATCAACACCCGAAAAGTTTTTCCTGGTCCTTTGTGAGGTGGAACAGCTCAGCAGGACTCGTGACCCCGCCGGTCCATTCGCGAATGTTTTTAACTAAGCCTTTCTTCATCGGCCAACACCTCATTTTAATAGCTATGTAATAATAATTCATCAGTACACTAGGTATGTTAATTATTTAAAAAACATACTCAATACGGGGTGGACGGGACACCGACGCGAAAACGGTTACAACGTATTCAGTACGTCACAAAACAGCTGTTTCATACAAAACTGCGCATACCTACACGGTCAAAATGTATGGAACATCAGATTTTTTTATAACCGATGAAAATTTTTTATGAAATTTTTTGTATAACAATTTTTCAGAATGATATACTGAATACCGTTTTTGCGTCGGTGTCCCTTCCACCCCGTGCAACATATTAATTTCTTAAGCGTTGTACTGTAAAATTTTAACAAACACAAAAAAGAACACGAGCAATGAACAAAAGACGAGAAACAATGTAAAACACAAGACAAGACAAGACTTAGCTATCTATCTTTTATCTTTTGTCTTGCAGGACATGGCAGATGTACGGTCTACCTCGCGACCCGATGTCCGTGGAGTCAGCGGTGCTGATCTCCAACTCACGTCGGTGGCCGCTCATCATCGATCCTCAGACGCAAGCCAACAAGTGGATCAGGGCCATGGTAAATATTATATAATGGTCATAAAGGGTGTTAATTACCCAGAAACTGGGTTGCTGGGGTCAGATAAGGTAGACAGTCGTCACAGATAAGTCAGTGGCCCGAAAGGCTGAGAACCAAGGGGCGATCCCAAGAGGTATCGTACTACCCAGTACTAAAGTGGCTTATGGAGGTCAGATAGTCAGACGCGCCATGTAAAATATTCATCTGCATCCGGTTAGAATAGAAGCCGAGCCCAACATAGGTGTGAAAAGACTAGCCAGATGATGAAGACAGGGTTAAACGATGGAAGTACTTTAGGGGACTATAGTACCTAAAGGGTGTAAAAAGACCCTTAACGAAAACGAAAACCACATATTCTGCCCATCATTGGGAGCATTTTTTTGTTCTGGACCATACCTGGGAACCTACTAGTTACGGAGATATTGACAGTCAAAGTTCCAATTTTTTCACAACTTTTTTTTTAAATACTACTTTTTAAGGTTTTAGTTTTACTTTAATAACCTCTATGACCCGTTTACTATTCAAAGCATCCATTAGCACCATGTTTTGAGTGCGTTACATTGAATTTTACCGTGAAAAGTAATTTTTCCCAGCAAAAATTTTTGCGTAGGGTGACTTAGTTTGATGTACATAATGCTTGGTTGACGGCTTCGTGAAGGGTCCGTTTACACCCTGTATAGTGCCTCATGGCAAAGAACAACTTTTACTATGAGACCAACTCTGAAATATATCAAAAAAATACAGTTGTAATGTGAAGATTAATTTATAGATCAGCCGATTGTTTAAAAAAAACTATTGTAAAAAGCACCGTATTATACAAGCTGCAGTTTTGCATCCTCGTCAAAATTCAGGAGGTTGTCATAAAATATATAAATAAGCAATTTAAATTACGGTACCTGGTCAATAATTAATAAAGCTGCTATTTTTTTTTTTAATTTGATCCTATTTCAGAATAACACGAATACGTGTTTACATTTCAACAAAACAAACAGAATCACCCATCGCGCGATATGTCGCTGTGTGCGTGAGTGTCGACGATCTATGCGAGGTGCCGCGCCGCCGCCGCTGTCCACACTTACTGATTTCCGTAAATAAGAAAAAATAAATAAAACAATACCTACCCATTGTATTATTGATTCGGATCGAGAATCATAAGCATATATACCTCCTTGAATTTGACCAGGATGCAAAACTGCACTTAGTAGAAAAGTTTTTCGCCCAAAATTGGATATGCTAGCACACCAAAGCTCTCGTCAACCACCCTAGCAAGCCATCGAACCCGAATTGTGTAAGAACATATTTACAGTTTTTTTTTATACTTGCATTGTTAGCAATTATTAAGCGATGTAATTTCATAATTCAGGGTAAACTGGAAGGCCTAATAGTCGTGAAGCCTAACGATAGAGATCTACTGAGGAACTTCGAATCTGCGCTTAGGTTCGGGAAGCCGATCCTTCTGGAGAACGTTGGCGAAGACCTGGACCCCGCTCTCGATCCTGTTTTGAAGGTATGTGGTAGTGTATCGTATGTCGCAATTCGAATTATTTCATTAAGTTAAAATTTTCTCTGCCTCGTTGATCTAGTCGTCCTTGCGACGACTGACGCAACTGCTGTGCATGAGGTCCTGGGTTCGATTCTCAGGTCGAGTAAAATTTTATTGGCTTTTTCCATGAGGAATTTCTCAATAACAGCCACGGAGTCTGGGCTTTGTGCCCGATGGTTGCCTATAGGTTCATCCCCTATTACGTGAGTCTTTAACATAACCGGTGGAATGTGGGCGTAGAGTTAAGTAACCCTCTGCCTAACCATTCGGGAAAGTAGGCGTCATGTTATATTTGCCTAAACCAAACGCTTATATAAACTTGCAGCGTCAATACTTTCGTCAAGCTGGTCAGTTGGTGCTGAAGTTAGGGGACTCCCTGATCCCGTACATGGCCGGCTTCAAGCTGTACATCACTACCAAGCTACCTAACCCGAAGTATAAGCCTGAGACCTCCGTCAAGGTCATGATTGTTAATTTTGCGCTGGTGCCCAGGTGAGGATTATAGTGTGCTCAAACAATATAAGATGTAAGTGGAAACACCCTTAGCAGAAATGAAAATGTCAATTGCGTAGTGCTCACGGCGTGCGTGCACGAACGTACGAGATGTATGAACGCTGGCGAAAAAAAGGAGCTAGCAAGATACGACCTGTAGTGTATGTAGTTTTAGTACCGATAGAAAGAATAAGGAATATTGTAGGTAAAAGAACTGTAACAATTTTTGGTGTTCAATAAAGTATAAAGGGTGACTGGTAATTAGTGACCGATACTTAAAAACGTGATTGCACTCATGATAACAATAAAACTTTCCAATTTTTTATACTCATTCACTTTTATCACAATAACACAACAGCCGTATGAAATTCGCGCGCGCGCCTTTGACATTTTAGCTGTTAGCCGCGTGACGCCGTTCTGTCTCATTACTATCGTACCGTACAACAGCGGGAGGCAGAGCACCAGCACGTCTTGCAAGCCCGCTCCGTAAGCGGCGCCTCACGGCATTCATAAGGCTGTTTATTATGATAATTGTGCAAATATGCTTATTGTGATAAAAGTGAATGAGTTAAAAAAAAATCTTTGGGAAAGTTCTTTGTTATCATGAGTAGAATCACGTGTGTAAGTATCGGTCACTAATTACCAGTCACCCTATATTCTATCATCATCCTGCTCTTAAACTCTTAATCCCATCCACAGCGGTCTAGCCGAGCAACTCCTCTCAACAGTCGTTGCTCAAGAACGTCCCGACCTAGAAGAGCTGCGCGGTCAGCTGATCGTGTCACGCGCACAGATGGCTGCGCAACTAGCGGAGATGCAGGTACAGACATATCACAGTTATATATAATAAAAAAATGTTATTTATATAAAAAAAAACCCTGACTCCTGAGCTAGGTGAGACCTGTTACAGGAGTCAGTGTCTTCACCCGTTTTTCGAACTAACAATTTATGCAATAATAATTAAATTAAAGTGAAACAATCGTTGAGGGAGCGCTTTTTTGGCCGCCTGAATAAGGTGCTAAACAGTCTTTTGTCAGGCGGAAACAAGGTGCGCGCCTTCAACGGTAGGGTCATGCTGGGTTTGATGTATTCTTTCGGCATTCTGACTCAGATGGAACTTGATGCCCTGGATAGGAGGATCCGCGCACTGCTGACCGCAAATCGATTGCATCACCCACGGTCGTCGATAGATGAGACTGTATATCCCTACTAATATAATAAATAAAAAATAAATTAAAAAAAGATTGTTATTTTTATTTTTCACACTTATAAGAACTTGTGCTTCTGCATCTGTTTCCGTTTCCACTTGTGTTAAGACATGATCTGTTGCATCACTAACAGGCGGACATCCTGTACGGCCTGTCCAACAGTGAGGGATCGCCGGTCGATGACCTGCCGCTCATATTGACGCTCGAAGCCATCAAGATTAAGAGTGCGGAGATTCTTGTAAGTAAATCACGGTGTTTAGCTGCACGAGGATCATCTTAATCCAATTAATTCGAGGTCCCCGACCGTGTCTTCTTCTATACTTCTTCATTAGTCGTCATCTCATGTGTTACCCCATATCTAGCCATGTCATCTAAGCATACAACAGCAGCTTCACAAGGATATTTTACTCCTACCACAGACAGTTTCACAAATGCCTCTCCTACCACAGACAGTTTCGAAAATGCCTCTCCTACCACAGACAGTTTCACAAATGCCTCTCCTACCACAGACAGTTTCGAAAATGCCTCTCCTACCGAAGACTAATCACAAATGGGTCTCCTAACACAGACTATTTCACGACTGTTTACCAATAGCGTACCAATAACCCTCCTAACAGTGTAATTCAAACGAAAACAGGTCTACCATGCAGTATGCGGTGAAATACCGTTTTTGACGGTATATTTTTCTATTTTATCGAGTGTCGAATCAGCTGTCTTCCGGCTTCCAGTCTAACCGTATGCTAATTTGAAGTAAACGGATTTTTGTTTTGTCTAGATTAAAGTTGAAGATATAGAACGCACAACAGGAGAGATAGACGAAGCCCGCAGCGGCTACGTCCCTGTGGCCGAGCGCGGTTCTATCCTGTTCTTCTGTCTATCGGATATGGCCAACGTGGACCCCATGTACCAGTACTCGCTGGAGTGGTTCGCCAAGTTGTTCGTCAGAAGCATGGCAGAGACAGAACCTAATGGTAATAATTCTTTTATGTAAAGTCACCACACGATAAAGAAAAGAAAGATGGGAAAAATGCAAGAATAACAAAACATCTATTATTTCTTAAAAATGTATTGGCCCATAAAAATCGGTCACTAATTAACAGATACTCTATATAATGTACATAATAATATTACTTAAATAAAATTTTCCAAATAAAAATAAAATATATTAAATATTATCATATTGTTTTCAGAGGACATAGTGGATCGCGTGGACGTGATAATAGTCCACTTCACTTTCCTTCTGTACCAGAACGTTTGTCGCAGTCTGTTCGAGCGACACAAGCTGTTGTTCGCGTTCCTGCTGTGCGCCAGGATATTGTTAGATAAAGGAGTCATCAGAGGAGCGGAGTTCAACTTCATGTTGAGTGGGGCGAAGCTTGAAACTGTGAGTTTACTTTGTTGTTAGCCTTTAAAGCTGTACAGCATTCTGGAGTTGGCAACGTCGCAAATTGCTGTCAAATATTAAGCTGTTGATGAATTATCTCTCTGTCATCATCTTCTGACTAGCCTTTTCCCAACTATATTGGGGTGGGCTTCCAGTCTAACCGGATGTAGCTGAATACCAGTATTTTACATGGAGCGACTGCCTATCTGACCTCCACAGGCAAGTTAGTACTGGGTAATACGATAACCCTTGGTAAGACTGGTTGTCAGACTTTTTGGGCCACTGACTAACGACTGTCAAAGATCTACAAATGACAGCCGGGACCAACGGCTTAACGTGCTTTGCGAGGCACACAGGAAACTCGGTATGTATTGGGTGGTCACCCATCCTCGGTATTAAATCATCATTAGTAAATCTATACAACTACTACCATCAGTAGTAAATCTATACATAGTTGGGAAAAGGCTAGTCAGATGATGATGATAGATGATAGATTAAAAACATTTAATTAAGTTTTATTTATTTATTCATAGAGTGAACAATGTCTCTAAAATGTTCGTGCCTTGCAGGAGAAACCGAACCCGGATCCGAAGTGGGTATCTCCCCGGATGTGGCTGGAGCTGCAGCAACTAGCCACCGTCGACACAATGTCAAACATCGTCGCCGACTTCGAGGCAAACATAAAGTTCTTTAAGACCTTCTACGATTCGTACACGCCGCACAAGTAAGAACTTTATTACAAACAGTAAAGGGTACAGTTTTGCTCGAGCTGCAGCATCTGCAGAATCATCAAAATCGGTACAGCTATAAGTACCGTATATCACACTTCTACACTAATATTATAAAGAGGAAAGATTTGTATTTTTGTTTGTGTGCGTGTGTATGTTTGTAATGAATAAATTCAAAAACTACTGTGATTTACGATTACACATTTTTTTTCACCATTATAAAGCTACATTCACCCTGAGTAAAATAGGCTATATTTATTGCTAGAAAAGATAAGGAAACCTTAAAAAAATCATGTCTACTCGTGTGAAGTCGGGACGGGCCGCTAGTGTATATTATAAAGGCGAAAGTTTGTATGTGTCTATGTTTGTTACTCCATCACGCTCAAGCGGCTTAACGGATTTGGATGAAATTTGGTATCAAGATAGCTTGTATTCTGGATTAACATAATATATGCTACTTTTGATCCCGGAAATAGCAGGTAGGTAGGGTAGGTGTAGAGTAGAAAAACACTAGAAGTAGGTAGAAAAAACTGCATTGCAACGAATGTCGGGTAAGCTAGTACTTTCATATGCATTCAGTAAAAAGATGTTATTTTAAAATTACAAACCACTACAAGCAGACAATTCAGTTTTATTTATTTGTATGTATACTTGGGATGATCAATAAGTACCGATGTTTGCAGACAGGTGGCGTGGCTATGGGAAGTTGACATTACTATCGTAGATAGCCTCCTCTCATACTACGCTTTGTAGAATTCAGACTGATTTGGATAAAAGTTTTCATTTGGCGCCAATTTTTGTCACATATACCTTTAGGCCCAAAGGGCGTACCCGACATTTTGGCCAAATGAGATTTTAATGCAGTCATACTTAGTTTTTCATCTTCTTTCGATAGGTATATTTAAAATTTCGATATTAGCAAAAAAAAGGTGGATACAGCCATCATTTTTGGATCTATTACATATTGGATTATTCTACGATGTTCTTTATCTCAAAACTTTAACAGGTTTTGTGATTCATAAGCACAAAAAAGTTATGTCGGAAAACTGTTTTATTTTTTTGTTTTTTGGCTCTCCTGAAAACTCGTGTTTTGGTGGATATGCCCTTTGAGCCTAAATGTATCGATATGTTTCGTGTTCTTTTACAAAATGGAAGAAGAGCAATATCGATCCATAATCCGCTGTTTATTATTGGATAGAAAAACATGGTATGAAATAAAATTGAAGTTCGATGTTGTTTATGGGGACCCTTAACCTTCTATGTTTAGCGTTAGATATTGTTTAAACAAAAAACGTGTTCGTACGTCTGTTTTTGATGAGGAGCAGCCTGGGCGGCCGGCAGAGGTGGTGTCGAGGTAATTGTGTTAAAAAAGTCCACAATATGATTCTCGCTGATCGATGAACGATGAACTAGCAGAGGCCATAGGCGGACATAACGGCAATCAATTATTTTATAAACCGACTTCCAAAAGGAGGAGGTTATCAATTCGTCTGAATGTTTTTTTTTTTGTGTGTATGTTCAGCCATTTCTTCGCCAATTGTGAACTGATTTTGATGATTCTTTTTTTGTTTGGACGGATATTGTTTCGCGGTGGTCCCATTTATTTATTTGGTCAAGATCTGACGCTGATCTTCTGAGATATACAATGGAACTCTTCGATAATTGACAGCAAATCTGTCGTGATTGCTGCAATCGCTTGGATGTTTATTGTTTACACAACATCATAACATAACATCACGCCTCTATGCTCTGAGAGGGTATGCAGATGTGTACAGTACACCTGTACACATCTGCATACCCTCTCAGAGCAAGGTTTCGACAGTTAGGTATGTTAAGTCCCATTGATTGGGGATAAGCCTATTATCATGAAATGTATTATTAACAATGTAAAATAAGTGCATAGCAAATATTTGAATAGGATATTACAACTAAAAATGGAAAAATAAAAAACTTTTTTGCAAAAAATAATTTACAGAATAAGTTGAGTGTAAAGAAATCGCACAAGCATCCTAAAAAAAGGGGAACGTTTTTATTACAGGTTGCCGTTCCCGAAGCCGATGGACAGCCAGTACGACACCTTTCAGAAGCTTCTCATCCTCAAGTGTCTGCGACCCGACAAGATCATCCCAGGGTTCCAGGTCAGATCAGTTCACAAACCAACACATCATCAACATGTTTTAATCCCTATCTATTTGGGACCGGCGCATTTTCTTCTTACATAATTTTCATTTACTCGTCATCACACACGTCACACTGTCCATCCAGATCATAAAATATTATTTCTGTCTTTCGTTCACATACAAACTGTTGTCGGAGTATCGGACTGGTGTCCGCAACTCTCCTTCATAGCACGTTTTTTTACGTATGGAACTCAAATGAAGATGGGCAGGACTAGCAAGGCGCGTTGATGGCAGGTGGAGTAAAGCTGTGACCGAGTGGCGTCCAAGGAATGGAAAGAGAAATGTTGATCGTGCGGCGGCGAGATGGGTAGACGAAATTGTCGCCGTCGCGGGTAAAAACTGATTGAGGCTGGCAGAGGAGCGTGGAGATTGGCGAAAGCAAAGAAAGGCCTATACCCAGCCGTGGGTGAAGACGGGTCGTGGATGATGATGATGATGAACTAATCTAAGGTCACTCACTGACGGACAACGTACAACCTACACCTCTAGTTCTAGTCTAGAAGTTGGAAAAAAAAGAAAGAAAGAAAACACGTTTATTTGGCACATGCCACAAGTGCACACAACATAAAAAAAAATCTTAAATGTACCCAAAGAAAGGATACTATTTTGTGTCTCATGGCTGCCTAGTTCAGCGAACTGCCGAGCAGCTAGTTCTGACACTGGTTTAAACTGAACCTAAGATAGTGATGGACGTAAAGCAGTTTTGTACTTTGTGTTAATTTGAAGATCTACGTAAGCGAGTACAGGAAGTGAGCACACATATTTGGCAATGCATTACTTTAAAACGTTAAATAGTTTTTTGAACAAGCTAAATGGGGATCATGCCACGACCTACTTTAACATTTTAATAGACTAACAGCGGAGATTTTTGCCCATTTTTCTACTTATGAAACTCCCTTTGCGAATGGGCAATAGATTCGATTCTACAAGGTGCAGTTTTACATTCTCGTCAAAATTCAGGAGGTTGTCACAAAAGACATAAATAATCAATTTAAATTACGGTAGGTACCTGGTCAATAATTAATAAAGCTGCTATTTTAAATTGTTTAAATTTGACAGTATTTCCGAATAACACGAATACTTTCGTGTTTACATTTCAAAAAAATAAACAGAATCACCCATCGCGCGATTAACGCTGTGTGCGTGAGTGTCGACGATCTATGCGAGGCGCTGCGCCGCCGTCGCTGTCCACACTTGCATAGATACCTCCTTGAATTTCACCAGGATGCAAAACTGCACCTTGTATATCCGTGTTAAGAAGCTCATGGCTAAATAATGAAAGGCTAGGCACATTGATCCATGTTAAACGTTCAAAAGTCCGTTTAAATGGCCTCAAATGGTTTGTTTTTGACGTCATTAATTTCGTGAGCTACTTCAGCGCATTTGCCTGTACTCATACCAACCCGACTTTCAGGACTACGTGGTGATGGGTCTGGGCGCCAGGTTCGTGGAGCCTCAGCCAGCAGACCTGGCCGCGTTGTACGGAGAGTCTGACCCGCTGGCACCCATCATCTTCGTACTCTCCACCGGGACGGATCCAGCTGCCGGTACGTATAAACAAAAGGTGGCGATGTGGTGACCTGTATCCGTTAAGGACGTGATTGTATTCCTGCCGGTCTTCTAAATTACTTTATTTCTCTCATCATCATAAACAGTACAGAATCAATCGTCACCACATAGACACTGGTGTCTGTTTTAGGTAAAACCTGTATTACGGATCACCAGTCTAAACCTCCGTCGGACATTTATCTGCGCCACCCTGTATAGGTAAAGTTGGTAAGTTTAAATGTAGGGGGTAATCTTCAAAACTACTGATTTGATTTTGAAAACCCTTTCACTAATGGGAAGCTTATAGGGGACATAGCTAGTAGCTATCCCAGACTGTTGAAATGGTCGATAGTTATCACACGGGAACGTTTAAAATATTATTTACAACGTTCCCGTGTGATAATTATCGACAATTTCAACGTGTCTGACTATTTTAACCTATTTTCCAGAATTCAGGAATAACAGGAGTTATGTTATGTATGTATTACTTCCAGATCTGTTAAAATTCGCGGATAAGATGAAGATGGGCAAGCGTTTCGAGAGCATCTCTTTGGGACAGGGTCAGGGGCCGCTGGCTGAAGCTATGATGAAGACCGGCAGTGACTTCGGGAGCTGGGTGTTCTTCCAGGTATGATCTTGTTATGAAAACGATGATCTAATTCTAATTTGGTGTAAAAATACCCTTAACGAAGCCGAAAAGCACTTGTTCTCCCCGTCATTTTGGGGTATCGTATTATCCAGTACCAACTGGTTTGTGGGGGTCAGATAGGCAGTCGCTTCATGTAATATGCTGGTATTCAGCTGGATCCAGTTCGACTGGAAGCATACTCCAACACAGTCGGGAAAGGGCTAGGCAGATGATGAATGGTTAAGAAGGATGCGTTGTAACGCGAATGGATAGAATAAGAATTGAAAGTATCGATGATTGAAAAGTTGATTGGGCATTATAAAGGGTGTAAATAGACCCTTAACTAAGCCAAAAGAAACTTGTTCTCCCCGTCATTGCGATCATTTTTTTGTTCTAGACCATACCTGGGAACCTTCTTGTTACGGAATTATTGGGGGTCAAAGTTCCAACGTTTTCACAAGTTTTTTTTTTTAAATCTAATTTTTTAGGCTATAACTTTACTTTAAATACCTCCATGACCCGTTTACTATTCAATGCATCCATCAGCACAATGTTTTGAATGCATTACATTGAGTTTTACCGTAAAAGGTTTATTTTCATTCCCAAACAAAAAAAGTCGTTTCCGAGCAATAATTTTTGCGTAAGGTTACTTAGTTTGATGTACAGAATGCTTGGTTAATGGCTTCGTGAAGGGTCTGTTTACACCCTGTGTGTCATGATCTCATACCATATAATGAGGATTAATGGAGAAAATGTCGTGAGGTTTACAGGAGAGAGATAGGGGTAAACAAAAAGAAAACGAGAGATTTAGATCTCTCGTTTTTGTTTACCCTATTTTGTTTCAGTGTTGGACAAAGACCTCCCCCATTCCTTTCCAATTCTCTCAGTGTTTTGCCTTCTCTGGCCAATCAGTCAGGAACGAGTCCAATTTTCGTTTAAAAATTCAATTTTTTTTTACTTTAAAAAAAATCTAGTGTCATGTAAAAGTTTCATGCTCAATTGTAAGAAGAGAGCACTGCATTTCCCGTCTATGCCGTGTTGCAGAACTGCCACCTGTCCCCATCCTGGATGCCGATCCTGGAGCTGAACGTGGAACACATCCAGCCGGAGCTAGTGCACAAGGACTTCCGGCTGTGGCTCACGTCCACGCCCTCGCCGCACTTCCCCGTCGCTCTATTGCAGAACGGTATAGGACTTTACATACATAAACTCATGCCTTTTTCCCCATGGGGGTAGGCAGAAATTACAGAGTATACACACTCCTTGCGCCTCATCCACTTTCATACGCCGGTTGCGAGTACTACGCACCTGACCTTTCTGAAGAACCTCCGCAATATATTATCACACGCGCTAACACAAAGTACTAGGGCAGCAGGCAGACCGCGCACATGGCGGCGATGTCTCTTCAACATTTCAAGCGCACGCGCATAATATCGTTTCTCCGTATTCGCTCCCATACATCGCCATATGTTTGAATTTATTGCGGACCGAGACGTACAACGCGCCGCGACTCTTTAAATGAGCCCTTAATGTTATGGCACTTTATAAAGGGTGTAAATAGACCATTAACGAAGCTGAAAGGCACGTGTTTTCCCCGTCATTGCGATCACTTTTTTTGTTCTGGACCATACCTGGGAACCCTCTAGTTCGGAGTTATTGGTGTTCAAATTCCAACTTTTTCACAAGTTTTTTTTTAAAATACTAATTTTTAAGGTTATAACTTTGCTTTAAATACCGCCACGACCCCCGTACTATTCAATGCATCCATCAGCACTATGTTTTGAGTGTGTTACATTATGTTTTACCGTAAAACGTTTTGATTTTTCACCCCAAAAAAAAAGTCGTTTCCCAGCAATAATTTTTGCGTAGGGTTACTTAGTTTGATGTACAGAATGCTTGGGTGACGGCTTCGTGACGGGTCCGTTTACACCCTGTATAGTCTTTTTTGTATTTCCAGGTTATAAGATGACAGTGGAGCCACCTAGAGGAATAAAAGCGAACTTATTGAAGGCATACATGAACCAAGTGCCCGATTTTATAGAATTCTTCAACTCGACAGATCCCAAAGTGCCTAATTTTAAGGTATGACTTACTTTTATACTTTTTAAAGGTACGGTAGTCCGTACCAGTTTGACAGGTCCCTAAATTGTTAATTGAAAAGGTCCGCTACCAATGACGATATTAACATTATTTTGGGACACATAACATAACATACTATTACGCCTGTTATTCTCCAAGGGTTTTAGGCAGAGGTGTACATGATGTTTTCGATGGTTATTTTGAAGTCCCATGTAATAGAGGGCGAGCCTATTGCCATCAACTGGGCAGAAATTGAGACCCCGTGGCTGCTTCTGAGAAATTCCTGATGGAAAAACCCAATAATAATTTGCCCGACCCGGGAATCGAAGCCAGGACCTTATGCTCAGCAGTCGCCATTTCGACCTCTAGACCAACGAGGCAGTCAGTTTTAGGATCCCATAATTTAAATAACCTAACGAAATACTTACCACAGTCTTCAGAATCTAACATGAGGAGCTCGTGGCTAAATAATAACAGCCGCTTGCCTAGGTTGGTCTGTGGATGGGTGACCACTCATTACATACCGAGTTTCCTCCGTGCCTCGGAAAGCACGTTAAGCCGTTGGTCCCGGGTGTCATTTGTAGATCTTTGACAGCCGTTAAGTAGTCAGTGGCCCAAAAAATCTGACAACCAGTTTTACCAAGGGGTATCGTATTACCCAGTACTAACTGGGTTGTGGAGGTCAGATAGGCAGTCGCTCCATGTAAAATACTGGTATTCAGCTGCATCCGGTTAGACTGGAAGCCGAGCCCAATATCTTTTACTCTGGACACTCTTAATGTGCACATCTTTCTACATCGTTCTCACATATATGTATTATCTCAACATGAATGATGTAACCAAGATCTTGTAAAAATATTTTGATTGAAAAGAGTGTCCATGGAGTTTCTTGCCCATTCTTCTCCATAGAGATCTACGCTTTGGAATGGGCAACTACAGTACTTTCACAAGTTATTGTGCCTTGTGTCTGGGACTGTAGCTTCGCCTTCTTTGTTTTTCTGACATTCAAAAGTGCCTGTTATGGTCTAATTGAAATAAATGCTTTGAGTTTGAATTTGTGTTGGGAAAAGGCTAGGCAGATGATGAGTCTTCAGAATCTAATATGTGCCTGCTTGGGTTCGGTCCCACGACATAAGGTTCATGTCGGGGCCGTTAGCACTGAGCCACCAACATTCTCATTTACGCTGTTTGTTTAGACGATTCTCTACATTCTGGTTCCAGTGGCTCCTATTCGCGCTGTGCCTGTTCCACGGCGTAGTGCTAGAGCGTCGTAAGTTCGGGCCGCTCGGCTTCAACATCCCCTACGAGTTCACTGACGGAGACCTGCGCATCTGTATCTCTCAGCTGCATATGTTCCTCAATGAGTACCATGAGGTGCCTCTCAGGGTGAGTAGGGTACACACATACTGGTTGTAAACGCACCCTTCACGAAGCCGTCAACCAAGCATTATGTGCATCAAACTTAATAACTTTACGCGAAAATTATTGCTGGCAAACGACTTTTTTTTTTGGGGTGAAAAATCACGTTTTACGGTAAAAATCAATGTTACTCACTCAAAACTTAGTGCTGATGGATGCTTTGAATAGTAAACGGGTTCGTTTCACGGGAACGTTAGTAGTAAAGTAAAGTTAAAACCTTTAAAAGCGAAATATCTCCGTAACTAGAAGGTTCTCAGGTACAGTCAAGAACAAAAAAAATATCACAATGACGGGGAGAACAAGTACCTTTCTTATCCGTGAAGGGTCTTTTTACACCCATTACATTATTGTCCAAAGACAGCTCAGCTCCAACTTCCCCTACGAGTTCACTGACGGCGACTATACACATAAATACATATATTATTGCTATATTCCCAGATGTTAACATACACGGCCGGGCACATAAACTACGGCGGGCGCGTGACGGACGACTGGGACCGGCGCTGCCTGCTGTGCCTGCTGAGCGACTACTACTCCACGTCCGTGCTGTCCGACCGGTATTTCTTCGACGAGGCTGGCGCTTACAAGCAGGTGAGTGACACACACATACACCCCCCCCCCACGTATGACAACACCCGACAAACACCGGGAAGTCATCATCTGCCTACCCTTTTCCCAACTATATTGGGGTCGGCTATTTTACATGGAGCGACTGCCTATCAGACCTCCACAACCCAGTTAGTTCTGGGTAATACGATACCCCTTGGTAAGACTGGTTGTCAGACTTTTTTGGGGCACTGACTACTTAACGACTGTCTAAGATCTACAAATGACACCCGGGACCAACTGCTTAACGTGATTTCCGAGGCACGGAGGAAACTCGGTATGTAATGGGTGGTCACCCATCCACAGACCAACCTAGGCAAGCACGGCTTAACCAAAAGATCGACCCGAGCGGCTGTTATTATTTAGCCACGAGCTCCCCCGACAAACACCGGGAAGTGTCCATTAATTAAGTACCGAGACCCCTCTGTGCCTCAGCAAGCACGTTAAGCTGTTGGTCCCATTGCATTTGTAGATCTCTAACAGTTGTTACAGGTAGTCAGTGGCCCGAAAGTCTGACAACCAGTCTTACCACGGGGTATCGTGTTACCTAGTTCAAACGGGGTTGTGGAGGTCAGATAGGCAGTCGCTCCATGTAAAATACTGGTATTCAGCTGCATCCGGTTAGACAGGAAGCCGACCCTAATATAGTTGGGAAAAGGCTAGGCAGATGATGATGACAGGTAGTCAGTGGCCCGAAACTCTGACAACCAGTCTAATCAAGGGGTACCGTATTACCCAGTAACTGGCTTGTGGTGGGCAGAAAGGCAGTCGCTCCATGTCAGCTGCACCCAGAAGAGGCTAGGCAAATGATGTATAGTCGGAATAGAGTTTAAAATGCATTTTCGTCACAGCAACAATCGCACCTGAACATAGAGGACTACACGAAGTACATCCGCACGCTGCCGCTGTTCGACGACCCCGCGCTGTTCGGTCTGCATGTCAACGCGAACATCAGCTACGCTATGTCGGAGACCACTTCGTGCATCTGTTAGTTGTATCCTATTTTGGACCTATTATTAATATTTGAGGCTGAATAACGTAAGAAAGACATATTTTTAACACAGAAAGAAGAAAGAAAAAATATTTATTTGTCGCAGGGACATGACGTGCATCATACAAAATCACACAAAAATACATTAAACGTACAACGCATAACAATTATTTGTAAATTCAACACACACACAAGCATACATTAAGCAAGCACAAGGCATACACACACAGCAAGCATAAATTGATGAAAGTACACATTACGTGACTAAATATGCTTTTGAGAAAAAAAGCCTTATTATGTGGTACTAGCTTCCGTCTGCGGCTTCGTCCGCGTAAATTATTATTCTTACACAATATTATATTTATAAATCATAGCCTAATTTGATATATGGCCTATATTACTGTAAATTTTCATTACAATCTGTTCAGTAGTTTTTGCATGAAAGAGTAAAAAACATACATTCCATCTATCCTCACAAACTTCTGCATTTATGATAGTAGACTATTGCCACCCCGCAATGATTTTCGCTATTGTTCTGTGCAGTCACACTGCGCGACCTGCAGCCCAAGGAGATGGTAGCGGCAGGCGGAGCCTCCATGGAGGCCATCGTGGAACTGGCTGCACTTGATATTATCCAAGTGCTGCCAAAGCCGCTGGACACAGACTATATCTCTGCCACGTAAGGTGTTATAAATAACTGACTTAAGCCCACGACTTTGCCCCTGTTTAGGTCGGAAATTATCCCATAGGAACGTACTACCGGGATTTAGTCTTCTAAAGAAACAGAAAAGAAACAAAAGGTTTTTATTTGTCAAAACCACTTTTGACAGGACAAAACAAAATGATTAAATTAATAATAAAACAATACCTGATTATACAGATTGACCCCTGTGCTATTCAATGCATCCATCAGCACAATGTTTTGAACGCGTTACATTGAGTCCTACCGTAAACTGTGATTTGTTCCCAGCAGTATTTTTTACGTAGAATTACTTAGTTTGGTGATAGCCTAGTGGTGTGACCGTCGGACTGCCAAGTCATAGGTCTCGAGTTCGAACCCAAGGCACGCACATGTGATTTTTCGGATTCATGTGCGTATTGCATAATTATCACTTGCTTTTCGGTGAAGGAAAACATCGTGAGGAAACCAGCATGCCTGAGAGATATTTCTTGACGGCATGTAAAGCCAAGTCAGAGGCCCATGGGCAGCATAAAAACTCTGACACCAGGTTACGAACTAACCACACGATAAAAGAAAGAACTTAGTTTGATGTACGAAATGCACCAAGCATTTCAGGGCTTTGTAAAGGGTCCGTTTACACCTTGTACATTGAAGAAGTTTAAATAAGACGGTTGCGGTAAGACTGGACGCCGACCCCAACAAACTTTGGGATAAAAGGAAGATTGAAGAAGTCTTGGCATTTTTATATGTCGCCACATCACAAGCTCGCTCCCGTAAAGTATCGTCCCGTAAAAAGGGGTGAATTGAGGCGAAACTTTTTAAAGGGATTTTGACGTTCAATTAATATGGTATGTTGCCAACAAGGTCTCGAGAGAGCTCGAAGAGAGCTCGAGAACTGCTAGGGTCGATCATCAGGTTGAGCCGCGCTTGCATAGGTTGGTCCGTGGATGGATGACCACCCATTATACATAGAGTTTCCTCCTAGCCTCAGAAAGCACGTTAAACCGCTGCTCCCGGCTGTCATTTGTAGATCTTTGACAGTCGCTACAGGTAGTCAGTGACCCGAAAGTCTGACCAAGGGGTATTGTATTACCCAATACTAACTGGGTTGTGGAGGTCAGATAGGCAGTTATCCATATAAAATACTGGTATTCAGCTGCATCCGGTAAAGAGCAGATTCGGGTAGTTGTCCATAAAATGTTTGTTTGCAGATTTCCAGTGTCTTACAAGGAGTCTCTGAACACGGTGCTGATACAAGAGGCCAATCGTTACAACAAGTTACTCAGCGTTATCAATCAGTCCCTTAAGTAAGCTTTCTTTGACGTGTTTACTTGGTTTAACTGCCAATGCCTGGTTTGACTTATGTGTGTATTAATATACAATATTTTTGGTTAAGTTAGGTAAGGCATATGAACACATTATTCTCTTCCTTTTCTCACACACTATTGTCTACATTTCTTTTTCATTTCTCCTTTTGCAGGTCTGCTGGCAGAAATTTCTTAAGAAATAAGCAGTACCTCTGTACTCATATATTATAATGTTATTTTCCTGTGTTGTCTACTGTGTGTACATAAATAAATAAATAATAAAAATAAATAGGCAAAAGCTGATGATTTAGAATGAACTTAAAAAAAATATCAAACGACTTAATAGGATATCTACGTGGCTGCCCGTTTCATTAGTTTTGATTCAGGACCCATGAGATGAAATTAAATACAACTTGATACCATGTTGACGGCGCGGTTGGCGCAGTGGCTGAGCGATTGACTGCTGCGGTGCGTGTCGCGGGTTCGATTCCCGCAAGGAACAAATATTTGTATGGCCTACAGGTAGTTGTTCCGGGTCTGGCTGTTTGTGTATGTGAGTTTAAATGTTTGTAAACGCACCCACGAAACAGGAGAAATTCCTAGTGTGGGGAACGTAAAAAAAATATATTCTGGGCACACTCGTTCCATCATAGACCTCATCTACCGCTTTCCATCAGGCGTGATCGAGGTCAAGAGCAGGCCCATTCTATAATAATTTAAAAAAAAAGTAAAAAAAATACCTTCTTGAACATACCAGTGTTATTTTGTCCTTTTTTGAATCTGAGAGTTTTTGAATATATTCTTGGTGTTCTCGCATGACCCCCCACTTACTCGGCTATCAAGTTTTGGTCCAAAATATTTTGGCTGGAAACCGTCTGAGCTGTTCTATAACCGTCGTCCATGATATTTCTCAATAATAAAACAATTTGATTTTGGCAAGGTACCTGATGCTTCCTGTTTTATCAATTCAGGGATCTACTGAAAGCCATGAAAGGTCTGGTGGTGATGTCCGAAGCGCTGGAGAACATGGCAGGCAGCTTGTCCAGGAATGTCGTGCCTGAAATGTGGAGCTCCAAAGCATACCCTTCATTGAAACCGCTAGGTAAGTTTTCGTACCGTAAAAAGCGGTAAGTCGTGACGAAACTTTAAAAGAGATTTTGACTTTGATTTTTTTTATTTGATTTTTTCACCGAGCCCACCCGCCTGTGTGCCCGTCTGGCAGTTAATGCAAAGAGTTAGAGTACACTTTTGAATCGAGGGTTGCTGTCGTGGGCCGGCGCGGCGCACCGTACACGGTACCGCACCGCGGCACGACGCTGGGCCTGGTGTTGTGTCCAGGCCCTTAGAACGTCTTAACACTCAGCTTTTTATAACGCCATCTAGGAGCATTGCTAGTAACTATTGAAATAAGATCATCTTCGTTCACGCTTTTTGTTCTCTCACTTGTCAGATAAACGTTCGTGAGCAGCGTTAGTAGTTTCAGTAAAGTACCATAGATGTCGCTCCTGTAAAGCAAAACATCACGCCTGTAATCTCCGAAGTGATAGGCAGAGGTGTACCTAATAGTATACCCACATTTCGCCAGTTATATCGTCGTCATGACTGTTTAAGCCTTTTTGGTTCAGACCTTGTACAATTAGATGAGCCATTGCCCGCGGGGCTGTTAGCTGAAACATTTCCTAATTATATAGGGTGACTGGTAATTAGTGACCTATACTTAAAAACGTGATTGTACTCATGATAACAAAAAAAAAAAAATAGTATATTAGTTTTTTTTTTTAAATATGCATTCACTTTTATCACAATCTGTTAGCCGCGTGACGCCGTTCTGTCTCATTACTATCGTACCGTGCGACAGTGGGTAGGCAGAGCACCCGCGCGGCTCGCAAGCCCGCTCCGTAAGTTTTATTGTGATATAAGTGAATGAGTATAAAAAAAAACGTTTCTTTGGGAAAGTTGTTTGTTATCATGAGCACAATCACGTGTTTAAGTATCGGTCACTAAATACCAGTCACCCTATATAGAAAAACCAAATACCTACAGTGTACACCTCTGTGTAACCCTATAACAGAAACAAGCGTGACAATATGATTTTTCTACTCCAGCGTCGTGGGTGAAGGACCTGTGCCTCCGAGTACAGTTCATGCACGATTGGGCGACGCAGGGAATACCGAAGGTGTTCTGGATCTCGGGCTTCTACTTCCCACAGGCTTTCCTCACCGGAGCCCTACAGAACTACGCCAGGAAGCATGTCATCGCTATCGATACTATCGGTTATGCGTTTGAGGTACGTTCCCTCATGTCGTTATGATCATCCTGCACTTGTACTTGGGGTCGGCTCAACAAGTTATCTTCTTACATTCTCCCCTATCAGACGTCACGGCATCATTTACTCCTTTCTCTTTCATGTCATTCCTCACACAATCCATCCATCTTTTCTTTGGTCATCTCTCTCTCTCTCCATCAAAATTCATATCCATCACTCCTCTAGTCACATGCTTTTCATCCCTCCTCATTACATTCCCATACCATGACAAACGAGTTCCTTTAATTTTTCTGTAACAGGCGCCACTTTTAAAGTTCCTCTAATTTACTCATTCCTTACTTTGTCCATTCTTGCCACTTCTCACATCCATCTCAACATTCTCATCTCCGCATTTTCTCCACATGTGACTGATTGTTCCTGTATTACTCTAGATTGATAAAATTTTCGGAGTTACGGAGTTATTGGGGGTCAAAGTTCCAACTTTTTCCGACGTTTTTTGCTTTACCGTAAAAGGTTATTTTTCACCCAAAAAAAAGGAGTTTCCCAGCAAAACAAATTGTGTAGGGTTACTTAGTTTGATGAACAGAATGCTTGGTTAACGGCTTCGTGAAGGGTCCGTTTACACTTTGTATCTCGTTAAAATTAGTACTAAACTCGACTTTCCCTACATATGGGTCAATATTAGGACGTACTGTAATGAAAGTAGTAGGAAGTATTTGAACGTCAAAAATTACATAAGACAGGAATCAGCCTATTTTTTTATAAATTACTTTTAATGTTTGATTTTAAAGTCATTGTTGATCCAGGCAGTATGTGAGAGGGTAATACACACATTAGAGGACGAATAGCACTGAAGCAGTCTGCCCACTACACCGTATCATACTATGACCGTGCTAGGAACGTGTCCCTTTAACCATTTTTCCGAACTCGTCCGCTCGCTGGCGGCTATAAATGGACGCGTCCATGGTCTCCAGTGAGTGGGCATAGTTATAAGTTATTATTTTTTCATTAGTTCTCCAAGAGCCAGCAGATTCCTTGCCCATTTTGTACAAATTAATTTAAGTAAGAGTAATATCCGCAGGCGCTAGCACAACCTCCCCCCAAGAAGCCGGAGGATGGGTGCTGCGTGCGCGGCCTGTACCTGGAGGGCGCGCGCTGGAACATGGGCGACCAGTCGCTCGAGGAGAGCAGGCCTAAGGAGCTGCACGTGGGTGCGTATAACCTTTCTACACAAGTGTAAAGTTACGTACGCACGGACAGGTGCCTTGCTTAGCGAGTAGCGAAGTGAATCGAACGTTGAAGAATTTTCGTATCCAGCCGCACAGCTTGGCGCCTTACTAGCAAGTAACCAGACTTTAAACAAGGCAGGTTGCCAATGCGTACGTAGCCTTAGGGACATTTACGAACAAAATCAAATAAAAAATAAAACAAAGGTTATTTAAAAAAAAACAGCTGTTTCATACGTAATCCTGTACGGTCCACTCAAAATGTATGGAACAGTTGATTTTTACAACAAAAATAAATAAAGAAAGAACATTTTTATGCACGTAAAATAAGCGTGGAACAGTTGAGAGAAATGCGTCACGTTAAGACTAAACGGCCATTTCTCAACATAATGCTGTGTCGTCGCGCGGGACAGTAGCACAGAGCTGGTTTCCAGCGATAGTTCGCGTTAACGTGAAAAAAAAAAACAAAAATTTATATGCACTAAATATGACGCATAAAAATAAAGCACAATTTTTTATTATTTTGTATAAGAATCATCATCTGCCTAGCCTTTTCCCAACTATATTGGGGTCGGCTTCCAGTCTTAACCGGATGCAGCTGAATACCAGTATTTTACATGGAGCGACTGCCTATCTGACCTCCATAACCCAGTTAGTACTGGGTAATACGATACCCCTTGGTAAGACTGGTTGTCAGACTTTTTGGGCCACTGACTACCTAACGACGATTATTTTGTATAAGAATAATATTTAAAAATGTAAATTATAGGTTTAATAAATAAATAAAGGAGATAATAAGCACAAAAAATACTAGTATTAATGTCAAGATATTTATTGGAAAAATCGTTATCTTAGTGTTATCATAGTTTTAAATAAACCTCCTATAATTTTTTCGTAATATTACGAAAATCTTTTCCAATTATCTTGCGACAAATACAGATTTTACACTTTCATCGTATACCTAGCCTTTTCCCAACTACCCCAAGGTTTCAGAGATCCCCGTCCAGTCTAACCGGATGCTAAATACCAGTATTTTTAATTTGAATCACTCGTGACTGCCTATCTTAAGATACCCCTTAGTAAGTTTGACAACGACTCGTACCAAGGGGTGTCGTATGCCCCAGTACTAAGCGGGTTGTGGAGGTCAGAAAGGCAGTCGCTCCACGTAAAATACTGGTATTCAGCTGGATCCGGTAAGACTGGAAGCCGACCCCAACACAGATCGGAAAATGATAGGTAGATGATGATTTGCGACTGACTATCTAATCTCCATTACCTAGTTAGTTATTGAAATGATATCTCTTGGCAAGACTGGTTGTCAATGTAATGAACGGTGACCCATCCACGGACTGACCCTGGCTAGCGTTGCTTAGCCTACCACCTGTAACCTACCATTATTTTCTTTCACAGAAATGGCGATCCTTTACATGAAGCCGGAGCAGAACCACAAGCTGCTGCAGGGCCTGTACGAGTGTCCCACATACAAGACGCTACTGCGCGCGGGCACTCTGTCCACTACGGGCCACTCCACCAACTACGTCATGACTATCGAGCTAGGCACACACAAGCCGCAGACGCACTGGATCAAGAGAGGCGTTGCGCTGTTCTGTGCGCTTGATTATTAGCTCTAACATCACGCCAGTAAACCCATATAGTCCCATTTTATGAACGGTGAGCCTATTTGCCATCAATCGAGTATAAATACAGCCTTGGCTGACTTTTTTTGTTCGTTTTTACACGAAAACACAAAAAATGGCGTTTCGGTTCATGTGTGGGTGAGCTTTGAGGTGGTACGACTGAAATTGCCGACTGCAAAGTAATACTTGGTCACCTTATAATGTTTCCACAGTTGGGATGGGACTATACCTCCGGACTAGGGGAGGGAAGAACTATGTGTGGGAAAGAGACAGAGCTATACAGGTCGTCTAGCGCCATCTCTTTCCCACGTCATGGTAGGCCAAGCATAAACTCTCACTTTGTACTATAACCTCACCAGCCATTGCTGGGATTCAGAATTTGCGTATTGGAATAAGAATGACAAGGACAGCCATATACATGTACAAGAAACATTACCATCTTATTTTTTCAATCTCACACAAATGTTTAGGGGTCGTCCTTTAATAACGTGAGGTTTGAGGGGGGGGGGTACAAAAAAACGATTAATCACCAAGGGGGGGGAGGGGAATATTATGTGACAATGTGGAACGAAAAATATGAACTTAATGTGTGACGTATAAAATATTTTTTTCCAATAATGAATTAAACTAAAAACCTGAGCAAGCGATTTTCGGTTTTAAAACCCTAAGCAAGCGATTGTTTCTCTAAAATATCCGATAGGATATTAATTTTGTTAAAACAATTTCTGAAACTATCATTTCAATAATAAAAAATACACCTGATGCTGGGAGGGGGAACCGTAAACATCACGACATATGACCAAGGGGAAGGGAGGGGGGGGGCTATTAAAGTGGCTAAAAAAACCTCACGTCATTGGAGAGCCAAAAGATCCTTGTCGCTCTGTTAATAGAAAGTTGTGTTGTGACTTTAATAGTTAGTCAAGGCGTGTTATAACTACTTGTGGAAGGCTCTATGTTATCTTTTAATCTATTCTGTAACGAAGTTACGGTTGTTAGTCATTGTAGTTGGTTGTTATTGTATATTAACTATATTATAATGTATTGTTATGTTCTGTTAATGCTTTTTTTATTAATAAATAATGTTATTTTGTTATTTTTGTTTTATTTATTCGTTTTTGTGAACATTACACACTCGAGTTCAAATAGCTCTAGCCTAGCACGGATGATCATCTGCCTAGCCTTTTCCCAACTACATATAATACCAGTATTTTACATGGAGCGACTTCCACAACCGATTAGTACCACAGTTACACGATACCCCTTGGTAAGACTGGTTGCCAGAGCGGGAGGGGATATTTGTTGAATTTCAATCCGAAAAAAAAAAGACTATCGGGTCACTGAGACTACCTTTAACGACTGTCAAAGATCTACAAAAACTGACAGTCGGAACCAACAGTTTCCAAGGCACGGAGGAAAATCTGTATGTAATAGATGGTCACCCATCCATACACCAACCTAGGCAAGCTAAGCTTAACCTGAAAGCGCCGATTTATTATGCTTCAGCTACTCAAAAACAATTTACAAAAATAGACTTTATACTAATAGGCAGAAGGACACTATAAACTAACTGCACCTAGCTAATTTCTTCGTAACACAATCAGGGACAATCAACTCACTCAAAAGTAAAAAAAAAACTGTAATTAAATAGTCTTGAAGTGTAACAATTACCTGCAATCTACTCTCAGAGGGCGTCCGGAACTAGCTAATACAATTAGTAACTGCGACCTGAATAGACTTGTTCTCGTTTACACGGACAATGGCCGAAATATTATTGCATGCTTTGAATCTGAACTCTCGGCTGTAAGAATAAGAAAAAAATACTAATAATTTAATAATAATAATTTAAATTATTAAAATGATTCAATACCTAAAATACCTAAAGTACCTAAAATATTTATATTATTTTTAATTTTTTTAGTTTATTTTAATATATATATATTTTTTTTTAAATTTAATTCTCTATTGTATAGATTTTTTTTGTTTTTTTTTCACTGTATGTTTTTATAGTATGTGATTGTATGGACTAATTTGGTCTGAAATAAAATGATTAATAATAATAAAAGTTCTTATTCTTTTCCTTTAATTGATTTGTATGGAAATAAATAAAGGAAAATAATAAGAAATTTTATTTGCTAAAACAAGTGTATACATAAAGAATTAAAATAAAACATGCATGTCAGCCATTTCTCATGGCGTGCAAATATTTTAGGTACAATTATTATCATTATTGAATCATTTTAATTTAAAATTTTACACTTATACATTAAATATATCAATCACAGTTAAACAAATTTCTTATATTAAAGCAAGAGTTGGAAATTCCGACAATCTTACTGAAAACGGACATTCTCGTTTTACTTCCCCTTTCACTTGCACTTTGACTTTTCAAATCGTTTTTATTGGCAGAACTCTTCGCCATGGTTAAATTTAGTTTCTACGAAAAGAGGAAGTGAATTTTCAGAAGCTTGACAAATAAGTATGAATATGTTGTATTAGGGATGTTACGGAGCTTCGTTTCCAATTCCGAAAGGTCGGAACTTCCGATTGATATTACACCTCCGGTTCCGACTTCGACTCCGACACTTTTAAATCGGAAGTTTTAATCGGAGGTCGGATAGCGGCGGCAGAGCTTGGCGGACGCGGTCAACGTGTACTAACAGGTTTATGCATGTCGCGCGGGGAATCCCACTCCACGTGCTTTCTGTCGTTATTGCTGCCCCCGTCTTGGGCTCCGCCTCCGATTCCGACTCCGATTCCGATTCCGAATCCGATTCCAGTTTCGACTCCGACAAACCAAATTTAAAAACTCCGATTCCGACTTCGGTTCCGATAAAACCACTTCCGTAACATCTAGTGTTGCCAGGCGTCCCGATTTGCGCGGGACGTCCCGATTTTCAGGGTTCTGAGGACGCGTCCCGATTTGTACCTGATCGGGACGCTAAATGTGCCGATAAATCAATAAATTTATTAAAAACCATAATTGTAACATTGTAACCAACAAATAATATGTAATTATGTATAACATCAGTCGCATTCGTATTACTATATCGAATGCGACAATGCGTTCAAAATCGTGCGAATCACATCTTCAAAAGTTATTTACGTTTATGGCTTCAGTACTACTCGTAGTATCAAACACGGCAACGGAAAGGGCTACCTTAATTTGGTCCGAGAGACGAAACCGTTTAACACTCGAACATGTCATAGCGGAAATTCAAATTAAAAAACAAGACAATTCTAAAGGCAGCAAAATGTAAAAACACAATTAAAAAAAAAAAAAAACAGGCAGCAAAATGTTACGAAAAATACAATTTTAATAAAAAAATAAGTTATTTTACGATTTTATATTGTAATATTTTGTAATTTCTATTGGGCCAGCAAGTTATTGTGCGATTAAAATAAGATTTACTAATATAACTATTAGTAGAAGAAAGGCAATAAATTAAGCCTTTATTAAAAAAAAAAGCATTTTCTGTTTGTCCCGATTTTAAACCTTTAATCCCGATTTGTTTTACCATCTGCCCCGATTTTCATCCAATCGGACCTGGCAACACACTAACATCTCTAGTTTGTATCGAACATCGCCTGCCTAACTTCCGCAATTTAATTTAATTTTAAATAGCAGTCACGCATGAGACCTATATGAACCACGACAAACGACACAAATATGTGACAAAATGATAGGTAAAATTGTGGTTTGGCGTGGAGGGCACGCGCGTGCGTTTATGCTCCGACGGTCAAAAGGTTAACCTTTTCAAATAATATAACATCACGCTTGTAATCCCCGAAGGGTTAGGCAGAGATGTACCTAATAGAACACCCAAATTTTGCTAGTTATGTTTTAAGTCCCTTGCAATAGGGGGCGAGCCTATTGCCATCAACCGGGCGCAAATCCAGACTCCGTGTCTGCCACTGAGAAAATCCTGATGGAAAAACTCAACAACACTGCCCGACCCGGGAATCGAACCCAGCAGGACGTTATGCTCATCAGTCGCGCTTGCAACCACTCGACCAACGAGGCAATCTATACAATGTCGCCCATGCGCATGTGACCGCCCGTAATTTTCTGAATATTCATGAAGAATTGTCGAAAATAAACTTCAAAAGGGGGGGTCTATCTATAACATTTTTCATGTTATTCAATTTTGAATTTTTTAAGTAGAGTTTGTAGATTTGCTTTCTATTTTTTGACACATCTCCGAAGTTTATGGGTCGATTTGAATTCTGTTTATTATTTCTAAAAGCTTATGGGTTATTTTAACAGGTTAATTAACATTTTTACTAAAAAATATCGACGACGAAAAAAAAAACGGAATCGAACCCATTTTTTCGGTAAAAAAATGTGTATTTATTTTAAAAAAACTAGTGTAAGTCCATAAATTATCCCGATAGGACGACTTTTTTAATCATTATTTGTAATCTACTACATAACAGCTACAAATTCTTAGAACATTGTTGATACCTATCTCTAAAGAAAAAACAAGGGCGGGTATAACAAATCATCGCAATCTCCATGTGTGGGCCACTGAAAACCCACATGTCATAGGGAAACAACTTTCCAGATTCAATTTTCCATAAATGTATGGGCTGGAATGATTGACGATGAACTTATTGCCCCTTTTGTCTTACCAAACAGACTAGATCAACACGCGTTTTTAGATTTTATACTCAATACGTTGCCGTTGTTTGGAGGAAGTACCGCTGGAAACAAGAAGGCGGATGTATCTGCAATTAGATGGAGCTCCAGCACACTTCGCATGACTAGTTCGTGATTATTTAAATCAAAATTATCCGTGGTGGATTGGCAGAAGAGGTGCCATTGCTTGGCCGCCGCGATCTCCCGACCTTACACCCTTAGATTTTTATCTTTGGGGCTACATGAAACAAAAACTGTATGCCGTGCCCATCGAAAGCCGCGAGCAATTAACGGCTAGGATTTTTGCTGCTGCTGTGGAAATAAAAGAAAACCGTGAAGAATTACGTCGTACAATCAAAAGTGTTGCCATGAGAGCTTTGATTTGTTTACAGGAGGGTGGGGGCCATTTCGAAAATCTAATTAATTAAAATTCTAGTATTTTTTATTTTTTTAGTAAAAATCTAGCTATTGCTTGTTTGATTTTAATTCCATTATCATCCTCATTATTAATTTAACCTTTTAGTATTCACTGCTAAGAGCAACATTCAATTGACTTTCACATTTTCCTAAATTCTTTCTTTTCCTAAATTTGACTCATCAGAGTTTTAGAGTTTTACCTTGGATTTAGTTACAGTTAGGTATCAACAATGTTCTATGAATTTGTAGCTGTTATGTAGTAGCTTACAACTAATGATTAAAAAAGTCGTCCTATCGGGATAATTTATGGACTTAAACAAGTTTTTTTAAAATAAATATAAAAAAAATTACCGAAAAAATGACTTCGATTCCATTTTTTTTTTCGTCGCCGATAATTTTTAGTAAAAATGTGAATTAACCTGTTAAAATAACTCATAAGCTTTTAGAAATAATAAACAGAATTCAAATCGACCCATAAACTTCGGAGATGTGTCAAAAAATAGAAAGCAAATCTACAAACTCTACTTAAAAAATTCAAAATTGAATTTTTGAAGTTTATTTTCGACAATTCTTCATGAATATTCAGAAAATTACGGGCGGTCACATGCGCATGGGCGACATTGTATTAATCAATGGCACTGATTAAAAGCGGCAGTTGTATATTGTAGTTTTAGTAAGTTAAATTACGAAATGTAGTTACAACTTAGCAGCAAAGTAAACAATAATTGGTAGGTGAGAGCTCAAAACTTGTTTTTGGCTTGGTTTTTACAATTTGTAGCTAGTTAAGACCAATGAAAATTTAGGGACATGATCTCGACCTTTCAGAATACCATCTTACTAAAGTATATAACGAATTCCTCTTAGTATGCGGGACTGGGTCCATGTTTTTACGACCGTACAGTCTGTTAACAATTTCAACGAATTAATAAAAATGTTTGAAAATCACTGCCTAGCCTTTTCCTAATTAAATTAGGGTCGGCTCCCAACAAGATGCAGCTATTTACATATTTCTCAATTTAACCAAACCTAGACTACCGAACTCCGCCTTAATCATGTTTTTTTCTAATTACCAAACAGGCACTAAAACTTCGGACAATTCTTCTCAAAACTAACGATTTAAAATCTACATTTTCTAATTAAGGACTTGGTCATTTTAAGGGAAAAGTAGGTACTATACCGTGGTCACATACGATCTGCCAACTTTCACCCGTATGCTCTAAATAATAAGGTTGAAAGTAGTCGACCCTCGGTAGTATCTAGTAAAGGCAACAGATTGTTTGGAACGGTCCGGTTAGGGACGACACAGTTTGGTCCGAACTTGGGTCGGATACGCCCCTCTTTTACAAAGGACTTTCTCGGCGATTTGTGGCTGCACTTTGACTTTGTCCATCACGACAGCACTCAGCAGCAAATCAAGAGTAACCTTATTGTAAGAGGAATAAAGTACTCTATAATTGTGGCAGACTACATCTAGCAAGCTATGTAAGGAGGTCCTAGCACGAGCGTAAATACGTCGATTTTAAAATTAAAAATAATCGTTACACAAACGATATTTTCATAATTTTAAGTTAGTAATTGAACCTAAGTTATTATATTCAAAAACACAAAAAAAGTGAAAAATAACTTAAGCTTCAGAAGTCGGTGATTTTTGTTTGTTTGGTTACGTTTTTTTTTTGCCACCGACTTCTGAAGCTAAAGTTATTTTTTACTTTTTTTTGTTTTTGAAGTCGGTTTTATTTTTTGCAAAAAGTATTTATTCTTCCATTTTTAGTTGTACTATCCTATACAAATATTTGCTCACTGCTCCAATGAGACAGCGAGGTTTCGGAGTAAACGAAAATATCGAAGTATACAATTTTTAAATTTTTGTTGATTTTTAAAAACTGCTCGACCGATTTCGATAAAATTTTAATGGGACCTCCTTGGAAGTATACCCTTAGAAACAAAAATACGATTTTCCAGATCGGGTCAGGCGCCTTCGAGTAATGGGTGAACATACATTAAAAGAAAAAGATTCCGACGAATTGAGAATCTTCTCCTATTTTGAAGTCGGTTAAAAACTAGCATTCGTTAAAAAAAAACCTGAAAAAGGAGGAACAATAACCTACAATATCTCCGTAAACAGGAAGTTCTTAGCTTAGTAAGCTTAGTAAGTTATAGTACTAAAAACACGTACAAGAACATGTTATCATCTGCTTCGATTTGTTTAGTTTAGTTTAATTATTAATAATTATCAAAAATTACAGATCAGATTTTAAAAAACGTAAAAAAACAAATCATTATACATTAAAAAGAGCATCAAACATAAATTATGATAAATGAAATAAAAAATATAACAATAATAATGAATGTCACACAATAAACAGAATAATAGAACCACATACATAATAATCACATCAAATTGCCTAAAACCATTCTTTTAAGTCATTTTAGTGTCTGTCTACATCCGTTATTTAACAGTAGGTACTCGTAGGTAGGTAGGGTACCTCAACACCCAAGTATTTAAAGCCTTAACAAATGGCAAATAAAAACACCTACACACAAAAAACCCCGACAAAATAAAAAAAATGTGAACGAAAACTAATTAAAAGTGAAATTTCTGAACAAAGTCAATGGGAGACGACTTTTATTTTTTTAATTTCCATTTGATTCGAAGGCGCCGCCTAATTGCTGAGCGTTCATTGTACGTCTTCTGCAGCCACAAGTTTTATTATTAAATGCTAATTAATTATTTTTTAAAGAGGGAAATATTTTCTGCGTATTGTTTAGAGAGTATTCGTGGCTGGAGGTACTAAGTATTTTTGAACCAATGAGCGTTGTGTTTTTAGGGAGCAGTGGTGGTTCCGATTTGGCGAACCGTTCCGTGTTGTAAGTCGAGGGTTTTTCGAACCCAGCCGGAAATTTGCTTTGTGTAATTTAACAACTACATACAAATTTACATGCTCCTAAAACAACCAAAAGACGGGGACGTGCAGAATCGTTTTTTATTTTGTTTTAGACCATACCTTCTGGTTACGGAGGTATGTATGTCAATGTTACAACTTTTTCACAAGTTTTTTTTAATACAAGTTTTTAATGTTGCAACATTATTTTAAATACCTTCAAGACCCCTACACTATTCAATGCATACACCTTTTGAGTGCGTTACATTGAGTCCTTCCGCAAAATGTGATTTTTCACCCCCAAAAATAAAGTCGTTTCCCAGCAATAATTTTTGCGTGGAGTTACTTAGTTTGATGTACAGAATGCTTGGTTGACGGATTCGTGAACGGTCCGTTTACACCTTGTATTTTGCCTTGTGTTGAATATAAGAGTTAGCGTATTTTTGAAAATAACATACATATGCTACGGCGTAGCGATCGTTTCTACGCCGTTTAATCCTACGTAGCACGTAGCCCCTAAGCTTTCGTAGCAAATAGTCGCTACGCATGCCGTCAGTCTTGGGTCTGCGTGTATTTTTTTAAGCCTGTTATTGGAAGTCGCCCTGTAGTGGCGGCCCCGACTTACGAACAGTAAGTCGGGGGTTCGAACCCAGGCAGGAGCATTACTTCGTGTAATTTATGTCATCACCACTGCTCTCAAAAACGGTGCAGAAAAACATCGTAAGGACACCGGCATGGCCTAGAAGCAAAAATTCGAAGACATGTGACATGGTAGAACCCGCACTGGGCGCGCGTGGTGGATTATAGCCCATTCCCTCACATAGAGAGGAGGTCTGTGTCCCAGTAGTGGGACCAGGCTGATTATGCTTATGTTATTGAAGAGAATATATATTATCATTATGGCGACCTGTAAAGTTTCGGATAAATCGGTATAGACGGGTTGTGGACCAGTAGTGGACACCGGAAACTGACAGATAGTCCAGACCGACTGTCAGAATCCGGGGTCCAGAGCCGCATCAGCAATATAAACGTACCGATTTCACAAAAACAATTTTAATATAATGTTCAATATTCAAATAAATTCTACGAAAACTTAAGAAAAAGGTCAATAGTTTTCTGTACAAAACATATTTCAGATACAAAAGCAGCCAGTATAATTAAAAACCCTTTCAACTTTCCCGTAGTAGTGAAAAAGTGAAAAATTCCATAGTTTCCCGGAACCACTCCATAGATTTGCAACAAAAAATAAATCTGTTCCAAAAATATCTGGCATATTGGTCCGTTTGTCGCTTCTGTATGGCTAATTGGCTAGCAATTTGAAAATGGAATGCGATACGCATGTCAATTGCTTGAAAATTCGGGGTTCCGCATGGGTAACGTTATATAAGGTCCCATTAAAATAAAGTGTGTAAAAAGGCGCTTAACGAAGCCGAAAGGCAGTTGTTCTTCCCGTCATAGCGATAATTTTTTGGTTCTAGACCATACCTGGGAACCTTCTAGTTACGGAGTTCCAACTTTTTCAGAAGCTTTTTTTTAAATACATGTTTTTAATATAAGAACTTTACTTTAAACACCTCCACGACCCCCGTACTATTCAATCCATCCATCAGCACAAAGTTTTGAATGCGTTACATTGAGTTCTAATGTAAAACGTGATTTTTCACCCCAAAAAAAATGTCGTTTCCCAGCAATAATTTTTGCGTAAAGTTACTTAGTTTGATGTACAGAATGTTTGGTTAACGCCTTCATCCGTTTACACCCTGTAAATGGACAAAATTTTAGAAATCATTCAGACAACCAAAATAAGAAAAACGTATAAAATACTTACAAGACAAAAATCTGCTAACGAAAATACACTAAAAATGTTAGTCAACTGAAAGTAACTACGGTTAAATACAAAATGATATTAACAGAACTGACTGGTTACCTACTTACGAGAACGCGCGCGGCGGGGCGCGAGTGCAAGTACCTACCCATAATGCATGTGTTTATTCTAGACTGCCGGCAATTTATTATTTTAGGTCAAAATAAAATCACTTTAATCAGTGTTTTTTTGCTTGGATATCTTTGGTTAAACGAACTGAATCCTGTGTTAAAATTTGTCCATCTATTTTAATGGGACCTTATATTAACCCTGCCTTAACGCCTTTAGACCGTTGGTACACGCACGTATTGTTGCCGTTAAGGTCTACCTTAGTCTAGTTGTTTTGCCTTGAAATCTAGGTCACTGCCACGGCACAGTATAGTAGACCACTGCAAAACTACAATATCTCCTCATCATCTGCCTAGCATTTTCCCAAACTATGTTGGGGTGCGCTTCCAGTCTTACCGGATGCAGCTGAGTACCAGTATTTTACATGAAGCGACTGCCTATCTGACCTCCACAGCCCAATAACTCGGTAATAATATGATACCCCTTGGTAACACTGGACGTCAGACTTTCGGCTTCTGACTACTTATAGCGACTGTCAAAGGTCTACATGACAGCCGGGACCAACGGCTTAAAGTGCTTTCTGAGGCGCGGAGGAAACTCTACTAACAGGGCCGAGCCTGTTGCCATCAACCGGGCGCAAATCCAGACTCCGTGGCTGAGAAATTCCAGATGGAAAAACCCAATGACACTTTGCTCGACCCGGGAATCGAACCCAGGACCTTATGCTCAGCAGTCGTGCTTGCGGCCACTAGACGAACGAGGCAGTTTATAATTAAAATAAGTGAACATGTCCGCATTCTAAAACTTTACTTTAATACAGTTTCTTCTGTTTTATGGGGCATAGTTCGTAAGTTTAACTAAACTTTGTTTTGTAATCTTACTAATATCTTGTTAATATTATAAAGAGGAAAGATTTGTATTTTTGAGTGTGTGTATGTTTGTAATGAATAAACTCAAAAACTACTGCGCCGATTTCAAATTTTTTTACACCATTAGAAAGCTACATTATCCCTGAGTAACATAGGCTATATTTTGTCCCAAAATGTTTAAAAAATAAATGTCCACCCGTGCAAAGCCGGAACGTGCCGCTAGTAATAAATAAATAATAAATATCGTGACCCGTTGCGATAGCGTGTCGTGGAAATCAACGACGTGCATTGTCGTCGTTAACTGCGCGGTACGGAACCCTTCGCTTGTAATGTGAACCTTGCAGTTTAACATTCACGGTGTATGCAACAATGCTTGTATGATTGGGCCGTCTCTTTTGTGCATCGGGTCACCATGCCCTGTACGAGGTCGTTTGCCGCCTACGCGAATAGCATACTCCCACTTTATTTGAGAAACAGTACGTTTATTGAACTTTTTCTTTGTAATAACGATGGAAATTCTGTTCGCGTGCTTTACTCTGAAGCAGGGAAAATTAATATTTAGCTTTAACATACATTTGGGTGAATATCAACAACGTGCATTTTTATTCAATTTTGGTGGCGAAATTTCTTCTTCGTTATTCGTGAAAAATAAGGGGCTGGCATAAGAAAAGGAACTCCAAGCTGGAAGGATCTTCAAGAGGGCTCAGAAAATCTCGATAACTTTTTGAGATATTTTAGTTCAAAGTCTAGTGTGGCCAGCAAAATTGAAAATCGCCCACCAAAATCGAAAGTGCCCACCAAAATTGAAAATCAGTGGCACCAAAATTTAATTTCTCCGTCACAAACCTCAATCTCACTAATATAGCTCAATGTAATCTAATCTAAATCATCTATCAATCGAAATCTAATCTCTAATCTCACAAATTCTCATTCTCATCAATAACTTCATCGGTTAATAAAACTCTCAGTTGTTAAAAAAAAATATTATTCTTTATCTGATCTATCATTATGAGTTTATGACACAAAAAAAAACGAAAACAAAAAACATAAATATCTTTAATTTAAACAAAATTTATAATAAAGGCCAAGTGGTAATGAAGACCAAATCTAGTGGAGATAAGGTTGTTTCGAAGCCGGAGATTCTGTCGGAACTTGAAAACTTCTACGGCAAGTTGTACGCATCGCATCCATCTCGACCTGATCCCGAAAATAAGGATTCCAGAGCCACCTCAACCCGGCATTTCACAAAAGACCTACCAGAATTCAGCCAAAACAAAATCGGGGCGTCACTTAGACAGCTTAAAAATGGAAAAGCGCCTGGTGAGTATGGGATAACGACTGAGATCCTTAAAGCAGGAGAAAGTCCTGTATTAAGAAAGCTACGGGAGCTTTGCAACTCGGTCCTGTTCTCTGGGAGAACTCCAGAAGCGTGTTGAAGGAGCGTGGTAGTTCTTTGCTTTAAAAAGGGGTACAAGACCCTATTCAAGAATAACTGTCCCATTTTGCTCCTTAGCCACGTGTATTAGCTGTTTTCAAAAGTCATCACGAATCGTCTAGCGCGAAGACTCGACGACTTCCAGCCACCGGAGCAGGCCGGGTTTCGAGGAGGATTCAGCACCATAGACCACATCCACACAGTGCGGCAGATCATACAGAAGTTCGAAGAGTATAATCGGCCGCTGTGTTTTACATTCGTGGACTACGAGAAGACTTATGACTCTGTCGAGACCTGGTCAGTTCTGGAGTCTCTGCAGCGATGCCAAGTCGACTGGCGATACATCCAAGTGCTGAGAACTCTTTATGAAAACACCGCAATGACCATTCAATTTACGTACGACATAATAGCCAAAATGGTTCACCAACGCACCTTTTTCATCAAATGACTCCCCCTCCCCCCGCTCTGGACGGAGTGAAAGGGAGTGTCAGACTTGTGTCCATGTTCCTTCTTAGCCCTTTGTGTTCCAGGGCCGCGGTATCTCTTTCGAACAGTCCCGCAGCCCCTCACCAACGCACCTTTTTTTTTTTACGGATGGGAGATCATCAAATGACTTCTCCCGCTGCGGATGGAGTGGGAGGGAGTGTCAGACTCTTACTGACTAAAACCCATCCATGTTCCTTCATTGCCCTTTGTGTTCCAGGGCCACGGTATCTCTTTCGAACAGTCCCGCAGCCCCGGCAGGCATCGGCCCTTGAGGGCCCCTTCCTGGTTGCTGACATCTCTTAGAGGCGCGCGTGGAACACGAACGCGCCGTCGACACGGCCTGTCGTCATAAGACGGACGGACGGTGAGCTAACCCATTACTCACCGTCCACAGGCCCGTCACCAACGCACCTAGCATTAACATCAACGGCGAGTAACTTGAGATTTGCATTGCAGATGAAATCGATACTGGCTGAAGCGATGCACGACTTTGCAGCAGATGCTGGACGGCCTAGTTGATTCATCAATACGCATTGGTCTCAGGGTGAACTTGGACAAAACCCAGGTTATGTTCAACGAACACGTACCCGGAACCAGGACCTATTGTCAATTGCGGTCCTCTCGAGGTTGTTTGAGAATATGTTTATCTCGGGCAAACTCTGCAGTTTGTTAAGAACAACTTTAAGAGGGAGATTGACAGAAGAATTCAGCTGGGCTGGGCAACTTTTGGGAAACTTCGGCGGGTCGTCTCGTCGCGTATTGCACAGAGCCTAAAGACTAAGGTCGTCAACCAGTACGACCTGCCTGTTATGACTTACAGGGCTGAAACGTGGACACTCTCGGTACGGCTGGTCTATTATGGTTATAAATTCGAGCTCAGCGAGCTATGGAAAGGGCTATGCTTGGACTCAATGCTTTATTATGTAATTTTTTGGTGTTCCAAACAAAATAAAAAATATTAAAGCCAAGGAGAGACACAGTGAAACAGCAAACAGATCATTACCATTTCACCAACGCTCTAGTGACTACGCTCTGCAGATTTCAGTTAAGGGTCGATCTCCAGAGGCATTTTTTTTCGTGTCGGACGGGATAAACCCATTTTAAAATCGAAAAACGTTTTCAAAATATTTTTTTATAGACAGTTCTGTGTCTAATCTACGTGGTACAAGGCTAATATTATGAATAAGTTTGTTATAAATATTTATAAAAAAATCTTAAACCCTAAAATCCTGATCGCTCTGGGTTGACCCAACTCCCGATTGAATGAAAAAAATATTCTTTAACTTTTTAATGAGAAGGATCTTATGAAACAATTTATTTAGATTACATAACAAATAGTTAATCTTCATAGTAATATTTTTTTTTTTGTTATATTTACAATAATTTTGCCACAATTTGAATTTAAAATCGTGACCGGGCATTTTATCTCATCGCTCTGCGCTGAGGTAAAACATCGCCCTCATCCATAGTCACGCATTATAGACACTCTATTCCCCTCCTGCGGGGCAGCGTCGGTAGTGGTCTAACCGCCTAGGAGGATACCTGTGTGCCACGTTCCCGCGTTCCAACATTACGAAGGAAAGTTTATGATTGCTCTGGATTTGGTTCTCGAATTTTATGATTGCTATGGCACGTTATTTAAATTCAATAGTAAGCTTGCGAATGTATTTGTTATGTGAATTAAGAGATCGTTATGATGTTTTTTATGAGACGTAATCACAACTTTCTACTGCTTTTAAATTCGGCTATATTTATGATTTTGTGACTTTTTCTGATCGCTATGGCTCTGATTGCTCTGTCCAAAAAGACCAGAGCGATGATATTTTTCATTAATTGTACGTTATAAATCTATTTTAAGTAGTAGTACCGGACTGTAATAATGACAAACGATGAGCTATGCATTTTTGTTTCTATAACCTTGAATGTCCCACTGCTGGGCAAAAGCCTCCCCCATATCCTTCCAGGTACTCTTCTCCTGCGCCACCTCAAACCAGCCTTCGTGATGCGCATCTAGATCATCTCGCCACCTCTTTCTAGGCCGGCCTTGCGGCGCCGTCCATCGTCAGGCATCCATCGTGTTGAAATCTTTGCCCAGCGGTCGTTATGCATGCGGCTCGCGTGACCCGCCCAATCCCATTTGAGCCTGGCAGCCTTTTTATCTACGTCTGCAATTCCAGTTTTTGAGCGCAGCGCAGTATTTCGTACTTTATCTGCTCTCTGTACACCCAGAATGCTGCGCTCCATTGCTCTTTGGCAGACTCCAAGGCGAGACTTTTGCGATTCAGTGAGTGACCTGGCCCTGCAGTCTCGACATTAGATAGCGACAAAAATCGGTCGCTAAGTCGTATCGTTGTCAAAGTCCTTTAATAGATTTTCTACTTTATTTGGAAAGCATATGGTTGAAAATCTATTAAAGAAATTTGACATCGATTACACTTAACGACCGATTTTTGTCGTTATATTTGTCGAGACTGCAGGGCCAAGTCTGAGCACCGTAGGTTAGGACGGGCAGGATACACATATCGATGAGTTTGCGCTTCAGGGACATCGGCAAATCTCCCTTCATTAGCGTCTTCATGGACCAATAGCTTTTCCAAGCGTTGTCGATTCGGCGATCGATTTCCTTTTCCTGCCTGTTTTCGAAAGAAACTAACTGGCCCAAGTAGATGTACTCATCGACATAGTGAACTATGCATATAACCTTTAATTTATAACCTTTCCTGGGTTTCTTCGGATAACCTAAACCCATAAACAGATTTTGACGTATTTTACCTTAATGATTCCTTGCATTTAGCTACTACAACAGTAACCCCTTCTCTAAAATTTAATCGCAACTATTGTTGCAGATTGAAATCATGCCTCGAAATAAATTATCTATTGAAGAAAAACGTCTTAGGAAGAAATAGGCTGAGCATCGTAGAATGGCCAAGATAAAAATAATCCAGATCTATACGCACAATGGTTTGATACATTTCTCTTACATATAATCTTATACATGTACACTGAATATGACTGAAAACGGCTAAATAAATAATATTTTATCAATATTTATTTTTTTGTTTCACTGATTACACCATTTATGATCACTCTGGCACCAATTATGATTGCTCTGGTCGCGAAATTTTTTGAACTTGAATATTTCCATAACTGTTTGTGTAAATTGAAGGCCACTAGTAAAAATATATCATTTGAATATCATTATTTTTAATGAGATACGTAATTACCATTAAATATCAATATCTGAAAAGCACCAGAGCGATCACACGAATACGCCCGTTTTGGAGATTGACCCTTAAACTAAAAAACCTTAACTCAATATTTGGATGCTAATCACCAGACTAGATCAGATTCAATGGTTTCTACAATCAGTCTTTAAATCTAAGAAAGGAATTTGTAGTTTTCAAATATAAATCTTCACTTATCTTTACTAAAATAAATCTGTTTGGGATAGCTCTTTTTTTTTCTTTTTTTCTTCTTTCTGCCATTCTCTTTTTAACCAGCCTCTCTTTGCTGGTCTGTTTTGGCATTCTTAAAAGCAACAAAATAAAAATATATTAATAAGAAACTTGATCATTAGTATGCCGCCCTTATAATAATTGGTCCTACTTACTGCCAAGTACATAACATTTATTTGTTTGCTAATTAAACTGTCTTGCAACGTAAAAACTGGCTATATAGGTACAAACCATACATATACGTTACATACTTAAAATTTGGTGGCTCGTTTTCAATTTTGGTGGCGGGAAAACGCCACCAAACCCACCAAAATTGAGCCACCAAAATTGGGACCAGGCATAAAAAAAATCTTTAAAAATAGGGGTTTTAAGTTCCAATTAAATTGATGTTACTGATTTATACGAAACACTAATCACTAGCTATAACGTGTAGCTTACTATTAAAACACTTTAAAATCGACAGCAAATCGATCCACCAAAAATTTAACAATTCTTGTCCCCCGTGCCACTCAAGGTGAGTACTTACGTTTTTGGGGGGTAATCACAGCACTAATCACATACCTGTTACGCGCAAGTGCTGGCCCAAGACTTAGAATTGCGAAATAATAAAACAGTATTGATCACACATGCCCGAAGCTTCGTGTTATAGTAAATTGAAAAAGTGCCAACAAAATTTTGACTTTTGCTTGGACAAACTTTGATCGAGTGTCCTGTGCTTTTAAATTGAGTATCTAATATGGTTTAATTGTTTTTAGATAGTGTGTCTTATGCATTTACTAAGGAAATCGTTTATTTACTATTTTACCCCAAATTGTTACTATGGTGAATGCAATTATATCAAAAAATGGAACTGGGACCAGCCACCAAACTTGAATTTTAAGATGATTTTTTTTTCCTGATTATTTATTTAAACTTATAAAAACAAAAAATATGGGCCCTAATTGAACCAAGTTACGTAGTTCACTATGAAAAAAATAAGAAACATCCTATCATTTTACACCTCGATTCTCAACGTGGACACGTAAAATTTGCTGCTGTGATATTCACCCATTTGCATAAGTCTTCAAAATGTAGGAAATAGCTGTTTTTTTCGCAATTTCAGCGGTCCCATTCACAGTAAAAGTCCTACTAATATTATAAATGTTAAAGTTTGTGAGGATGGATGTTTGTTCCTCTTTCACGCAAAAACTACTGACCGGATTTAGATCAAATTTGGCACTCAGTTAGTTTATAACCTGGACATAGGATACTTTTTATCCCGGTAGTGCGAACCCTTGGGACAATTACCGAACTCCACGAGGGCGAAGCTGCGGACTTAAGCTAGTTGTTCATAATTATGAGTATGTATGTACAATTACTCCATAAGAATTTCGGATTAAAAAAAACATGGTTGTACTGCTTAGGGGCCATTCAAGTATTACGTAAGCACTACAGGGGGTCGGGGGGTTTTTTTGCTTTGCTTATTTTTGATGACATGGGGGATTGGGGGGTCTGGATGGTGATTACGTAAGCAGTATTATTTTTTTTACTTTTTCGGATTTTCTACAAAATGTTGTCGATTTCGGTTTGAACACATATGGGGTGTAAACAGACCCTTCACGAAGCCGTCAACCAAGCATTCTGTACATCAAACTAAGTAATTTTACGCAAAAATTTTTGCTGGGAAACGACTTTAAAAAAAAAAATTACGGTAGGACTCAATTTAACGCACTCAGAACATTGTGCTGATGGCTGGATTGATAAGTACGGGGGTCGTGGAGATGTTTAAAGTAAAAAACTCACTTTAAAAACAAGTATTTAAAAAAAAACTTGTGAAAAAGTCGGAACTTTGACCTCCAATATCTCCGTAACTAGAAGGTTCCCAGGTATGGTCTAGAACAAAAAAATGATCGCATTGACGGGAAGAATAAGTGCCTTTCGGCTTCGTTAAGGGTCTTTTTACACCCTTTATGTCAACTCTACTTCAAAGCCTATTCGTTATAATTTATTTCTAGACTTATAACTGCTGCTCATGAATCAATAAAGAAACCAGAACACATTGAAAAAAGCATGTACCAATGTTTACGTAAGCATGGGGGGTGGGGGTAAGAGATTTGCTTACTTTTGCTGACTAGGGGGAGGGGGGAGTTAATAATACCAAAAAATCTGCTTACGTAATACTTGAACGGCCGCTTATTCACGACCACATACTTAGTAGTGCGGTTAGTAATATTGAGATGGATATGTTACGGCTAAAAGCCGAAGTAAGCGGCCGGTAACAGTTTGTTATAATACAACCAATTTGGATGTAGCGTTCACCGGCCGCTGCCGCGGTACCGCTCGGTGCGCTCGCTTGGCTCGCGTGCTTTTGGTCACAGTTCTAACCTAACCTAATCCATTTGGTCGGTGTGTCCTAGCAATAAAAAGGATATTTACCGCGGCGCCACCTAGGTATAGCCGGCTAGAACTAGGTGTAACCTTACTTCGGCTTTTAGCCGTAACAGATATATCCGGTACTTAAGTACAGAAGAATTTTTGAAATCAGTCCAGTAGTTTTTGAGTTTATTCATTACAAACATACACACACACAAAAATACAAATCTTTCCTCTTTATAGACTAACACAAAATAAATCGCCTTTTTTCTTGCTTACTGAAGGATATGACAGGGAGCAGCGGTGGCCCAGTGGTGGCAGCCCCGATTTACGAGCAGTAAGTCGTGGGTTCGAACGCAGGCAGGCGCATTACTTTGTGTAATTTATTTCATCACCATTGCTCTCAAAAACGGTGGAGGAAAACATCGTGAGGAAACCGGCATGTCCTAGAACCAAAAATTCTAAGACATGTGACATCTACCAACCCGCACTGGGCCCGCGTGGTGGATTATAGCCCATTCTCTCTCATAGAGAGGAGGCCTGTGTCCCAACAGTGGGAACGATACAGGCTGATTATGCTTATGCTATGAAGGACATCTCTATGGTTTCGTCCATCTATGGTGAGTCCGGAGATTTAATTTGACAGCGTTGCATCGATCAATCGCGTAGCTTGTAACTGATTATTCCAATTAACTAAGGACATTTTTTTCAAGCAAGGCCAAGTTTTTCCCGAGGACTCGTGACTGCATAATAACAGTCGTACGGATCGACCAAAGGTTAAGCAACTATTGCTGAGGTCGGTCTGTGGATAGGTGACCATCCATTATACATACATGGTGTAAGGAACACCGACGCGAACGGTTACCACGAATTAAAAAAACAGCTGTTTCTTACGAAAGTGCAATACCTACACGGTCAAAATGTGTGGAACAGTTGTTTTTTTTTAAATAACCGATTAAAATTTTCTATGTGGAGGGGCTCCAAATGATGTAATGAATACGTGATAACCGTTTTCGCGTCGGTGTCCCTTCTACCCCGTATATATCTGACCCTCCGTGTCTCGAGAAGCACATTGTTCCCAGCTGTCCTTTGTAGAGTTTTTTGGCAGTCGTTACGAGTTAAAGACGGCCCAAGAGAAATATTTAAATACTTACAGTTTTAATAAATACAGAGTGTAAACAGACCCTTCACGAAGCCGTCAACCAAGCATTCTGTATATCAAACTAAGTAACTTTACGCAAAAATTATTGCTGGGAAACGACTTTTTTTGGGGTGAAAAATCACATTTTACGGTAAAACTGAATGTAACGCACTCAAAACGTTGTGCTGGTGGATGGATTGAATAGTACGGGGGTCGTGAAGGTGTTTAAAGTAAAAATCTTACATTAGAAATACGTATTTAAAAAAAAACTTGTGAAAAAGTTGGAACTTTGACCCCCAATATCTCCGTAACTAGAAGGTTCCCAGGTATGGTCTAGAACGAAAAAATGATCACAATGACGGGGAGAATAAGTACATTTCGGCTTCGTTAAGGGTCTTTTTACACCCTTTATAATTCTGAACTCTGGAACTGCTTGTTTTCTCAAGTAATTATTACATTAATTTAATGTTAAAATGTTGTATGTGTGTATTACCTATGTACCTACGTACGTTATTAAATATTTTTAGAGATGATAAGCTTGCTATCCAGCGTCAGACATACGTAAACATCATCACTCGTGAAGGTTCTGGAAATGCTAAACATAGTTCTGTAGATAGTTTTTGCCTACATTTCACCGTTCCTAAGTAGTGTTATTTTCTCAGAAGCAACGGTAAAAGCATCCGTTTTTCTCGTAGGTAATCATAAAAATAGCATTCCCTAGTAATGCCGTCTTAAACGCTTGGCCACGACCTACTCGCTCAAGGGACCCGCGACTTGCGACAACTTCTTCGGAAAAAACCAATGAAAAAATTGGATAGCGAATACTGCGATGCAACTTGCGATGCGGCGGTTAATACTCACACGAAGAAAACAAGTGAAACACGCCCTTGTCCCTTTACGCAAGTAGTGTCACTGTTGTTGGTGGTGAACCGTTCACCATTTTAACATTAACAACCCGAACGTGTTCACCATGAACGTGTTGACGAACGTGTGAACGTGTTGCACGTACGACACTTGCTTCGTGTCGTGGTAACTCGATGCATGTATAGCGGCACTACAAAAAGTGCTACAGCAATATAGTATAAAAAGTACTACAGCGCCATCAATCTACATCATCGTTCTATGCTACAAAGGAAGAACTAACATAAAAGTCTGAATCGCGTTATTACAGTTATCCGCGATTTAAGACTATATTAGAAAACCCGCCTATTGCTGTCGGGCAGTAGCCCATCGATCACCACACCCGGAGAATCCTCCCTTTTTAAAGCGAATGAAGAACTTTACACTCTGTTCTTTATACCCCGACACAGCAAGTTTTTTCATTTGTACCCTCCGCATTCGTTGCTGGAAGACGCATGTCGTTTGAGCGTGTATTTCGTGGCCACGGCGTAAGTCTAGGCAGTGTGTAACGTGTTTCACGGTACAAGAAATATTTTTTTCAGAATGTAATCTTATAATCCTGGATTACGGCAGATACCTTACGATAGCGTAAGTAATCATGTTTAGTTGAAATGTCAAATATGTGACGTTAGGTATATCATTTTTGTATGACCTCTATGAAACCATAATTTATTGATAATTACCTAAAATATCGTCATGCGTGAAGTGATATAAAAAACCGGCCAAGTGAGAGTCGGACTCGCGCATGAAGGGTTCAGTACCACCGTAGTAAGGACGCCCCCTTTAATTTTTAATTTATTTTTGTTATTTTTGTTACAGCGGTAACAGAAATACACGTTCTGTGAAAATTTCAACTGTCCAACTATTACGGGTCATGAGATACCGCCCGCTGTGCAGACAGACAGACGGACGGACGGACAGACAGCGGAAGCTTAGTAATGGGGTCCCGTTGGTTACCCTTCGGGTACGGACGGAACCCTAAAAAGGAAGCGAACAAGGTTTATTAAAAACTGTACAAGTCCTACCTAAATTACAGTATGACGATTGGTTTTCCCCTCAAGTTAAAAGGGGAAAATATACAAGTCCGTGGTTAGACCTGTCGTACTGTATGGATCAGAATGCTGGGATGTGAAGAAGATGGGTGAAAAAAGGTTGCATGTAGCGGAGATGAGAATGTTGAGGTGGATGTGTGGTGTGACAAGAATGGATAAGGTAAGGAACGAGTATATTAGAGGAAGTTTAAAAGTTGCGCCAGTTACAGAAAAGTTGAAAGGGAATCGACTGTCTTGGTATGGACATATGATGAGGAGGGACGAATCGCATGTGACCAAAACAGCGATGAATATAAACGTTGATGGATGGAGAGGGAGAGGAAGCCCAAGTAAACGGTGATGGATGGGTGTGAGGAATGATATGAAAGAAAAGGGGGTCAATGATAGCGTGACGGTTGACAGAGGAGAATGGAAGAAAAAAACGTGTTGCGCCGACCCCGAGTAACATTGAACAAGGGCAGGAAGATGATGATGATTGGTTTTCTATTATGAATTTTTCGATAGCAGCCTCAAGTTTGGAAGTTGGTAGTACGATATCCCTGTGATCCACGTGTCTTTGAAAGCCCGTTGTTACCCGAGATTGTTGACCCCCGTGCCTGATTCCTCCCCGCTCGTGTCAGATTGCCGTCCGTTCGGAAAATGAGAGTAAAGAGAAGAATGAATGCACTTCTGTTTGCGCACACACTTGTGCACTATAATATTTCGATGGCTAGCAAGTCTTTGCCATGACCAAAACTCAGTCAGGACTATTATTATGTAAGTATACAATACAGGTTGGTTACATATCGTATACCAAAACTGAAATTGTGGTGTATCACTCAATACATACCGATTTTTAAATATGGATGCTTCCTTGGTCTAGTGGTCGCAAGCGCGACTTCTCAGCATGAGGTCTCGGTTTCGATTCCCAGGTCGGGAAAAGTGTTATTAGGTTTTTTTAATCAGGAATTTCTCAGTAGCAGCCACGGAGTGTGGATTTGTGGCCGGTTGATGGCAACAAGCTCGCCTCCAATCACATGGGACTTAAACATAAATGGCGAAATGTGAGTGTAGCTACTGAGGCACATCTCTGCTTTACCCTTCAGGGATTATAGACGTTATGTTTTTTTTACGATCCATACACAAATCCCAAAGTGTACCCACATTTTTTACGGATAGCGTTCATTAGATGTAGAGTGATTTGGGTTGGCGTTATTTCGGGCTGGAGTTATTCAGTGATATAGGCCTACGTTGTCAGGTATTCAGTCGGTTAAGAGTCTTAAATGCCTGAGGGATGATCATAGAAAGAATGATCCTTTTGGTTCTTGGATGAAATATAACAATCAATCAATCAATCAATCATTTATTTTGTTAAACACAGGTATGGTTACAGATAGTATATTTTATAAAATATGTGCACTATGTTTTGCCAATATATGGCGTACAAAATGGCGAACAAAATTAATATAAACAAGCAATTACAATTAAAGTGGCATGTCAATAAATTACATTAAAAAATAAAAATTCAATTTAAAATACATATGTCAGTTAGGTAAACATGTCATTACAATTTTAGATAAATAGGAACATTATACTTAGTCAATAAATAAAATTATTAGTGTTTAATTGGCAAGTCAGAATCGTCATACAGCTCACAACAGCTCACAACTTAGGACCCATTCATGATAATTTATCCGTGATGCTAGGCAATTGGGCTTATCCCTGTTGTAAACGTCCCTTTGTACCTATTGGCTTTGTTTCGTTCTGTCTCCTGCTGATATGGAGGGAAGTAGAAATTATGGTTTTCCTACTCCTCCACTATTCTTTTCTGATAAATTTTGTTGCGGGATCCAAGACAGTTAGATTGTTTCTCTGGGACTTCGTAGAGCTTTATTGTCTAGGCGCTTTTCTGGTGATCGCCACTGTTGATTCTTGCTTTTAGGAGTTACAGTGGTTTGGGAATAGTGTGGCGCGCTTGTCCCAATTTAATAAAAAAAGATCCCTTTGGTTCATCGTTCTTCAGAAAAGTCAGGTGTGAAGTACTCGCAGCCAGTGTGCGTGTATGACCAAGTGTATGAAAGGAGTATTTAATGATCGGAAGGGTATTAAAGCAGCGATAGCCCAGTGGTGTGACCGTCGGACAGCCAAGTCATAGCTCTCGAGTTCGAACCCAAGTCACGCACCTCTGACCTTTCAAATTCATGTGCGAATTGTATTATTATCACTTGCTTCGGTGATGGATAACATTGCGAGGAAACCAGCATGCCTGATAGATATTTCTTGACGGTATGTAAAGCCAAGTCAGAAGCCCAAGGGCGGCATAAAAACTCTGACACCAAGTTAGGCACTAATCACACCATAAAGAAAAGACCACAGAGTATCGTATTACCCAGTACTAACTGGGTTGTTCAGGTCAGATAGGCAGTCGCTCCACGTAAAATACTGGTATTCAGTTGCAACCGGATAGACTGGAAGCTGACCCTAACATAGTTGGGAAAAGGCTAGACAGATGATGATACTCACGGTTATAAATATCCCTTCACTGCTGATGTTTGGCTACTAATGTTTTAGTACCATAATTTAGAAATAGAGCAGTTACCATCATAACCTTCACAATTCTTCCTCGGTTATAGTGTCTATCCGGAGTGGACGCGTGTCCACTTTCCAGACTTTGATCCTTATTATCGCCACCATCGAATAGTATAATACTAATAACATAGTGTGTGTTTTTTTTTACAAAATCTACGGGTTCAATTCCTGGCTAGGAATATTGGTTTTAAAAAAATCAAATGCCAAATTTTTAGTTTCTCTTAAAAAATTTCGGAATTGCTCATCCACGCGCACTTGAAAAGTTCACCCTGTATAAAAAGCTTTGGACTCATAACTATAACAAATGTGTTTTGCATTCGCTATGACAAACGAGGCACATTTACTGCTGACGGGGCATTTTATATGTTTCACACATGCTAATGGATGCTATACTTTTTGTGAGAGTTATGAGCTTGAAAAATACAGAAAAATAAATTAAATACTACATAAAATGTTCATGTACAACTTTTCTACAGCTCTGTTCCGTCCAGGTTGATGGCAATGGTCATGCCCCCATTAAATGGGTACATATCTGGCGAAATGTCGGTGTTCAATAGGTAGGAGTACCACAGTACCGAGTACCGAGTACCGAACAGTAACCGAACCGTGAGGGGATTGTAGGCGTAATTTTAGTTTATGTTTTTAGAATCTTCAATTACCTATCTAAATAAAATACTAGCCTAATTCTAGTTACGGAACTAGGATTTTTGAAGGTACAGAGTATCCATGGAGTTTCTTGCCCATTCTTCTCCATGTGATCTACTATTTTCGAATGGACAACTACAGTCCATTCACAGTTATTATGCCTGCGACTGGACTGTAGGTAGCTTATTTTTGACTATGCAAAAGTGCCTGTCACGGGTCTATTTGAAATAATTGCTTTGAGTTTGAGTTTGAGTTTACAAATCATGTGCCCAGGGGCATACCTTTTTTGGAATATATTCGCGAGCATTTATACGACAAAGTTTTATTTATACCCAGAAGTCTCACACTACGGGTGTTAGACTGTAAACAAGTCAAAATATTTTCCATATCCTTCCAGGTACTCTTCTCCTGCGCCACCTCGAACCAGCCTTCGTGATGCGCGTCTAAATCATCTCGCCACCGTTTTCTGGGCCGGCTTCGGCAGCGCCGTCCATCCTCAGGCACCCATCGTGTTGACCTTTGCCCAGCGGTCGTTATGCATGCGGCTCACGTGACCAGCCCAATTCCATTTCAGCCTGGCAGCCTTTTTGCCTACGTCTGTGATCCCTGTTTTTGAGCGCAGCATAGTGTTTCGTATTGTATCAGCTCTCTTTACACACAGAATGCTGCGCTCCATTGCTCTTTGGTAGACTCCAAGTAATTACTTGAGTAAAAGTAATTATTTAAGATACGATTTTTATTCTGCAGTTTAGTAATTGCTTGAAGTTAGAACTGTCAAAAGTTAGAATTCTTAGCTTTGCTTTCTTTGACGGTTCTTACTTCGTTTAAATTCTTATTTATTGAGGCACCGTATACCTTTACTGATACTGATACTGCTAGCACGCGTCATCCCACTGCTGGGCCTCTCCCAATGACTTCCAGTTGTTTCGATAGGTAGTTATTTGTTTTTTTTTTTAACTATATTGGGGTCAGCTTCCAGTCTAACCGGATGCAGCCGAATACCAGTATTTTACATGGAGCGACTGCCTATCTGACCTCCAAAACCCAGTTAGTACTGGGTAATACGATCCCCTTGGTAAGACTGGTTGTCAGACTTTTTGGGCCACTGACTACCTAAAGACTGTCTAAGATCTACAAATGACACTCTGGACCAACGGTTTAACGTGCTTTCCGAGGCACGGAAGAAATTTCTTCTTCCCACGCATTACTGTTAAAAAATTCAAAGAGAAAATAATAACTACCTACTTTTAAAGGGTTTTACCTTAAGTTAATGAAGCCTTAGTACTAAAATGTGATGAGCCTAATTATAAATAATTGTAGTACTTTGTTTTACATAATATCCAAATACCTGCTTGAAAATGAGCTTTAAAAAGTTATTTGAATTCATTGCGTTTGACCCTTTGTTTAAATAGTCAGGATAGGGATAGGTATGTTTGTTTTATTCTTAACGATTTCCTACTTTTAATTTTAGACTTATTACCCACAATTATTTGCTGTAGGGTATTTCAGCCTATACTGTTCCCACGGTTGGGACATAGACCTCCTCTCTTTAGTGTATGATTATTGTGTGTAATTAGTACACCCACATTTCGCTGGTTATGCTTAAGTCCCATAAAATAGGGGCCAATTAAACTCTTAACATCCTACTAAAGTTTCTATAATAATAGAATTCAATCATGATTCGAAAGAAAGTGTTGTTCGAGAAAAAAAAACAACAAGAACGTTATTGTTTTTTTTCTCGAACAGCACTTTTTTTCGGGATGAAAGGCACCCTTTGTCCGTTTCTGTACACCTAACAACGTATTTGCAAAATTTCAGGATGATCGGTTCAGTGGTTTAGACGTGAAAAGGTAACAAACAAACAAACAAACTTACTTTTGCATATATTAGTAAGAATGTATAGTATAAAACTTGACCCTTCGACTGTCCTAGCCCTATGAATTTATTTTAATACCACAATTAAATACAAACCATATTTAACTGAATAATATATTCGAAGGTTTAACTACACTAGGTATCTAGGGGTATACAGGGTCATACTAATATATGCTGAGGTCTGTTGGTTGCCGATAAAGAGTTATTGGTCATATACATAAGCTGACGACCATTTTGTATTTTGTTATTCATTTATTCATGTGTATTGTTGTTTAGTAAACATGTTTTTTTGACATAGTAAATAAACTGCGCGGGCGATTAGTAACAATACCAACAGAAATAAAATGATTTAGCAAAAATGCTATATGCTCTTAGAAAAAAATCATATAAGTAGGTATGAATAAAGGAAAATTCCCAACAAACGGCTTGCATCGTATCGTATCTAAAAGGATACCAACGGATGCGACGACAGCCTACCGCGTCCGTCAGGGAGTCGACGCATACGATCAGCTCCGTATCGTCACTTGCGTACGTATCCGTTTCTGCGCCTAGTCAAATAGTTTCATTTCGTCCGATCAGATACGACGACAGGAGAACGGAGCCGATCGCGCGTCGCAGGATACTTTAGGCTACGTTCGCGTGTCGCTCAAAACGCCCGCGGTCAGGCTGTTGTGCGCGGCTTGGTAATATAGACTTTAAATACTTACTTTAGTACAGGGTAATACGATACCCCTTGATAAGACTGGTTATTAGACTTTCAGGCCACTGACTACCTGTAACCAGTGTCAAAGATCTACAAATCTACTATTATTATCTGCCTATACTGTCCTACTGCAGGGCAAAGGCCTATTTTCCCTCCTTCCACATTTCGCGGTCTAGTGCGATTGTAGCCCAATCCTTTACGAAAGAGTACAGCTCATCCCGCCATCTCCTTCTGGGCCTGCCGCGTTGTCGTTTCCTGCTATTTTGGATCCACTGAGTAGTAATTTTTGTCCATTGCTCCTCCGACATGCGGCAAACGTGACCAGCCTAGTGGCACTTCAACCTAGCAGCTGTAAGGCCAGCATCAGCTATTTGAGTTTTGGAGCGAAGTATGGAGTTTCTATTGCGGTCCGTAAGTTTTGATATGCGGTTTTCGAGGGTTTTCATGAAAACTTTGTAAAATGCGAGACTAAGCTGATGGGGCGGTAATTCCCAATATCGGATTTATCACCTTTTTGTGTATCAGAATTATGTTCGATTGACAGAAGTGACTAGGGCAGGATTACAAATGTAAGGTTACTTCGGGTTGGTTATCCAACTCGAAGTGATTCAGTGGTGATGCCGTCTTCGCCAGGATTTCGGTTATATTTCATGCCACTAAGAGCCCGATGGACTTCAAAACCTGAAATTACTGGAATATCGTCAGGGCATGTGTAGGTTTCGTTTGCTAAGAGTTGGGGAGTGGTATTATCAGAGTATAAAGACTTATAGAACTGAGTGCATATGCGAATAACTTTTGTCCTATCTCCTTGCGTCACGCCATTATTATGTGTGTTATTGTGGACCTGCCATGCCGCGCCATACCGCGCATGGCAGATCTTAGAGAGCAGTTGTTTGTTAGAGCTGCATCAGCGAGTTTTGTATTGTAATATCTAATGTCGTGTCGTACGCTTCTCTTCTACAAATCTGCTAGGCTGTAAAAAAGTAGGACTAGGTCGTTGATCTACCAGACCACGAGTCTGATGTTTGTGGTAACTCTTTAGACCAAAACAGCCCGTGGGAGATACAAATTATTTCTTTTTTGTGGGATTTGAACCCAAACTTGGCCAGACATTGTCACGGTGCAACGCAAACATTTTGCTATATGAAGTAATAGGAGTAATGAAATGATTGATAGTTGACCTCGCAACTGTTTTTCCACTATTAAGGTAAATAGCACTTCTACATTATACAGCAGTGGTAGCCTAGTGGTGTGATCGTTGGACTATCAAGTCATAGGCTCGAGTTCAAACCCAAGACAAGCACCTCTGATTGTTCGGATTCATGTGCGTATTGTATAATTATCACTTGCTTCGGTGAAGGGAAACATCGTGACGTAACCAAACCAGCAAGCCTGAGAGATATTTCTCGACGGTATGTCAAGCCAAGTCAGAGGCCCATGGACGGCATAAAAACTCTGTCACCGGATTAAGCACTAACCACACAAAAATGGAGAAGAAGTCATCTTAATATGTTAAGGGTTACTTGTCTATGAGGCAGGTGGACTTGTAACTTCAGAGTTCATTCACCATCACGCGTAGCATGACCACCGTAGAAACGGGTTTCTTTGACGGAAGAATCGACAAAATGACAGATTGTGTCGACACAATCTGTCATTTTGTCGATTCTTCCGTCAAAGAAACCCGATACTACGGTGGTCAACTGGTCATGCTACGGGGGCAGGGGTTATTGTCCACAGTGTTAAAGCAATTATGAGTTATTCTTAGTTTTAAGTTGGTACAACAGACTACAGAGCAACTCTTAATAGAGTTTTTCGCTCTTGTCATAAACATTATCATACAATTATTTGATAGCTTGTTGGTCTAGTGGTTGCAAGCGCGTCTGCTGAGCATGAGGTCCTGGGTTCGATTTCAAAGCAAAGTGTTATTGGGTTTTCTTTGTGACTTGTTTTTTATTTGTGACTGGTTGGCAATAGGCTCGCCCTCTATAACATGGGACTTAAAACATAACTGGCGAAATGTGAGTGTCCTGTTAACTACATCTCTGCCTAACCCTTCGGGGATTACAGGCGGGATGTTATGTTATGTTATTTGTGTGCAGAAAAACAGTTATTTGTGTACTGTAGGTACGCTTCTGCCCAGCCCTTCGGGGTGGGGGTGGTGAGCATATTATGTCGTGTTTTATTCGTATGGAGGTATAAATAAATAAACAATCGCAGATGCAATTTCTCTATTATTTGTATAATTTGATTTTAATTTGTATAATCCTTTATGGTTATATTCAAAACAATATTATGAAGTCTTACATATTAGTTTGATTACTTAATTTTAATTGTATTACTATTTGTAGAGCTACGATGCATGAGTAGGTAGGTATAGGAAAAAAATGAGAATCTGTTTTGAAATAACTAAAATATAACCTTTTGCTATAAAAGGGGGAAGATGATTTAAAAGTGTAATATTTATACTTGAAAGATAAGTAGGTTTTTAGTTTTTAAATTTCAAGAAATATTGAAAGTATTGAAATATGAATTTCAGAGTAGTATAAAATAATTTTCCTCCATAATTCAGTTTTAAGAATTATTTTTAAAAATGCCAGCTATGATGTTTCAAAATTTGACATAAAATATTCAAAATACTTAATTTTATTTCAAAGGACCGGTTCTCGAGGGAATTAAAACACGTTTTTTTCGCTTCATTATTTATTTAACAACATAAATGCGAGTTTAAGTTTATACTATAACTTACTCCGCAATCGTAACTCCACAGTGACTATGATTTACAATGACTTTAATCTTTTACACAAGTAACTACATATTATTTTTAACAATAATTTACAAATAATTAAATTAAAAATGGTTTTAAACCAATAAAATTAACCGTACATAAATAATATATTAAAAATTAAATTAAATATTTAAAAAACATCATAAAATACATTCTCTTTTCAAGTCACCCCTTCTAATACATGTTAAATATTCGAAATGCCTAAAGTATCTGAATTATGCAGTCAAAAATCTTATTATTATTAATTAACTGTTTTTCTTTATGAAAACTTACGTGGAAATGTGACGAAAATATTAAATTAAATTAATAAAACTATGGCAAATGGTGTTAAGTAAAAAATATCTTCGAGATTTCCTTGTGAAAACTGGCTGGATTTTTCACATGAAAATCTTCTTAAGGGTGAGGTAGTCTTAACATTAAAAATAATTCCTATGTCAAAATAATGATCTAACACAAGCTATGACTAGTAAATAATTCTTTGGTACATGAAAAACAAGTCCCACGCAAATTCTCAAGACCGATACCACTAACTAACAAAACTATTTAAACGTCAAAATAATTGTCGCTGTCCTCGGGCGAAGCGTCATCAGCCGACCGTTTGCCCAGGCCGAAACTGAACCGATGCATGTCCCTCTCCCTTTTGCCCAAACCGAAGTTGAATTTGCTCGCTAGTCGTTTGCCCAGTCCAAAGTTGTAGCTCCGTGCCCGCTTGCCCAATCCAAAGTTGTACAAAGGTAGTCGTTTGCCCAGGCCAAAGTCGTACGCCCTAGCTCGTTTTTCTTCGGAAGGCTCGTCGTCAGCGAAGCGTTTGCCGAGGCCGAAGCTGTAAGGCCGAGCGCGTTTTTCGTAACCTATGGAAAAAAGTATATATTTTAACAAAATATTGGAAGCCAATTATGAACTTAATTGGGTAATTCATCTTATGTACTCGTATTACATTGTCGGTACCCTTTCTTATTATCCTTTAATGATAAAGGTAAACGTTTTCTAAAGGGCTTCACAATTTCTATTTTGAATATTATTGGTATCTATTTGAGACGAACAATAAGAACATTCTATTAATGGGAGCTCTCGGAAAGTACTTGTCCGATATTAGAAATGTGGTATTTATCTTTAAAATGGTTGAGAAAATACCAGCATTTTGCTTAGATATAAAATATAGACACGATTCGACTTAAAAAGTATCTGAGTAACTCAGAACACGTAATCGCCGGGACAGTGTCTAAAGACGGCAGAGCTAAAGAAATCGTGGCCCTAAAAGCACTTTGAGTGCATTACTTTTGTCACGGCTGTCATACAAAGCCAGTTTGTATTCGTCATTAGTTTTATACATAGTTTAAGTAAAGTATGTCACGCCTGGTGTGGCTGCCAAAGTGTCCGGTTGCTCTGTGGTATGTAACAACGAGTTGGAACTCCCAATTTCAGAATTAATTGTAATGGTTTTAGGTAGTTCAAGAATATTGAACAGAATTTTAGAGATTGTGGGTTGCTTCATTTTGACAGAACTAAGTCCTTTTAAAACTATAATTAAGGTTCAGTTTCATGAAGTAATTTACCTGCATCATCATATTGGTCGAAGAACTCGGCTAAAGCAGCTTGGTCCAGGTCGTTGTTCATCATCTGTTGCTGGTCATCATTGGTCTGGTCCTCGTCTACTGAGCGCTTGCCGAGACCGAAGGAGTAGGGCCTGGACCTAGGGAGATAGAGGTTTTGTGTCAATCAATGGACAAATGGGTCAAGAATTGCCTAATACACTATGTGGGCTAGGTTTGGATCGGTGGATGTCGCATGTCTTCGACTTTTTGATCCCACAACATGCCGGTTTCCTCACCATATTCTAGTTCACGGTTTTGAGCAGTGGTTATAAGATTAGCAGACATTGTTGGTCAGACTGACCCAAAAATGGTCAGCTACTGTGATGTATTTAACATGAAGCCATTTCAGGCTATACTTTGAGTAAACATAACTGCAAATTCACACTAGTTTTGTGAAACTTGCACTGTTATCATGGGGAATAGCAATTTCAAACTTGTTGAAGTAAAAATGTTGCCAAAAGGTAAAAAATTAATGCCCGCATTCTATGGAGCACAGCATATGCCTATTAGAATTTTATTTACCAAATTATCTCATATCTTACCTCTTGCCCAACCCAAAGTTATAGACCGGCAAGCGTTTGTACTCCGACACGTAGCTGTAGGCCCTCTTGCCCAGGCCAAAGTCGTAGTGAGGAGACCGTTTCGCCAGGGGTGCGACGTGGTCACTATGGAGGTCAGAGCCCTCATGCGCCGTGGGGTCATGGGGGTCGGGTTCATTCTGCATCCTCTCGGGAGCGCAGAGCGCTGCTCCAATCACGAGGAAGTAGATCGGTAGAGATGTGTACACCATTCTGGAACAAGAGAGTATTTTTGAGTCTCATGCAAAGTAGCTCAGATATACGTGGGTTTTTGATTGTAGCCGTAAATACGAAAGTCGACGGAGTAGCGCGAGGTGTAATAGCAACATTTTGCCGGAGTTTAATCGGGTCCAGGCGCATCCAGGCTTATACCGAGAAACTGGTAAAAAAAACCTAAAATAGAAGAAATATGTCCGTAGAAATCAGAAATTCGAGAAATAAAGACCTATACTGCATTACATGTTCATCAAGAATCAGCACTTAAAACTTTTACAGTATTTCCTAGAGTTCAACATAACACCACCTGTAATCCACGAAGAGTTAAAAAAAAAAAAATATTTAAGGAGGTTTCTCGGACATGACTATGTCACTCCATAGGACCTTATCACCTTACCTAAAAACCTAAATGATTGAACAAAATTGTTGAAGTTGGCTTGCTTTGAAAAAGTTCACAGTGCCCGAAGGATGAGGTAGATGAATACCATCTATACAAGGTGTAAACGGACCCTTCACGAAGCCGTCAACCAAGCATTCTGTATATCAAACTAAGTAACCCTACGTAAAAATTATTGCTGAGAAACGACTTATTTTTTGGGGTGAAAAATCACGTTTTACGGTAAAACTCAATGTAACGCCTCAAAACTTGGTGCTGATGGATGCTTTGACGGGTCATGGAGGTAATTAAAGTAAAGTTAAAACCTTAATAAGAAGTATTTAAAAAAAAAAAACTAGTGAAAAAATTGCAACTTTGACCTCCAATATCTCCGTAACTAGAAGGTTCCCAGGTATGGTCCAGAACAAAAACATGATTGCAATGACAGGGAGAATAAGTGTCTTTCGGCTTCGTTAAGGGTCCGTTTGTACCCTTTATAGAACACCCACACAATATCGCCAGTTATATTTAAATCATCCCACGTAACAGGGCCGAAGATTGACTGTGGAGTTCATCTATCAAGAAACACGTGTGTAAGTAAACTCCTAGATTAATGCTTCTTGTCCTCGTATTTCACGCTACACGTGGTATTAACATGCACATGCTTGGATTTATTTGCATTTGCATCTGACTCCAAACTTTACTGACATACTCGTAGGTTATGTGCATTTACATATTGCTGTAAACTTCTGATATGCACACTTGGTGTATTAGCATAAGTCTTCCAAGAATCATGGAGGTGTCCTAATTAATCTGAGTACACTACACATGTATACAGAAGATATGGGTTTAGTTATTTACGTGTCAAGATATAAGTATAAATGCTGTGGATTTAAATAAGAGCTATACGAATGCTGTAGGGTTGAAATTACATTGGTTTGCATTTTATATGATATTGTCTTATTAAATAACGAAGCGTAAGGCAGAGGTGTACCCAATAGTATACCCACATTTTACCAGTTATGTTTCAGTCCCATGTAATAGGGGGTGAGCCTATTGCCATCAACCGGGCACAAATCCAAACTCCGTTGTTGCCACTGAGTAATTTCTGATGGAAAAACCCAATAATACGTTGCCCGACCTGGGAATCGAATCCAGGATCTCATAATCGGCAGTAGCGCTTGCGACCAGTAGATCAACGAGGCAGAAACGAGGCGTTACGGAGTATATTATTTTTGGACACTGATAGTCCGAAATGTCTCTCTCGGCCCTCTCAAAAGTCGTCTAAAAGAGATAGTCTTCTACAGTAAGACCGCCCGTTGCACACTAGTTTTAAAAACGTTTAACCCTATTTGTTTCACGTGATGTACAATAAAGGTATGAATAAATATTTAAATAAATAAATGCTGTGCAAGAAATGTATGTTTAATTTGCGCCTTAATAACTCATGCAATTTACACCGGTGGGATATAATGTGTAGGACGTACACAGGCCCGAAGGCACCTAAGAAGCCGATTCCTGCTGTAGTTACTGCAGGTAGGTAAAGAATAAAACCGTGTAAAAGATTTTTCATATTAGATTGATAAGCGAATGATACAAACAGTGACCTTTTCTTCTAGAGAATTTGAAAATCCGCAAAATCTTTTTTTTGCCCAATTGTTTCCTTCTACCTTTTATCTCAAATTTTTTTACCACGTTTTTCTTTCATGATGTTCAAAACAAACTCTCTGAAATCCTAACTGACAACAGAAACTTTGTGTTGAGTCAACAAAAACAAAAAGATACGTATAAACCAATTGGTTAACTGATAACTTGTCCCCCTATGTGTGACGTCATACAAGTTTATGCAGAAGTGCAACTTTAAATAAAAATCTTCAGTTTTAAGATTTTTTTTTTCGATATAATACTACATAGATAGTTATTCCCATGGTAGAAGTGGTCATTAACATGAGTACTATTTAGGTACGACCCCAAACAAAAACCCAGATTCCGTGGCTGCCACAGAGAAATTCCTAATGGAAAAACCCAATAACATTTTGGCCGACTCAGTCGAGTTTTGGCCTCAGACCGATCATTACATCAACGAGGCAATTTTGAGGCAATCTAAGTTTTCTAATCTTCCAAAATAAGAACTGAAAAACGCAAAGAGATTATACAGTCCAACAGCCATACAACCTCAGCCTTCTCACAGACACTTAAGGGCCTGCACACAATTTGCGCGACGCGACAAAAATGAGCAATGTCCTACCAATTTTTCATTGGTACATAGAGCTCGACTAAAATGTATATAAAGGGTGTAAAAAGACCCTTACCGAAGCCGAAAGGCTCTTGTTCTTGTTCATTGTGATATTTTTTTGTTGTAGACCATACCTGGGAACCTTCTAGTTGCGGAGATATTGGAGGTCTAAGTTCCAATTTTTTAACAAGTTTTTTTTTTTAAACCACTTTTTAAGGTTTTAACTTTACTTTAATTAGCTCCATGACCCGTTTACTATTACAAAGCATCCATCAGCACTAAGTTTTGAGTGCGTAACATTGAGTTTTACTGTAAAACGTGATTTTTCACCCAAAAAAAAGTCGTTTCTGTTACTTAGTTTGATGTACAGAATGCTTGGTTGATGGTTTCGTGAAAGGTCCGTTTACACCCTGTTTAAGACGTTTATTGTAATACCACTACCTCCGTTCACAAATAAAGATTGATTGATTGATTGATTGATTGACAATTTGCAACCCGTCTTGAGCAAGCGTGGTGATCATTGCTCGTGCCTTCTCTGTATGAGAAGAGGCCTTTGCCCAGCAGTGGGACAGTAACAGGCTGGTATTATTATTATTATTATAATGGACGTTAACCAATAGATGAAAAAACAACACAACAACCAATGAACAAGAGCGGTCATTCCGCAGACAAAAGTCCCTCGTCTGCGCAGGCCCTAAAACCGACATTTGTACTATTTGACCATTCAAAGTCAATAATAAGTTATATTACTGCCTTTTTCTCTGTGTCGTAAAGTAGATGATTCAACTAACTGCGGTCTCTTAAGTGGAACGTATCGAGCCTTCCTTCCTCATTCGATCTCTTTCTTTCTTTGCTCTTTTAATTTTATTTATAGCTACCCTCAATAGCGTTTACGACCTACGGCATTTAATACAAACTTTCAAGTCCTTTTTTTTTTCGAAATTATTGAACCGATTTTAATTAAACTTCATACGCTTAAGCAAAATACATAAGTTTAAAAAGTTATCAGAGAACCCAATAACACTAAGCCCGACCTTTGAACCTGACAGGACCAAACCAGCACCTGAGAAGGACCTGATGAACAGCAGTCACGCTTGAGACCACTAGACAAACGATGCAGTCGAAAAAAATATTCACCACCCACAGTCACCAACATTTCGCCAGTCAAGTTGTTTGTTTTTTTTGTGTTTTTAATACAAAGGTTAATTCCTAAAAAGTTACAAAAATTATCTTGCTTTACTAAACCTAACGACTTTTCATAATCAGTACAGCAAAAAAGGGTTAAACCCTATACAACCCACTCATGTGGAAATTATTCTTTTAATTAAATCCGAACACAAAACACTTAATAACTAAGTGTTGGCAGTGTTACGTAAAGTTAAACAAAAAACATAAACAGGGTCAGGTTTTGTCCTAAAAAAACAATATTTAATAAATTGGGCGCCATCTTTAGCAGATTTCAGAGTGAAACCGGGTTTGTGCTGAACGTAAATGAGGATCGGAAGTTCAGAAGTTTCACTCACTCGTGACACACACACCACAAGTACAGTACACGCGCAATCTGGCCCTTTTCTGCATAACGCTCATTCATTTGCAGATCTGATTATATAATTTTAAATTACCCTTTTATTTTTAGTCTTGCATGTTCAAATTGTCTACATTTCAATTGCATAAAAAATGATTTAAAGTGGAATTGCGGAGCCTCCTAATACAAGCAATTTCTTGCTTAAAAGGTGACCTCCAATCATATATATCGAAATGCCCATTGTAGTTGAAATAGATTTTTTTTTCCAGGATTTCAGTACTACGTAAGTTTTTAGGCAGAAGCCTAGAAAAAGTGACATAGGTAAAATTATATTCTTTAGGCGATATTGGGATGGGGTTATGGGATTGGGCCGGGTCACGTCAGCCGCATGCACGATGACCGCTGCCCAGAAGTCTCCCCACGATGGGTGCCGGAAGACGGACGGCGCCGCCGAGGCCGGCCCAGGAAGAGGTGCCGAGACGATCTGGACGCGTACCGCGAGGGCTGGTTCGAGCTATGGATGATAGCGATTGTGCTTGTTGCAAGCAATTTAACTAACATTCTATAGGATCAAAGACATTTAAATATTTACGAACGATAGACGGGACAAGACGATGAAAATCGTAATCCAATACTTATTACTACTTAGTAACAAATCGTTCAGTCTAGTGTTACACGCCCGCTTGTCAGGTAGCACTCGTGTGTTAAAATCGACAATATTCGGGATCAAAAGTTTTGTACGAAAATATTCCCAATGTCCGCTCTATTAGTCTTTTAAATCTCTTTGTATAGGATAATTGTATTTCCGATTAAAAAATCGACGTATACATTTCATTTACACCGCGCGACAACAACTTATTTAATTTTTTCATAATCGCAGTTCCGTGTATCTTATTGGCTACGAGATTGTATCCTGCAAAATTTTTAATCGATTTACTTCCAAAAGTCACGTCGTCAAGTCAAGCATCTTTCTGAGAACGAGTTCATATCAAACAATAATTAACATTAGAAAGTTCTTCTTTACTGAGTTAATAACGAAATAAGTCTTTTAATTGGGGACAGTTTTAGTTCGTTTTAAACAGTTAAACGTTTAACTGGTCTATTTAAAGTGTAATTTGGTACTTAAATGTCCTCATGTTACAATTTAAAATTATTAATAGCTCGACGATTTACAATCGGTTTCTTATTGGTTAGCTTACCAGTTGTTAGTTCCGGTCAAAGAGTTTTAAAAGGTCACTTTGTACCCTACTTCCTACTAATATTATAAATGCATAAGTTTGTGAGGATGGATGAACGGATGGATGTTTGTTACTCTTTCACGCAAAAAGTACTGACCGGATTTAAATGAAATTTGGCACACAGATAGTTTATAACCTGGATTAACACATAGTATATTTTTTATCCCGGTAGGCCAATCCCGTGGCATTATCACAGAACTCCACGCGGGCGAAGATGCGAGCTAGATTTCCATTACGAATTAATGAAGAGATTTTTTTTACTTATGTAGAAGAGGACATCTATGTCATTCATTCATGAATAAAACGAATGAAAGTTTGTGAAAATGTTAAATAACTCAGTAACCAATTATCTGGACAAATTTCGATAGAATTAGCCGCCTAGTTAGTCTATATCCTAGGATACTATCTATGAGGGTCCCATTAGAATCCTCGTGTGCAATAGCTAATATTATTACAATAATGGAAAGCAGATTAATACAAATGTGTATCGTAATAATCCAAATACAACTAACACCATAAATCAATGCTCAACTCCTTAAGGTCCGAACATTCGCTGCTTGGTTGCTCCATATTCACCAATAAGGCTGACCTCCCACTGTGAGCGAACGGGGGGAAATTAGTTTCGAAGTTCTAGTAGTAATAGGTTTTACAAGCGAACACTGAGTCAATGATACATAGGCGTATAAAGCGTGTAAAAAGACCCTTAACGAAGCCGAAAGGTACTCGTTCTCCCCGTCATTGCGATATTTTTTTTGTTCCAGACCATACCTGGGAACCTTCTAGTTACGGAGATATTGGAGGTCAAAGTTCCAACTTTTTCACAAGTTTTTTTTAAATTCTTATTTTTACTTTAATTATTTTAAATATTACTTTAAATACCTCCATGACCCGTTTATTATTCAATGCATCCATAAGCACAATGTTTTGTATGCGTTACATTGAGTTTTGCCGTAAGAGGTTATTTTTCACCCCAAAAAAAAGTCGTTTCCCAGCAATAATTTTTGTGTAAAGTTACTTAGTTTGATATATACAGAATGCTTGGTTGACGGCTTCGTGAAAGGTCTGTTTACACCCTGTATGTAGGCGCATATGTAAAATACTAGTCGACTAGAAGCCGACCTCAACATAGTTACAGCAACTACAGTCCATTCACTGTTATTATGTCTTGTAACTGGAACTGTTATTGACAACACCAGTTACATGGAGCGACTGCCTATCTGACCTCCACAACCCAGTTAGTACCGAGTAATACGAAACTCCTTAGTAAGACTGGTTGACAGACTTTCGGGCCGCTGACCAACTGTAACGACTGTCAAAGTTCTACAAATGACAGCCGGGACTTAACGTGCTATTCGCGACACGGAGGAAACTCGGCATGTAATAGATGGTCACCCATCCACGGACCGACCTAGGCAAGCGTGGCCCTTGAAGCACTAACCGATCGGCTGTTATTATTTAGCCACGAGCACCTTTATTTTAATTACACTTCGGATAAAATAATTGTGGCATTACTTGACAAGTTCGCGTTGCTCTCTCAAAGATGCTATTCAAGTAAGATCTTTACCCCGCTCCGCTTTCAGCGAGGGTTAGCTCCTGCCTTTGTCCAGTTCGACTAAGTTCCAATTAGTCAGCTGACGACTTCGGAACTTGATTAGTATGTATTAAGTTTATGAATCAAACTACACCGAACTTCTGTTTATTTTGGAGACGGTGTAATTACGTGTTTCTGGGTATAGCTGCCTTTTGTCATCTGTACGTTGGTACTAATTTGATTTATAATTGAATTTGGTCTCCGAAGCCTCATTCAGTTAGCCTGAGCGAACTTCACGTGATGTTTAAGAGAGGTTATCCATAAAAATTGTAAACCATTGTTGAGGGTTGATAGGACATACTTAACATAACGCCTGTAAAGAGCAGAAGGGTTGGGCAGAGGTGTACTTAATAGTACACCCACATTTAGCCAGTTATGTTTTAAGTCCCATGTAAGGGGCGAGCCTATTGCCATCAACCGGCCACAAATCCAGACTCCGTGGCTGCTACTGAGAAATTCATGATGGAAAACCCTTTAACAATTTGCCTGACCCGCAAATCGAACCCGGACCTTCAGCTCAGCAGTCGCGATTGCGACCACTAGACCAACGAGGTATGCAGACTAGTGTCGTAAATATTTGGAAATCGCTTTAGATTGGGTGCCCATTGAATGCCTTAATGAACACCATGGATTGGATTGGAAGGTTGAAGTTCCAACAGAAAAATTAAATTTAAAAATAATAATTTATGTGTCGCTTAATGTTTGTGAAAAGGAGAATAAGTAAACTATACATACACACATACATGGTACATGGTGTACATGGTATTTTTCTTATTTATTTTTTTGTACTCTATCACTATGCTGTCCTATTAGACCCTAAGGTTGACTGGTAGAGAATGCCTTGCGGCATTAAGTCCGCCTATTACCATTTTTGTACATGAAGTTTAAATAAATAAATAAAGTTATTTTGTAACTTACGGGATATCTTTCGTGATTGTTCATTAGTTTAGTTGTAAACCGTGAAAGCTTAAAACAGTGTTTGAAAGAGAATAAGTGTTGAAAATGTTCTCCGTACGCAAAAACAGTGAATATTTTCCGTTTCTGTTTACTTAAAACATGTTTATTTTTTACCCGTTCGGTAAAGAACATTATTAGTATCTCTTGGGATAACTACGGTACACAAAAAAGTTCCTCAAACGTCACCATCACCTGCACGGCAAGAAAGGATAGCTCCTTACTTTCACCAATGAGACCCTAATGACTGACAGACAAACCATTCATCTTGTCAGGTGAGGTACAGGTTAACAAAGGGGGCCAGCTTATTACCATTAACTGGGTACAAATTCAGACTAAGAGCCACCACTAGGGTTTACAAAAATAAGTTTTTATTCAGAGGCCTTTGCACGTGCGCGCGGTATTAACGTAACTTAAATATCTCCGGAACTAATGATCCAATTCTAATAATTCTTTCACTGGCAGATAGCTAAATTATATTTATATCATGTAAATTAGCCGAGCTATCAAAATTTATACAGACGAAGTCGCGGTACTAACTTAAAACTTTATGACTATGGGTATCACCTGGATTATGGGACCATGGCTACTAATTACAGCGATATAAACGACAAACAAGCACAATAAACACAAAATATATCCTAATTGTAGGTACATTGTTATTACCTAGAAAACTAAACAATAACAATTATCTTCATGCCACTCAAACCCGTCATGTAATTATCGCTTACCTACTATTATATTTATATTTTCTGATGTAAGTATATGTAGTATCATTTCTATCTCCGTTAATATTTCGTCTAATAAGGGCTTGTTTTCTATGAGGAAAGGTTTTTCCATCAGGAATTTCTCAGCCATGGAGTCTGGATTTGCGCCCGGTTGACGGCAATAGGCTCGCCACATGGGACTTAAACATAACTGGCGAAATGTGGGTGTACTATTAGGTAGGCCTCTGTTTTACCCTTCGGGGATTACAGCCGTGATTTTATGTAACGTCCACCAACCCGCTGCGGGTCCGTGTAGTGGATTACTGTTTTATAAACATCCACCAAACATTCCTATTGTCTTATGATGAAAAAAATATCGAAGACAGGGTAAGTTTTAATGCAAACAGGCATGGTAAGAAAGTGAAGACAGTAATTGGTCTCTAACTGCTAAAATAACTATACTTAGCCTTTCAGTAACTGAAATACCAAACTACTTAAAATTTTCACTAAATAACCACTGAAAAATACCAAACTGTACCAAATTTCATTAGCAGCATTAAAAATTCCTTTTACAAGCAAACGAGAAAATTTGCAGCATCCTGTAAGCCAGGCTACCGCTGGTGGATTAAAGGGGATTAGCACTTATTACCAAACTTTGTAGTCAAAACGTTACACGGTTCAAACCCCGCCACAGTCTATAGAGGCCCATTTACATGAGGAAAGTTCCTAGCTTTGATAGAAAAGTTGACTCGTGTAATCGGTACGTCTAGTGGAATCAACTTGTCAATGTGATTCCACAGTTCTTTAGTTATTTCATCATTTCTTTTTTTTTCCTTTGGAAATATAGTTATTTTGACCATTGTTTTATATAAATTAGAAGCATTATTTGAGTTTTTATAAGTGTGAGTACCATGTAGACTTTCTATTATGGTTAGTAGGGCTTATCCTAATCTTTATGGTTTTAACTGTAGTTTTGTTTTATTTTCCTATCTCTACATTGTGCTCACATATAGAAGCAACAATATTGTACCCAGGACTATGTAATATATATAACTTGATTTGAAAAGAGTGTCCATGGAGTTTCTTGCCCATTCTTCTCCATGAAATCTACTATTTTCGTATGGGCAACTACAGTCCATTCACAGTTATTATGCCTGTGGCGGGACTGTAGGTAGCTTATTTTTGACTATGCAAAAGTGCCTGTCACGGGTCTATTTGAAATAAATGCTTTGAGTTTGAGTTTGAATGAAAATTGAATTGAAGAGTCCGTGCAAATTAATTTGAATTCCGTTTTGAATGTGGTTTGGGAAAATCACCTGATATTGTATTTCTTATATTATGAATTCGGACCAAGCCAAAGGATTATGGTGAGGGTCATAGCGGGTGACTGTCTGGAGTGTCTACCCATTATGGAAAAAAGAATATAGATATATGTATGTGTCATACAAAACCCACCTAACCTAACCTATATATCTATATTCAACAAATAATAGTAGATTATACAACAAGTGAAAAAAAAGAAATTAAATTCGAGAGACTAAGTTGGATCCCGAGAGCAGCGAAGGATTCTAGAGTAGAATCCCGAGCGTAGCAAGGGATTCTAGAGTAGAATCCTGAGCAGATCGAGAGATACAAGAACCGAGATGATTTTTTTTATCCCGAGTTGTGTACTCTACTTTTTACCATTGACAGCGAGAAAATAAATAGATGTATAGTATTTATAGTTCTCGTGGGTTAATAACAGCCACTCGGGTCGATCTTCAAGGTTAAGCCGGGCTTACCAAGGTCGGTCTGTGGATGGGTGACCACTAATTATTTACATACCGAGTTTCCACCGTGCCATAATACAAATACAAAAAAATCTTTGTTTTTGGAAAACTATTTGAATATCAGATCTGTGGTCTCGTATGACATTTATAATTTTATGCGATATTTCGTTTCTCTCTTGAGTACACACATAATATAAATGCGATAATCCAGTCTTGGTTACGGAACTCACTCGGGCACTATTGTTCCTCGTTGGGCGAGAAACTCTCCTCGTATAAATGAGCCTTTAATGCTACTCCGTGCCTCTAAGTTGTCCAACCAATACCTTTGACCTTAAGCTCACTCTTATTTCGAAGTGTTAAAGTCTGTAATCCCATGGCAAAACTCAAGTTATTTTGGTGCTTCGTTTCAAAAGGAATGCATGGCTCGTTTAAAATTCAATCGTATGGTTTTGTAAACAAACCGGGCTATTCCCGGAACTTTTATTGGAATACTGTCTCTGAGAAGCTGGTGACGGTAGAATATTGTACTTTTTAAATTATACGGATAGTTTTGTTTACAGGATATTTGCCAGTTTATTTTTACTTCTGATTTCTTAGTTCTGGTTAACTTTTGAAGAAGAAAATAACACGTATTTTTTTTGATACGTATCTGGCGAAAGGATCATGACCATCAACGGTACTGGTTTTTCTCATGCATCAAGATAAAAATTATATTACAATTATTTTCTTTATTTTTGAAGTCATTCTGCAATTAGAATGTCAATTTTGTATAGGGGTTTATTTTGTAAACTTAATAAGTTATGAAATTGTTTTGATAAAATGAATTACCTACTGCCGGCTATTCTTACGTTAAAGTGTTGCCAAAATCAAAATAAGTAAATATATTGACAACTCTAATCGATTTTTTTTGCATACGATTACAAATTAATATAAATGTAAAGTCATTGGAAAGGTAAATCGCGGGGTTTTTATACATAATAAAGCGAGATGATACTACTGTGGTGTGAAATAATTAGTATTTCACACACACAGTCTCACAGTAGTCTTATTATTTTGCTTTCAAAACTTTTTAAAGCAATTTCACTTTGTTGGCTAACGATACATAATATATGAATGATTGCATAGATTTTTTTTAATTATCTTGCTTCGGTTTGATATAAATCGAACCTTTTTAATAAATTAATGATTATAGAACTAAATCAGTCATTTGAAATAATTATGTGTCGAGTGTATTTATTCGAGTAATCGATTTTCATTTAAAATCTAAAGTGGCAACATTGGTGTTGGTGTCTCAAATCGAATTGTCATTGTCAAAAAGTCCAATGTCAATTGCGCGTGGTGCATACTGCATGCTAAGTTTGTTCATTGCGATTTAAGTATTACAGTTGTTTTGTGTTGATCGAGTCCTACTCTCCACAGTAATTGTGATATTCATTGTAACTATTTGTTTATTTCTTGTTTTCAATCACTATCGCTAACTTTAATGTGAAATTGTGAATCTTACGCCAGGACGTTTTACGCCAGGAAGTTTTCACTTTGTTTGAAGTTTGTGTGTGATTCGTATTTTGTTGTACTGTACTGTACTACTTAGCGACTACTGAAAATGTCGACCACTTCGCGTGAGGTACCGACAACAAGAACAATCGGCCGGCGAAACCGGTGTATCAACTGTTCTTTTGCAATCCTAAGAAACCAACGCAGGTATTCTTTGGAACAAGCTACTACTCAGATGATCAATGTGTTACAGTCATGGATAACTCCTACTCAGGTAAGCACATTCTTTTGACGTTTTCATACCTATCAGTCTATTTCTTGATTTCTCAGACAGTTTAAACCTACCCAGTCATTCTCTCGATTTTATATTTTAATTTTTGCTTTTTATAAATCACATATTAAAAACATAGACAAATGAAAGCATAAAATCAATGTCACAATTCTGACGTTGGAAGCACTCCATGCTTTAAGCACAAAATATAATTATGATGTGCGGCCCATTCAGTTAGACTTGAAGGCGGTGATTGTGACATTCCTTTGCTCATTCTATTATACTATATTCTAATGACCTTTTTTTATATTTCTTTTCAAATATATTTTTTTGATTGTAGCTGTCTCCAGGAAGTATAATTTGTTCCGAGTGTTTTGGACTGCTTCAAAATCGAGTTAACACAATGAGCGAAGGAAGTGCTATGCCTTTGCCTGCTCTTGGACATAGAAGAATCTGCTTTCCTTGTGGAAATTCTATCTTACGAGCACCAAGAACATACCCTGTGCGACATGATCGACAAGAAAGAAACATTTTAATGAGACTGGTTCCACTGCACTTGGTAAATATTTATTAGTATCTTATTGAAAATATGGAGTGTCTAATACAGAATCTGTCTACTTGGGCTAACAGAAAAAATATTTAAGCACCTCATTTTTTTTAGGTTTCCAGAATGGAACGTGTATGTGCTGCATGTTGGAGATCAGCTATGAGAGAAGTACAGAGGCAACAGCAGCATGATTCAAATCGTCCTACTGTAGCACATGCTGTGTCAAGTGATGATTTCAATATTCCTGAGCCACCTCCACTTCCATCTTCAAGACCAATAGCAGTTCAATTAGCGGCACCAAAAATCACATCATCTTTATATAGACGTGCTGCAAACACATCTGGCCACTGCATATTCGTTAATTGTTTTGAAAATGAACGTCTACTTGTACCATGTGCTATAAAAGATTTATTATTGTATCATTATAAATTCTATGTACCATCTGGTGCACGTGTTTGTCGTCACCACTTGGATCACGGTTCTTGGAATGAATTAACCTCCCAATTGAGGGATTTTACTGGTAGTCAATTTGATAATATTATGACTATGATGCAGCGAGCAGCTAATAACAGATTTGATTTTTCTAATATTAGGATGATGCCTCCATATTTATGTCATTATTGGCTTGGATTCAATGCTGACCAGTTTTATGATTTACTTAACAGTATCCCAAATCTAGCAGAACAGGTACCAAATGCTTCTATAGCCTTGTGCATATATTTAGTTAAGGTAAGAACTGGTGACAGTAATGAAAGGTTGGCTACTCTTTTTAATAAACCTCGAACCACTTTAGAACGGTGGATGTCAAAAGTAAGAAATTGTTTAATGAGTGATTTTGTCCCCTTGCACTTAGGATTTAATCATCTTACTGTACAAGATGTTGCTTCTCGAAATAAGATTATACCAGAAGGACTGTTTAGTAATCCTGATTTGCCAACAGATGTTAAACCTGCAATAGTTATATGTGATGCTACCTATATTTTTGTGCAAAGTAGTTCAAATTATTTGTTTCAGAAACAAACCTACAGTTTGCAAAAACTAGACAACCTAGTTAAACCATTTTTGATTGTGTGTTGCGATGGCCACATTGTGGAATGTCTTGGTCCATACAAAGCCACTCTTAATGATGCTACAATCACAAGTTTAAACTTAAATAATGAGGGATCTTGTATAAGTTCATTTTTTAGAAGAGGTGATATTTTTCTTCTTGATAGAGGATTTCGAGATGTTATAAATGAACTCCAAGAACACGGTTTTGTCACCCACATGCCAGAGTCTCTCCTCGAAAATGAACACCAATTAACAACCCAGCAGGCAAATCGGTCTCGTCTAGTAACCATGTGTCGCTGGGTTGTAGAAGTAGTCAATGGTAGGATAAAAAGAGACTATAGACTATTCCGTCATGTATTCAATAATAGAGCTGCTATGCACCTCAGTGATGATTTTAGGATTTGTTGTGCCTTATTAAATAAGTTTCATGTTGCCATAGATGACCCACCGGAGGCTTTGGAATATGTTACAATAGCTAAAAGTAGACTTTTTCTAGTAAACTATCTGGCAACATATGTAGAGCAAGAAAATCTTAACAGAAGGAGAGCTAGCTTCCAAACAATTGATGGCAATCATCCTCATTTGGATAGATTCCCACGACTCACAATTACTGACCTTAAGCGGTTTGCTCTAGGTACATATCAATTAAAACAAGCCAGATCTTACTTCGGGGAACATGTTCGTCAGTCTGGAATATATTCAGTGGAAGTGAATACTGAAATTGATGAGGATATTCCTCTGATTTTAGGCCTAAATAATTATTTGTTAAGAGGTAGGATTAAATCCAGGCATGTGAACAGTCGTACATATTACACGTATTTATTAATAAGCAGAGACGATGCTGTAGCAAATACATTGCAAGCCATAGTAGGTTATTGTTGCAACTGCCTTGTTGGTAAGCGAACTGTTGGCTGCTGTGCTCACATAATGACAGTGGTGTGGTTTTTGAGTTGGGCTCGATACAATGATATCACTGCTCCAGCATCTTATTTAGATGATTTTTTTAATGAAAATGATGAATGAAGTCATTCGCTGTTCCTATATGAATAGGTACCTACCTACTTACTGTAAGGGTTAGATATACTATGATTGATTATATACCTACCTACATATTTAAAGTGCTACCAGTGTCACTGGATCAAATTAAAGATCTCTTTGAATTCTATTGTTTTTTTTTTTACAGCTCTCTTTTTTTTTGTATTTGTAACTGTTTTAACAGGAAATATAAAGGCAAGGTACTGATTTATTTAAGTCTCTATCCCATCAGATATGCTAATTAATCTGCTCTCCAAACTACGACCTTACTTACCTCTCTATACACGACGGATATTTCTATTTTGAGGTTAAGTTACGTTTTCTAAAAAAACTTGGAAATGCGGGTTTTGATTCCAAAATGGCAATTGTAGATGGTTATTTGGTTAATTTATAAACCATCTAAAACAACTTTGGAATTGACGCAAATCTGTACCGTGGTCCATATTGTCGTGGTCATGATCCTTTGGATGTATCCTACTACCTACTTTAGATAATTAGCAGCAATGAATATACGTTCTGACTTTGGTGTTAATCTGCACGCTCTCCGTTCTGAAAATCTAAACTTACTTCTGACCTAGATCGCTCAAATGGGTGAATATCAACAACGTGCATTTTTATTCAATTTTGGTGGCGAAATTTTTTCTTCATTATTCGTGAAAAATAAGGGGCTGGTATAAGAAAAGAAACTCCAAGCTGGAAGGATCTTCAAGAGGTCTGAGAAAATCTCGATAACTTTTTGAGATATTTTAGTTCAAAGTCTAGTGTGGCCACCAAGATTGAAAATCGCCCACCAAAATCGACAGTGCCCACCAAAATTGAAAATCAGTGGCACCAAAATTTAATTTCTCCGTCACAAACCTCAATCTCACTAATAAAGCTCAATGTAACTAATCCCACAAATTCTCATTCTCATCAATAACTTCATCGGTTGTTAAAAAATATTTATTATTATTTATCTGATCTATCATTATGAGTTTATGACACAAACAAAAAACGAAAACAAAAAACATTAATATTTTTATTGTAAACAAAATTAATAATAAAGACCAAGTGGTAATAGAGTCCAAATCTAGTGGAGATAAGGTCGTTTCGAAGCCGGAGATTCTGTCGGAAGTAGAAAACTTATACGGCAAGTTGTACGCATCGCATGCATCTCGACCTGATCCCGAAAATAAGGATTCCAGAGCCACCTTAACCCGCCATTTCACAGAAGACCTACCAGAATTCAGCCAAAACAAAATCGGGGCGTCACTTAGCTTAAAAATGGAAAAGCGCCTGGTGAGGATGGGATAACAACTGAGCTCCTGAAAGCGGGAGGAAGTGCTGTATTAAGAGAGCTACGGGAGCTTTTCAACTCGGTCCTGTTCTCTGGGAGAACTCAAGAAGCGTGGTGAAGGAGCGTGGTCGTTCTTTGCTTTAAAAAGGGGTACAAGACCCTATTCAAGAATTACTGACCCATTTCGCTCCTTAGCCACGTGTATTAGCTGTCTTCAAAAGTCATCACGAATCGTCTAGCGCGAAGACTCGACGATTTCCAGCCACCGGAGCAGGACGGGTTTCGAAGAGAATTCAGCACCATAGACCACATCCACACAGTGCGGCAGATCATACAGAAGTTCGAAGAGTATAATTGGCCGCTGTGTCTTACATTCGTGGACTACGAGAAGACTTTTGACTCTGTCGAGACCTGGTCAGTTCTGGAGTCTCTGCAGCGATGCCAAGTTGACTGGCGATACATCCAAGTGCTGAGAACTCTTTATGAAAACACCACAATCACCATCCAAACTCAGAACCAGCAAACAGAGCATATCCTATTGCGTCAGGGGGTGAGCCAAGGGGACGTAATTTAGCCGAAATGGTTCACCAACGCACCTTTTTTTTTGGATGGGAAATCATCAAATGACCGGGGGGGTCATTTGATGATTTGCCCCGCTCTGGGCGGATTGAAAGGGAGTGTCAGACTTGTGTCCGTGTTCCTTTTTAGCCCTTTGTGTTCCAGGGCCGCGGTATCTCTTTCGAACAGTCCCGCAGCCCCTCACCAACGCACCTGGCATTAACATCAACGGCGAGTACATCTCACACTTGAGATTTCTATTGCAGATGAAATCGTCATGCAGCAGATGCTGGATGGCCTAGTTGATTCATCAATACGCTTTGATCTCAGGGTGAACTTGGACAAAACCCAGGTGATGTTCAAAGATCACGTCACCCGGAACCAGGACCTATTGTTGTCAATGGCGGTCCTCTCGAAGTTGTTCGAGAATATGTTTATCTAGGGCAAACTCTGCAGTTTGGTAAGAACAACTTTAAGAGGGAGACTGACAAGAATTCAGCTGGGCTGGGCAACTTTTGGGAAACTTCGTACGGTCTTTTCGTCGCGTATTGCACAGAGCCTAAAGACTACGGTCTTCAACCAGTACGTCCTGCCTGTTATGACTTACAGGGCTGAAACGTGGACACTCTCGGTATGGCTGGTCCATAAATTCGAGGTTGATCAGCGAGCTACGGAAAGGGCTATTCTTGGACTCAATGCTTTATTATGTAATTTTTTGTTGTTCCAAACAAAATAAAAAATATTAAATCCAAGGAGAGACACAGTGAAACAGCAAACAGATTACTACCATTTCACCAACGCTCTGCAGATTTCAGTTAAACTAAAAAACCTTAACTCAATATTTGGATGCTAATCACCAGACTAGATCAATGGTTTCTACAATCAGTCTTTAAATCTATGAAAGGAATTTTTTTCAAATATAATTAATCTTCTCTCATCCTTACTAAAAAAACTTAAAAACAAGAAAACACTCGTTTTCTTTTTTCCTCATAACTCTTTTTCGCAGTGTTTCAGCCTGTTTGGGATAGCTCTTTATTTTTGCCTTTCTTCTTCTTTCTGCCATTCTCTTTTTAACCAGCCTCTCTTTGCTGGTCTGTTTTGGCATTCTTAAAAGCAACAAAATAAAAATATATTAATTAGAAACTTGATCATTACTATACCACCCTTATAATAATTGGTCTTACTTACTGCCAAGTACATAACATTTATTTGTTTGCTAATCAAACTGTCCTGCAACGTAAAAACTGGCTATATAGGTACAAACCATACATACACAGTACATACTTAAAATTTGGTGGCTCGTTTTCAATTTTGGTGGTGGGAAAACGCCACCAAAGCCACCAAAATTGAGCCACCAAAATTGGGACCAGGCATAAAAAAAATCTTTAAAAATAGGGGTTTTAAGTTCCAATTAAATTGATGTTACTGATTTATACGAAACCCTAATCACTAGCTATAACGTGTAGCTTACTATTAAAACACTTTAAAATCGACAGCAAATCGATCCACCAAAAATTGAACAATTCTTGTCCCCCGTCCCACTCAAGGTGAGTACTTTCGTTTTTGGCGGTAATCACGGCACTAATCACATACCTGTTACACGCTAGTGCTGGCCCATGACTTAGAGATGCGAAATAATAAAACGCGATTGATCACACACGCCCGAAACTTCATGTTATAGTAAATTGAAAAAGTGCGAACAAAATTTTGATTTTTGCTTGGACAAACTTTGATCGAGTGTCCTGTGCTTTTAAATTAGATTATCTAATATGGTTTCATTATTTTTAGATAATGTGTCTTATGCATATACTACGGAAATTGTTTATTTGTTGTTCTACCCCAAATTGTAGCTTTAGTGAATGCAATTACATCAAAAAGTGGAACTGGGACAAGCCACCAAACTTGAATTTGAAGGCGATTTTTTTTTCCTGATTATTTACATATACTTATTAAAAAAAACAATGTGGCCCTAATTGAACCAAGTTACGTAGTTCACTATAAGAAAAAATTAGAAACATCCTATCATTTTACACCTCGATTCTCAACGTGGACACGTAAAATTTGGCGCTTTGATATTCACCCAAATACTAATTGTACCGTCTCTGTGGTTGTCCATCCATACTGTAAAAATTGTCCTGTTTTATTTAGTTTTTGTTATTTGTACCCTGTTTGTAGTGATCCGGCTCGAAGGACCACTTTTTTGTTTGTTATAAAACAGAGAGAGAAAGGAAAATATGGATTTCACTTATATTTCAATAAAAAGGAAAAAACAATGGCGAGCTACACTCAACGAGTTTTTACAAGCTAACAAGAAAAAGGGTGGCACACTTAAAAAATATTTTAAGGCATATTAATTTTGCACACATAAAAAAACAAGAAAAAAAATTAAAATTCACTCACTGCAATTAATTGCTTTAATTTATAATATTTCAGAAATATCAAAATATAGTTATGTTCTCATTGTATTGAATAAATAAAGGAAGGACCTACACGGGGTAATTGAACCAAAAGTATTTTCAACGAAACTTACTAGCTTCACTACATTTGGCCGTTACCACTTCAGATACACATCTGCCTAACCATGCGAGGTTACACAGGCGTGATGTTTTTCTATGGCAGAAGGGACAAGAATCTATCATTTTTAACAGTACACATTTGACACTTTTCGTGTCTACACGTGTGGTCGCATTTTCGTCTAAACCTCCCGACTTGGATTTTCCTATTATTTAATGAATTTGTCCCGGAAGAGTATAACAAATTTCGATGTTTTATTAGGTCGTAAAAACTGGGTCGCTAGTTTCTATTATTTTCTAGAGATTTTTTTTTGCGTAAAAATACTTGAAATAACTATTTCCTGATAGTATTTTTGTTTTAGATGTTGGACAGTTGGGCCACATTCTGCTGATGTGGTCGAAAAAATATGTTTTATGCACAATTGTATATAGTTAGTCGGAGTATGGATTTGTGCCCGGTTGATGGCAATAGGCTCGCTACGTCTTACATGGGAATTGAACATAGCTGGTGATATGTGGGTGTACTATTAGGTACAACTCTGCCCAACCCGGCGTGATGTTATGTTATATAAGTAAATCCTTGAGTTTTAAAACGTCGTAAACCAAAACTTTATTTCAAAAATATATGTGTCGAATTGAGAACCTTCTTCTTTTGTTAATATCGGTTAAAAATCTAATCATGTTTTCTTTACTCAGAATCAGAATCAGAATCAGAGTCATTTATTTGTTAAACATAGGTATACACATTAGGGATCTTATAAATAGTAAAGGTTCTTGCTATGTTTTGTCGTTACTGACATACAAATTAGAAACAGCTTATTCAAATTACATATAAAATGTCAATTGAAATAAGAGATTACAAATATAACATGTCAATTAAAAAAAATATATATATATATATAAAAATTACAAATAAGAAATGTCACTAAAAATGTTACAAATAATAAAATGCCAATAAAATAAAAAAATAAAAATACTCAAAAGATCTAAAAATGATACTTAAAACCAGTTAACTTCATGAATCTTTAAAATAAAGTTCTAAGACGTAAGACCGTTTAGTTTTATTGAAATGAAAAGTGAGATTTATCGAGCGTTATTAAGTCAAGCTTATTCAATAAGGGTGTTAAAGTTTCAGTCAAACTACGGTCAAATTGGATTTGTGATATGAACTGAACGCTTGTTATTTTATATGTGTTCAGTAGAATGGGTAGTGTGAGACATCATAATTATGACTTGTATGTAAAGGGACATTCTTAAAATGCAGGGTGTAAACGGACCCTTCATGAAGTCGTCTACCAAGCATTTTGTACATCAAACTAAGTAACTTTACACAAAAATTATTGTTGGGAAACGTTTTTTTTTGGGGTGAAAAATCACCGTTTACGGTAGGTACTCAATGTAACGCACTCAAAACATTGTGCTGATGGATGGACTGCTAAAGCTACTAGGTCTAACAATACGGTAGGGTTTCTAATATATTATGCAAAACTACTCCATCCCATTCGTCAAGGTGTCACCGATATATTGATGGAACAGGCTTCACAGAACCTAGCTATCTATCTAGCTTTGTCTTTCTTTTTAAAAACACTGAAATTTCAGTATATAGGTTGACTGGTAATTAGTGACTGCTTAGACACGTGATTGTGCTCATGATAACAAACAACTTTCCTCAGCAAACATTTTTTTTTATACTCATTCACTTTGATCTCTCAACTTCAAATTTTGAAATGACGGCGCGGTTGGCGCAGTGGCTGAGCGATGACTGCTGCGCTGCGTGTCGCGGGTTCGATTCCCGCACGGAACAAAGATTTGTACGGCCTGCAGGTAGTTGTTCCGGGTCTGGCTGTTTGTGTATGTGAGGTTAAATGTTTGTAAACGCACCCACGATACAGGAGAAATTCCTAGTGTGGGGCAAAGTTAAAAAAAAAAAATGACAACGATCGATCAATTGGTGTAGTAGAAACTGTCGATTGACGTCGACTTATCCATTGTATCATCGAACGATAGCCTCGATCGACGATCGATCGATGTGTGGTAACACCCTTAGCTTGAAAAGACAAAATGACAGGGTTTTAAGAGGACATTGGTTCCAGCTTTTACATAAACTACCAGTTATATGCCTAATAAAACAGTATTTCTATCTCTATAACTCTTCAATAGTCTTGTGCCAACAATAGTGTTCAGAAACAAACAGCCTGCAGTAGCTCACTGCACATTGTTTCAAGACCGACAAAGTTTTACTTCATTTGAAGGAATGTTCGCACGAACTGGAACGAACTAACGCGTTGGTGTTTTAACACCTTTATATTTGTAAGGCTTTTGCTCGAACTTTTTGCTATGTAAAAGCTTGACGGGCTATTTGCAAAAATAAACTTGCTGCTCTCAAATAATAGCGTCGTTCGTCGAATCATTTTTTGAGTACGCTAGAATTACCTATCTTTCTTTTTATTACATTTCTCAGTAACGGTAAAAATATTTACATAATTTACTGAATATTAGAGTGCATGGTAAAAATACCAATATTTTTTTATAAAAAGCATTTGTCTAACTATACACGTTAATGAGTTATACCGATTATAAGAACAAAAAAACTTTAAAACGCTGTTATCTCGAAACTAGCTTTTTGCACTTAATGATTTCTCGCTCTACAACGACAGGCGACTAACAAAGGATATTTACAAGGTAGATGTGAGTAACAACGTCGGGTGGGGACGCTCTAGAAGGACATACAACTGGCCTTTTTGGTGAGGTTCTTCAGAAGGGTCAGGTGCGTAGTACTTGCAACCGGCGTGCGTGTATGACCGTGGACGAGGCAAAAGGAACAGAACAACCAACCACCAACCAGCTGCTACGATCCTCATATACCGTAAGGATCGTAGCAGCTGACGTTCTGTGGTTTCTGCCTACCCCCATGCGAAACAGTCGTAAGTTTATGTATGTATGTTTGTCTGCCTTGTCCCCGAAAGGAAGCTGGTAGGAATCGGCTTCTTAGGTGCCTTCGGGCCTGGCATATACTCTCAAATACATGGTATGTCATGGTGTTACTATACTTAGTCTTCTTTCGTAAATATGTTTTTCTTTTTGTATATTGGCGCCTTGTTTTTATATAGTTATATAGTCGTGTAATTTGTATTATTTAATTGTGCTTCTGTGGGTTGTGCTATGTCTTTTGTGTGCACTAAATAAATGTTTTATATATCTATCTATCTAAATACGCGAAACATATTTTTAATGCGAGCCGAGGCGGATTTTATGATCGAACTAACCGTCTAAGGTAGCCTTAAACATAAAAATAAAATAAACGACAATCTGTCTCCAACAAACAAGAATAAAAACCTTTGACGTCATTTCTTCACACCGATCGTAACAAAACTCAGCGTCAATCGCCGCAAATCGCTTTAAGCGGACATCACGGCTTTTAAACGGTCATTTAATCTCCATTCGCTGTACTTTAACAGCTTTTTATAGGTTAACTGCTAATAGAATATTAAGTGTCATGGCGACCGTCAAACGATAATTGTCTTTTTTTAGGGTTCCGTAGTCAAAGGATGAAAACGGGACCCTGCCTTAAGCGCAAGCCACACAGAAAAGACGTAAGACGCGGACGGGGCGCAGACATATGTCTCTTCCGCGTCCCTTTCATACAAAATGTATAGTAGCGTCGTGACGCAAAACATATAGAAAAGACAGGGCGCGGACATATGTCAAATGTCAAAATAAATTGTTTTAATATATATACAATAATAAATTAAAATAACCTAAAGTAACTAACTTAAAAAATGGCGTCAAAAAACTCCTCCTCAACGCTGTCAACTGGTAATGTACCCAAGAGACTGGCGGCGTTGCCACGTTGTATGGCAACGCTAAGCCTTTGGCCAAAGTAAAAGCCAGCCCTTGGGTCACGGGAAGTGTCAACTAAGCGATTTGATAATGTCAAATGTATAGAACATTTGACATTTGACGTATGTATGCGCCCCGTCCGCGTCTTACGTATTTTCTGTGTGGCTTGCGCTTTACCAGCTTACGCATACGACGTCCGTCCTTCTGTCTGTTTGATTGTTATAAGAGTCTACTCTTTTGAACTGCAATAGCTAGCTGTATAAGTAATTATTGCCGCTAATAACTATGACAAATAAAAATTCAACTACTTAGTGCTTAATCTATAGGTACTAATATTATAAAGCTGAAGAGTTAGTTTGGTTGAACGCGCTAATCTCAGGAACTACTCTGGTTCGAATTGAAACATTATTTTAGTTTTTAAATTTTTTGTCTCGTACCCCATAGTGTGGTATGTCGTTGAATAGGTCTTTAAAAATATTGTTATAAAGGGATTCGTTTGTGAAATATTAAGCTTTATATTGCAATTTTTTGTTAGAACCAAGTGTCCCCCCCCTCTACCAGCTAAACGGTTGTCATGGAATCATCGTTCGGAGGCAAATCTGTATATTTTGATGGGCAACTACGGAACCCTGTGGCAAGTGACCCGACACACACTTGGCCGGTTTTTATTTTATCTAAATAAGTAAAAAAATACTGCTCTTTGTCCACGAGTTTGTTTTTAATTAAAATGCAAAAGGTTTGGTACGCTTATGCGAGGTGTAAATATAATATTTATCTAATTTTTTAAGTCATAAAGGTTACAGTAATTTTAAATTCTTTAAAAAGACCAAAACATTACTAAATGTTTCCCTATGTTTATGTATGTTTAAATATAACGTTTGAAAAATATATACATACTGACCTTTTAAAAAATTACCTACCTGTTTAAAAAGGCTTCAAAAAGTCGTGCTTGTGTTTAATATTTCCAGAATTAAAGAATTTTCGAAGCGAAAACAAGTACATTGTTTGACAAAAAAATACAAGTTAACATGCTATTTAAAAAAGTTAAATCTGGGTTTCAAAAGCATATTTATACAAGAAAGCGCCAAAGAAATAAAACAATTTTAATTTCAACTGTCAGAGTGGGGTCGGAGGAGCTCGTGGCTAAATAATAACAGCCGCTCGGATCGATCTTTAGGTTAAGCCGTACTTGCCTAGGTTGGTTTGTGGATGGGTGACCACCCATTACATACCGGGTTTCCTCTGTGCATCGGAAAGCACGTTAAGCCGTTGGACCCGGCTGACATTTGTAGATCTTTGACAGCCGTTACAGGAAGTCAGTGGCCCAAAAAGTCTGACAACCAGTCTTACCAAGGGGTATCGTATTACCTAGTACTAACTGGGTTGTGGAGGTCAGATAGGCAGTCGCTCCATGTAAAATACTGGTATTCAGCTGCATCCGGTTAGACTTCAAGCCGACCCTAAAATAGTTGGGAAAAGGCTCGGCAGATGATGATGACAGAGTGGAGTCGGAAAAATAAGAATCACCAACTGTACCAGTTTTAAATAATTAGGTTTTAAAATACTATAATGCACTTATTTAAAACACAGACCATTTCATAAGTTTAAAAATACTTTTGGAACTTAAAATAGCTTTCCTAAGGTTTTGTTGTGTCAACAATGTAGAATTTAAATTAATTCAGAACATACAATGGAGAACGTCCTGGTTTGCATATTATGCTTGATAATAAATGTGTCCGTTGTATAAGTAGTTTTTTTGTTGTACAACTTGTTTATGAGGTAGTTGTATTTCATTTTGTCGGATAGATGGTGTAATTGACTTCGTAATTTAAACTGTTACGGCTACACAAGCCGATTATTCTTCACAATTTAGTATTAAATACCAAATATTAAGCATGATATCGATTTATCTCCACCAGCTAGAGGAAAAAAAATGGTTTGCAACTTATCAAACTCAACTTATACTGTTACTTACGGGATATCTTCCGTGATTGTTCATTTACTCTTTCACGCAAAAACTACTGACCGGATTTGGATAAAACTTGGTACACAGATAGTTTATATCTGGATTAACACATAACATACTTTTTATCCCGTTAGTGCGATCCCGTGGGACATTACCGAACTCAACGCGGGCGAGGCCGTGGGCATAAACTAGTCTAACATAATAGTCTTCTAGTTCGTAACCTGGTGTCAGAGTTTTTGGCCACCCATGGGCCTCTGACTTGGCTTTACATGCCGTCAAGAAATATCTCTCAGGCATGCTGGTTTCCTCACGATGTTTTCCTTCACCGAAAAGCAAGTGATAATTATACATAATAGTAAAGGTAGTAGTACTTCATCTTATTTAAGTTTCAAAATACAATAGCAGAACAGCTTACCCCAGTCTACTTTAAAAACGATAAATCATCGAAACAAGTTTACTCAACATTTTAAACCAACAAAATAACTTTAAAACGTTTCAGAGCATCAGGTTTATAACAAGTTAAGTCCACAATGTCGCTTTTATCGCTGAAATCTACTTGAAACATGTTTTATCTGTGATCTTGCTCCGTCGAGACTCGAGACCAGGTGAATTGGCTGTGTATCGGAAAATGCCGTGCATAAGAGAAAAAAAAGAATATAGTTTCATGTAATCAGAAAAATAGCTGCTTTTGTAGACGTGTTATTTGTTTTTCTCGAGCTATTGTGTAAAGACTGAAAGAGTTGTTATTTATAATAGACTTGCTTTTGCCTGTGGGTATAAAAAGCGAATAACAATGAAATATGTAACAAGACCCTTAACGAAGCCGAAAGGCACGTGTTCTCCCCGTCATTGCGATCATTTTTTTGTTCTTACCATACCAGACCATACCTGGGAACCTTCTCATTACGGAGATATTGGGGGTTAAAATTCCAACTTCTTCACAAGTTTTTTTTTTTAAATTCATGTAAGATTTTTACTTTACCTCCACGACCCCCGTACTATTCAATGCATCCATCAGCATAACACAATGTTTTGAGTGTGTCACATTGAGTCCTAATGTAAAACGTGATTTTTCACCCCAGAATAAAAAGTCGTTTCCCAACAATAATTTTTGCGAAAAGTTACTTAGTTTGATGTTCAGAATGCTTGGTTGACGGCTTCGTTAAGGGTCTTGTTACACCCTGTAGGTACGCCGTACGGTTTTCACGCCGCCCATGGGCCTCTGATGGCTCTACATGTCCAGAAATTTCTCTCAAGCATGCTGGTTTCCTCACGATGTTTTCCTTCATCGAAGCAAGTGATAATTATACAATACGCACATGAATCGGAAAAATCAGAGGTCCGTGTCTTGGGTTCGAAGTTGAGAGCTTTGACTTGGCACTTGGCAGTCAGAAGGTCACGCCGATACTACTATCACTGCTTACCTACTACTAAAGTAGTGCAACAATACCAAAAGTAACCATGAATAACCTTTCATAAAACAGTAAAATTAATACGTAATTTTTGGGTTTTCCGCTTGTTTCTGACATATCATATTAACCAATTCCACCTTAATTCCTACTTTAATATTTTTTCACAATTTTACGTTTAAGCTGAAAAATTACTTGTGTTGGAACAATAATTATTCTTGGAAATTTTAACTACAAAGAGAAAGTTTTGTTTATAATTGCGAACAATTTGGAGCACGAGGAAGAGATGCATTTTTGTACATTCAACAAAGTTTGAAAAGCGCAAAATTTTGTTCTTTTAAATTCAACGAGTCTTATTGACAAGTTGAGAAGAGACCAGTATTTTGTTATGATTTTGATTAAAAATCTTATTACAGCAATCTTATTACATTTTTGGCAACTGCACTGTAGATTCGCGATCAATCATCATCTGCCTAGCCTTTTCCCAACTATGTTGGGGTCAGCTTCCAGTCTGCAGCTGAATACCAGTATTTTACATGGAGCGACTGCCTATCTGACCACCACCCAGTTAGTAATGAGTAAAATGATACCCCTTGGTAATACTGGCTGACAGACTTTCGGACCACTGACTACTAAACGATTGTCAAAGATCTACAATTGACAGCCGGGACCTATTGTATTGTTTTTTGAGGGTGGGTTTCTCTTGAGGTGCAGCAATGATTAATTTTTAGTGTTGGAAAGCATCGTGACAAAACTCAAATCAAACTAAAGAACACGTTGTCATAAATACAATTTTTTTAGGAGGTCTCTTGAACTTGTCGAGAACAGTCCTTACTCATTCGAAATAAAATACCTACACTTTCCAAGTCAAATATTTAACATAACGGACACTGAGTAGGCCCAAATATTTGTAACATGAATGTTTAAAAGGTGGAATGAATGCCATGTGGTTTCAATTTTGTGACGTTTTTTTTCTTACTCGTAACACTCGGCAAAGGTAAAAAGTACAAAAACAAATATTATGTATGCCAAAAGCGACAGACCTAATGTCACTTTGGGATATATATTTTTTTCCTGTTATAATAAATATATTGTGTTAAAAGCTCGAAAAAAAAAAATTGTCAGATTCGTCGAAATATTTTACAGAACAGATAAATTCTTACTTTACTAATATTATAAATGCGAAAGTAAGATTGTTTGTTTGTTTGTTACCTTTCCACGCCTAAACCACTGAACCAATCATCCTGAGAATTTTACATATACGTTTTCAGGTGTACAGAAACGGACATAGGTTACATTTCATCCGAGAAAAAAGGACTGTTCCCGAGGAAAACAACAATAACGTTCTTATGATAATAGATGGCGCCACGTGTTTTTCGAATCATGATTGAATTATATTATTACAAGCAGAGTACATCCCGAATTGATTGTCAAATACTAAATTAACGCGAGTGAAGCCGCGGGCAAAAGCCAAAATAAAGTACTTAAACTGTTATTTGAAATGTATTAGTAAAACAGTTTTAGCGGACAAAGGGATATACCGCTAACTAAGTTTATGTGGGGTCCCAAACTAAAAATAACAAATGGTGGGTTTACAAAAACAGAGGTTACAAAAAGCTGTAGTGGGTATAATGTTATTATTACGCATCTATGGGGTTTTAGGGAAGTTTTGGGCTATTTTGCTTTCACGTTAGTTGAGGTTAAGCTGCTTAAATCGCGGTCAGTTCTTTGGATGGGTTACTGGTATATTGTTTACGTTTGGTGAGATTTTGATAAACTAGGTAATTAAAATGTTCCTAATAACTGATTCGAAACTATTTTAAATTACTATGTGATTATTTCCAGGTTTTGCATATACGTTGTCAGGTGTACAGAAACGGACATAGGGTACCATCCCGATAAAAAGTGCTGTTCCCGAGAAAAACAACAATAACGTTCTTATGATAATAGATGGCGCCACGTGTCTTTCGAATCATGATTGAATTATATTATTATAGAAATTTTAGTAGTGTGTCAATAGTTTAATTGTCATATTCTAAACAAACGCGAGCGAAGCCGCGGGCAAAAGCTAGTTTACCAATAAATGAGTAAATGGTGTGTGATTGTCTTACAAATCTATCGAAGATTCGCAAAGCCCTCATACGGAGAGGTCATCAAGTCAATTCCTATTAAGAGGTTTAAAAGAAAAACAGACTGGATTCAGCCCCATCCCGCTCATGTCACAGTAATTACCGCTCGTGTCTTATCTCGCTCGCTGCAGAATCTAACAGCTACTGTGTGGTTAACGAATTAACTAAGAATGTGCAAATAATTGTTTGGTTTCGCGAAGCGGGACGGTTTTTAAAAGGTAAAGTAATTAATTGAACTTAAAGGGGTTTTTTTTGGGTAGGAAGAAGAATAAGGGGGATTTAGGAGAATACTTATCTTCAAAGGTGGTCTTTACGTCCCCAATATAGCTGGCAAATGTTTCGAGGTTCTGACTCATTTATAAATTAACAATGAAATATCGCAGTGTTTATCGTAATGAACTAATACATTAATTTTGACTTTCAGATTTCACGCTCTTCATTAAAAATAATATTTAAAAAATAAAAATAAAATAGATTTAAAAGATTTTTTAAAAAACACAAAAAACAAATTATAACTCGCACAGTCATGTAGTAAAAAAATTAATTAAATCTTGATGAAGCCAACCACTACCTCGACACTTAATGACAAGCTAGAAGTAATCCTTCATTTGGACTTGAAAAGTCAAACCATTATAACTAAACCTTGATAATGTTAAATAACAAAATCGTATATAGTATCTTTGTATCCATCACATCACTACACGCGTACAAAATATTTTAAATAGGTAGCTTTGTTGATTTTGCATGTTACCACTAAACTCCCTAGAGCCCCACCGTAGTAACAGAACCGAGAAAAACATGTGTAAGTACTATGCTATCGAATTTTGTGTTTATTTTTTTCTACAAAAAACCTTTTTCCATTTTGTATATTATTTATTTTGCATGTGATCAATTTTTACCCCGTTCACCCTGAGTGACGTTTGCTTAGCGATTAACATGCAAATGATGTTGTCTCAGACCAATCAGTTGTCTATGGCGACGTGTTTAGGAGATTAAAGCCAAGAGTAAACATATACATATACAAGTGTGTAGGTATGTGGTTGCAAGACATCAATGAAGATAGTATTTTTTTTACTGATTTGCTTAAAAATAGAAAGAAATGCGTAAGTTATGCGATTCTCTAACGACACCGCACGTCCGTGTAGTCGGACTGAGGCGGCGAAGATTTAAAAGGGGGTGCTCCGCGCGGAGAGACGGTGAGCGCCGCTCGTCCGCGCGGACGGGCGCTTTCATGTGATAGCCGCCTTAGACGAAATCACAGACTTTATCTACTAGACATGATTTAGCTAAAATGGAAATACTATGAAACATGGATTTGTTTCGATAAATGCTTTAGGATAACATATAAAACATATTCTCACACGTACACATAAATTGAAGTTAGGTACTATCTAATCATTTCTTACTACAGGTAATCCTTACACCACTTTCGTTATACGAGAAACTGTAATGCAAAGTTTTATACTTTTAGAGCCAGCCGTTTACCCTATACGATCAGTGAATTTAAGATTTTTATTAAGATGATTTTACTCATGTGACGAAATATGGAAAACAGTTTTCTAAATTCAACTGCGCAATTCAAATGAGTCACACCAAATATTCGGGAATACAAAAAGATGAATATTATATTAACCTGTTAACACATGGTTTAACAGGCACTTAAACAAAATAAAGGGTTCAAAAGGGGTATTATCATGATCACCTGTAAAACAGTTACAACACTTGCAAGATAATAATGAACTAAGTACATAATTAATGGTAATAAATTAATTGTACCCATTTCATTGTATCCGTTTCAACTCTTTTGGGACATAAACAGGCCTAAAAAAATGAAAACACGAGACTTTTAACTAATTAATCATTACAGCCTAAAAACTAAAGAAAGTTTGTCTGTTTGTCTGTTCATTTGCACGGCTAAATCGCGGTACCGATTTTCGTAAAATTTTGTATATAAATAGCTAACTGTGGGGAAGGTAATACGCATTTTTTATGCTAACATAACATTTTGGCCCATAGATACCTTAAAGACGTAACTCTACGCAAAAATTATTGCTGGGAAACGACTTTATTTTTAGAGGTGAAAACTCACGTTTTACGGTAGGTCTCAATGAAACACTCAAAACATTGTGCTGATGGATGCATTGAATAGTAAACGGGTCATGGAGGTCTTTAAAGTAAAGTTATAACGTTTCGGCTTCGTTAAGACCCTTAACGAACTCGTATTTAATCATTTTATATATCGTACAAAAACAAATCGTGTTAGTAAACAGAAACTGAAAAACTCTGTTAGTATCACTATGACCATGAAACTACTAAAACACACTGATGAATAGAGTACCCCAATTCACCCCTAATCAATCTGTCTGTTTAAGAAAAGTATGAAATCCACGCAGTCGAAGTCATGGGAAAAACTAGTCAAATGCGAACCAGTTAATTTAGTAAATTTTTCTGTCTGAGTAGTTGATATCCACTGTTTGTTTTTTTCAAATCGTCAAAAATAGGGTAGGGTCGGGTGGATGCACTTTTCAAACTACGTTTATTACCTTTTTAGTAATATGCTAATGGATTCATAATTGGTTGAAATTAACTTCCCGTTGTTCGTTAATGTATTTTTTGCGACAGAAGTTTTTATTATGTTTTGTTTTGAGTTATGTAAAATGCCAATGTTTGGGACTTTTACCCTTCAATTCAAGTGCGGTTATTTGAATTTGTTCCTATAGTCATGGTCGATAATTACTTACATAATATCACGCCTGAAATCCCGGAAGGCTTAGGCAGAGGTGTACCTAATAGTACACACATTTCGCCAGTTATGTTTAAGTCCCATGTAATAGGGGGCGAGCCTTTTGCCATCAACCGTGCCCAAATCTAGACTCCGAAACCGAACCCATTCCGAATAACAACTTAGTTTAGCAAAAATACTCCATTCATTTTTTATTCTAATTGATACTGATAGTTTAGTCTTAGTCGTTAGCCTGGAACCCTGGATCGAAACAACTGGAAGTCGTGGGGAGAGGCCTTTGCCTAGCAGTGGGATGACAGTATCAGTATCTACTTTAATAAAAAAAACATTACCAGACGATGAACAACGTTGAACCATGAACTGTTGGTTCCTAGAAGCGGGAAATTTTGCAAAAAAATCTCTTTCTAGAAGAAAGCGAAGGCATCAAGCAGTCAAGGAATGATTTCTTTAAATTCACCCCCTGAAGGGATTAGAAGAGAAATGACAGCTTACAGGGATATTCATGTTGATGCCGATGGAAAATCCCAGCGGACAGACGGACACATGACTTGTGCTTCTTTTTTGCGATAGCATTTTTCATCCTTCCCTTACATCATACCTACTACATACATACTGTTGAGGACTGAGGACTACACTAGCAGCAATGAAAGGCACACGAACTCTACTACAAGATTTATTGTCAATATCCACAGGTTTTAAAACTATTACTTTCACTGAATTTGGGCAAAGATAGCTACAGTTTAACAATTCCATATAAAACTTACGAGACTAGTGCACTCTTTCGTGTCTGGAAGCGAACAGACACGAAAGAATGCACAGATTAGTCCTTTGTCTTCAACACCTACTATTGTACCTACTAACAAAGTTATGGATAGTTGTGTCCGAAATCAATGCATAAGCATAATCAGCCTATAATGTTCCCACTGCTGGGAGACACGGCCTCGTCTCTATGAGAGGGAATGAGCTACAACCACGCAGGCCCAGTGCGGGTTGGTAGATGTACACATATCTTCAAATTTTTGGTTCCAGGACATGCCGGTTTCCTCACGATGTTTTCCTTCACCGTTTTTGAGAGCAGAGGTGATGAAGTAAATTACACAAAGTAATGGCCCTGCCTGGGTTCCGACCCACGACTTATTGTTCGTAAATCGGGGCCGCCACCACTGGGCCACCGCTGGTTTGAAATCATCATCATCTGCCTAGCCTTTTCCCAACTATATTGGGGTCGGCTTCCAGTCTAACCGCTAAATACCAGTATTTTACATGGAGCGACTGCCTATCTGACCTCCACAACCCAGTTAGTACTGGGTAATACGATACCCCTTGGTAAGACTGGTTGTCAGAGTTTTTGAGCCACTAACTAATTAACGACTGTCAAAGATCTACAAATGACACCCGGGACTCACGGCTTAAAGTGCTTTCCGAGGCACGGAGGAAACTCGGTATGTAATGGGTAGTCATCCATCCACAGACCAACCTAGGCAAGCACGGCTAACACAAAGATGGACCCGAGCGGCTGTTATTATTTAGCCACGAGCACCGCTGGTCTGAAATCAATGAATTGAATTGAATTATTACACAACCCGGAACCTACGTAGTTCCACGTGTGGTATTTGATCCTCTTCATATCTGTCGCATCAATGCACGATTTTTTTTCAATTTCCCCTCAAAGGCCAAAGGAAAGAATAAAAATACATAAAGAGACACAAATTCGAATACGAAATCTATCTGACGCCATACTTTGAAGATAAATATGTTTGTTTCGTCGTATTGGTGACCGCTTGTATACAGGGTGTTTGGTAGAAGGACCTGCACAATTTTTTTAGGGATTGAGTGTGTGTGTGATAAAACAGAAAAGTAAAAAAATGCCTCACTTCATTTTAAGATTTTTGAAGAGCACACTTATAAGTTTCTAGTGGGAATGTTCATTATAGATAACACCAAAAATTATCGCGTAATATATGCGCAAACCAAAAGGTTTTGATGACTTGTATGGAGGAGATATTTCGCGAAATTAAGAAAATATTATCTCAATTACCAATACATAGGTTCTGTAGTTGAAAACTAAGATGTAACTCTCCGTATCTCTGAGAGTCTTGTATGGCCCGTCTTCACAACACCCTGTATACCAAGTATACTTCTTAAAAATTTAGATAATTTCGTTGTTGTTAAGTAAACTTTAGACTACCTAGAATAAGGCTAAGTTTGTAACTTAATTTAGCAAGATTTCTCAAGAGAAACTATAACTTAAAAATAAATCATGGTTACGAATGTCTGCCATAGTTGCTTTAGTTGAGTAATTGAACCTGTTAGTAAGGTTGTATGATACTTGAATACCAATTAATTCAACGTTGAGATCTTTGAAATGTCAGCAATATTGTGATGCCTGCGGTCAACTTAATTTGCTGAATGCTGGGCAGTATGGCTTATATATTATGATGTTACGACAGCATCTAGCAATTTGTTGCTGGAGAGATACAATATCGTGTATTGAAAGGCAATACGTTGAAAAACGTTAGGTACTTAATAAACTTCTTATTTGCTGAAAGACAACGCATTGTGTAAACAGTGTCACGAAGGGTTTGCAAGTACGAGATTTAGCACGTGAGTACCTGTAAGCCATTTTTTGTTGACGACACGTTTGGTGCTGTGGCTGAGCGATTGGCTGCTGCGTTGCGTGTCGCAGGTTCGATTCCCGCAAGGAACGAATATTTGTATGGCCTACGGGTCTGGTTGTTCGTGTTTTAGAGTTTAAATTGATTGTAAACGCACCAACGATAAAGGAGAAATTCCTAGTGTCAAAAAAAAAAGAAATACGAACGTGAGCATTATAGAATGATTTTTGAAATATTTTTTTGCCGTTGGGAAAGTCCCTTTGGGTTTGAATATTGCGATATTACAAGTAATTTTATAATAATAAAACATTAGATTACTCTATTACCTCCAGCAAGCTGAGCCTAAATTCTTGTAAAATATAATGTAAGCGCAGCTCGAGTTGTGTAACGGCTAAAAAGCAACAAGTGAACAGTCGAAAGCCAACTATTCGCGGCTTAAATAACAACCCTACCACAACCCACGAGGGTCGTAAAGACCCGTTCACGCTTTGATTAATGTTGGTACTTAATTAGCTAAAGTACTAAGTGTATTAATGAAGCAAATACATATGATATTCACTTCGCAATTTAGTTTGATAATTGAGTTATAACTTACTCGGTAATAAAGGGTTAAAAACCTTCTTAGGAATACAGAGTAGTTAAAATAGTTTAGGTGAGTGAGACGGTTACCTTACATTTTCACATTGAATAGAGATTTCAACCCTTCGTAACTGCAAATATTGGTACGATTTGTATATATTTGTAAACGGACCCTTCACGAAGCCGTGTCAACCAAGCAATCTGTACATCAAAGTAAGTAATCCTACGCAAAAATTATAGCTGGGAAACTTCTTTTTTTGGGGTGAAAAATTACGTTTTACGGTGACACTCAATGTAACGCACTCAAAACATTGTGCTGATTGATGCTTTGAATAGTAAACGGGTCATGGAGGTATTTAAAAAAAAAACTTGTGAAAAAGTTGGAACTTTGACCTCTAATATCTCCGTAACTAGAAGGTTCTCAGGTATGGAAAATGATCGCAATGACGGCGAGAACAAGTCCCTTTCGGCTTCGTTAAGGGTGTATTTACACCCTTTATAATATCACCCGACCAAAAACCGATTTCCATCGAACCAAAAACCTCATGCAATTAATTAAAAAACCAAGCAATTGGTACTATAATCCAATTATTAACCCCTGGCGTCTCCTTTTCCGTGTCCCCCTTTTTAGATAATATTTTCTGATATAATCTTCGGTAACAGGTTACAAAAATATTTTAAAGTAACCGGTAACGTGATCTTAACTTTTACCTTCTCATGATATTTAACAGCTTCTTCTTCATTATTCCCCGCGTCTTATTTCTATGTTGTTAAAACGTAAAGGTGAGTATAGACTACAACATTTTCTGGAGCATTTCTGTGTGTAACGTTCTTACGAATGGTACAATACAGGCAAAAGCTCAGTTTCCAAAGTATTTCCATGTAATGTAACGTTTCTGCGAATGCTCGGCGTTATGTTACGGGTAAATCCTCCCTCGGGTCTCCCTCCGCGTCACCCCGCAACCGCGCATCGCCCGCACTCGTGGCTCGATGAAATGTTACACCAATACGCTCGACGAAATGTTACACCAATACGCTCGTTGGTTTGTAACAAAGAGGCGAGCGTGCTCGACGTTTAGTTCGTAAAAGGATGATACACTAGAACATATCATAGAGCGGCTCATTGTTCTGTTACAAGTAAATGTTGTAGTCTATACTCACCTTTAAAGAGCTGAAAGTTTATAATTATTCCGTTCTTTTAACGTAAAATGAGATACCCTGAAGGGAACTAACTGACCTTTAAGAATTGATTAAAAAATATTTATGCTGAACCATTTCTTGTACGTTTATCTAAAATTACTTACAATTGGTTAGAGGTGGTTTTAGCTAGCTCGTGGTTAAATAATAACAGCCCCTTGGGTAGATTTTCAGGTTAAGCCGCGTTTGCTAAGCTTAGCCCGCGGATGGGTGATCACCAGTGATCGTATAGTCGGGCGCTAATCTACCTAAACTTCATTTTATTCCCACGAAAGAATAATACGGACATGCCTTTCAGAATCCGGGTCTCGGAATCGTTTGAAATTCCTGAGTAATATTTTTTTGTCTTCTGTTCGTATAAAATACAATAAATTAATCAATTCGATCACTAACCTGTTAGATAGATAAATCAATTTTCACTACTCGACCACATTGTGCACATTATCTATTTTATTGATATTCCATTTGTTTTGAATAAAATAAAGATACTTAATCAAAATAACCACTGTTATAATTTCATTAAGTTTGTTATAGTTGTTTTTACAAAATTATTCAATCCCGGAAACCCGGGATTACTTATTTATTCAGAAAGGAATGTCCATATTATTCTTTTGTGGGAAGAAGTTTAGGTATATAAGCGCTCGATTATGCAATCACTGGTTATCACCCATAACATACCGAGTTTCCTCCGTGCCTCGGTAAGCACGTTAAACCGTTAGTCCCGGCTGTCATTTGTAGATCTTTGACAGTCCTTACAGGTAGTCAGTGGCCCGGTAGTCTGACAACTAGCTTACCAAGGTGTATCGAATTACCCTGTACTAGCTAGGTTGTGGAGGTCAGATAGGCAGTCGCTCTATGTAAAATAGTAGTATTCAGTTGCGACCTGTTAGATTGGAAGCCGACCCCAACATTGGGAAAAGGCAAGGCAGATGATGACTTTAATAGCAGCAGATAATGACTAGAGTTGGTTAAGAATATTTATTTTGTAAGTACTAAATCCACGTATTAGGTCAAACACATACGTACAGTCGCCATCAGATATATCGTAGCGGGCGAGGTACTCAAATATTTCGGAGCAGCATTACTTTTCAATAAATTCGTTACACTAGATTTGGTAAATAACATCGGAACATGCAATTTGTCACAAACATAAGAGCAGCGACTTTTCAATAAATTCGAATCAAAGATCGAAGATCGACATGCATAATATAGTGTAATTTAAACTGTGTGATACAGACTTAAGGTATATTTTCCATAAATGTTCCGATCTTTATGATCATCCTGACTGCGTCGATACCTTTGACGGTCTGTGCTTTCTGATATTTTTAGCACGTTATGTGCTCCGAATTTATTGAAAAGTAATGCTGCTCCGAAATATTTGAGTACCTCGCCCGCTACGATATATCTGATGGCGACTGTACTAAAATGTAATAATAAATTGTACAATATTGTTACAATTCTCACGTCATTATTGTCTAAACTTTGTCGTTATTTCTATTGTTCTCATTCATTAGATTTTTAGAGATTAATAACACAGTAATTGTCCAAACCACAATGGTCTGGACAGTTATTGTGAATTTTATAATATCATATGTCATAACTTTTTTTATTCAATCGTAAACGACAAACTATAATTTCAAATATTGTTTTTAAATTTCAACTTACAATTGAACATAATCTATGGAAGTGGACGAAGCAAAACTTGTATGGTGGCGTTCTGTGGTTTCTATCTGCTCCGCATAGGGAAAATGCTTGAGTTTATGTGTATGTATGTTTGTATGAGTCATCATCTGCCTAGCCTTTTCCCAACTATATTGGGGTCGGCTTCGAGTCTAACTGGATGCAGCTGAATACCAGTATTTTACATGGAGCGACTGTCTATCTGACCTCCACAACCCAGTCAGTACTGGGTAATACGATACCCCTTGGTAAGACTGGTTGTCAGACTTTTTGGGCCACTGACTACCTAACGACTGTCAAAGATTTACAAATGACACCCAGACCAACGCCTTTACGTGCTTTCCGAGGCACGGAGGAAACTCGGTATGTAATGGGTGGTCACCAATCCACAGACCAACCTAGGCAAGCACGGCTTAACCTAAAGATCGACCCGAGCGGCTGATTATTTAGCCACGAGCTTCTCCTAGTATGTTTGTATGATTAATACTCATATTACTTCTTCTGTTGCAATAAATATGTATTTCGTCTCAACCCCACTATAAAATATTACTATCAATTATTAGAACCATGCATGAAAATGTTATTACAGAGATTATCAGTTATCCATGCAACGTAAATTATGGTTTATGGTGACAATATTACATATCTCCTGTTATAACAAAATTATATATTATTACAGAATGATATACGGCGGTACTTATCATGTTTGAACAGCGATGGTCAAAATACGGCAAACAACTGTTTTAGTAATAGTTTTAAATATAGAAAGCGTTCGTTGTTGGTAAAATCAACATTTTATGCCTAATTTTATGGAGTACTAGGTGTTGCCTGTAACTTCGTTCGCATAAAAATTTTAATGTGTGCATATCAAAACGATACATATCAAAATTTCTACGAGAGAAAAAAGTAAAAAGTAGCCATGTGCTATTCTAGACTGTAGTCTATCTTTGTGCCTTTCATCTAGATCCGTTCAGCCGTTCTGGCGTGATTGAGTAACAAACATCCATCCATCCAAACTGTAGAATTTATAATAGAAAAGTAGGATAAGATTATCTACAAACAATGAAGGTTAGGAGAGGTAGTGATAAAAATAACGTCTTTAAAGGGCCTGAACTAAGAGACATTCTGTCAGCGATACGTTTTATGATAGAAAAGTAAAAAATGTAGTGAATTGACATAAGCTAACGAAAAGTTTGTGTCATTGTCATGTCACGAAATGCTTTGAAAGCCATTGTTGTCACTTGTCTATCGTTACTTGAGGTTCCTTTTGAAAGATGTCGAATGTCGAATTGCAACATCTTTGAATCGGTTCACTAATGGATTCATTTTTCACGTGAATTAAAACTTTAAGATGAACGAAAAGTTAAGCGTCTGGTATCAAATGAATATAACACGAAACGAGTGCTGTCCATTCAATTGGCGCAACGTACTGATTCTTGCTTTCAGAAATGACCATCTCCGAATATTTTAACGCTGTCAGTTGTGATTGGTCATCTCTTAGTTGCGACGGCTTATGTGAACTAATTATTTTATTTTTGAACTAGTTTTTGCCCGCGGTTTCGCTCGCGTTAATTTAGAATTTGACAATAATTCAAGTTTTACTCTACTTGTAATAATATAATTCAATCATGATTCTAAAGACACGTGGCGCCATCTATTTTCATAAAGAGGTTATTGCTATTTTCCTCGGTAACAGTACTTTTTTTCGGGATGAAAGGCATCCTATGTCCGTTTCTGTACATCTGACAATGTATGTACAAAATTTCAGGATGATCGGATCAGTGGATTAGGCGTGAACAGGTAAGAAACAAACAAACAAACTTACTTTCGAATTTATAATATTAAGTAAGGGTAAGGATTATCTTTTTTGTCTTTACTATGGACACTTTTAACGTGCACGTCTTGCTACATCGTTCTCACATAATGTACCATTTCAACATGAATGATGTAAACAAGGTTTTCTAATAATATTCTGATTTAAAAGAGTGTCCATGGAATTTCTTGCCAGTTATTTTCCACAGAGATCTACGCTTTGGAATTGGCAACTACAGTACTTTCACAGTTATTACTGTGTGGGACTGTAGCTTCATTTTATTGTTCCTTGTTTCGACAATTCAACAGTGTTTGTAACTAGATCAAGGAGCAACCTTTGAGAATTTTAAAAAAACAGCTTACTTCGTTATTAATACAAAAATCTTATTATTCTGTAGGTATCAGATTTCCTAACAGATAAAATATAGCTGTATAATTATGTTACTTTATTTTGATTAGAGTTTGTATTACAAGATAATTTGTTGAATTGTTGTGAAAGTTTTTAAATTGAAGTTGTATATTTATTGTTTATAAATGGTAGAATGTACCAGCGACAAATAATTACTACTGTAACAACTCATGTATGTACCTACATTCAATGCAAATAAATTATTTCTATTCTATTTCTATTCTATTCTATTCTGGCCTATTTGAAATAAATGCTATGATTTTGATTTTTGATAACTGAGCACTCAAAATCCCTCTCATAGAGAGGAGGCCTGTGTCCGGGAGGAACATTGTAGACGGAGTCTTATGTAAGCACTCAACCTCAACTTGTTACATTTCGAACCGACTGTTTGACCTCTGTAATTTTATTCAATAACGGTGGAACTCGACCAGCCATCTCGTTCCTAATTCTTTGAGTCTATACTCACCCCGGATGGAAACAAAGTGGGGACAGTAAGTAGATTCTTGTTAGTAAGTGGTCTCAGATATCGAATTTTTATTAGTACGATTACTGAGACCGCAAACACAATGATTTATGCATTCATTATGGGAAAACTGAGACTGTTTAAGACGTGGTCTATTTATTTGATATGACTGCCTCGTTAGTCTAGTGATCGTTTTATTAGGTCCTGGATTCGACTCCCAGGTCGGGCAAAGTATTATTGAGTTTTTCCATCAGGAATTTTTCAGTAGCAGCCTCGGAGTCTGGATTTGCGCCCGGTTGATGGCAATAGGCCCCCTATTACATGGGACTGGAACATAACTGGCGAAATATGGGTGTACTATTAGGTGCACTTCTGCCTAACCCTTCGGGGATTACAAGCGTGATGTTATGTGTATATGCTATTTATTTGAAGGAGTTTGTAGACGAGGCTTTTTGATGATAATTTGAGGGTTTTTGTAGACTGGAAGAGGGAGCAGTTTGATCTGCCCTCACCATAATATACTTATGGTGCGATGACGTAATATACTGAGAAGAACAAGCTCACACATCTTGTATGACTGTCAATCGTCAACCAAGCATTCTGTACATCAAACTAAGTTACACTGCCCAAAAAATATTGCCGGGAAACGATTTTTTTTTACTACTACTACTGTTTATGGTAGCGCCCAATGTAACTCACTCAAGACACTGTGTTTAATGTAAGAATTGAATAGTACGAATCGAATAGTAGCAGTAGTGGTAGTAAAAAGTTGGAACTTTGACCTTCAATATGTCCGTAACTAGAAGGTTCCCAACTATGGTCCACGACAAAAAAAAGTTTTGTAATGAGGGGAAGAACAAGTGCTTCTCGGCTCCGTAAACAGCAGCAGCGAAGAGACAATTTTTGTAGCAGGTAAGCCGGAGTACATATTATCTTTAATCTGATTTTACACCGTGACTTTTTAGTCGTCTTATAAAGGTGGTCCACTCAATGTGCCCGACATAAAATAGTTCTAGGCGCGATTTTTTTTTTTACCTGCCGTAATAGGTACAAAGAAAAATAAATAAACATTAGAAAAAAATATGAAACATCCTGGTAATGATGTTTACGTGTCAAACGGGAGAATATACCTAACCAGCGCTCGAGTCCAGTAGATCATCGCTCACAACAGGGTGTTTTAACTACGTCATGCGTCATAATATTGAATAATATTTTTAAATTATTAAAATCTCATAAATACCTATTTTTTTTATATGAATGCTTAGTAGTCATTGGATACATGAAGTGGGCTACTGTTGTAAGACGACTAAAAAGTCACGGTGTATAATTTGTCTTTAGAATACTGACTGTGCCATTTTTCAAAGGGAATCCGGTAAGAATCGAGTTGTATGGATCCTTCGTCATAGGTAAACAGTACACCCAGTTACACCCTTTATGGCATTTCCATGGTACCATGCTACATTGTGTGTTAGAGGTGTCAAAATGAAAAAAAAATCACGGTTATCTTTTGACGCGGTTAGGTGAATCTTTCTTGCATAACAAGCTCCGCGCACGAACAGGTACTAAAGTCTTACGGTTTCTTTATTGAAACTGTAAGCTGGAGAAAATCTGTTTTATGACTTTTTGTGGGATCCAACATAACCAGATTTAGTTATTTATGTGTAATATTTCATCATAACATCACACTTGTTATCCCCGAAGATTATGCAGATAATATAACACCCACATTTTGTAAGTTATGTTTAAGTCCCATGTAATAGGGGCGAGCCTATTGCCATCAACCGGGCTGCCACAAATCCAGACTGTGTGGCTGCTACTGAGAAATTCCTGATACAAAAAAAAACCAATAACACTTTGCCCGACCCGAGAATAGAACACAGGATCTCATGCTTAGCAGTTGCGCTTGCGACCACAAAATCAAAGAGGCAGTCAATATTCAGCATCATCATCATTAAATATTGAAACCACTGCTGGGTTTCAGTATAAAATGGATGATCACGCATCCACGGATCGACCCCGGCTAACGTTGTTTAACCTCGATCAATCGACCTGCGCGATAGGACCTAGTCACAATTTGGACATTATCAGTTTCTGAATTTAGAACGTTAGCCGGATATCCGAATTTGTGTTCTCTGAAGCATAAATTGATGTGATTGGCTTAACCTCAGATCAATCAAGTTTGATTTCAGAGATGGGAGTTTTGAACTTCATAGGATTTTGTATATTGAAATGAAATGATAATTATATTAATAGAGAGTAGATCCTGTAAAACACTTTTAGGGGTAATTTTTTAGATGGTTTCGGCATTACCGAGCAGACTATAGTTGAGGCCAGTTAAGATCGCAATGGCGGTCATTGACCCACCTACATTTATTAAAGTTCTTAATTTTGAAATACAAAAATAAGCCTGTTCATGTCTTGAATCGTCATCTATCGTGATCTTCAACATTTTTTCCTATGAAAAACGATACATGGTTCATTTGTTTTGGTTCGTACGAAGAGATATTATGGAAAGAGCAATGACCGCTATTGTGATCTTAATTGGCAGCAACTATAGAAATGACTTGAGAAGAAATGCTGAAACATAACCATCAATATCTTTATAAATGTTATTTATTAGTATGTATTACTCACTCGTTACAGATAGTCAGTGACCCGAAAGTCTGACAACCAGTCTTACCAAGGGGTATCGTATTACCCAGTACCAACTGTGTTGTTGAGTTCAGATAGGCAGTCACTCCATGTAAAATACTGGTATTCAGCTGCATCCGGTTAGACTGGAAGCCGACCCTAACATAGTTGGGAAAAGGCTAGCCTAGGATGATGAGTATGTATTACTAAATCACGGTTTGACGGCTGAATGGATTAAATATAAAATACGCAAAAGTTGACTATGAGCTAATTAGATTATGGGATACTTTTCATCCGTACTTGTTTTCCTAGTAACCAAGCAAAGAAAACACGCGAGCATCAGTATGTATCTAAAAATAAACTATCACTACAACATCTAATACAGTCTCATCTCATAACGTTATTTGCAGCAACGATAACAGTTACTGATATTCGTAACGAGATTAAAACGTTAAATTTTATGAGATTGTCTCCCGACGAATTTACGTGATCACCATTTGGTCAAATTGCTTTGAAAAATTCAATGAGAATAATAATTAATGTTTCTTTTTAAATTACTGTTTGTATGAATCTTTATTGGATCTAGACTAATATGTTGTTTAATAGATGTCTCTAACACCTGTTACGTTGATTTATGTATTACATGAAAATTTGAACTCATGGGTAACTACAGTACTTTCACAGTTATTGTGCCTTGTGACTGGGACTGTAGCTTCATTTTATTGTTGTCTTTGTTTCGACAATTCAGTAGTGCCTGTAACTGGACTGCTTGAAATAAATGCTTTGATTGATTGATTTTGAATTTCAGGTACAATTATAGAAATGTTGCCATATAACGTGGTAACGCCGCCAGTCTCTTGGGCACATTACCAGCTGACAGCGTTGAGGAGGAGTTTTTTGATGCCCTTTTATAGTTTGTTATTAGTTTATTTAATAGTTTTTAATTAATAATGTATTTAGTTAGTTTACTCTACTTAATCAATATCATCATCTGCCTAGTCTTTTCCCAACTATATTGGGGTCGGCTTCCAGTCTAACCGGATACAGCTGAATACTAGTATATTACTTGGAGCGACTGCCTATCTGACCTCCACCCAGTTAGTACTGGGTAATACGATACCCCTTGGTAAGACTTACCAGACTTTCGGGCCTTGACTACCTGTAGCGACTGTCAAATATCTACAAATGACAGCCGGGACCAACGGCTTAACGTGCTTTCCGAGGCACGGAGGAAACTCTGTATTTATTTATTTAAATAGAACGGCCGAAGCCAATTACACCATTTAAACATAATAATGATAATTTATTTAACACAGTCATGCATTGTTCTCGCAAAAATTCAAACATTCTGACAGTATCACCTTCCATTCATGGCAAACATATCGAGATCTGTGTTTGAGTTCAGGAGAGCGTTAATAGCTGCTAATGTCCGAGGAATAGATGACTTGGAGTGTGCAACAGTACGGCAAGTTGGTACAGCCAGTAAGCGGTGTCTCCTACCACGATAGTAATTGTCTTGGACAAATAGTTTGCAGATGTCATTATGCAGATCAGGAACATCAATAACCCCCCTAAGAATTTTAAATATTAATGTCATCCCCATCAAAATTGGAAAGTAGTAGCACAGAATCGTGACCTTTGGAAGGAATGGAGGGAGGCCTTTGCCCAGCAGTGGGACAATATAGGCTAGCTATAACTATAATAATGTCATCCCCGGACCAACTTAGGCAAGCGCGACCGAGCGGCTATTATTTAGTCACGCGCTCGACTTAGTTACGAACACTAATTGATTTTTTTCTCATACTTGTGCAAGTATTTCCAAGTAACAGCATACTGCAACAACAACAAACTCAATCTTCTTTTACTTAGTACATTCTTCTTTAGACGCAGAATATTATACTTTTAAACTAGTCTCTAGATTGGAGATTGAAAGTTAACGCATAAAACTTTATGATACGAGCGACAAACGGCTTCATGTTTCTAGTTTGCAAGCTAGAGGGTACTAACTTGATTTAAATCTTGTAAACGGTTTTTTATTATGCTATTTACAGTGATAGACCTCGTAGGAGGTGGTGGGACGAGCTGGTCAGAACCAACGACCAGATCGAAGGATTTGGAGGTCATGGGGTGAAGCCTTTGCCCAGCAGTGGGATGCCACAGGCTAACAGTTACAGAATTCTACAGTGATTGTAGAAGAAATTATATGACATCATGCTTGTATTCTCTGAAAAGGAAGACAGGAGTCTCTTTCAAAGCATTTGTTTTCTACAACGATTTTCACTTGAATTGGAATAGATAGTTTTTCGGCAGCAATCAATACAATTTTGACTTTTCAGTCGTCTTCATTAAATTCATTCATTCATTATTTAAAAAAACACACACTGAAATGAAAAATAATGGAAGATATCCCGTAAGTGACAGTATATTATAAGTTTACAGGGATAGCTACTATTATTCCAGTACCACACGATCATGGTTATCTCGACCGAAATTAAATACGTCATGTCCACAGTTACTCTGCCAAGTGCTACGCTGCGTAGCAGATTATGTCTACGACAGCGTAGCTCGTAGCAGAGTCTACGGAATTCGTAGTACGTCGTCCTTTTACGAGTATCTATATTAAGATTACAAAGAGGTTTTGTTTGTAAGTTTGTACCTTGTGTGTATCTTTGGAAGTGATCCGATTCCGAAAATTCTTTCACTAACGGGAAGCGACGTTATCCCCCAGTGTCGCAGGCTACATTTAAAACGTTCTCTTGCGTTAATTACAGTACATAACGGAAGCGAAGCCGGGAGCAAAAACTAGTTTTTTATAATAGTAAAAAAGTAGTCTAATACTTGCACTAACTTTATCAACTATGGTTGGATGAATGATGCTGCAAAAGATTATATTTTCTGTTGTGCTAAAACTACATTCTTTAATCTATTCATAATAATATTTGTATGAATGTGGAATTTACTCAGTCTGACTTTAGCTGCTAAATAGATTACGATGAAATTTGGCACACGGTAAACCAGGACCTAGGTTTGGCATAAGTTATTTAGATCTGGGGAATACGTCCCCATGGGATAATTTCGCCAGTTATGTTTAAGTCCCATGTAAAAGGGGCGAGCCTATTGCCATCAACCGGGCACAAATACAGACTGCTGCTACTGAGAAATTCGTGATGGAAAAACCCGATAGCACTTTGCCGGACCTGGGAATTGAACCCAGGACCTCATGCTCAGCAGTCGTAAATAGAGAAACGTGGTAAATAAATAGAGGAAATATACTTGATACCACCATGTTTGTAAAATATCTGTATTATTCATTTTACACAATTGACAAAAACGTGACGAGAATAACAAAAAGAAAAAAAAATACAAATAAAAACGAAAAACGTGGCCACCAAAATACTCATCGCCCATATAACTGGCAACGTGTCTAAAAAGCTGCCACATTGAATGGCACGCTAAACTATTAACTAATAACGATGTAGGGCAACACAATGCACAGTGTACCAACATCACACATTGTTGGACAAAACTGTCAAACGCAGGACGTACACTGTGCAAATTGATGTACGTTTAAATTTGGGTTCCCAGTTTCTATAACTTCGTTGATTACGACGCGGTCTGATTATTTCGACAGGCAAACCTGATTTCAGGTAACGTATGGATTTTCGAACAGCTGATTGAATTGTGTGCCTGCTCACTGTGAGTGGTCTTTGGCCTGCAGTGGAACATAAATAGGATGGTGTTATTATCAGGGATGTTATGGATATATAATTTCGGATCCGGATACGGATATGGATATTTGTAAAATATAATATCGGTTTCGGTTACGGTTATGGATATTAAATTATTTCGGATTATCCGATAGTTTCGGTTACGGATATTAATTTTTTAAGGAACTGTAAAATGAAATACAAATAAGATTATATTCGACTTTAATTGTACCTTGTAGGTTTCGCATTTTGTCATACAAGTAATTCTTTCTTACAGCTACTCGTTTTGAAGTGTTATATAGGTAACTAATTAAATGCAAAATCTAAATTAACGTTCGTAATTTGTTATATATGAATCAACATGTTTATAAAAATATTATCTAAATTAAATGGCAAGTTTTGTAACGCGATCATTTCAGCCACTAATTGATCAATTTCTTTTTGTTTAGTATTATTGTCATCCCAAGCAGATCTATTTTTCAAAGAATCTGTTATTGATAACTGTTTTTTACACTCCTGTAAAGGTGTCAGGTGTTGGGGATTTGTCAGTTTTTGTGGTTTATCTTTTTCTAGCAACAACAATTCTTCATACTTATCACTGTGTTGAGATTTAAGGTGAAGTTTGAGTGAAGTAGTGCTACCTCCTTTGCGCGAAAATTGTTTCCCACACTGTTTACATTTTGCAAAATTTACATTCACTTTATCAAAAAATGACCAAATTCAACTAGATTTAGGACGCATTTTTCCAGTCACTGACATTTTATTTACTAATTAACAATAAACCAAACCTTTAATAAGTAATCGTAAAATGAATTACATCGTACGTAACGTAATCCCACAATAACCTCTAAAGTTACGAGTAGTTACGACTAAATAAACGGGCGCGCGGTGGTCTGCCGGCCGGACAAAAACAAAAACTTGTCACGACGTGTCATTTTTACTATAAAGTATAAATAGTAAATATGACACGTCGTGACAAGTTTTTGGTTTGCCCGGCCGGCAGACCACCGCGCGCCGCCTAATGACTCCGCACTATCCGAAACTATCCGAAACTTTTATTTCGGATTGCGTTACGGTTACGGATATTTTTTTATTTCGGATATCCGATAGTTTCGGTTACGGATATGGATATCCATAACAACACTGGTTATTATTATCAATTGAATGACTACAGAGTACCCACATTTCGCCAGTTATGTTTTAAGTTCCATATAACAGGGGACGAGCCTATTGCTACCGGACACAAATCCAGACTCCGTGACTACTACTATATTCAAACTCAAACTCAAAGCATTTATTTCAATTAGACCATTACAGGCACTTTTGAATGTCACAAAAAAACAAAGAGCGAAGCTACAGTCACAGACACAAGGCATAATAACTTGTGAAAGTACTGTAGTTGCCCACATTCACAGGCGTAGATCTCTATGGAGAAGAATGGGCAAGAAACTCCATGGACACTCTTTTCAATCAAAATATTGTTACAAAATCTTGGTTACATCATTCATTTGGAGACTATACATTTATGTGAGAACGATGTAGAAAGACGTGCAAATTAAGAGCGTCCAGAGTAAAAAGATATAATGAACAGTACATAAATAAAAATAAACCATGGCAGCTAAGAGATGACCAGTCCCTATTCCTAATATAATAACCCAATAACACTGCTCAGCCCGGGAATAGAACCCAGAACCTCATGCTTAGCAGTTATGCTTGCGTCCAGTCGACCAACGACGCAGTCTTGACTTCATATTGAGAAAAACTGAACACAAGTGAATCAGTGGACCGAGAGATTATGAACGAAGCAATACATATTTATTAACACCATGCCATTCTACAACGGATGATTGGAGTTTACGAGTCATTTTATAGCTCCAACGACGGCAACAAGGCGGCATAGAGAATATACTATGAATACTGAACACTGCACTGGCTTTGACCTGAGAATCTTCAACACATCTCACACATTTACTTAGGTAGCCTTATGTGAGGGTCGGCTTTCTATCTTACTGGATGCAGCATATCAGTATTTTACATGAAGCACACACAATCATCATCATCATCATATCAGCCCGGAATCAAACTGCTGGGTATAGGCCTCCCCTTTTTTCTGCCACACTTCCCAGTTCTGTGCGGCCCGTATCCAGGTATTTCCCACGACTTTGACGATATCGTCAATTCAACGAGCTTTAGGACGGCCCTCATTTCTTTCCTTGGCCAAATCTTGGCCACACAATAGGAATACAATACAGTTCACAGAATAAGTAAGCCGAAGTGGCAATGGGCCGACCGTATTAGCCGTAGAACCGATGACTGTTGGGGTAATCGTGTTCTTGAGTGGAGACCGCGATAGCAAGCATAAGGTAGGACGCCCTCGGGCTCGGTGGAGCAACGATCTTCGCAGGGTGGCTGGTAGCAACTGGATGAGAGTTGCGTGTGGCGTGCGATTGAAGAGGCCTTAGTCCAGCAGTGAACTAGTGGCTGATGATAATGACACGGAGCGACTGCCTATCTGACCTCCACAACCAAGTGACTGGGTTATATGATACCCTTGGTAAGACTGGTTGTCAGACAGTCGGGATTTTGACTACCCATAACATTTCTTACTTTGCATTCGTGCTAGCAACAGTGATTTGGGGTCATCGGTCTATGTAGGTTTACGAACAATGCGTAAAATATTTAAAAAACACTACAAGTGCTGCAATACAATGCGTTGTGTTCATAGCGAAACCGGATATTGAAATATTTAATCCTAACAAAAAAATATTTTATGAATGGCGGGTTTTTTGTTGTGCTAAAAGGGCCAAATATGACGTGTATGTACTACCGAATTCAATGACGGTCGATCACTTTCAACCTTATTACTTTGGGCATAAGGGCCCAACCGATTGAGCTGAAATTTTGCATACAGTTTGGATGACAACGCATGGTTAGCTAAGTGACGCCATTTTAAATTAAAGATGGCGGACTAGTTATTTTTTATGCACCCCATAACATGGGTGTCCTGGGTTTGCTGAGAAGAATACGAAAAAAAAAAATCCGTCACACCTATATTTAAAAGCTTGTTTTAAAAAATGTTTTAACGCCTCCCGGCTTTCCAAACATATGCGTTACAGAAATGCAACGTTCGCCTATACGTGCGGCCGATCGCTTTGGTTATAACGTGGGGCACATCGTAAGTTATTTGAACGATTAATCAAGATTCCAAAATCTTATTTTTCCTTGTTTTTTTAAATTTCTTTACTAAAAATATGAAATCCATCTTCATTAAAACCCTTTGTCTATATTACCACGTTTTTTCTTAATTAACGACTTTACCTTTTCTTTCAAGCACCAAGGCAGCACAAATACGTCAGTCTATGATACTGCTTACGGTCAATTGTTACCGTCGTGAACAATAGGGGTGGTGTTATTACGTTTATAACAGAGAATTTAAATAAGGGTACTATTGTGTTTAGTTACCCCTTGTAAATCATAATAAAGCCTTCAAGAGCAAGGTGAGTTTATTTTTAGTTCAGCTTTTTTCTTGATGTAAAAAAAAATGCCACTGATCTGGGCGATAGTGTTTTATTTTATGGCAAATCGACCTGAGGAGGAGGAACCACAGTCCCCTTTGGTTGCGCGGATACATAGACAATTAGTTTGTTGATTGGCACAGGTAATCCCCACCTCTAAATCATTCCCGCACAAAACCTCCGTTGTCGATTCCCAACGATCAATGGCTGCCGACACACCATCGCGATAACACATGTTCTCGACATATTAATAAAAAGTGGTGAAATTGGTGTGATCTTCTCGCTTCCGCTGTCTCCATGTTACGTGCCATGCTCCAGGAAGCTGCTTGGGAAATCGAGGTATGTGCAATCCTTCCTTATAAGCGTACTGCTCGTTTTTTCCACGTGTTCCTGACAGTATGCAATTCCTCCCGCCAATTTAGCTGTGCCAATTTATAATTGTTTAAATTCTTAGCAAAAAAACCAGCGCAATCATTTGGTCCTTCAGCCGTATAAGTGTCGTAAAATCAGTAGCAGCCATTCCCTAGGAAATCCTAGGTAGTTCGTTTAGTTAATCCCGCGTATTTGTACCAAATACTTCGCCACGAGGCAAGTTAGGTATTTAGTTAAAATCTCGTAAACTCCGCATTAGATTAAGTAGCATCGTTTATATTTGGCTCAACACCGCAATCATTTACCAATTCTATCGTATCGTATCGTCCCTGTCGTTTCGTATTTCGCTCATCACCGCGTAGTTACATACACCGCATAATTTCTATCGTATTCGTTTCGTGTCGTTATCCTAGCTAGTAATTGGTACTAGCGTTTGTCGTAATCATCGCGTTATTTAAATAAGTTTCAATTTGTTCGAAAACCGGTTCGGTAAGTAGGTCACAGCACGTGTGCGCTCGACTGCCCGGCCAGGTTAAGTTAACAAAACTATCAATTAGTACATCTGCACAATAGAATAGTTAATATTAATTCTTTCTTATATTATTTCCTTTCTTAATTATTTCGTGTTTCATAAATCGCTAACATGCCCATCGACTTAACGCTCAGGCGACTGGTTTCTAAGCGAGATAGAATATTTTGTCGTATGCAAGCAATATGTGATTCGTTAAAACATATTGATTCGGAAGAATTCAATAAGGAATCCTTCCTCTGTGACGTTAAAACAGTAGATTCAATGCGTGCAGATTTTGAAAGTGTGTTGGATGATATTGTTGATCATGAGCTTAAATTAAATCCTGATTACGTCATCAACTATCAGGCGCTTTCTTCGTTCGAAGACCTATTAGGCCGTGTAAAACGAGCCGAGGAAAAACTACAGGTCCAATCTCGTAGTCAGGTTCAAAGGTCACCTCGATTACCTCCTATCGAAATACCCGAATTTAACGGAGATATTAAAAATTGGCCTTTATTTATAGCTAGTTATCGCAACGCCGTACACAATAATGTTTCTCTGACAGACAGTGAGAGGTTATATTATTTAATAGGAAGGTTGACTGCCAAGGCGCGATCTGTTTGTGCCGGCATATCTCCAACCGCTGACAACTACCCTCTTATTTTTGATTTACTTTGTAAACGGTATGAAGATAAGCGTCAATCAGCGACTTCATACCTAGACCAATTATTTGAATTTAAATCTATTTCGTCAGGAACCCCTAGTAGTTTAGAATCTTTTCTCGATAAATTCGCATCGTCTGTAGCCGCGTTAAAAAACACAAAGGTCAATGACCTATCTGATTTTATTTTGTTGCATATCGCTCTTAAAAAACTTGATCCAGACACTGCGCGTACTTTCGAATCTAATCATCAATTAAGATCGAATAATTCCGAAATTCCATCTTTTTCTGATTTAATAAGTTTTGTTCGCGATCACATAAAGGTATTAGAACGTACGTCATCTCCTGTTGCTCGAGTCGTCAGCAACAGAGGATCCGATCGTAAATCTACAAAATCTACACAGGCTTACGCGAGTACATCTGGTTCTGAGTCCGCCGCGTGTAATCTATGCAATGAGCATCATAATTACATTTATAAATGTAGGGTATTTAATAGTTATAACCCAGATCAACGTTTTAAATTCATTAAGTCTAACAATTTATGTATAAATTGCCTAAGTAGTGGTCATCGTGTTTCTGCGTGTGGGTCAACATCTACATGTAGGAAATGTAATCACAAACATCATACTCTCTTGTGTTTCGGAAGTCAAACCCGCTCCCGTCCCACAGAGGCCGCTCCCAGTGACTCAACCACTGTTCGCGCGGACACTGACGTAGCCCTGTGTTCATTATCCGATAATCATGGTGGGAGTAGCCACATGATTCGACCTCTTACCACGGTACTCATAGCAACCGCACGTATCATTATCGTGGATTCTCGCGGAATTGAACATAGTTTCAGGGCATTATTGGACAGCGCTTCTCAAAGTAATTTTATAACTCGCGAGTGTTGTCAACGCTTAGGTTTGAACATAAATAATCGACCTGCCTGTTCTACCGTAAAGGGAATAGGAGGTTCGAGTAAAACAATTCAGGGTTCCGTAAAAATTAAATTTCATTCTCGTTTCGACCGCAACATAAATTATAATATCGAGTCTTTGGTAGTAGATAAAATTACCGAACGTTTGCCAACTGCTACGGTCGACGCCTCTCTTTTGTCTAACTTCAAAAATTTACCGTTGGCAGACGATACGTATTTTTCTCCAGGCCCAATTCAAGTATTGATCGGTGCTTCAATTTTCCCGCATTTACTTTTGTCGAACAAGGTGCCAGGACAAGCGAAACATTTCTCGCCTCTCGCATTGGAAACTGTCCTTGGCTATGTTATTGTAGGTGATGCCCCGGTACGCGTTGACAGCAACACGACCGTTTCATATTGTTGTACCGCTGATCCGTTGGACTCTGCGATCCGAAAGTTCTGGGAATTGGAGGAAGTAGACGTCCCCCCGCTGCTCAGCCCGGATGACAAATTGTGTGAGGAGTTTTACAACCGCACTACCACTCGGGATAGTGACGGACGATACGTGGTTGCTTTGCCTTTCAAGGGTGATGTCGAATCCCTTGGTAACTCGCGTCAAGCAAGTGAACGTCGGTTTTACTGCTTGGAAAGGAAGATGCAAGCTTCTCCACAATTAAAGGTCGCGTATGACGGTGTCATCCGCGAGTATTTAGGAAAGGGTTATATTTCACCTACAAATTCTGATTCTTCAGAAATTTCATATTTTATTCCGCATCATGGTGTGATCCGAGATGATAAGGTCACAACCAAACTTCGTGTCGTTCTCGATGGTAGTTGTAAAACTACCTCCCGCGTTTCTCTAAATGATCTCTTGTATGGTGGGCAAAATCTACAAGGGAATCTTTTTAATATTATTATTGGTTTTCGTTTATTTTCGATCGCTCTTTCCGCAGACATTCGTCAAATGTTTCTCAGCATTGGAATCCGAGAATCTGATCGGCGTTTCCAACGCATTTTGTATCGCTTTTCCCCGCAAGAACCTTTACAGGTTTATGAATTTAATCGTGTCGTTTTTGGGCTCAAGTCTAGCCCCTTTCATGCGCTGCGAACTATCAAGCAGCTGGCAGAGGACGAGGGTGACTCTTACCCTCAGGCAAAAAATATTGTCGCTGAAGGTTTGTATATGGACGATTTTGTCCATTCCGTTCTCACGGAAGACCAGGGCATTTCCACAGCTTCGGAAATGATAGGTCTCATGAAAGCTGGTCAATTTGAATTAGTTAAATGGACCAGCAACTCCCAAGTCGTCTTGGATTCGATTCCGCCTTCGCATCGCCTGCCAGCTGTCAAAGAATTCGACGAGTCCGACCAACATAAGGTACTGGGCTTGTGTTGGTCGCCGACGTCGGACCACTTCGGCATGAAAGTTAGTACCCCTTTTGAAAATTGTACTAAGCGTACAATATTGTCGTGTGTCGCTAAAATATGGGACGTCATGGGATTTGTCGCGCCAGTCGTCCTGTACGCCAAACTGCTGATCAAACAGCTTTGGCTGTGTGATTGTGACTGGGATGATACCCCACCTGAAAATATAGTGAGGCTGTGGACTCGCTTTAAGGAAGAGCTTCCTTTGCTCGGTAGTATAAAAATCCCACGTCACGTTGGTATCGTCGCCGATAGTGTGGTCACTATCTTGGCTTTCGCGGACGCCAGTGAGAAGGCATACGGGGGAGTGATTTACTTCCACGTCCAAAATAGCGATGGCAATATAGTTAAGTTGTTAACCGCTAAGTCTAAGGTGTCTCCTAAGAAGGTCGTTTCTCTCGCTCGTCTTGAGCTATGTGCTATTCTTGTGCTAGCTCAACTAATAAAAAATGTTGTAGTCGCTTGTCAAAACCGCATTGTTTTTCGTAATATATTCGCATTTTCGGATTCGACAGTCGCTCTCTGTTGGGTACATTCGTCGCCCCATCGGTGGAATACCTTTGTGGCCAACAGAGTGTCGAAAATACAAAACGACCTATCTCCACAAAATTTGTATCACGTGTCCGGTACGGAAAATCCCGCAGATTGTCTGTCACGTGGACTCACACCTTCTCAAATTATTGACCATCCGCTTTGGTTCAGTGGTCCTCCGTGGGCTCACTTGGATGTCTCACGGTGGCCTGTCGTTCCCTTCAATCCCTCTTCGGTGTCTGAAGCACCCGAAGAGAAGAAGCATTCGTTGCTATCCGCTACACCAAACGAAAGATCTCCTATTCTTTCTTTGGTCGATCGTATCTCGTCTTGGAGTAAATTGCTTCGAGTAGTAATCTATGTTTGTCGCTTCGCTAGATTATTACCTCCTAGAAATCGCATGTCAGCAGCAGATTACAACTTCGCTGAACTACTCGTCCTTCGTGAACTTCAGCGCTTTCATTTCTCCACTGAGATCGCTAGAATCAGGGAAGGCAAAGATTGTAGTCCTACCTTTAGACACTTAAAACCGTTCCTCAAAGACGGACTCGTCAGAGTCGGAGGCCGTTTAAGAAACTCAGATTTAAATTATGATCGGAAATACCCTATTTTGCTTCCAAGTAAGGATCTTATTTTGAACTTGTTAGTCGAATATCATCATAAGTTAAACTGCCACGCAGGTCCCGACCTGCTGTTGTCACTATTACGTCAGAAATACTGGATACTTTCTGCACGCAATTTAATTAGGAATAGGATCCACAAGTGCATTCCTTGCTTTCGTCTTCGCCCTAAGCCAAGTTTCCCTGAGATGGCAGATCATCGTTCTTGTCGCGTCGTTCAAACCGCCAAACCGTTTGTCCACACGGGCACAGACTACGCCGGTCCGTTTAAGGTCACTATGTCTCGCGGTCGAGGTATTCGTTCCACCAAGGCCTACGTGTGTCTGTTCGTCTGCTTGACCACGCGTGCGGTGCACATAGAACTAGCTGGTGATCTTAGCACAGCTAGTTTTATGGGCGCTTTGAAGCGGTTCCTGTCTAGGCGTGGCCCCGTGAGTAGGATTTATTCGGACAACGGGACTAATTACATAGGCGCAAAGCGCAAACTTTCGGAACTTCACGAATTTCTTTGCTCAAAACATCATAACAACGAATTCGGTCATATGTTAGCTGAGAATCGTATAGATTGGTCACTCAATGTCCCGACTGCTAGTCACTTCGGCGGCAATTGGGAGGCTAATATAAAAAGTTTAAAGTCTCACTTATATCGAGTCGTAGGTGATACTATTCTTTCGTTTGAAGAGTTAAGCACCGTGCTTACTCAAATCGAGTCCGTTATGAATACTAGACCTCTTTGTAGGACGCTCTCTAGCGACCCTTCGGAACCGCTAGCTTTAACTCCAGCGCACTTTTTGAATCTCACGCCTTTAAAGTACTTGCCTGCGGAGGAAATAGAGGAAAGGACTATTACTGCTAGACACGAGTTGCTAGATAGTTTAGTACAGTCGTTTTGGAAGCGCTGGAGAGGTGGATACCTCCACACGTTGCAATCGCGTCGCAAATGGAACACGCCGGTCGATCCAGTCGCTGTCGGCACGGTCGTAATCCTTATAACCGACAATTCGCCTCCACTGCACTGGCCTTTGGGTGTCGTGGAGGAAGTTTTCCCTGACTCCACCGGAGTCACTCGTATCGTTCGGGTTAAGACAGCGACTGGATCCTACTTGCGTCCCGTCGTGCGTCTTTGCCCGTTGCCTAACCAATAGACACGTCGGTTTATCATTCAGGGTTAGGTAACGTTAGCAATTAGGTAGTTTAGTAGTTTGTAGTTTCGTATTTGAAGGCATCCCTTCAAGCCCGGGGGAATGGTTGCGCGGATACATAGACAATTAGTTTGTTGATTGGCACAGGTAATCCCCACCTCTAAATCATTCCCGCACAAAACCTCCGTTGTCGATTCCCAACGATCAATGGCTGCCGACACACCATCGCGATAACACATGTTCTCGACATATTAATAAAAAGTGGTGAAATTGGTGTGATCTTCTCGCTTCCGCTGTCTCCATGTTACGTGCCATGCTCCAGGAAGCTGCTTGGGAAATCGAGGTATGTGCAATCCTTCCTTATAAGCGTACTGCTCGTTTTTTCCACGTGTTCCTGACAGTATGCAATTCCTCCCGCCAATTTAGCTGTGCCAATTTATAATTGTTTAAATTCTTAGCAAAAAAACCAGCGCAAACACCCTTCATAGAGGGTGTAACAAGACCCTTAACGAAGCCGAAAGGCACTTGTTTTCGCCGACAATGCGATCATTTATTTTTTATTTATTTAACAATATATGTACACACTAAACACAGAAATCATGTTTTTGTTCTACACCATACCTGGGAACCTTCTAGTTACGGAGATGTTGGGGGCCAAAATTCTTTTTTAAATACGGTTTTTTTATAGGAAGTAAACGGATGATTTCACGCGTCGTTCGTTAGAGTATTTAAATATCCAATTTTCTTTATTTTTTATTTTAGCTGTTTTATTTACATAAATGGACTGCTGCGTACAAATAATGTAATTTTACATTGTAATAAAGGAATAAATAGTAACTGAAAAAAACGATAAAAAATGAAAAATTACGCACCCCGTCAGTTTGCTGAGGGCTGTCCCTTACTCCCTGCTTGCAGGGTATTGACATACTTCTTCGATGAGCTTCTTCTAAAAGCTCCACTTGTTTCGAAAACTATTTGATTTCGCAATATTAAGTATTTATGAGGTTCTTAAAAGTGACTTCAAAGTTTTAATAAGTTAAAACAATAATTTATCAGCAATTGTTTCATAGTTTTAAGCTTTCTTGACGCTAGCACTAATTATTTAAAGTTCGACAACTCTTTCAATAATATTACCATTTCTTAAGAAATATAGTTGCTTACAAATCTTGCTTTTGTAAAGTGAAATGATTCTTTGAATGGTATTCAAAGCTCATTATGATATGAATAATATGTTATTGTGCTTGACACTTCATTATCATCATCGGCCTAGCTACCACTTTTACATGGAGCGACGGCCTCCACAATTTAGTTAGTACTGGGTAATACGATACTGTCAGACTTTCGGGCCACTGACTACCTACAGGGTGTAAACAGACCCTTCACGAAGCCGTCAATCAAGCATTCTGTTCATCAAAATAAGTAACTTTACGCAAAAATTATTGCTGAGAAACAACTTTTTTTTTGGGGTGAAATATTACGTTTTACGGTAAAACTCAATGTAACGTACTCAAATCATTGTGCTAATGGATGGATTGAATAGTACGGGGGTCGTGAAGGTGTTTAAAGTAAAAATCTTATATTAGAAACATGTATTTAAAAAAAAACTTGTGAAAAAGTTGGAACTTTGACCCCCTATATCTCCATAACTATGATATATGTGCCTAGATATACCTTCAGGAATTGTGTCGCACCTACCCGATCCAGGAATAGTAGATGCCGATTGGCATGAGCCGAATGAAATTCGAAATCATGAAATCATTCCTTCGGGTCGGATTTTTTGTTTAACAAATACTGGCGAATGACGTCACGCTAAAAGACTTTGGAAAAACATCAAAAAAATCAAATCAATGATCAAAGTTTGTTTTTTTATTGAATGAATATAGTCTTATTGGCTCCAATTTAATACCCATTATGCTTTGCCAATAATCCTATTTGACGCATACAAAAAAAACATTATTGATAATATCTTAGGTTGACGATAAAATAAATATTCAATGATACTGTTCATACAAGAGACTTTGTAAGGCTCAGTGCCCACAAAAGACAAGCATTTTATTTGGCATTGAATAATCAACCTTATATTTTGTGACTTAAAGTGCAGAAGGGTCTACGTGGGGGCATTTGAGGGACCGTTTTACGTCTGCGTCGATGTACGAGTTTGCACTTTATAAACAAGTGCTACAGTTTCTTTTTCAATGTGTATGTGTTAGGAGCCTTAAGATCATGTCTGTAAGAGCCTATTTTGTCTGAATAGGTTAATGACAATAAGTTCTGATTTTTAACACGTTTTCTTGGAGATTGGCTTTTTACTTATTACTTTGTCGATGTTCAATAGTAATGGGAAGCTATTGAATTTGTTAGCCATTTTCTTTATGCGTCTAGTTTATTAGTCAGATTTTTGTAAGTAGCTATAAAAAGTTCACTTTTCTCGTACACCTTTTTAATTCATTTATTTGTGAGAATATTTATTACTTTATTTTATTTGTACATAGTGTTGTAGTGTCTGTATCCTTATTAATATTATTTATGCGAAAGTAAGTTTGTTTGTTTGTTACCTTTTCACGCCTAAACCACTGAACCGACCATCCTGAAATTTTGCTTATACGTTGTCAGGTGTACTGAAACGGACATAGGGTACGTTTTATTCCGAAAAAAAGTACAATTCCCGAGGCAAACAACAATAACGTTCCTATGATAATAGATGGCGCCACGTGTCTTTCGAATCATGATTGAATTATATTATTACAAGCAGAGATCAACCCGAATTGACTGTCAAATACTAAGTTTAACGCAAGCGAAGCCGCGGGCAAAATCTAGTAAGTATATACATTTTACATTTTCGAAAACAAGTAGGTTACCTACTTGTACTTTAGATAGGTATTATTTTATACCCTATCACAATGTTGTCCTATTTAACCTAAAGGTAGACTGGTAGAGAATGCCTTGTGGTAACATTAAGTCCGCCCATGTATCACTATTGTACATGAAGATTAAATAAATAATTGAATAGAGAATGTCTTCACATGAAAATTAACAATACAATTTACTAGATTTTGCAAGGCTTCGCCCGTAGGGAAGGCAGAAACTGTCTTATAGGAACGTACTAAAATCCTATGTGTAGTAGTATCCTTAAGGATCCTGGTCTAGTTTTTATCCGTGGGTACAGCTGCTTTTTTCAAATATATATAGGTAATACAAAGCGGATCGGAGCGTTTTACAAGCGGATCTTTCACTGTACGGGAAATCTATACACAGGGAGGCCAAGTTACACTGGAAATGTGTACCTTGGTATGTCGCCATGTGTACATTAAAACATTTCCGTCTATTAGTGCTAAAGCTCATTCTCGGAAATGTCCTTTCGTGCTAGTGTCGTCCGCGGAGATGTCTTCCACACAATCGTCTGTATTCAGTGTAGATATTTATTATTTGTGATTTTGTGTCAGGGTAGTTATTTAGCTGTAAGTACATGAGATATTTTATCAGTAAATATTTTCCGAAATCCGCCGTCGGACGAAAGTCTACGATGTCGGGGACCGGGCGGTGCGCCTCAAGTGGAACTGGGCAGGACAACTGGCTAGACGCGGAGATGGCCGATGGTGCAAGGCTTTGACCGAGTGGTGGCCAAGGTTTGGCCAAAGAAATCAGGGCCGTCCTAAAGCTCGTAGGGTTGACGATACCGTCAAAGTTGTGGGAAACACCTGGATATGGGACGCACAGAACTGGGAAGTGTGGCAGAAAAAAGGGGAGGCCTATACCCAACAGTGGGTGATTCCGGGCTGATATGATGATGATGATGAAATATTTTTGAGATCTAGTCGAAAGAAAAAAAATTGTTTAATTAGAAGTCACCTAAGTACCTACCCTTAACCTTTGGTATTCCGACACATGGATCCGCGTCATCCCGACATACTGCCAAAACTTTGGTTTAGTTCGCGGATCCAATTTCCACTACCAAAGGTATCGTACGTATCACATTAAATTCAAAACTAAACTATTTGAAATCTACACCAAATCTTAAAATAAAGCAATGAAATTTAAAATCAACAGCCTGTATAATAACTTTAATGAACGAACATCTTTGAGAGCTGCATTCATTAATTAAGAACACCCTGTAACTGAATTAATATTCGAATTAAATCAACATTTAACTATTGAATCAAATTAAAGCAATGTCGTATGATTCGATTTTAATTATGATAGTGTTGTTTTCTTTTCATATATGTATGTTTTGATTGCTTATTTACGAATAATATGTCACATACATACAGTGTGTAAACGGACCCTTCACGAAGCCGTCGACCAAGCATTATGTACATCAACTTTACGCAAAAATTATTGCTGGGAAACGACTTTTTTTTTGGGTTGAAAAATCACGTTACTGTAGGACTCAATGTGACGTACTCAAAACATTGTGCTGATGGGTGAATTGAATAGTACGGGGGTCATGGAGGTGTTTAAAGCAAAAATCTAACATTAGAAACATGTATTTAAGAAAATCTTTTGAAAAAGTTCGAAATTTGACCCCTAATATCTCCGTAACTAGAAGGTTGCCAGGTATGGTCTAGAAAAAAAAATGATCGCAATGACGGGGAGAACCAGTGCCTTTCAGCTTCGTTAAGGGTCTTCTTACACCCTTAATGTGAAAAGGTCTTTTTTGTTTGTCGATTATCAATCGGTATTGATAATTGTACTTTTACAGGACTTCGGGTATTAGAAGGAACAAATATTTAACACTATGCTTATAAGCCTGCCTGGTTGTTCTAGAGGTCGCAAAACCCCTGCTGAGCATAAGGACTCCTGGCTTCGATGTCCAAGTCGGGCAAACTTGTAACCTTGCTCGAAATTATTGTGAAAACATTATCAATTATTGTTTAGAAGATCTAATCTGAACGGTCAAAAAATATTCAAGTAAGAGAGTTTTATATTGAGATAGATAAAGATCAACCCTCTGCCCCAATTAATTTGGGGTCGGCACAGCATGTCTCTTGTCGATACATCTCTATTACTCGTCATTTCAGTAGTCACACCCTTTTTAGCCTTATCAACTATCAGGCAATTTATTTATCCATTATACTTGATACATTATACTTTTATGTTTAACAATTCACCAAATTATTAATTTTATTCAATGATTTTTAATTTTATGTCATCTATTTTTCATTGTTGTTTTTTTTTTTCATTTTGTCATGTATTTTTTGTCGATCTTCATTTGTAATTTATCAGTTTTATCAATTCTCCAATGTAATACAATTTTAATTTAATTTTATCTATTAACCAATGTTATCATTGTCAATAATTTATCAATTTTATTTATCAATTTTATTTGTAATCAATTTTGTCATAATTGTTTTTTCAATATTTCCAATTTAAATTTAATTTAACTGAATATTGGCGCTTAGTACCTACTTACTAAGCTTAGCCTATTTTCCGTATTTATTGTTTTGTGCATGTGGTGTTTACCTATAAGTAATTGTTGCGCTGTAATTAAATTTATCAATGATTTATGTAACTGTATCCAGTGTGAACAATTGTTGGTAGACCTAATACAATAAATAAATAAATAAATACATGAAGCAACATTAGGAAGTTCCTTAGATCGTTTAGTTAAAACAAAGAAAAATACTGTATTGTTGGCGAAATACCTGATCTTGACAAACAAAACACATCTTTGAATACTAATATTATAAACTAACTTTCGCCCCCGTCTAATGTTTAAAATGTATTACTGTGAAGTTTCACTAAAATCTGTTCAGTAATTTCTGCGTGAAAGAGTAACATACATCCATCCATCCTCACAAACTTGCGCATTTATAATAGTAAGGTATTTAGCCAACATAACATCACGCCTGTAATCCTCGAAGGGTTAGACCAGACTTTGTGGTTGCTACTGAGAAATTCCTGATGGAAAAACCCAATGACACTTTGCCCGACCTGGGAGTCAAACCCAGTATCATGCTCAACAGTGGCGCTTGAGACCACTAGACCAATGAGGCAGTCAGGTAGTAAGATGTTAAAGTAACTCTGTCCGTCTATTACCCTTTTATTTTGTCAAGTAGGTAGACCATGACTTTGGTACGTAAGTAGGATACTTTTTATCCCAGTAGTAAGTTCCTTCGGGATAATTTCTGACCTCGGTCACAAGCTAGTACCTGATAAAGTAACAGACCAATGGATTAAATGCCACCGGAAGCTTGATTAAAAGTTACCTTAAGAGAATTTCGGGGAATATACCGCGTTTTTGTCTCCATAGGAATGTTGGCCACAAAAGAGATGAATGAAAGTCAATTGCCTGCAGTTGGGATGAGAATGTTTGGAGGCATGTGTCGTGTGACGAGAATATCAGAAAAGAAATCGTGTATACATCTACGTGGATCTTTTGGGTCTTGAATTCCATAGACAGGGCGACGTTGTAGGTAAACATTTGAGATATACATCATCATTTGCCTAGCCTTTTCCCAACTTTTTTTTTTATTAGGGTCGGCTTCCAGTCTAACCGGATGCTGCTGAATACCAGTATTTTACATGGAGCGACTGCCTATCTGACCTCCACAACCCAGTTAGTATTAGGTAATACGATACTGCTTGGTAAGACAGGTTGTCAGACTTTTTCGGCCACTGACTACCTAACGACTGCCAAAGATCTACAAATGACACCCGGGACCAATAGCTTAACATGCTTTCCGAGGCACGGAGGAAACTCGATATGTAACGGGTGGTCACCCATCCACAGACCAACCTAGGCAAGCACGGCTTAACCTAAAGATCGACCCGAGTGGCTGTTATTATTAAACCACGAGCTCCTCCCCTCCTCGATTTGAGAAATACATTAGCGAAATTGTTTAGTTCTAATTTCCGCCACACTCCATCAGGCCCTTGCACAACTAAGAGGAAGTTTCTAAGTAGTGTCTATGATTAAGTACAAAAAGAGTCTGTGGTAAAAAAGTTACTGATTTTCGGGAAATGAAGAGGGACCAGAAATGTGAAAGTAAATAGACACAAAAGAAAAGAAAAAGAAAGCAAAGATTTTATAAAATACTAGCTTTTACTCGCGGCTTTGCTCCCGTTATGTACCGAGATTAACGAACGGAAACGTTTTCGTATGACACTCGGGGTTAATAAAGGGTGTAAATAGACCCTTAACGAAGCCGAAAGGCTTGTTCTTCCGGCTATTGTGATCATTATTTTGTTCGGGACCATACCTGGGAACCTTCTAGTTACGGAGATATTGGGTCAAAGTTCCAACTTTTTCACAAGTGTTTTTTAAATATTTGTTTTTAATACAAGATTTTTACTTTAAACACCTCCACAATCCCCGTACTAGAAAAAAAAGTCGTTTCCCAGCAAGTTTTTGTGTAAAGTTACTTAGTTTGATGTACATAATGCTTGCTTGACGGCTTAGTGAAGGGTCCATTTACACCCTGTATAGATTCCCGTTTGTGAAAGAATTTTTGGAATCGGATCAGTAGTTGCAAAGATAATCCCCCACATACAAACTTACAAACAAATTTTACCTTTTTATAATATTAGTAGGTGTAGATAATAAATGACTAGGAAGGAAGTAAACTCCCGGTTGAAGAGTAATTGAGGTTTTATGGAAGAATTAGACAAAGACTACACCGATGCTAAATAAATTGGGATATGGGCAGGAAGCGATTGAAACCCTTTTTATAATCGAAGGCTTGTTATCGCCAGTCTTGTTTTAAATCCGATCTTCTGTAAGAAGTTTCGACATGAAATAACGCAAAAGATACAAAAGGGTGCGCAAAGGTTTTTGTGCACTCTTTTGTTATATTTCTTTATTCGACTTGGCTATTTCGGGACCATTAAAAATTCACGGTAAATAAACAAAGTGGCTCACTTATACTACAACCAATTCTGTGCTGGTGGGAAAACACGGAACTAAAATAAATGTACCAAGTTTGACATATCGATGCATATTTTCTTGACTTTATTAATATCTATGGATAATACTGATTGTGCTCGTTGCAAACAATTTAACTAAAACGCTATAGGATAATTGTATTTTCGATTTAAAAATTTACGTATTTACGTTACATTTACACCGCGTGCTCGTGCTAGGGCCTCTGACCGCATCAACAAAATAAAACAGCTTAGATACAAATTTAATGAAATACTCAACCAGAATAATATTATCAAACGCTACTCCTGAAGTAGTAAGTCAATCTAAAAAAACCAACTTGACCCAAACGACCCTACATTTTACTACCAAATAAGGTAACCAAAATCGGTTAAAGGTAAATACAGGTCTGACTTAGGGTTGAAGGGGTGGACAATAGGGGACAATGTAAAAAGCAAGGGTTGAAAGGGGTTGAGAACGTAATAGGCCTCTTGTCGCGGGCATAGCAATCAACATAGGTCCTTTAACTTCTTAACTGCCTCTTATGAGGTTACTTTGGTGAGGTCGTGACGTAAGGAGAGTTTTGAGTCAAAAGAAACAATTATTATTAATGTTTCTGGCGTTGTGAATCACTGAAAAGTGTAGTACTACAAGGATACTGTTTTAAGCGTTCACGGTTTATAACTAAACTTACACTATCACTTATAAAGGGTGTAAAAAGACCCTTAACGAAAACGAAAACCACATACTGCATTAAACCACTGCCCATCATTGGGATCATTTTTTTCTTCTAGACAGTACCTGGGAAACCACAGGTTCTGGAGATATTGAAGGTCAAAGTTCAAATTTTTTCACAAGTTTTTTTTTTAAAACCGCTTTTTAAGATTTTAACTTTACTTTAATTAACTACATGACCCATTAACTATTCATAGCATCCATTGAAGGTCAAAGTTCAAATTTTTTCACAAGTTTTTTTTTTAAAACCGCTTTTTAAGGTTTTAACTTTACTTTAATTAACTAAATGACCCATTAACTATTCATAGCATCCATCGTGTTGAGTGCGTAAAATTGAGTTTTACCGTGAAACGATTTTTCACACCAAAAAAAAAAGTCGTTTCCCAGCAATAATTTTTGCGTAGAGTTACTTAGTTTTATATACTGAATGCTTAGTTGACGGCTTCGTGAAGGGTCTGTTTACACCCTGTATTCGCGGGATGACTGGAGAATGCGGGTGGTGGTACCATGATCACGGATAAACTCCGTGACGACTTAACTCCCTTTATCCGTGAGCATGGTGCTTGCAACAGCGCCGAAATATCGGGAACTCAAACCTAACAGTAAACATGGTAAATATTCTGTCTCTAGAGATACTGATAATGTTAGTGACCAAGACAGTTTAAAAACTTATAAATAAAAGCTTGTAAAAATTTGTATATCAATAGCATACCAAAAGCGACTGTTTTATAATCTGAACCTAATTACTATGCAGCCCAGATCCTAGTTTACACCCAGTCAGACTTGACTGACATAGAAGGGGGATGAACGGTTTATCGTGTTGTCCGACACGTAACGCCCCGTACACGACCTCAGCGACTTGCGTGAAGCTACAAGCCTGCGCTTTACTTGTCTTCTTCGCGAGAACCGTTGCGTCCCACTCATGCTCTAAGCAATTTATTTTTTATTTATGTATTCCAAATATTTATGCTGTCTTGGCTTCCGTATGTTTTTTCTCGTGACAACTGAAAACCAGCGCTGTGCTGTAGGCCCCCATAGCACAGCATCATGCTGAGTGGTAACCTGCTTGTTGTAGTCACGGCGTGCAAGCTGTCAACTTTTTTTGTACCGTCCTGTTGTATTTAAGTATCAATATTTGTGGTTGTTATAGGAATTGAGGTTATGGGTGATAATTAAAACGAACAAATACTTATTAAACTTGGTTATTATATTTGATTGACTAGGAAGGTTATACGTCTGACTTCTAGCACAGTGAGAACAAGACTAAGTCTCCTCTAGGCAAAATAAAATAAATATGGCGTTTTACCGGAAACTGATATTTTAAATATTATAATACCTCAACCGGAAGTTACAAAATAAATCATAATAAGTATTGATTTTTGTTGAAAGATTAATTTATGCAAACTAATCTATAATAAATCAACAGTTGTATGTTTCTTTTTTTGTCATTTTGTATGCACGTCATGTCCCTGCGACAAATCAATATTTTTCTTTCTTTTATTGGTTATCTCTGCAGTTCAAACGTGTCCATTGAACGCGTAGCTCGTGGCACAGCGGTTATTCCATATGAGAAGAGGCTAAGCAGGGCAGTCACTCCTATGTCACTTTGACTTGACCGGATGTGAGCAAATATACGAACAGGGGTCTCGATCTGAGGAAACTATTAATATGTTCGGGGGTCTTTGGTATTCAGCATGTCTACTATTTGGCCTAGTGCAAATTTTTATGGCTGACAAGATCAGTTTGTATGGAAAATTGTAAAATATTGTGTTAAAGCGATAATAAATGGCGTCATTTGAATGACATGGGTTTTTTTTTCACGTAAGACTGCGCATGACTGCGCAATTTTTTTCAGTTTGTTTGACGGTTATCTAGCTTTGAAAAAAGAATTAATATACCAAACATTTTAACCACGTAAATTTTGCACTTTTGTCGTAAGGTTACAAAATTATGTATTTTCCCTCACATATATTTTTCCCCGAACAGAAATAGAAACGTAAGAATTTATCAACAAATCTAAATTTTATTTGAAAAACAAAGCAGCAATTGAATCGGTAGTGAATTCTCGACGGATATCGGAATTTCTCGATAGGAACTGTCTGCCAGGAAGCGACACAAGCTTCCTCGGCACGGCTTGTTTTTGTCCTTGGCGGTCGGTGGCATGAGCGCGAATTTACATAAGAAGATACATAGGATTGGTCACTAGCTCGCCCCCTATTACATATAGATACATAGGATTGGAATCACAACTAGGTCAGTACAGTAGGTATATAAGGTCAATGTTTTCATACACGAAAATATTTTAAAAGTAACTTGTATAAGTCGTAAAGTCGAAAAAAAAATGTATCCGAGTGTTTTTGTTTTTACGAAATTATTATAATTCTAAAATTTCTTGAGACATTTTGTATAAAACCTTTACTCCCTATTTATCAATGACTAGGTAATTACGACCTAGCAAACTAGCGCAATGGATGTTGAATAATAAGGAGCCAGTATTTATTTTGTGAGTCAAGTAAATAATACCAGCCTGTTACTGTCCCACTGCTGGGCAAAGGCCTCTTCTCATACAGAGAAGGCACGAGCATTGATCACCACGCTTGCTCAAGACGGGTTGGCGATTTCAGACTTATATTAATTATAAGTCCAGGTTTTCTCACGATGTTTTCCTTCACCGAGTCAAGTAACTTTAAATTATTTATTTTTTATAAAAATACACTTAGATAACGTGAAATGGCTTCTTTATAGCCGTTAGATTATTCTCTGAAAATATTTCGTGAATGAATAGTTAGATCTTATACAAGGTGTAAACAGACCCTCCACGAAGTCGTCAACCAAACTGTTCACTGTCACTTGTTTTCCCCGTCATTGCGATCATTTTTTTGTTCTAGATTATACCTGGGAACCTTTTAGTTACGGAGATATTGGAGGTCAAAGTTCCAACTTTTTCACAAGTTTTTTTTAATATCTACTAGTTTTTAAGGTTACTTTAAATACCTCCATGATCCTTTTACAATTCAATGCATCCATCACCATAATGTTTTGAGTGCGTTACATTGAGTTTCACCCGTAAAACGTGATTTTTCACCCAAAAAAAAAGTCGTTTCCCAGCAATAATTTTTGCGTATAGTTACTTAGTTTGATGTACAGAATGCTTGGTTGACGGCTTCGTGAAGGGTCCGTTTACACCCTGTATACAGACTGTGTATTGTGTACCAGCAGTGAGGATATTAATAAATGGTTATTGCTAAAATCATCACTCCAAGAAATAGTCAACTAAAGTTTAAACTAAAGCGTTGTTAATGAACACCAACCGATCTACATTTCAGATATAACAATGTCAAAGTTAAGCATAGTTTGAAACCCTCGAAGACAAACAGACTTTAGTAGCCACTCAGCGCTATGAACTTTCCGAAATAGTTTGTTTTCCGATACTCATTGTCTTAAGATATTACAGAAATATCTCAAGTTTCGAGAAGTACTCGAGATGGTCCGCCGTATTGTTTTAAACTTTATTTTAATGTAAATGTCAAAAGGTATTTTTGTTTTTGTTAAGAGGATGCAAATTTTATTTTTGTGTTGATGGATGGCGAATTAGGATCAAATTAAGCGGTTCGAAAAATATTTTTATTTTGTGATCCGTTACTAAAGGGATGCTGACAGGTGATCTTTTTAGAGGTTTTCCTTATGCTTCTTTTCTTTAGCGTATAGGTCAGAAGTATCTTTGTAAATAAAATGGTTTCTGTAAGACTGATCGGAAAGTACTTTTAAATAAACCGCTTAAATTGGTGAAGATTTGGCAAAGTTAAACTGGGCGAGACGAAGGACGAAAATTCATTTATTACTTATTTAAATGAATTGAATATGACATAATTCTCGTGAATGAATTAATATATGTTTTCCTATTAATTATTTTGAACGCTATTTTATTTTGTCAGGGTCCATGTGAACTATAATAATATTTAAAATCTTGTAAAAGACATGTGATATACACTAAATAATTGAAAATTTATACTTCCTTCAGATCAGTTACCTGATTGACTGAAAATAATAAAACTTTGTCAGTAAGATAAGCCAAGAATAAGCTTTCAAAAACAATTCACAAGAACACGTAGATTTGTGAAAGAAAACAAACTTCAATAATAGCTTGTAAGTAACTCCAAAATAACGTCTTTGTAGCACTTACTCCGTAACGTACTCATATAACGTTAGTTTCACGTGTTACGTGCTCCTAGATATAACAGTTACAAATAAGGCTTTTAGTGAAGGAAACGTAAATGCTTTGATAATGTAACACTTTCACAAGTTGACGACGTGATTCTCTTTCTGCTACGGTGATGTTTTTAAAGGTATGTTTTTCGTGGATTGACTTGATATGGAGTTTGTGGGATGTCTGGCGGTACGTGTTTGTTTAAGTGGGTTGAAGTGTGGATTATGTAGTGTTTTATGTGAGTGGTAAGTTATAATTATTAAGAAGATATAAAGGAATTATTTTTGTGGTTTTTATTTAAAATTGATCATCATCTGGCTAGCCTTTTCCCAACTATGTTGGGGTCGGCTTCCAGTCTAACCGGATGCAGCTGAATACCAGTATATTACATGGATCGACTGCCTATCTGATCTCCACAGCCCCGTTAGTACTGGGTAAAACGATACCCTTTGGTAAGACTGGTTGCCAGACTTTATTTAAAATTGATGTCCTATAAAATTTGAAAATCTTTGGGCCCATCTTGTTTCACATTTACATATTGTTACACATAACAAAAAAAAAACAGCTGTTCCAGATATTGTGACCGCGCAGGTACTCATAGATATGGCGTTTTTGTATGAAACCGAAGATTTTTTAATGTTGACGGAAAGTTTCTCTCGGGGTCCAGAATCATGTGCAGGTATTAAATAAATCGTCGTATAATTATGTGAATGACCAACCAAGACTTTTATTTCCAATCGAAAAGGACAAGAACGGATCACATAATACTTTCAAAATGCGCGTTTGGCAGTTCCAGACTATTAAAATAAAAAATCTTTGTCATAATATTTTTCTTTAAACGGATACAAATGCAATAAAATATGTATCGCCCATTTTGGAGTCTATTTTAAAATGTATCGAATTCAGCATTCAATCATTTCGCCGAGTGGCAAATAAAATCACAATGCCATACAAAATGTCGGAACAAAGCAATATTTTTGGATAAAATCTGCATACGGACGCAGTTCCAATTTGTTTCTATTGTGTAGTTTTAGTACAACTAATGTGTCTATGCAAATAACGCACACGCAATGCGTGCACGCATTCAGGGATACGTTATGAGGTCACAGTTTAGATGTGGATGGGGAATTGTGCCTCTAATGATGGTTGTCATTTCATCTGCCTAGCCTTTTCCCAACTTTGCTGGGGTCGGCTTCTAGTCTAACTGGATGCAGCTGAATACCAGTATTTTACATAGAGCGACTGCCTGTCTGAACTCCACAACCCAGTTAGTACTGAGTAATACGATACCACTTCTCGCTACTGAGAAATTTCTGATGGAAAACCAAATAACACTTTGCCCGTCCTGGGAATGTAACCCACGACCTCATTCATCCTCAGCTGTCACGCTCGCAACCACTAGACAAACGAGGCACATCTACTCCTCCATAAATATGTACGCAAAGAAGAATAAACAGTTTTTGTATTTCCTTAAGATAAAATAAACCCTATACAGGGTGTAAGGGACAGCCCTTAAACCCTATACAGGGTGTTAGGGATGGAGTGAATTCAGTATATCTTACTAAGATGACCGGTGCAAGAAATTATTTCAGGAACTTTATGGGAATCCAATGAATTTGATTTGTTTTATTTCCTCATCGCAACGCAATGTATCGTTACCGTGGCGAAACGCGCGTAGCGAACGGCAAGCGCGACGACGAGTTCGATGAACTCTATAGCTAGGCAGGAAGTAAATGACTGATTTCACGCGTCGTTCGTTAGAGTATTTCAACATCCATTGTTGTTTTTTGATTTTAGCCGTATTATTTACATAAACGGAGTGCTGCATACAGAGAATGTAATTTTATATTAAAATAACTGAAAAAACGATTAAAAAAATTAAAATTTTCCTGAGAAAAATTCCCGTGGAATATGATTCAAAATAAGGAGCTGAATACACCCTGTCAGTTTGCAGAGGGCTGTCCCTTACACCCTGTAAAACCCCAGATAATCCTTCTCCCATTTCGAGCGTTACACCTTAACGTTATTCATATAAAACTAAAAGGTATCTCAGTGTTATTCATAATTCTTCCTTATCGCAATATAATTTACAAGCGCCCTACATTTTCCCTGATTGCAGATACAGGGTTAAAGTTTGTGGTGTACGTTGTCTATTTACATAATACTTGACTTGGTAGACTTGTCATTTAATTTACATTTTAAGAGTTAAGAGAATTAATATTTCAACTTTTAGGCGCATTCTTAATTTAGGGAATTTTAAAATAATGGCTATGCAGGATATCCATGTTTTGTCTGTAATTATTTCACATTTTTGTAAGAACTGGCGTTTTGGCGAACTTAATGCTAATAGATATTCTGTAACAGACAACGTTTTTTTTATTACCTATTTAATTTAAATACTGTAAAATAATGTTGAAGCATCTCCCAGAAGCTGTTTTTACTTCAAATGTTAAAGTTCGTAAAAACAAATAGACTATTCAAATGAAAAGGAGCACATTCAAGAAGAACTTTAACAGAATAATATTAAATATTTAATATATATTATATTGTTAAAAAAAAACTAAAAAACACGCTTTAGACTAACGACATTTTATTTCTCGTATTTTTCTCAGCAAACCCTTTCATTTGATACCCATATCATGGGAAAGCACAAAAAATAACTAGTCCGCCATCTTTGGGAATCCGCCATATTGAATTTCGAATGACGCCATTTGGCTTACCAAGCATTGTCATCCAAACTAAACATGTACGCAAAAATTCATTTCAATCGGAAACTGCAAACTGGGTCAAATTTCAATTCTAAGATTTTTTCACATAGTTACAGGTAGTTACAGGTTAATCGTGTTAAAAACAAGTTAATTTTGATAAGAAACTCATTTTGTACACTGTACAGACGGTTTAAGATTTACAACATGATGTAACTACTGTTTGCTTAAGGGATACATGTAGATTAAGGTTAAACCCGGGGCGTAATTAAATACAGTTAGGGGAGTTACAGCTAATTATTTCACACAATTATGTACATTTAATTAAGTAGTTGTGACATGTTTGATATAAACTTGGCGTAATTATCGTTCCCTGTGACAACCTCAGAGTACCTTAGTAGCATAAGTAGACCTTTGTCAGTCTTTACAGGAGTCAGTGGCTCGAAAGCCTGACAACCAGTCTTGCCAAGGGGTATCGTATTATCCAGGATTGTTTAGGTCAGACAAGCAGTCGCTCCATGTAAAATATCGGTATTCAGAGTGTATCCGGTTAGACTGGAAGCCGACCCCAACATAGTTGGGAAAAGGCTAGGCAGCTGATGATGATCCGGGAAGGGAGTTCTACCCGTCATACTAAGTAACTTTCGTTAGGAAACTCATATCTGATTCGTGAGAAAAAAAGGAAAAAAAAAACGGTCAAGTGCGACTTGTACTCGCGCATCGAAGGCTCCGTACAAATTTTTAGGTATTTTGTTATTAAACTACATATTTATGGTTTTAATTTTTTTTCCTTTACATGTGCTGTAAGACATTGCTTCTTGCCAAACATGATTCTAGGTCCACGAAAAGTACTTAACATACCGGCTAAACTTAACATAACCCAACCTAACCATACCTAAGTTTAGCCGGCTAATCTTAAGTTTATGTTCACACCCATCTTTAGTCGTAACAATCCAATAAATCGATACCTCTACGCGTTCCTGAGAGAAAGGGTCTGGACAGACAGATAGACGGACAACAAAGTGATCCCATTTTTTTTAATGGGAAATCATCAAGTAGCCCCCCAGATCTGGGTGGAGTGGGAGGGAGTATCAGACTTTTACTGACTAAAACTCATCCATGTTCCTTTTTTGCCCTTTGTGTTCCAGGGCCGCGGTAAAGTGATCCCATAAGGGTTCCTTTTTCCATTTGAGGTACGGAACCCTAAGAAGGTCATCAACCCCCCAGTCGGACAATTACGACTGAACATCCTTAATTGAAATCTCCCAGGTAAACGTCAATTAACCTAACAGCAAGCTAAACGAGGTAATGAGAAGGCTTTCAAACTAAACATATTATGAGCTTAAAACCATGTCGTTAAAGGTTTCCTTTAAAATGTTTGTAATATTCGCAGCGGGCCTACCTACATGTTTCAATTTTAATATCTCGCCCTGCGGGTTCTGATATATTCTTAACACGAGTTTAAATGTGATGTGACATAAAATTTTATAATTAAAATGGTTAATGATTTTAGATTTTCTTACTACATCTAATATTATGAAATTTAGAAGAGCTCGCAGTTTTGGCCGTGAACGTTTTAATTATAATACTGAAACTTAGTCAAACAACATAATTATAAATAAACAAGTCGTGCTCCCGATGGCATTTCCCTTTAGCAAAAATTACGAAATTCTATACAAACTTTCACTTCCCATTTTTAACCATTTCAAGGAATTAATTTCCAAAAATGCTTCCTTAGAGCTAATTTTAGTTATACACGGAACTCACACAATTCTTGACCCAGTAGTTGTTATTCAGTAACAGAAATTAAATTTTATTTAGTAGATTAAAACGAAAACGAATAAATTGGGTTAACCCAACTTCTTGTAGGATTAGGGTTGCCTGCGAAATTCATTTTTTTTTGCGTTTTTTTGCAATTTGCAAATCAGTGCCAGGTTGTATGTTGATTAAAATATGATTCGCAACCGTAAGAAATATGGCTTTTCAGAGTTATTAAAATCATCAAGACAACCCTCTAAGTTCGTTTAATCCCAATGAATGACTTTTTCATAAAATAGTCATTGAATGGGATTATATGAAAATTTGATTATGTGGCCTACTCTGGGTCAGCCTTCCTAAAAGAGCTTACATGGAAATATTGCCACAAATTTTGTTAATTTTATGATTAGTTAGGTAAAGTCAAATCAAGTACTCACTCACCTCGTGGAATCCCAAAACACAACATTGAAATAAAAACTTCGTACACCCAAATTAATATAAATAAAGTAGTACCTACTCATGATGTTGGTCTACTTCGCCAAAAGAGCAGCGCGGTATTAACTTCCCTCAGAACCTCATATTGTGCAGATGAAACTATAAACGTCACTTCACACTAGTGTTTAGGAAACGCTGCGTTTTGTGTAACCCCAGACAAAATGCTATATACAGGCCATTAGGAGAAATGTTACAAAATATGATCTCATGCCAGTGTCATTGTCAGGCTATAATATTATAGCAAAAACAACAGTTTTAAAAAAAAAAAAAAAAAAGCAGAAAATTATTTCCCCTTATTGATATTTTTAGACGAAAAAATTACTAATTAGCAAAATAGTAAGATTTTTCTTCAAACTCGAACTTTGATGTGCAAAATGGTAATAGCTATGGTCGTTTTACATAATATATTTGTGGGTTAGCATAAAAGTCACAATTTCACTTCACAAGCCATGCACAACTATGACGCAGCGAATCAAAAGCTAGTGTGAGCACTCCGTTAGAACTTCCGCGAAATGAGACCGTCCGTATCTGACGGATTAAGTTCTGCACAAATAATGAGCTAACTCACGAAGAAATTGTTAATATTATTAATATACAAAAAATTAAACGTTTATTTTTACGTGTTGGTTCTCTTTCATCATCTTAAAAGGACCTCCTTAAGTCAAGTGTCTGAGCCAATTTGAAATAAAAATATTGAATTAATTTGAATAGAAAGAAAACAGTATCTCTTCTTCTTACGCTGTATGCCAATAAGCGGATTCGCCTATTATCCAAAAATAGCAAACGAATCGTTTTACATGCAAATGTTTGGAGCTTATTTGCTATAAGTTTGTGTACTTAATGCTAAATTGTTCATGTAAACATGTATGTACACTTGTAGAGCACATATATAAACATCTATGTGTGAAGTACTCGCAACCTATGTGCGTGTATGACCAGATGTATGAACTTCGACGAGGCAAAAAGATTATGTAAGGATCGTAGGCGCAGGTGGTTTCCCAAACCACAAAAGGCGTGAGATTATGATAATGATAATAGACATCTATGAATTAATGATGCATAAGTGGCTGAACTAATTCCAATGACATTCCTTACAGAGTTACTGCTGGGTTCGATTCCCGGGTCGAGCAAGACCTATCACATGAGACTCATACGGCTGTTGCTAATCCTTACTAATATTATAAATGCGAAAATAAGTTTGTTACCCTTTCACGCCTAAACCAAACCGATCATCCTAAAATTTTGCGTATACGTTGTCGGGTGTACAGAAGTACAGAAACGGACAAAGGGTACCTTCCATCCCGAAAAAAAGTACTGTTCCCGAGGAAAACAACAATAACGTTCTTATGATAATAGATGGCACCACGTGTCTTTAGAATCATGTTTGAATTATATTATTACAAGCAGAGTACAACCCGAATTGATAGTCAAATTCTAAATTAATGCGAGCAAAGCCGCGGGCAAAAGCTAGTAAAATTATATTTTTATGTCACCGTGTTTGTACCCATATTTGCTAAATAAATATCTTATCTTATCTTATCTCACATAACTGGCGAAATGTGGGTATACTATGGGGCCTCTGCCATAGCTTTTTTGAGATTGCAGGCGTGATGTACGAACATCTTAAAGACTATTCTAAAGCCATCTATTAGAGTATGACGTTATTACTTTCAGGACGTCTTTGAGGATTTCCTGAAAATTCCACATAAGTATGCGAAACATGTACAAGAGTGCTTTTTATGCGAATTTGAATGTCTTAAGCTGAAACATGGATATTAAGGGATGGTGCCAGTCAATACTGTTTGTGTAAGTGAGAGAGACGGGGAAGGAATACCAAATTAATGATCATTGGGAATCTGGCTAAGAAGTGTTTTGAAATCCCTGTTTTTACGGTCATTATTACTGTATTTATAGCCTGAAACACAGGATTACCTAGTTCAGGCACAAATCATGGGTGAACTTGAGATAGATTTAAGAAAAACTGTAAACGTTGTACCTAATATTTTTGAAGAAATTTTATTATTTTTCCTTTATTTATTTATCAACACATTTTTGACATTTTTAAATATTTCTTAAAAAAAACCATATAAAATACATTTAAAAATAAAAAAAATAGTGGTCGGCCGGTGTCGGAAGCAGGGTCCAAGCTACCAGTGGTTAGGGCTCCAGAGACAGGAACCTCCTCATTTCCTTCTCCTCCTTTATTATGCCATATATTGCCACACAGCATATTTATTTTTCTTAAGCATTTTTTATTTTATTTATATATTATAACGATGTATTTTGAACCGCTGGTTTAAGCACGGAATAAGCGTGCACGAATTTTGATTTTAAAAGTAAGTATAAAAGTAAGTTTTTCAATAAAAGTATTAGCTTTAACTGGCGATTCGTTCTTTCAGCAATTTTGGAAACATTAGATCCAGTCAACATAGCGGTTAATGCAGAAAAAACCGGCCAAGTGCGAGTCGGACTCGCATGAAGGGTCCCGTACAATCGTAGTAGGAGAAATTAAAGGGGGGCTCCCCTTTAATTTTTATCATTTGTTGTTATAACGGCAACAGAAATACACATTCTGTGAAATTTCAACAGTCGCGCTTGCGACCACTAGAGCAATTAGGCACAATATTTTTTGATGTTGCTGTGAATGTACATTTCTTTTAGAAAAAGATACATGTGCTCCCATACTATCTGCTAAAATTAAGATATTCTGTGAGGCATTATTAAATAACGCATCAAGTTTAAAGCAAGAACTTCTATATATCATCATCTGCCTGGCCTTTACTCAACTATGGTTGACTTTCAGTCTTACCGGATGCAGCTTAGTACCAGAATTTTACATAAAGCGTCTGCCTATCTGACTGACACAACTCGCTTACTAGGTAATACGATTGCTCACACCGATTAACTTATATTTTTGCGCAAATGCAGGTTTGCAATTATCAGTATTAGTTATTAAACAAAGGATTATCTTAGTCACAATTGACATTATTGCTTAATATTGTTATCAATGCGAGTGGAACACTACAAAGCACTTTTTATTATCTGTGCCTTTTATTTACTGAAAACTAACTTGTCTATGTTGCCCGCGTTATGGGTACTATCCTATTGGCTCAATCTTACTATTATTACAAATGCGAAATTTTGTGAGGATGGATGGATGTATGTTTGTTACTCTTCCATGCAAAAAGTACTGAATGGATTTGGATGAAATTTGGCACATAGATAGTTTATAACCTGGATTAACATATAGGATACTTTTTATCCCTGTAGTATGATCCCGTGGGACAGTTACCGAACTTCACGCAAGCGAAGCCGCGGGCAACAGCTAGTTTTTACCTATTTTTGCCAATCTTGAGCTGAATCCCTTAGGTTTATTATACCTTCGGCTTCCGCAGAATTGCTGCTGAGCAAGTCCTTACAGAAAAACCCAATAACTCTTTCCCAATAACCTGGGCATCAAACCAAATAACCAATGCTAAAGCTGTCAGGCTTTTGACAAAAAGCTCAACGAGCCAGTAAAACATAAATTATGTTAAATTGTGGTCTGTTTCACAAACTAAATAAGTAATTAAATCCAGGTTTTAATGGACATGAAATTAATCTCATTAAATATGCATGGCTCGTTAACTGGTTACGTTTATTTCAAGCTGGAATTAATAACTCACAATGGGCTGTTGAACTATTTACATAATCCGTATTTTTTTTTTTATTATTAAGTGTTAACAAGACCCTTAACGAAGCCGAAAGGTACTTGTTCTCCCCGTCATTGCGATATTTTTTTTGTTCTAGAACACACCTGGAAACCTTTTAGTTAGTTTTTGAATACAAGTTTTTTTAATGTTATAACTTTAAATACCTCCACGATCCCCGTAATATTCAATGCATCAATCAGCACAATATTTTGAGTACGTTACATTGAGTCCCACCGTAAAACGAGATCTTTCACCCCAAAAAAAAGACATTTCCCATCAATATTTTTTGCGTAGTGTTACTTAGTTTGTTGTACAGAATACTTGGTTGAAGGCTTCGTGAAGGGTCCGTCTACACCTTGTATTTTTAAAAGTAGGTAGGTATAGAAAGAATACCAAACATAAGAAAAAGTTCAAGAATGACATTGCGGGTAGCAGGCCGCGGGCTACGAGCTACGAACAGGAGCTACGGGCTACGGCGTAGCACTGATTTATTTGCTACGACTTGGTAACTGTTAGAAAGAAAGAAAAAATGTTTATTAGTTCGCACAGGACAAAACACACAAAAATAGGTTAAATTAACAGTACAACAAAATAATAAAAACTTAACATAAGACTTAACATAAGAAATAAAAACCAAACGAAATTGGTCCTGTACGAGGCCAAAAGGCCCCATCTCAGCATGGTTCTGTAACATTTAAAATAAAACGTCACAGCGCTGGTATTCTGATAGGGCCCAAACTTTTTTTTTAGTCGTATTTCGTAGTCAGAAAAAAAAAAAGTATACAACGAATAAATAAATATAAATATGTTAAGTATAATAAATAAGTACGAATTTAAGAAGAATAAAATAATAATTCCAACGAAACCACACCTGTTTGTCTGTCTGTGTAACAGGACTTCAGCTACGGGCTACGGCGTAGCGGTGATTTGTTTGCTACGGCGTAGCAGTGATTTGTTTGCTACGACTTGGAAACTCTTAGCTACCAAGTCTTGTATTACAAAGTTCCTTTGCTTCTTCAAACTATTTTCTTTTTCTTAACCGACTAAATGAAAGGTAAATTAATAAGATTAATAATAGTGTTAATGAAAAGACTTAATTAACTAATCCTTTTAAAATTAAAAGTTAAATTCACAATTTTGTTTAGACTTTCCTTATCCTAATAATGAAATAAGTAGAAAAGTTAACGGCTAAATAACTTTAGATTAACATACTAACGAACTTTACTCTATAATTAAAATCGTATTGAAAGGTGACAGAGCCCTTTACGTGTGACACAAAATCGCTTGTCCCGGATCAAAGGGATGAAATTAAAAGGACATGAACTTTTCCATTTTGTTTCTAGGTGAAGGCTATAATGTAATACATATAATGGGTTTAAAAATACCCATAACGAAGTCGAAAGACGCTTGTTCGCCAGGTCATATCGATCAGTTTTTTGTTCTAGACCATACCTAGGAACCTTCTAGTTACGGAGATACTGGGGGTCGAAGTTCCAACTTTTTCACAAGTTTTTTTAAATACAAATTTACTTTAAATATCACGACTCTCATACTATTTAATGTATCCATTAGTACAATGTTTTGAGTGCGTTACATTGAGTCCTACCTTAAAACGTGATTTTACACCCTAATGGTTGAATGGTTGAAGGGTCCGTTTACACCTTGTACTATGAACAGAGCATGAAAGCCTTGTTCTAGATTATTGTAGCTGGAAGAGACCTAAGTACAGACACCAGCACATCAAGCTACTACAATCTGTCAAATTTCTTTAATACATTTTCAAGTTTATCGCTAAAGCATTAGGTTCAAGGTTGATTGGGAAAATTTGACAGTTTCGGGTAGCTTTATTTGCTGGCGTCAATAAGTAACGGAGTAACATGGAACATTTACCCAATCACTCTCTATATATTTTTTTAAATTTTATTATATCATGCAATCAGTCTTTCTGACTGTGAGCAGATGAGTTGAACGACTACTATTCATGAGCAGATATTCCCCAATAGGAACATCCTCCTTATTAATATATTGGCTTAGTCAGTGCCACCGAGATCCAGGGTTCTGCGCCAATTCAGGCGATTTAGACAGTTTTGAGCTGGACAGCGAGCTGGTTAGGATGGTTGTCCAGTCTTGTTTTGTATTTGCCTGCGAATGTCTTTATAACGACTCTAAAATTGTTCTCCGTCTAAGTATATCCTTTTCTTTCTGTGGGTATCGCCGAAACAGGAAAAGCGCCAAAACATTTCCTGTTATGAAATTAACAAGAGCATCCCGGAATTTGAAGAATGCGCGGTAATCGGGAACAGGGAAGCTTCATTGTTAATGGAAGGTAATTCTTGTAATTCGTAAGAGACTGCCTCGTAGGTTGAGTGGTCGCAAGCGCGACTGCTGAGCGTGAGGGCCTGGGTTCGATTCCCAGTTCGGGCAAGGGGTTTTTCCATCAGGAATTTCTCAGTAGTGTCATGTAGTAGATGAGCACGAAGTCCTGGGTTCGATTCCCGGGTCGGGGTAAATGCTATTGGATTTTTCCACCAGTAATTGCTCAGTAGCAGTCACGGAGTTTGGATGTGTGCCCGGTTGATGGCAATAGGCTAACCCCCTATTACATGGGACTTAAAACATAACTGACGAAATGTGGGTGTATTATTAGGTACACGTCTGCCTAACCCTTTGGGGATTTCAGGCCTTATGAATTCGTAAGTTTATGAAGTGAGAATCGGCAGTGATTTGGATTAAAACAAATGCATTCGCTAGTACTTTGTGGTTTGTCAAGCCGTTTTCTTTAGATTTAACCACCTTGGCGGTGAATTACAAAAAAAAATCCTTCCTTATTACAACACGCCTGTAATCCCCGTAGGGTTAGGCAGAGGTGTACCTAATAGTACACCCACATTTCGTCAGTTATGTTTAAGTCCCTTGTAATAAGGGGCGGAGCCTATTGCCATCAACCGGGCACAAATCCAAACTCCGTGGCTGCTACTGAGCAATCCGGGTCCAAAAATCTAATAGCATTTAGCCCGACCCGGAAATCGAACCCAGGACCTTGTGCTCAGCAGTTGCGACTGCGACCACTCGACCAACGAGGCAGTCTAATTAATTAGTAATTTAAGTAACTCCTGTGGACATCATGTTTCTAGATAGTAAGTGGAAATGAAACCTAAGCCTAAGATGACAAGGTACACATTCACAGATAGAAATAGGATTAGGCTAAGTTCACACGACGACGTGGGATTGACAACGTCCTCTTGTGTGTAAATGTCTTATGATTGAGAAGGATTTGAAACTGACGTGGGAACTATGTACCTACTCTACAGGGGAGACAAGATGTTGACTACTCTGTTTAAGGTGTGAGGAATCTTTCGAACAAAATCCTAGTATAATAAAAAGTAAAGTAATATAAATATAGTATTGTTAGGAGGTTCCTCTCTCTGGAGCCCTGACTGCCGGTAGCTTGGACCCCTGTAACGTTACCGGTGGATTACTATTTTTATATTTTTTAATGTTTTTATATTATTTTGTAAAGGAATATTTAAACATGTAAATCTTATGAATAGATAATATGAATAAAGGAAGTAAATATATATATTTAAGTCACGAGTTAATAGGCTTCTTTTGGGTTAGTTCGTTCCATCGTGGAGCTCATCTTTGTCCTCAGGACTAGATTGAGGTCAAGAGTAGGCCCATTTAATATTTAAAAAAAATATGTCTAGAACGTATGGACTTACAGAGTAACCAGTCTTACCAAAGGGTATTGTCGTATTACTCAGTTACTGGGTTGAAGCCAGCAGATAAGCTGTCATTTTATATACGTATAAGTACTGGTATTCAGCTGCATATAATTTGGGTGAAGGCGACTCTGACTTAGGTTAAGCTGATTATGATGTAAATGTGGTTGTTTTGGGAATATAACATGGTTTCCATTCTCTTTTTTATAAGAAAAGGGACTGAAATTATATGTTTCTTATTCGTCACAAGTAAAAATAACTTTAACTCTCAAACAAACGTACTAACTAGTTATAATACCATTTAACTAAAATTGACAAAGTGCCCACCTGATGTAATCGATGGACAGATAGTTACTGCGTGGGTGTTGATTGATTTGTTTCTAAACATAGATTTACAGCAATCTAAAAAGGGTTATTTTTGGGTGACGACATACCAAATCTTAAATCGTTGACGCTCAAACACACAAAACAATCTGTTCTTATTTTGTGTTTAAACATATCGCTGTTTGCGATAAGGTATCCATGGTATCAGTATTTTAATAATTTCAGTTAAAAGACGTCCGATGTATGTTGTGTAAGTGCAATTGTGAAGGATATAGTTGAAGAGAATACTTTATTCTTCTTATCAATGAAGTGAGGTAACTGAAACTTTCACAAAATCGTCACACAGTGCCTGAAGACGGTCGTCGTCACCGAGGCCAAAAAAACGCTGGCGTGACAATTTGGGCTCGTTCCTGATTTTCGGTGTTTTGCCTCTCTGACCACAGATAAGGCAAAACACCGAAAGAGTTGGAAAGGATTGGGGAAATCCTTTACCCAGCTGTAGGACAAAATAGGCTAACCAATAAAAAAAACTGAAACTTTCAGTAACTTTTCAATTATACAATAGACGTTTACAATTAAAGTGGTACAACATCCTCTAGTTACTCCCGATTATTATGGGTTCTGTACCTGTATCTTTTTACTGTTTTTATGCACCATTATGGGACAAACCAAAACCACAAAATTGTGGGACTGTTTTACCGGTACCAATCGACTTTTCCGTATTTTGATTCTTTATGCAAGCCCCCAACTTCTGCGCTTTACAAACTTGAACGGTAACATTGAATCGTCACCAGATTTATTTGATCCATCAAATATGTATCATGAGCCCATAATGAGCTGATCAGATTCATCAATCATTTGTGGGCTGTATCGGAAAACTGATAAGATAAAGTTACTATTTATTAGGTTGTAGTGGAGTCACTGATAACAATTACAACACTAGTGTTAATATGGGAAAGCGAAGTGTGTTTTTCTTTTAGTAGGACGTATAAGTACTAGTTTCGCCGGTGAATGAAAAGTTGAACCGTATGAGTAGTGAAAACCGTGAAGGCTGACGATGGAACGAGCTAACCCAAAAGAAGCCTACTGACTCGAGACTTAAATAGATTGAACTTATACTGTCACTTATACTGTGTGCTTACGGGATATCTTTCGTGATTGTTCATTATTTTGAGCTCCCGATATTTCGACGCCGTTGCAAGCGCCATGATCGCGGGTTGACTGGAGAATTCGCAATCAATAATGAACAATCACGGAAGATAATCCGTAAGTGACAGTATAAGTTTAGTTGTACACCGTGAAAGCTTAAAACAGTGTTTAAATAGATTGCCATTTGTTTGTGCCCTTTGGTGTGTTATGTGCCTTATTTTTTTTTCCATAGACAATGAACGAGCAATGAACACTACGCTTGCTGACAACAATTTTCTTTCTCAAAACATAAAATCGCGCCTGTAATCCCAAAAGGGTTGTGCAGAGGTGTAGGTACCTAATAGTACATATCGCCAGTAATGTTTTTAATTTTCTTTCTGCTACCATTTAATAAGAAAACAGAACATTTTACTTTAAGGAGAACAGTCTACAGGTAGAAACTAAATTGCAGCTAAATGCAACTATCAACGGAAATTACTTCAGAAGATATTAATATTGTTTTTTTAGTTACAACGCTCGAAAAAAGAAAAAAAAAGAAAACGTTATGGCGTTGGCCCCACCCTCATTTGAGCTTTGACAGTCGTTTCAGATTATCAGAAGCCCCAAAGTCTGACAACCAGTCTTACCAAGGGGCAACGTATTACCAAGTACTGACTGGGTTGTGGAGGCAGTCGCTCCGTGTAACATACTGTTATTCAGCTGCATCCGGTTGGATTGGAAATCGACCCCAATATGGAAAAGGCTAGACAGATGATGATGATTACAAATTCCGAATGCCGAGCGCGGGGTTTTGGGTTCAATCCTCCAGTTGGGCAGTCTTAGGCTCACAGAATACCTCATCTAATTTTGACTAGCTGACCTCAATCAAAGGCGCGTAAAAAGCTGGTTATAAGTGTGCTTTGCAGCATGGCGTTTCAGAGGAAGAATTGCGAACAATTCTAGTTGAAGTGATGTTTATTTTCATTGAGCTCTATTTAGTTTTTCAATGGAAAATCTAAATCTGGATCTGACTCTTGGTAAATACTAGCAAGAATATATCCCTGACCGATTCATAGTAATAAACCGATCCCAATTCCACGAGATTGATAATAATAAATCGCAAAATTTACCCCTTTTTTATTTTAAAATTTACTTGGTCGGCTTGCTTCGGAGAATGTGTTCCCTATGGTTTCGCAATCATATCAGACGCAAAATTCTCTTTGTTGTTCTGACTATAGATACCAATGAAATGCAGAGAACGGCGACGTGCATCGAAACTACCTTTGTTATTGTACTCGTTATTGAAAATATGTTCATTCAGTTAAGAATATTGAACAGTATGCAAAGATCTTGTCTATGGAGAAGCTCGTGGCTAAATAATAACAGCCGCTCGGGGTCGATCTTTAGGTTAAACCGTGCTTGCCTAGGTTGATCTGTGGATGGGTGACCACCCATTACATACCGAGTTTCCTCCGTGCCTCGGAAAGCACGTTAAGCCGTTGGTCCCGGGTGTTATTTCCCAATTCTGGGACACTAACCCCAGCTGTGTGAGGGAGTGATCTGTGATCCAACACGTGGACCCAGGAGGGACGGTGTGGAAGTCAGTTTCCTTACAATGTTCTAATTACCCCAATCTTGTATCCCATTTAATGCCAAGAAATCACAAATCCACCCTGGCCCTGCAGTCTCGACATTAGATAGCGACAAAAATCGGTCGCTAAGTCGTATCGTTGTCAAATTCCTTTAATAGATTTTCTACTTTATTTCGAAAGTAAAAGGTTGAAAATCTATTAAAGGAATTTGACAACGATAGGACTTAGCGACCGATTTTTGTCGCTATCTAATGTCGAGACTGCAGGGCCTGGAATATTAATTTAACAATACCAGGAAAAAAAAAAACGATAAGAGGTTTTTTTCTTGAATAGTTTCATCGCATTATCAAAGAAAACTGTTTACTTTGAAACTGAATGATTGTTGGTATAAATTAAAGTTGTTAGATAAAATCTTCTGCTATCTTGAGTAATTGCGAATGCGTTTGAAGAGAGACAATGAGACAATTAAAATTATTCACTTGATTTTACTATTCAAAAAAACAACAAAAACAACATTACGCCTCCACTCCCCGTAGAGTAAAGCAGAGATGTAGCTATAAAAGGTGTAAACGGACCCTGCACGAAGCCGTCAACCAAGCAATCTGGACATCAAACTAAGTAACTCTACGCAAAAATTATTGCTGGGAAACAACTTTTTTTTTGGGAAGACAAATCACGGTATGACTTAATGTAACGCACTCAAAACCTTGTGCTGATGGATGTATTTAATAGTACGGGGGTCGTGGAGGTATTTAAATTAAAGCTGTTACATTTTAAACTTTTATTAAAAATAAAACTTGTGAAATACTCGAAACTTTGACCTTGCAGTCGCAGATACGTTGCAAGCCTAACAATTGTTTAACCTTTCGTGTGCCGGAACGTAGATCTACATGAGACACAATTACTTTTTAATTGTGTCTGTTTACTCGGCATACGAGTGGTTAAAAGCTTTATTAAACCTCCCTTACTGAATATCTCGATTCTATTTTTGAATCAAAGTAAGAACAGACCGGAAATTCTAAATAAATTTTGCTTCTAAAATAAAATCATCAGTTTATCGGTCCTGTTGTAAAGATGCGTAGGACATTCTACTCGATTTTCGGCTGGTCTTATCAACTACCAAGTGAAGATCATCACAACAGCCTGTCTAGTTTAGCAAGTCTAAGTTTGCCAATTTACGGTATCCACTGCGGTACAACTGTTGATTATTTACATTTAACTAAGTTCTTAGTTATATATATACTTACACGGGGTGTAAGGGACACCGACGCGAAAACGGTTACCACGAATTCAGTACACATACATAGAAATTTTTCATCGGTTATTCAAGATAAAAATAGCTGTTTCCTACAAAAGTGTTCCATACAATTTGAACGTGTAAGTATTGCACCACAGATATAGATAGACCTAGATAACGCAAGAGCAACTGCTTCCCGTGCTGCTTCGCGTGCCTAGATTACGTACAAAAATCGTAAGTGGCCACTTTCGCGCTCAGTCTGCATCGGTGTATAACATGTTGAATGGGTAATTGTGCTGATATAAATTGTAAAAACTGTATATCTGTACAAATTTGAGAAAAACAAAACATTCGTATTACATTGCGGCTTAGAAATAGTGCTTGTGATGTCATAAGAGGTAGTCAAAAAATGGCACGCTTGGTTTTCATACAGATCGTGATACTTGCGTTATCTAGGTCTATCTATATCTGTGTGCAATACACAGATATAGATAGACCTACACGGTCAAATTGTATGGAACAGCAGATTTAAAAAAAAAATTACCGATAAAAAAAATTGTACGGACTCCGAATGATATACTGAATACGTGATAACCTTTTCGCGTCGGTGTCCTTTCCACTCTGTATACTTAATAATGTCTTCACACGGCAACTTGTGAATATAGAATTTCAATAAACAAGTTATTTATAAATAAAAGACGGAAAGCAATGGTTTCAGTTGGCTTGTACGTACTATAAAAAGGATCAAAGAAAAAAGGATAAGTAATTTTCCAAATACGACATCTTCGTGGGCGCTGGTCGCATTTCCCATTTTTTCCTTTTACATTATACGTAGCTTATCATTTGCCTGGCCTTTTCCCAACTATGTTGGGGTCGGCTTCCAGTCTAACAAGATGCAACTGAACACGAGTATGTTACGTGAAGCGACTGCCTATGTGACCTCCGGAACCCAGTTATAACTGGTTAATACGATACCCCAGTTGCTCTCGCAAGACACGTGTTGCTCGAGTGTGTTGGCCAAGCGGGTAATATATTGTCTTTTTCCTGTAAATATGAGGTTATTTTAAGCGTCAGGGCAAACTGGTGCCGCAACGCTTAATACACTTATACGCTTATCTATCTTAAGGATAGCAAAAATAGATTGAAAATGTTGTTCCGTTTAGACGAGCCAAAAGGCATCTGTAGCAAAATATGGAACAATGCACTACATAATCATCTGCCTAGTCTGTTCCCAACTATGTTGGGGTCGGCTTCCAGTTTAGCCAGATGCAGATGAATACGAGTATTTTACGTGGAGCGACTGCCTAACTGACCTCCACTACGCAGTTAGAACTGGTTAACATGATACCCCTCGGTAAGACTGGTTGTCAGACTTTCAGGCCAGCCTGTAACGACTGTCAAAGATCTACAATAGACAGCCGAGACGTTTTCAATAATGCTGATTTAAAACGATAATCAACAAAACTGATCTTTTCTGATAGAGTGAAATACTCAAGCATTCAGATTTAGAAAATGCTGGTTTCCGATGTAAAACTTTTTGAAGAATTATTACTATAAACTATACTGGAATATGAGAAATCGAAAACAAATGCCAATCAAAGAACTTTTAACCAAAATTTTAAACGCTGTTCGGGAGTTTCCAATTTTCTGTTCAGTCGGGTTCGTTCATTTTCAAGTAATAGTTTTGTGGCTTTTTGGGAGAAAATGCCAAAGTACATTTTATAAGGAGTAACTTAGGCTATTTTATTTCAGAAAGAATAAGGGATCCGTGCAAAAAAAAAATACATGAAAATATCAACAAAATCCGATTCAAATAGAGAAGTCTTACTATATTATAAAAATCCCGTCTCACGGTGTTTGTGATCGCACTCCTCCGAAACGGCTCGATTGATTTTTATGATTTTTTTTGTGTATATTTGGTAGGTATGAGAATAGGTCTTAAAGTATTTTTCACACCGCTAGGTTGTCAAATTCTGAAGTAACGCGAGCGAAGCTGCGTGCAAAAGCTAGTGTTTATATAATAATTTCCCGCGGAAGGTCGCGGGCCACAGCTAGTCTTAACTATAATTTTGACAATGAAGGTTCTATTGTCTAAAATTATGTAATTTGAAATATAAGATAACCTCATCGTATCAAATTCATCCTTCGCAAACAAAGGTTTCAGTACCTATATTTGGTTTAAATAATATTTAATTGGCTTAATGATTGATTAGGAGGAAATGTGGCTTTCTGTTACACTGAAATTACCTACCCACTCATGTTCCTTTCAAGAAATTATTTGTATTTTGCAATAAAATTAATATTTTCTCGGCTTTTCTGCTTAAATACTTTGTGAAACCCTTTGTCGACTTTCAAAATATCTTGAACTGTCTTTGAAAACTAAGCCCGATAAATACCTATCGGTTTCTTATATTATAACAAAAATGTAAAATAAAATCCAAAAAAAATCTAAATAAGTAGGTACCGAGTTTTAAGGTTTTAATTTGTAAAGAATAAATCAAGCGAGCGTGTTGAAATGATAGAAATCTTTTTATCTCTTTTGCTTCAGTGCCTCTGTAAAAAACTAGACTTCTCCAGTACTTTTTAAAAGGCTTTTTGCGTCTATTTGAATCCTAATTCTAACTTATAATATTATAAATGCGAAAGTAAGTTTGTTTGTTACCTTTTCACGCCTAAATCACTGAACCGATCATCCTGAAATTTTGCATATACGTTGTCAGGTGTACAGAAACGGACATAGAGAACCTATTATCCCGAAAAAAGTACAGTTTTCCGAGGAAAACTATAATTAAACAATAATTATGATAATAGATAGCGCCACGTGTCTTTCGAATCATGATGGAATTATATTAATAAATTAAAAGTTTAACTGTCAAATTCTAAATTAATGTGAGCGAACCGCGGGCAAAACCTAGTAATTGATATCTAAACGGGGATAAACTTTAAAGAAAGTGAAAAAGACATCGGATTAAATACAGCTTTTTTGATAGACAAACATGACTTTAATTAGCCTTCATCTTTGTCCTATATAGATTATTCTATGTTCGTGTTTATCCATGACCATGGTGCTTGCAACACGCCGAAATATCGGGAACTCAAAATAAATAGAAAAAATCGTAATTATCCCGTTTTTAGTGTACCTAGTGTTAGTGACACTGTCACTTTAAAAACAAACTTCGTCTATGTGTCGATTTTTTTTAAGTTTTATTATTTTAACAAACAAGATCTTGAAAACTACTGACTGGAGCCTCTTTTTAAGCAAATAAGCTATTTTTAAGCTTTCGCAGTTTACAACTAAACTTATACTGTCACTTAAGGGATATCTTCCATGATTGTTCATTATTAAGCGCGATCATGGCGCTTGCAACAGCGTTGAAATATCGGGAGCTCAAAATAATGAACAATCACGGAAGATCTCACGTAAGTGACAGTATAAGTTTAAATAAGCTAGTGCTAGGAGACTCCGCTCTTCCATAACTTAAATAAGTAATCATTCAATTGTATCGGCCCAATACAGCGCAGAGGTCACTTTGACTGCAGCTTTAATTTATAATTTGTATAGTTTTTTTTTTTTTTTTTAAAGCGCGTAGTGTTTTTTTTTCTTTTTCCCCGTGTCATTAATGCTTAACCTGGTGTCTGAGAGTTTATAGTGCTTATTGTATCTTATTCTAATTACTTTTATTTTATTTTTATCGTGCTTGTTATCTAGTGATCCTAAGATTTCTACTATATTTTCTGTGTTTACTCGTGAGAACCTGTAATTGGCTCTGTGTTGCCTATACAATTGTAATTTATTTGTCATATCTGTTGGTTCTCCTATCTATAAATAAATAAATAAATATATAGACGACCAATAGAAGACGTAAAAAATTCTAGCAATATTCATGTATTACGAAACATTTTAAAATAAATCCCTTACTAAAAAAAAACATGGCTCTTTATAATTTGTAATCCAAGAACAGATTGGACCTCATTTCTTTGTTCTCTGAAATTATTTCACAAATGTAACTAATCACAAAGTTTTATTACTTTTTATTAAAACCGTACAAGTTTGGAAACCATGGCCGCGGCCCAACAGAATGTATGAAAACAATTATACTTACTTTAAATTGTGTTTAAGTATTTGATAACAAGTAGCCTGGGTAATTTTTTATGTTACGTGTCATTAAAATTAAAATTTTACGTAAAATAATCATTTAAGATCATTTACCTAGCCTTTTCCCAATTATATTGGAGTCGGCTTCCAGTATATATTTTTACACGCGAGGAAATATTAGCTTGAAAGGGTCGCCGTTACCGAAATCGGTGAGGAGGACTATATAATATAGTATTGGGTAACACGATACCCCTTGGTAAGACTGGTTGTCAGACTTTTTGGGCCACTGACTACCTAACGACTGTCAAAGATCTACAAATGACAGCCGGGACCAACGGCTTTACGTGCTTTCCGAGGCACGGAGGAAACTCGGTATGTAATGGGCATATCCATCCACAGACTAACCTAGGCAAGCATGGCGTAACCTAAAGATCGACCCGAGCGGCTGTTATTATTTAGCCACGAGCTCCTCCATACATTTAAGATATTATAGAAAAACTATCAGAATAAATGTCATTGGCAAACTACGATCCTGTGTAAGAGTGAGGCCATATCAAAGATTAGCTCCTTTTGCTTGTTCTTAGTAGTTCCATGGATTATATTGAAAATTAGCCACTTAATTGCCAAGATTGATAAATTTCACTTTAACAGACACCAGACAGTTGGTTATTGCAAGTAGTTTACGATGTTGGTCGTTTTGTCCGTGTATCGGTTATTTTTTTGGTTCTAATAAATTGCTCAAAGTAAAGTCCATTCCAGCTTGTTCAACTACAACTTAGCACTTGTAAGTTACTTCTGGGCTACCACTCGTATAAAGGGTGTAAAAGGACCCTTAACAAAGCCGAAAGACCCTTGTTCTCCCCGTCATTGCGATCATTTTTTTTGTTCTGAACCATATCTGGGAACCTTTTAGTTACGGAGATATTGTCAAAGTTCCAATTTTTTCACAAGTTTTTTTTTAAAATACCACTTTTAAAGGTTTCAACTATACTTTAATTAACTCCGTGACCCGTTATCTATTAAAAGCATCCATCAGCACTAAGTTCTGAGTGCGTTACATTGAGTTTTACCGTAAAACGTGATTTTTCACCCCAAAAAAAAGTCGTTTCCCAGCAATATTTTTTGCGTAGAGTTTCTTAGTTTGATGTACAGAATGCTAGGTTGACGGCTTCCTGAAGGGTCTGTTTACACCCTGTATATTATACACTCTTTTTCTTGTTCAAATTCGAAATATTTTATCTCCCATAAAGACATATGAAATTTAAAAATAAAAATAAATTCGATAGGTAGTCAGTGGCCCAAAAAGTCTGACAACCAGTCTTGCCAAGGGATATCGTATTACCCAGTACTAACTGGGTTGTGGAGGTCAGATAGGCAGTCGCTCCATGTAAAATACTGGTATTCAGCTGCATCCGGTTACAATGGACGACCCCAATATAGTTGGGAAAAGGCTAGGCAGATGATGAAAGACTTATGAAATTTCAGAAGGTAGGTGCATAGTTCAAATTGCTCGTTTCCTATAGAGAAGAGCAAAACAATAAAGAGACTCCCTCGGCTCCTCTTTTAAAAATATACTAATCTAATACTCTTCTCGATAAAAGTCTTCAAGTTAAATAAATATTAAGAATTAAACGTATATTTTCTTTCCAGAAGTCTCTTAGGTACATCAAATTATATTATTGGTACTAGGGCTACACTTTTTAAAAGCTTTTCTTTACAAATTATGATCTTCGATTGTTTTCCTAAGATCCCTTTTGGGGCATCGTGATAGATTATAAATTGGTTGACCTAATATTTATAAAGAACTTAAAACACAGCTTTTTGAATACCACAAAAGTTTAGTGTTTTATGTTAGTATTACAAATGATTCCGTTTGTTTTAGTAAAAGCTGTAGGTGTAAAGAAGTTTTGGTTACAAATAATTAAAAGGTTAAAAATTAGTTTATTATTTTGTGAAAGTATAGTAGTACCTTTCAAAGTTATTTCGTGTTAAGCGTTTTTTTTTTCGAGAAAAGGTGCAAGGTTCGGGTTGGTCGTTTCCTATGGAGAAGAACCGGCAAGAAACTCCATGGTTACTCTTTTAAAATCTATGGTAAGTTATAAGTTAATCTTTATCATTTCATGATACATCATTTCTCGGAAAAACATACATCTTTTTAGTAAAATAAGCGACAGGCATAATATTAATACTAGAAATAAGGACAAATTAGATCAACCACGTTTCAGATTGTCAAAAGTACGCACATCTTTTATGGGGTACTGTGTAAAATGTTACAATAAAATACCACTTGACATTTTACAACTTAATGAGAAGAAATTTAAAACATGCATAAAACAAACACTATGTAAGCGAGCATATTATAAGTTAGAAGAGTATATCGTAGATAAAAATGCTTGGCTCAATGCTGGTCCTGCTCCACTGCCACTTGGGCTCACATACTAAGATTTAAATGTTTGGAAGAGATGCTCCCCCTTTAGTTATTTCATCATTTCTTTTTTTTTCGTTTGGAAACTTAGTTACTTTGATAACCATTGTTTTATATAAATTAGAAGCATTATTTGAGTTTTTGTAAGTGTGAGTACCATGTAGACTTTCTATTATGGTTAGTAGGGCTTATCCTAATCTTTATGGTTTTAACTGTAGTTTTGTTTTATTTTCCTATCTCTACACTGTGCTCACATATAGAAGCAACAATATTGTACCCAGGACTATGTAATATATAACTTCATTTGAAAAGAGTGTCCATGGAGTTTCTTGCCCATTCTTCTCCTTGAGATCTACTATTTTCGAATGGGCAACTACAGTCCATTCACAGTTATTATGCCTGTGGCGGGACTGTAGGTAGCTTATTTTTGACTATGCAAAAGCAAAAGTGCCTGTCACGGGTCTATTTGAAATAAATGCTTTGAGTTTGAGTCTTGTTAGAATTACTCGTTTGTGTGAAGGCTAAATTAACTGAAACCAAAGCCACTTTACCATCATGAACATATTTTATGCCATAAATGTTATACATATTAAATTTAAAATATGAGTTTGGTTATATTCAAATATGTGATTTTTATTTCTCAAAGGTATTTTCTTAATATCAAATTTTATTCCACTAAAAATACTGCTCTTTGAAGTGAATTAGGATAGTTTTTGCAAGCTTTCGTCGATAAAATATCCCGTTGGTTAAAATGATTTATTCAATTCTTTTCTATCTCAAAGTTAAGTGAAAAACGCGACAAAAAAATTGTTTTCGGCCGCCATCACAAATAACGTAAGTATTGCACTCATCATTGACGTGTAGTTTTTTTTTAAATATCCAGATGATTCGACAGACTACTCTGCCGAATAAAAAACACGTAATAAGTATTTCCTGTATTTTCCCAACTATCCGGGCGACTTTTCCAATTTTTCTTTTCCTTAGAATTTTTATTCAGGCATAATACAACGTAGAAAAAATACAAATACGATTCCATCATTCTGAAAATCTAAATAGATGCCCTTACTACACATTTCATTTAAATCTATTTATGATCATGTGTATTAGTATGTACCTATTTATATATATCAATTTATGTTAATAAAATGGTATTTTTCTTATTTATTTTTTGTACTCTATCACAATGCTGTCCTATTTAACCCAAAGGTAGAGAATGCCTTGTGGCATTAAGTCCGCCTATATACCACTCTTATACATGAAGTTTAAATAAATAAACATGTGAAAATGTAATTTAATGATACTTCCACTTGAAGGCGTCAAGTCGTGTGTTTAAGAATAACATAATGTACCCGTTGTTATCTATACATATAATGTAATTTAAACATAGGCTTGCTAACCTTCGGCAGTAGTATTTATGTAATGATTTGCGTATGTCTTCACGTCTATTAGATATTCTGAGTTTACATAATTCTAGTTAAACTAGAGCTTTCTATTATTTTAAAGCCTAATTTATTAGACAGGAAGACGATAACTAAAACGTTCGTAGATTTGGGAATAGGGTTACATGTTTCACCATATACAAATATTTGTTAGAAGATTTAAAATTATTTATTCAAAGTTTAAACAGACGCGAAGTCACAGTTTTGATGGAAATATTTAAAACTAGTATATCGTGGTGAAATATTTCCTTTCAGTATGTACATTATTGGTTCTTGAATATCATTTTAGTTATTTGTCTTTAGAAAAATGCACTTTACAGTTAAAGCATAAGCAACGTGTTTTATTCACATCGCATTTACTTCAAAAAATTTGTGTCTTAAGAACACCCGAAAATTTCCTATAAAATCCTAACAAAAAATAACTTAGTATTACCCATTTTCCGAGAAAATTAGAAACTCGATAAAGTTTTTCTACATAAGGCACATTTTATATATACCTATACTAAAAAAAAACTTGTACTAAAAAAATACTTCTTAAATATCCGATTGATTATATGTTCAATTTGTTTTTACCTACCCATAAATCATACCTACTTATATTTACAAAACATGAATGTACATATTGTAGACCTCAAACATACCAAAAGTAGTGACGTAAATAAAAGTAAGCATACTGCGATTAAAATAATGTATTAAGGAATATTTTGTTATCATGCGATTGTAGGCTAATACGAAGTAACGTATGATGGTTTCAAAATGTTGGCATAATGCTACCGATTACTTGGAAATTAAAAAAAGTAGTTATAGTGCGAAAGTAGGCATCGTGCTACGAAATCGTAGACGTATAACTTACGATATTCAGAAGACACGTTATACGTTTTGTCTATTAAATACTTAATGCACTTTTTCAGTAGTTTTTACGTATTAAATACCCAACGTACGCATAACTTACAAAATTCCGAACCTACACTCCTATATCCTTTTTTAAGACCAAAAATCCGTTCTAAACGTACTTTACAAGAATGTAATCCTGAAAAAAATAGTTCTAAAACTTACCTGAAATTCACGAAGAGTCGTAAGGTATAACGCACACGCGGAGGGGAAATGCGGCGTGCCTTGAGCGCGCTCGCTTCGAACTGTGCGCCGAGCTTAGGATGCCGGCTTTTATAAGCAATGGTTAGCCAATGGGTGGTCGCGGGCGGGCGGGAGTATACCTATACGAAAGTAGTGATGGTCGAGTGAATGAGATGTGTCATTTTTACTATGTGGGAAGTCAAATTTATGGTAAGCTAAAGTTTTAGTTAATAAATTGAAGCATTTCATACTTCACGCCTGTATTACTAAACGGGTAGGTAAAGGTGTCAGGTGGTAAGTTAGTTAGTTTTAGTTAATAATTTTGAAGCTTTTCGTACATCACGCCCATATTACCAAACGGGTAGCAGAGGTGTAGATCATCAATAATGCCAAAGCGATTGTTTTGCTTTTGCGTGTTCTTAATAACTGTTAAAAGATTTTTGAATAATACTTACTTTAAATTAATTATAGATTTTATTTTCTGTTTTTTTTTTATAACTTTCCCTGAGTTTACTTAATTTACGTAATAATTACCCTGTCAGCAGATTCATGTAAACTATTGGTATAGCATCTGGTGAATGCATTTGGGGTATATTACACTATGAGCTACGCAAATATGGCTTGTTCTTACGAAATGCAACAGTTTGCTGGTAATTTAGCGCATTCATAATACGTTTCTTGGATTATTTACTATCATTAGAGATTTTCAAGATGGTTTTACTACTAGTTACGATCATTAAAAGGGGTTTTCATATAGTCACAATGTTAAACGGTGTTAAATTAGAAAAACATGGTTCTTTATAGTTAACCTATCAACCAAAAGGTCTAAGCTCGTGGCTAAATAATAACAGCCGCTCGGGTCGATCTTCAGGTTAAGCCGCGCTTGCTTAGGATTGGTGACCACCCTTTACATACCGAGTTTCCTCTGTACCTCGTAAAGCACGTTAAGCCGTTGGTCCCAGCTGTCATTTGTAGATCTTTGACAGTTGTTACAGGTAGTCAGTAGCCCAAAATTCTGACAACCAGTCCTCACCAAGGGATATCGTATTACCCAGCACTAACTGGGTTGTGGAGGTCAGATAAGCAGTCCCTCTTTATAAAATACTGGTATTTAGCTGCATCCGGTTAGACTATAAGCCGACCCTTACATAGTTCAGAAAAGGCTATGCAGGTGATGACCGTATACGACAAAACCACAAATCTATTTCAGTCGTATTTAGGGTTGCTGTTAATGGTTGAAAATCGTATTTTGTTTAATATACGTATTCCCACTTTAAAATCTAGATTGAAATCATCTTATTTTTCAGTCATAAATAAAAATCAACGTCTATTAAAATTGTGTACAATAGGAACAATAGGTAAACTGTTTGCTGAATTAAGATTAAATAACTCAATGACCAACTTCGGCCCTGACTTCGTTTGCGTGGACTCATTTACTGAGATCCTTGATCCTTACTGAGAATCCTATGTGTTAATCCAGGTTTTAAACTGTACTACCAAACATCCAAATCCGTTCAGCCGTTTTTGCATGAAAGGATACAAACCTCCATCCATCCATTCTCCCATCCTCACAAACTTTCGCGTTTAATGTACAAATATAATTATGTGTATTGTTAGTATAAGATTACCAATATTTAATAGACTATCTATTGAGTTTCTCGTCCGTTCTTTTTATAGAAATTGCAATGGCAAAGCCTAGATTTTTCAGAACAAATAAGCTAATTACCCATTGGTATTTTGCTTATTTTTTTCTGACTGACCGAGTTTCAATTCAATTCAATTCAATTCCTTTATTTCAATCACCCGTTGGATCATAATTATAATAGCATTAGGTACATTAATTTAAAAAAAATCATTAGAAAAACAAGACAAAACACAACACATACATTCATTAATACTGACAAATTAAATAAGAATAGTCAACAAATTAAAATTAGCAATAATCACACAATTAGACGACAAATTAAAATTAGCAATAAACACACAATTAGTCGTTAAAAATCATACTCATATAAAAAATAAAATAATTATCATTAAAATTTTCAATATAATAATTTAGAAGAGAGGGACAGATAATGAACAAAATGTGTTACGATTACTTTTTATTATTTATTTATTTTTGTTATTATCACCACATTAAGCATACAACAATGGTTAATGTAGTGACAGTCGAACCTCTCAGCCATCATCCTCAAGAAGTAGTTTCTTACAAGAAGTGCGTGTAATTGATTTAAATAAAATAAATACTTAAGAGTCTGAGTTTGAAAGATTCAACGAAAATGTTAACATACTCTAAAGTCCCTTCTTAGAAAAAAAAACAATTAAAAAAAATTACCCCCACAAAGAAAGGAAATTATAAGTAAGTATCTACATACTGCAACAGTGCATAAAACTTGAGGGTAGTTTGTAACACGTGTAGGCGTTACTGTTCCACCTACTCCAGAACTGGAACAATAGATATTATCTAGATTATTTATTCAGATAACATTCTTCCCTTTAAATGGTGGGTGGAGAATGTGGCTAGGGAGTTGTGGTGAAGTTTGAAGGTTTTTCTACAAGACCATAACTTAACGCTTGAATCCTCTAAGGGTTTAGCAGAGGTGGGTAAATTAATTAATTACGACATTATCTAAAAATTAAAATCACATTAAACAACTGTACATTAAAATCATCATCTGCCTAGCCTTTTCCCAACTATGTTGGGGTCGGCTTCCAGTCTGACCGGATGCAGATGAATACCCGTATTTTACATGAAGCGACTGCCTATCTGACCTCCACAACCCAGTTAGTAAAAGGTAATACGATACCCCTTGGTAAGACTGGCTGTTAGACTTTTTGGGCCACTGACTACCTGTAACGACTATCAAAGAACTACAAATGACAGCCGGGACCAACGGCTTAACGTGCTTTCCGAGGCACGGAGGAAACTCGGTATTCAATGGGCGGTCACCCAGACCAACCCAGGCAAGCAAGGCTTAACCTAAATATCGATCCGAGCGGCTGTTATTATTTAGCCAAGAGTTCCTCATGTGCATTACAATAATAGACAAAAAAAAAAAAACAAATAAAAAAAACAAAAAAAAAATAAAAAAAATCTTCAAATTACATGGTTCTAGTTTGTCTAGATCATCTGGTCTGGTGTATGTCAAGCGTCTTCAAGGCCTTTCGTTGTCCTGCAATGGCTTTCAACGGTTTAGTTGGTGTAGTGGTCGCACTAATGAGCATGAGGTTCTGGGTTCGATTCCCGGGTCACGCAAAATGAAATTGGGTTTTTCCACTAAGAATGTCTCAGCAGCAGCCCGAGTTTTGATTTGTGCCCGATTGATGGCAACAGGCTCGAGGGAAACATGAAAAAAGTTCCTATATGCTATTTTGAATCCATTACCTACAGCTGGGCAACCACTGCCCCATCTGCACCGCTACAGTTTTAAGCTGATTTCTAACTTATGCCCGCGGCGTGTATTTCGGAAATTTCCCACGAGATCGTTCTTCCATGATAAAAAGTATCAGACGTGTTAATCCAGGTTATAAATATCTGTGTGCCAAATTTCATCCAAATCACTTCAGTACTTTTTTGTGAAAGAGTTAGAAACATCCATCCATCCTTTATAATATTAGTAGGATTCTCAGTACCAAGTACTCACCAGGCCCGTGCATTGCTGGTAGGCACTGTTTACTTGACTACCTACCTCATGGGATCCGATTATACTATCTCACTCAGTTTCAAAAGTATGCTGGGTGATGACTGATGTATTTTATTAATACTGCACGTCTTTTTATACTTGTAGTCTGTGGGTTCATTATACTCAAAAGTCATATAGCGCCCTTCGCGTCCAATACAATAATGCATTCAGGATGCTGATGGGGTCGCCCCGATACTGCAGCGCATCAGGGATGTTTGCTGAAGCTCACGTGGACTGTTTCTACACGGTGATGCGGAAGCGGTGTGCTTCCTTGGTCCGTAGGGTGCGGGGCAGCGCCAACAGAATCCTATCTATGATAGCAAGCAGGCTTGATTGTGAGTTTGTGAACCACTGCTGCAAGGTTTCGGCTGGGCCTGTCACCTTGCAGCAATGATGTCAACATCTGTTTCTGTTTTTGTCTTTGTGAGTGTATTACTAACATAGTTTTATAAGTACTTTGTTACTAACACTATGAGTCTTGTTGCTAATAAAATAATAGTTTAATTTAATTGGATCTGAGGTAAGAGTAGGGAGTGCCTACCTGCAATGCCCTCACCTGGTACTCACATACACCTTTTGAACGCCATTGTTACATATACGTGACAAGCAATCGCGTGCCCTGTACGGTTCGACACAAATATGTGACAAATTGGTAGGTGAAATTGTGGCTTGGCCTGAAGGGCACGCGCGTGTCTTTATGCTCTGGCGTTCAAACATTTAAGCTTTGGTAACGCAATTAAGTCACAAATAACCCTGAGGTTACGAGTACATTTCTCGCTTCGAAGAAAATATTTCAATGACTTACTAAATAGTTTTCGGTATTGATAACAAGGCTCTCAGATTTCAGGGGTTAAACTGAATCGAGAAGGTTGAATGTCGCTTGGCAACCAAGAATCCTTCAAGTACCATCTTAAATTATCTGCTGATCATTCGATGTAACGATTGGGATAAATATAGAATGGACGTTTAATAAATAATACTTGAATAAAGGAACCAGAGTGAAGGATAAATTATATGGTATGATGTATAACTCCGTATCTACAGGGTGTAAACGGACCCTTCACGAAGCCGTCAACCAAGCATTCTGTACATCAAACTAAGTAACTTTACGCAAAATTTTTTGCTTGGAAACTAATTTTTTTTTTGGGGTGAAAAATCGCATTTTACGGTAGGATTCAGTGTAACGCACTCAGAACATTGTGCTAATGGATGGATTGAATAGTACGTACAAAAATCTTACTTTAATACAATGTATTTAAAAAACAAACTTGTGAAAAAGTTGGAACTTTGACCCCCAATATCTCCGTAACTAGAAGGTTCCCAGGTATGGTCTAGAACGAAAAAGTGATCGCAATGACGGGGAGAACAAGTGCCTTTCGGCTTCGTTAAGGGTCTATTTACACTCTTTATAGACCGATCGCTTTAATGAGTCCTTGCGGAGGTATCAATTTAAATGAAATATTCTGAACGTTGATCACGTATTGGTTCAATTAGTATCGTAATACCTACGTGGATTGTGGTTATTTTAAAGCAAATAACCTGTGGGATATTGTTAGGATTTTGTGGACTCTTAATGTGTCTTTGATGGAGCAAGGCGAAGGACTCATTAAAGCGTTAGGTCTGTACTGCCTCGTTGCCTGTGTGAAGAATGATATGGCTAGAAAAGAGGTGACTGCTGAGATGAAGAGTAATACAGAAATATAATAAAACAATAAAAAGTTTATTGATTCATAAAAACATACATACATAATATTTAGGTATGACACTGGATCCTGCACTAGGATACTCTGTGTTGCACGATCCAGTCTCTTTCGACAGATAATATGAATTATAAAATAGAACACAGAACAAATGCGGTTAAACGGTTACAGTATAATTAGTTATATTAAGGACTAAAATGTAACCAAGTGTATGTGTGTATGTGATGAGTTTGAGTGTGTATGTAATATGTGATGAGTGTGAGTGTGTATGTGATGAGTGTGAGTGTGTGTATGTGATGAGTATTAATGTGTAGGTGATGAGTGTGAGTGTGTATGTGATGAGTCTTAGTGTGTAGGTGATAAGTATGAGTGTGTATGTGATGAGTGTGAGTGTGTATGTGATCAATGTGAGTGTCTATATCGAATAAGAAGAATGCTGCGCTGACCCCCAATAAATTGGTATAAGAGCAGGTCAATGATGATGATGATGATCTAATGCCTCGTTGGCCTATGGTCATAAGTGCGCCTGTTTTAGACCACTAGACGCTTTTTCCTAGGTCCAATTAGTCGGGTGGTAATTTCTTAAGGACCTGTCCCAGCCATGGGAAAATGATTATGATGACTCGTTTAATGTAGACAGAATATAACATAACATAAAATCACGCCTGTAATCCCCGAAGGGTTGGGCAGAGGTGTACCTAATAGTACACCCACATTTCGCCAGTTATGTTTTAGTTCTAACTAACCGGGGCGAGCACAGCCTATCTAGACTTCGTGGCTGCTTCTGAGACATTCCTGAAAAATCCAATAACACTTTGCCCGACTCGAGAATCGAACCCAGGATCTCAGGCTCAGCAGTTACGCTTGTGACCACTGGACCAACGAGGCAAAATAAACACCCAACATATTTATCGATGACTTTTGATGTTTGTTTTATTCGTTGACTGGAATAGTTTCAAGCTAGACTAGAATTGGAACGATGTTTCCATGCATACTGTTAACTTCAACATCTGAACTAATCAAAGCCATACAAACTACAGGTTTGGGATAAATTGGAAGCAGAATTATTTGCATTTAATTTGGATTTCTTTTGACAAAATCCTTTAAAAGTGCTCCGAAAGTTTTTGATCATTTGAAAAGTGTTTTTTTGTGTTTTTGAAGGCAAAAAACGTCAACCGTTCTAACCACTTTGAATTAAATATAAGTTTAGAGTTATTTGGAAAAATAAAAAAATTGTAATTATGCTCAGATTTTTACGATTTCTGATCATGTTTAGCAATATAATCATTGTGGAGAGGGATTATTGTCAAGCCTGATGATTGTCTATAGGTATCCCTTTGAAAGTAGTTTTTCGAAATACTTTGAAAAAAATGCCACTTTTCGAGTTTCTGGCTTTGCTGGTTGTTTTACTTTCGGGTCACTAACTACCTGTAACGATTATCATAAACACTGTGAGAATGTCAGCTGGGACCAACGGCTCAGCGAGGCACGGAGGAAACTCAGTGTGTAATAGCTGGTCACCCATCCATTCTGGCTGTTTTTTGTATATTGGCACCTTTTTTATATAGTTATATAGTCGTGTGATTTGTATTATTTAATTGTGCTTCTGTGTGTTGTGCTATGCCTTTTGTGTGCACTAAATAAATGATTTATCTACTTATCTATCTATCTATCTGTCTATCTATCTATATATCTATCTATCTATCCATCTATGTCCGTGACAAACATAGGCAAGCGCGGCATAACCTTGAAGATCTACCCGAGCGGCTGTTATTATTTACGCGACCTCCTCGACAAGCTCAATTGTCACATAACTAGTGCCAACACTAGAAAACCCTTTCAACATTTTAGCCATGACTCAGTAACTTGAGCTCCCAGAATGATCCTGGTATCACTTGAATTCGTGCTCACTCCGCCGGCGCAGCGATGCGTGAAGATAAGAAATAAGTAAGCTATCTGGAAAAAATATTATTTTCATCTTGACTCAACGTGGTTTCTTTTTTGATATCAGTTTGGTACTTGTCAAGGCAACTTTGGTGTTTTTCATAGTCTAGTCTTTGGGCAGTGAGTTTAAGGCTGCGTTTCTTGTGATGTGCTTAAAATTAACCAATCATACATAAAAATAAAATAAGTTTATTTCGTATCATTTAGGCTTACATTGCATGTCGAGGAGTCTCCATTTAGACATAGAAAATGCCTGTAGCTGAAGGCTCCGCTCTTCCCTTATATTATACACAACTTACAAATAGGTGAATAGCATAAAGAGAAAAAGAAAATACGATCAATTGTATGAGTGTGTGTGTGCATGTGTGTTTGTGTGTGTGTGAAAATGTGTTTTTTGTGTGTGTTTGTGTGTGACACTGACATCTCAATACATTAAATATTATTAAATCACACGTTGCAAATTGCAGTATCATCATAATCATCATAATAATTTAGCTAGTGTAGCTCAGCTGTGCAAAAGAAGCGATATTATTGGTTAGTTTCACGAGTCTGCGTATCGCTGGTTAGTTTACCTCTCTCGTCAGTTTATTTGATTCGCCAATTTCGTTGATTAGTCAGTTTCGCTGATGAGACATTTTTGTGAATTAGACAGTTTCCTTCATTCGACAGTTTCCAGTTTCCAGTGGGTTTTCAGTATGATGTACTGAATACGTGGTAACCGTGTTCTGCGGGTTCTGCGGGTTCGGTGTCCCTTCCACCATGTATTTCTCAATTCCTCTCCGTGTAAAATAAAACAATATTGTTTATTCTTAGTTTTGTTTTATTAGTTTAGTTTTTGTATAACAGTATAACTGTGTGAATATTAACAACTTGCTTCTTGCAATTTTTACTGCATGAGGAGAATTTTAAGTGATATTTATCACTAGTGCGTCTTGATTACAAACTGTTGTGCAACTTTAATCTTGGCTATAAACGCTAAGGCCCTGTTCACGACCTCGGGTGAAGCGATGTGATTTGCGTCAAGTGACGTGCGAAAATTTCATGCGATGCCACGACTAATTAGTGGCGACGAGACTACGCTCACCCGTAGCGTTGTTAGCGAAATGAAACACGTTGCATTGTCGGTACTTTTCGACGCCCGAGCGCTGTGACGTTCTACCCATAAATCAGAAAGACTTGCCACACGGCAAGTTGAAACGACGTGCAGTGATGCAACGCGTGCGCGTCGGGCAAGGCGCCAGAGTGACGAAGCGACGAAAGGTGTTGCGGAGCGGCGGTTTTTTTTTAAAACGCTGCGACCTATTTGTAGCGTTGCTCGTGTGGCATTCAATGCATTGATATCATAGCGTTGCGACGACGCGACGCAAAACACCGGCCACGGCCCAGTAGCATCCCTTTTAGCCAATTTATTTAATTTACTTGAGCGCCATATCGCTTACCACTTGTTTCCGTCGTGCGACAACGCGCGCCAAACTTGCGATGCGTCGCTATAAACAACTACTTTCATTTGTTTCGTCTGCAGACGCAAGACGCGTGTCGCTTGAGTGTGTAGGTCGTGGCCAAGGGGTTAACTTTGGCTATAACCGCTAAGCGTAGGAAGGGTAAACTGAGCTTATTTAATCTACTTATTTTAGTCACTAACAGAAGAATTTAAATCTAACCAGCTTAATCCCATCGGTTTAGTAGGCGTAACTTGTAAGCTAATATTGTGAATATTTTTTTCTTATATGTAATTAAACAGATTTAATTATACTAAACAACAAATAATATCACGCTTGGATTAATACTGTGTGGGATTTTTTTTATTAAGAACAGATTCAATTCAATAACATTCTATTATAGATTTGTAGTTTGTATGTAATGTAAATATTCATAATAAAAAAAATATTATTCAATAATATCACGCTTTGATTACAAAAGGGGTCGGCTCAGGTATACAGCATCCACATATCACCAGTTATGATAATGTCTCGTTTAATATGGCAAAAGGTTCACCGTTTTTCAGTGACCCCTAACTGAAAAACGGTGAGCCTTTTGCCATTAATCGGGCACAAATCCAGAATTATACTACTACTGGAAACCAACGAGAGCAAAAGCAACAATATTTATTAGTAGCGTAGTACTCGCAACCGGCGTGCGTGTATGACCAGATTTTTGAACGTGGAGGCAAAAAAAGTATGTATGGATCCTAGCAGGTGGTGTTTTCTATTGGTTCTGCTCCAAGAGGCTCCAAAAAGACGTGTGTGTGTTTGACTGCCTCGTTGGTCTAGTGGTCGCAATCACGACTGCTGAGCATGAGGTCCTGGGTTCGATTCCCGGGTTGGACAAATTGAATTGGGTTTTTCCATCACGAATTTCTCAGTAGCAGCCACGGAGTCTGGATTTGTGCCCGGTTGATGGCAATATGCTCGCTCCGGTTAGACAAAAGTGTACTATTAAGTACATCTCTGCATAACCCTTCGGGGATTACAGGCGTGATGTTATGTTATGGGAAAAAAACGCGAGAGTTTATATGGGTCTGTAAATATAAACCATATCTTATTGTATTAAATTTCTTCCTATAAATTTTTTTCATCTTCTCAAACACATCTTGAAGAATGAATAATCCCAAGTCCTGATATTATCAGCAAAAATCATTGGTCGCTGTCTACCTTCTTTTTTCAACCCCATCATCGCATATAGTAACGTAATAATAGATTATGATTGCAAATATTCGCCAAAGTCATCGAAGGGAACTTGATATGGGAAGCGCTGTCAAAATTTTATTTCCTACAGGGATTAGTTTTACGGACGATACGGAGAGGAGTCCTGTGTGTCAGCAGTCAGAACGGTAAAAGCTGGTTGTTTATGTTTTTATGAATCAGTTTTTCATATAAATTATAACATTTATTTATAGGCAGCTTTGGTCCTTAGATATACAAGGTGTAAACGGATCCTTCATGAAGCCAACAATCAAGAATTCTGTTTATCAAATTAAAAAACCGTACGCAAATTTATTGCTTGGAAACGACTTTTTTAGGGGTGACTCAATGTAAGGCACTCAAAACATTGTGATAATGGATTGTAGTTTTGGTTTAAAGTAAAGTTATATTATGACATTAAAAACTTATATCTCATTTTTTTTAAAGTTGGAACTTTTACCTCCAATATCTCAGTAACTAGAAGGTTCTCAGGTATGGTCTAGATTCTAGAAAAAAAAAGCTGCAGTCACGGTCACAAGGCCTAATAACTTGTGAAAGTACCGTAGTTGCCTATTCCAAAGTGTAGATCTTTATAGAGAAGAATGGGCAATAAAATCCATGGACACTCCATGGATTCAAAACATGATTTTTAAACCCATTAAAGGTATAATGGGTGTAAAAATAGCCTTAACGAAGCCGAAAGGCACTTGTTCTCCCCATCATTACGATTTTGATTCTAGAGTCTAGAACAAAAAAATGATCGCAATGATGGGGAGAACAGGTCACTTTCGGCTTCGTTAAGGGTACGTTTACCACCAGTATACTGTTTATGCCTCCGATAGAAACATCGCTGCCACAATCAACCTACATTTATGAGGTCGGCTTAATCACCGGAGTCCCAAAGACCCATTGACCTATTTGAAAAAGATCTCAACGTAGTTTTAAGCGCATTTCTTAGTAATAGTTCCCTTAGAAGTTATGGGGCCCATGGGAAATTCGATACTAAGCCGCATCAAACCCCCATCGGGTTGCCCATCAAAGCATGTTGTAATTTCGGTCTGGAAAAGCAATTTTGCTGTTATTTTGGCTAAAGGAATGAATAAGATGGATGTTGGTATTCTTGGAATAAAAGTGCAAAAAATACAAGAATATAAAAGGTATAAGTTAGACCCTTAAAGAAGCCGAAAGGCATTTGTTCTCCCCGTCATTGCGATATTTTTTTGATCTAGACTATTCCTGGGAATCTTCTAGTTACGGAGATATTGGGGGTCAAAGTACCAACTTTTTCACAAGTTTTTTTTTATAAAAACAAGTTAGTAATATTGTGACTTTACTTTAAATATCTCCACTACCCCCGTACTATTCAATGCATCCACCAGCACAATGTTTTTAGTGCGTTACTTTGAGTTTTACCGTAAAACGTAATTTTTCACCCCAAAAAAAAAGTAGTTTCCCAGCGTTAATTTTTACGTGAGATACTTAGTTTGATGTGCAGAATACTTGGTTGACGGCTTCGTGAAGGGTCTGTTTACACCTTGTATTAATTGCATGTTGCAAAAAGATGTTGCTTTGGTTTGCAGTCGGCCGCCTGCCTGACACTAACCGTCCTTGGGAATGCTGTTGTTGGTGGTTTACCCGTCACCATTTGGGAACCCAAGGTGCTTTATCGTATGCATGGATGGGTTGTGTGAGGTATGATACGAAGGAAAAAGGAGTAAATGATAGCGTGACGATTGACCGCAGAGAATCGAAGAAAAAATCGTGTTCCGCCGAACAGAAATAACATGGGACAAGGGCAGGAAGATGATGATGAATAAAAGCTTTTCCTGCATAGAACCAAGATATCACAGATCTATAATAGTCATGTAATAAGCATGTATATTTTAAAATTTACCATCATTATCATTTCAGTCCAATATCATTCTATGGCATCCTTTCTTTTCTTCAAAGTGCAATTTTCTCTCGTTCGTTGGTGCACTTGTAATATTTAAAGAAGTTTTGTATAATAATAATATATATAATAATATATCTTTATTTAAAATTACAATTTTCACAATAAATACAATTTAAATCTTAGAAATAATGTTGGTAAAACAAAGTTCGATGCCTGTACTAGGTTAAACCTGTATCACAGGCGGCAGGTTTCTAATAAAATACTATTTGGGCAATGGATTTCTTAACAATATTTAAAGAAGTGAAATAAGTTAGTATGGGTTAACATATATTAAGATATACCTAATGTACTTAAATGCTAACATAAGATACAAACAAAAATAATTAAGGTCACACATATATATAAAATCCAAGGAAATCAATTTGTAGCACTTATTTGCTAATACTAATATGATTTTCAGCAGTATTAAACTAATGAACATTAAAAAGCACCGTCATGGCATTTTTGTTGCTGGCGACAATTTGCTTAGACAGCGAAAGATCAACAGAAATCGGGCTGTATGACGTACAAGGTGCCCTCATAATCGACAGAGTTTATGTATCTGTGTTCCGCTATTTTTCTAGCAGGGCATTCAACGTCTCCCGTTTTGTGGTCACTGGGCTTTTTAAAGCGGGAGCAAGTCGCGCATCTCGGAGTGTCAGCTTTCTTCGCGCATTCGGACATCATATGACCTGCTTCACCGCAGTGACCACATGTGGAATTTACCTCCCTGCAAGATTTGGCTGCATGGCCATACTGCTGGCATTTATAACACCTTGTAACTAACGTGAAGTCCCTGACTGGACATGATGACCAATTTATAAAAATCCTTGATTGAGGTATTAGTATTTTTCGTATGTTGGCCGCAACTTCAATAACGTAGTTACAGGTCGCAGCCTCTCTCTTCCCAGATTTGTGGCTTAATTTCACCAAGGTCAAAAAGGATTCTAGGGACATCGCTGGTAACTTGTCGGCTACATTTTGCTCGAAAATGCACTTGAAGACCTCATTTTCAGCCAAGGAAGTCGGCACTCCTACAACCACGATCCGGGGTTTGCGCTTGTTGGGTTCGTCGGCGGTAAGTCCAGACGTAGAGAGCTGGACTGCGTTCTTTAGCTTATCGGCGTCATGTTTCGTCTCCGTACTTATTATTACGCCACCGTTTTTCGTTTTTCGGACACCACGTACCTGCAGCTTCATTTGCTCGGGCCGTATGATTTGTTGCACCAGTTCTTTGGTTTCGTCACTGGTTTTCAATTTATCGTTGGGATAAATGGCAACTGAGCTTAAGTTATCGGGTCGAACGAAATGGTTCGATCCCCTTTTCACCATGTCGGCAAAAGAAGCATTTCCCGCAGAACTAGAATCCCGTATCGTCTGCGTTAGCTCCAAAATATGTTCTGTCAGGTCGCGCTGTTGTTTTAGGGTATCGATCGTGTTATTCGCGTGAATAGCTTTTTGCTTCAGTGACTGGTATAGTACTGCCATTTGTGACGTACCAGATTCAACTTTTCGGCAAAGGTTCGTAATCTTCATTTTCTGCTCGGTGTTGAGTTTCCAATCCGCGGCAATAGAGCAAACTTCATTCAAGTACTGCTGGATCTGGGCCATCCAATGTTGGATCTCGGGCGTTGAAACAATAATATCAGCCGTGGCCGTCCGCGATGGTGAGACGGAGGGTTGTGCTGGCCCCCTTGGGTTACAGGGGCAATTTTCCATTTTGTTAGTTTTACTAATACTTCACTATTTCGTGACCATTATTGACTAAAACTACACACTTAGCAAGATTCCTTTATGCATTACGATAGTAATACGTGCACTAAAGGAGGTCACTATTATTCAAGTATTAATTAAATATTGCTAATGAGCACGTCTGTTCGCTGCGAGTGCAAATACTGAATCTGGACTGTATGTTTTTGAATGGACCTAAAATGACTGACATCGTTACTCTAGATATTGACATAGTAATATGAATATTCTGGTGACGCCAATGTCAGCAAAATCATATTCAAAAAAACCGGCCAAGTGCGTGTCGGACTCGCGCACAAAGAGTTCCGTAGCACCAAAATATAGATATAGACAACAATATTTTTAGCGCTCATTCATAGGTCAATTTACACTCAACAGCAAAACTTAATTTGTTTTTATAGTATGTTAATGGTATTCAGCTACATCCGGTTAGACTGAAAGCCTACCCCAAGAGTTGTGAAAACGCTAGGCAGATGATGTACGTTAATGAAAAACAAAGTTACCGCTGCAGTTTCACGAAAAAGTCCCGTATTTCAAAGGCTAAATAACAATATTATTCAAATCAATTTTCGTTATATGTTCTTTTTACGTAGTACAAATCCAGTCACTTCCTCCTCTTACTTTGAAAATTAGAGGGGGGGACATAATTTTTACAGCTTTTGAGGCCAATATCTCACCAACCATTGACTTAATGTAAGAGCTGTTGATTGATGCCCCACATAGATAATATAAGTAGTTTCAACCATTAGTTACATGTATGGAGGGCCACACCTATTTTTTCTGTGTATTTTCACATCACTTTTTGTGTAGCGCTTCATAGAAGACACCTGCTCTCCAAACTTCAACTGTGTGTTGCCAACAAACAGTCTCGGAGTAAAATGGCTGTGACATACACACAGACAGAAAGATTTGTATGGGTTCCATTTGGCAACGGAACCCTAAAACATAATCCCCGGATCAATAATTTCACGATTATCTCTATATCTTTTAATTTTTCATGAATAAGCCACTCTGTACCAGATTTGAGTCATAGATAGTACTTTTATAGTCTAATATTATCAGACCACTTGAGACCGACATGACATTTCCATAGAGTTTCATTGAATCGACACTATGGCAAATGATATCAGCGTTTCTTTGTATAAATACTTAAAGCATTTTGGGGGCCCGTAAGAGCAGTCAAAAATCCAATGATATTGCATAATATCAACTTCGTTTACTTTTATCCAAAAACGTCATGATGATTATCAACAATTAGCTTTTGCTAGCGACTTTGCCCAGGTGAATGTAAAAAATTATAAACAAAAACGAATTACTGAAATATCAACTGGGGAGCTCGTGGCTAAATAATAACAGCCGCTCGGATCGATCTTTAGGCTAAGCCGTGCTTGCCTAGGTTGGTCTGTGGTTGGGTGACCACCCGTTACATACCGAGTTTCCTCCGTGCCTCGGAAATAACGATAAGCCGTTGGTCCCGGCTGTCATTTGTAGATCTTTGACAGTAGTTAGGTTAGGTTAGTCAGTGGTCCAAAAAGTCTGACAACCAGTCTTACCAAGGGGTATCGTATTAACCAGAACTAACTGGGTTGTGGAGGTCAGATAGGCAGTCGCTCCTTGTAAAATACTGGTATTCAGCTGCATCCGGTTAGACTGGAAGCCGACCCTAACATAGTTGGGAAAAGGCTAGGCAGATGATGAACTACTGAAATACTCTGGTTTAGCTGCTAAGACGTGACGGCGTGACAAACAAACCAACTCAATTTGACATTTAATGTACATATTAATTAGGATGATAATTTTATACGCGCTACGGCATCACCGTAGGCCAAAAAGCTTCTCGTAGACCTCGGCGTAGCCCGTAGCGACTGCGTAAACTTCTTTAAACTTATAAACAAAAGTATACTGCATTGCTGCTGTACCGTGAATGTATATAATATATAACATAATATGTATAAATATAATATATGAATGTATATAATATAATATTCTTTTTCTACACCTAGGTATGTAAGTAAATTAGAAAAAACATCACACTTATTTAAGTGCTACGGCGTAGCATCACCGTAGCAAGTAGCATTTTCTTCACAAATGCACCCAGTTTTAAAATAAATCAGCACAGTCGTTCGTAGACGGAACCGGATACCGTACTTGACCTAAGTGTCCCGATCTCTTTGCCCTTTGCATTCTCGGTCGTAAGAAAAATGGGTAAAAATAGAAAAATAGTTGGTCAATACGGTATGCATAAGATTTTTAGTTTACTTTCTTTCAAAAGGGGTTAAAGGGTCATTAACCTTAGAACTGGAATGATGGGAAAAGGAGGGTCCCTAGTTGATCGGAGGGTCAGTTGTAACATGCAACCCATAGCTCTCGTGATTTTTCTCCATGAAGAATACTATTACAGATTTTGTGCGCCATGGGAAGGTATAAATATATAGGGTGTAAAAAGACCCTTAACGAAGCCGAAAAGCACTTGTTCTCCCCGCCATTATTTAAAAAAACTTGTGAAAAAGTTGGAACTTAAAAAAATCACAGATGGGGAGAACAAGTAAGTTACGGCTTCGTTAAGGGTATTTTTACACCCATTATAGTACATTTGTGAATTCCACATTATCCTTTCTTGCAACTGTTAAATATATTTTTAGTTATAGTTTACTATTATGCATTAATTATACCATTGTTTTAGAAATAACACTACTGCACATAAATGTACATTTTTGTAATACTTTTATAAATAAATTATTCTTATTCTTATTCTTATTGCTCTAGGGTCCACCCACATATCAACAGTAATGTTTATAGTCCCATGTAACAGGGGGCGAGCCTATTGCCATCAATCGGCCACAAATCCAAACTCTGGGCTGCTACAGAACAGTTCCTGATATCAAAACCAATAACACTTTACCTGACCTGGGAATCGAACCCAAAACTTCATGCAACAGTAGAGCTTACGACCACCAGAACCGAGGAGTCATTTTAGGCACTCATATATACAAACAAAATTAATTTTAATTAAAATCTACGGAACCTCAACACAAAACTCGGCTACCCACCACGATATTCTCCGTTCTCTCTCAGTAAGGCAGATAACATCAGCCAATAGCGAGCGACGCGTGGGTCGGGGCGATGACGTCACACTCAATGACGTCACTGACTTGCACTGACACAGCTATATTTTGTAGGAGCTCTTAGAAGAGTACTTCATTGTTAATTAAATGATTTAAAATCTGATAAGAGGAAATTCTTTGCGCATTGATGTTTATTTCAAAGAAGTATTATATTCTAATTTATTTGTGTTAAAATAGATGGTTCTAAGGAGAAATAAGCTTAAAAACACTACCTTTAGATTGAATTTTCTGTAAAATAATGTCTTACTGCCTGCCTCGTTGGTCTAGTGGTCCTTGGTTCGATTCCCAAGTCGGGCAAAGTGTTATTGGGTTTTTCCATCAGGAATATCTCAGTAGCAGCCAGGAGTCTGAATTTGTGCCTGGTTGATGGCAATAGGCTCACCCCTATTGGTTAAAAAAAAGGTCAAAAGCTTCGCAATAGGGTATTTGACTGAAAAAAACTATTTAGTCCGTCAGTTAGATTATCAAAAAATATTGGACACGTATTTTTTCTTCTGTCATGTAAACGAAAAACTACCACGATGCAGCGCGTTGAAATCTCGCGTGACGTCACAATTTCTGTTACGTTTTACTAGCCAGTGACGTCACAAGCCTCCTCTCTTGAACTTTGACGATCTCAATATTTTTTTTTTTTCGATGTTTTCCTATTCCCATACATCAGCTAAAAAGTTGTAATATCAAAAATCTATTTATTGAGTGAGGCCAAGTCGTCCAATTTTTGTGAGTCCGCCCATCTAAGCGTCATACGGGTAAAAGGACCAATAGTATTGCAGTGTGTAGGTGGGTTCCTACGCAAGTCAGTGTAAATGCTGACCTATAGGCGACCAGTTTATCCTGGCACTTGATATTAGCACTGTTCGCAAAGGTTATAAAGGGTGTAAATAGACCCTTAACGAAGCCGAAAGGCACTTGTTCTCTTTGTCATTGCGATCATTTTTTTGTTCCAGACCATACCTGGGAACCTTCTAGTTACCGATATATTAGGGGTCAAAGTTCCAACTTTTTCACAAGTTTTTTTTAAAATACATGTTTTTAATGTAAGAACTTTACTATAAACACCTCTACGACCCCCGTATAATTCAATCCATCCAACAGCACAATGTTTTCAATGCCTTACATTGAGTCCTACCGCAAAACGTGATTTTTCACCCCAAAAAAAAAAGTCATTTCCCAGGAATAATTTTTGCGTAAAGTTACTTAGTTTGATGTACATAATGCTTGGTTGACGGCTTCGTGAAGGGTCTGTTTACACCCTGTATATAAAAACCACAGTATGGAGGTTCTTTCCATTTGTAATGGTATCAGCCTGTATAGATGGTGCAAACCCACATCGTTACATAAATGTGCACATCGTTACACAGTTACAGATGTGTAAACGGGCCCTTCATACACGAAGCCGTGAACCAAGCATTGTGTAGTATGTACATCAAACTAAGTACCCCTACGCAAAAATTATTGCTGCTCTTTTTGTGGTGAAAAATGTAACGCATTCAAAACATTGTGCTGATTGATGCATGGAATAGTACGGGGGTCGTGAAGTTTGTTAAAGTATAGTTATAACATAAAAAAACTAGTATTAAAAAAAAAGTTAAATATCTTGGGTCACGATACTTATATCTATCTGCGTGTTTGACTGATTCTAACCGGTTCGAATCTGCAACGTTATGCTCGAAGCTGGTGCTTTAACTGCTGAACCACCATAGAGTTATGTTCCAAATTCAATTAGTTTAGAACTTAATTTGTATCAAGACATGATGAGGACTTTGCTAACAACTTGTTGATATCGTGGGAGCTCAGTATATCAGTATTAGGAACATGTAATCTGTGGCCACTGTGTGGGATGCCGTTCGTTATAGGTTATTGTCTAAAGCCTCTAGTTCGTTTAGTTCTCGACACAGAATTCAGTCTTGATAAGTGCAATTAGCGACGAAAATAGATTAACACTGGTTCTTTTTCACATAACAGAAATTAGTTTCAATAGAAACAAAAATCAACCAATCAATGCTTATCACAAAAAAACCTAACCTAACTTTACAACTTTTTTTACTAAGTCTCTAATGTCCCACTGCTGGGCAAAAGCCTCCTCCATAACCTTCAGCTCGTCTCTCCGTGCGGTTTTCTCCGTCCAATTTCTCACAAACGCCGCTATATGCTCTGGCTTTGCCCGAGGACAATTGACGGGGTAACATTTTTCTTTAGGTTCCGAGAAATCTACAATTTCGTTTAGAGAAAAAAAAACAAATAAGTTTTCGGAAGCTTGACCAATGCTCGAATGTGTTCGACTGCGCAATACCTACTGGGTGTAAACGGATCCTTCACGAAGCCGTCAACCAAGCATTCTGTACATCAAACTAAGTAACTTTACGCAAAAAATGCTGGGAAACGACTTTTTTTTTTGGGGTAAAAAACCACCTTTGACGATAGGACTCAATATAACGCACTCAGAACATGGTGCTGATAGATGGATTGTATAGTACGGGGTCGTGGAGTTGTTTAAAGTAAAAATCTTACATTAAAAACATGTATTAAAAAAAAACTTGTGAAAAAGTTGGAACTTTGACCCCCAATATCTCCGTAACTAGAAGGTTCCCAGGTATGGTCTAGAACAAAAAAATGATCGCAATGACGGGGAGAATCAGTGCCTTTCGGCTTCGTTAAGGGTCTTTTTACACCCTTTATATTTTTCTGACCAATAGCCGCGTACTGACTGAGCGAGCAGCCTCGCGAAGCGGCCTCGGACGTTTGCCGCGCAACGTTTGCCTCGCGAGGCAGCCTCGGTGTGTAGATTTATTGCATAAGGCTGCCGCGCGCGGCAAGACCGAGCCAGGGTGAGGCTGAGCCAAAATCGAGCGCTCACTTTAACGTGAAGTCGAACAAAGACCGGTCGCGAACGTGGCTTATAACCAGTTTTGCTCAAGACCGTCATGAAACTACACGTTCGGAAAGCCACCACTGCTTTTATACTAATTATTCGACTTATACAAAAAACGAAACGAAAACCGGTTTTGAATGAAAAAGATATACGAAAACAGATGCAGCTAGGAACAAATTATTTGAAAAGTTGTGTTTTGATGATGCAGAAAGTAATTTTACTAGAATGAGTAAAAGTCGTCTTCGTCGAACAAGCGAGGCAAAACACAACCGTCTTGAGTGCGCGCGGCAAACCTACCGAGGCGCTTTTGAGCATCGACAAAAACCGACAACGCTCGGCTCGGGCCGAGGCGTACTCGGGTGAGGCACGTCCTGACCGACCGAGGATTTGCCTCGCGTGGCTGCCTCGCGAGGCTGTTCGCTCAGTCAGTACGCGGCTAATAACTACGAAACCTGAAAGTTGAATTTCACAACACAACACAAGATTGTGAAAAAAAATCTGTCATTTTGTCGATTCTTCCGCCAACAAAACCCGTTGTTCATGTTACGCGTGCTGGTCTGAAAAAAACTATTAATATCTGAATTTCGTTGGATAACTCTTGTGAATTGATCGGAAACACGTGCTCTTAACTTATGTAAAGCAGTTCTACTTTATAACATTGAAGCGAACACGAGTCTTAACAATATCATGTGCACACTTCGCTACAAAAAAGAGGAAGATTGCGGAAGTATTGCCTCATGTGACATTGTGAGGCAATGCTTTAATTGTATTGCAAGCAAATAGATTTAAAACACATATAGAGCGAACATTGGGAATATTGCCATACAATATTTTCATCCTGAATATTTTCAATTTGAGTCACGAATGATACCTAACAAGCGGGCGTATGATACTAGACAGACTGACTTATTACTAAGTAGTTACAAGTTTTGGATTACGATTTTCTTCGCCTTGTCCTGTCTATCGCTCGGAAATATTTGAATGTCTTTGATTGCAAGGCTGGTTTTTTCTGTGAACGGAAAAAGTCACACGGCCCTCCGAGCCCCTGCTCATGCCGAGGTTGGTCTGTGGATGGGTGACCGTTATATACCGAAATCAAAAGCCAGAAAGTCCGGCAAACAGTGACGCTTGATCAAAGTCACTCTGACTGAGTTCTCGATAGGTGTTACTTTCCTACCTACCATCTAGTTTGGCACACACACTTAAGTAAATTCATGAATATTATTGCACTGTTGCAATGTCAACTCTCGTCTCTGAGCCGAGCGTTGAAAACTGAACGATGTGCTTTTATTTAGGCATTCATTTACACGTGTAACATTAGGATCTTAGTGAATATGGATATTAGCCTTCATTATAACTGATAATACCGACTTGTAGGCCACAGTACTAACATAACAAGGCAATTAACATGTATTATTTCAGACAATTAAACCAGTTAGTATAGGATTCCAGTTAGCTCGTGGCTTAATAATAACAGCCACTCGGGTCGATCTTTAGCTTAAGACGTGCTTGCCTAGATTGGTCTGTGGATGGCGGACCACCCATTACATACCGAGTTTCATCCGCGCCTCGGAAAGCACGTTAAGCCGTTTTTCCCGGGTGTCATTTGTAGATTTTTGACCGTCGTTAGGTAGTCGGTGGCCCAAAAACTCTGACAACCGTCTTACCAAGGGGTATCGTATTACCCAGTACTAACTGGGTTGTGGAGTTCAGATAGGCAGTCGCCCCATGTAAAATACTGGTATTCAGCTGCATCCGGTGAGACTGGAAGCCGACCCCAATATAGTCCAATATAGTTGAGAAAAGGCTAGGCCGATGATGGTCTTGCCAAACACAAAGCAATGGTTCTTATTTTATTGTTTCAAAACTCGGAAACTCGGAAACTGTGTTTGGCAAGACCTACGAATGAAAATCTGAGGAAATGCCTGCGATGAGTGTTTGTAGGGAAACCTGAACTTCATGACCTGAAAACGTCACGTCAACGTCAACAAGTCAGAAAGTGTTGTCATCTATGCTCATTTTATTTCTTCTTACCCAACGAAAAAAAAGGAGGAGGTTCTCAATTTGACCCGTATGCAGTTTTTCTAATGATCACGCATTCCGCAGTAAATATTCTATTTTTTGTTGGCGCCAAACCAAAAATCAAGTTAGATCAATCAAGAGTAATTTTACGTAATTAATATGCTTGTATTTGTTATTTAAAATTACTTATTTACATTAAGTTAGGAGACTATTGAGACTAAAAGATTTTTTATTTTTCGCGTTTTAGTTTCTGTTTTCGTCAGTTAAATTTTTTGTTAATTTTCTTTTTTACCTTTTCTGTCTAAACAGAGTAGATACACAGTAGAAGGATTTTCCAAGCTGAAGTTATTATAAAATGGTGGCGAGCTAAACAAAACCCACACTAAGCATTAGTTACAAAAATAGAGTCAGATTTAGAAATTATTATGAAACCAGCTCAACCTCCACATATACTCGTGTCGTAATACTTTTACATACAAAAATGCAAATATATAAAAACTGCGTGCGATTATTCATAATCCACTTTAGAAAATCCTACAAAAATATTATGAAAAAAATACACATACATATACGTACGAAAATGATTTCCCGTGCTGAAAAACAAAGGCAAATTGGCTTACCTGAGTATACATTATTGTGTTTGTAAACTTATTAGGCAAATGTAAGAGACGCCTCTGTAATAGGCTCAGATTCAAATAAATGTATTATTTTAAATACTTTATGGGTTTCGGGTAAAAAGGTATTAATAATTTTATTCAGGATGCCGCAAACGAGGGACATATTGGACGGTCTGTACGATCTGGTTCTGAAATTGGACACACAATTTACATAGAGCGACTGTGTAAATTAAAGTGTTAATCTCCTTTTTTATTATTTATTTCCTTTATTTATTCCTATACAAATACAATTACATTTTTAAATATTCCTTAGAAAAAACAATATAAAAAACATTTAAAAATATAAAAAATTGTAGCCCACCGGTATCGGGAACAGGGTCCAAGCTACCGGCGGTCAGGGCTCCAGAGAGAGGAACCTCCTAAGAATACGAGCCGTGTCCAGGAGTACCGCTTTCTGAATCAAGCCCTTGATCCAGCTGCCTAACGAGAGCCTCCTCAGGCATTGGTCGAAGTATTTGTTTATTTTTCTTTATTTATTGATTTATTTATTTATTTTATTCATTAACACATTCATTTGTTTTAACTGGTCGGACCCAACCTTACAAAAGTAATCATTAATTGCTAATTGTCCAGCAAGTAACGGGTCTAGGTAGAAGCACAAGTTACACAGTAGACAACATACTAAGTGACACCCACCGGAGTTCCGCCAAAGAGCAAAAGAATATGTCCAAACACCGAGAGACACTTTTAATATTCTTACTGCACGAATCACTTTTGTAAAAAGCCCCTCCCTCGGTCCCAACCGTAGCCTCCTGTCTGAAACGAGCAATCCCAAATTGTAAAACCAGTGTCGTCAACATTTTGAGTTTTTTACAGACTTTTGATTACCTTCGACAACTTTAGTATAATAAATAATGTTTTATTTGTACACAAAAACCAAACAATACAATTTAGGGACTAGGATTAAGTTGTACAACAGACACGGTTTCAGAACGAACGTTTGACTTCTAAACTAGGCAAGAAGCCGTTGTCTTAGGAGCCATTGGCCGCAACCAACGGCTTAACGTGCTTTCCGAGGCGCGGAGGAAACTCGGTATGTAACGGGTGGTTATTATTTAGCCACGAGCTCCTCATACTCGTTCAAGTCGAAACCATTTAATACTGGTCACTGTTTTATTGCGTTTCTAAAGAAACAATAAAACATTTCCTGTACTCATCCCGATTCTAGAAAAATAAAAGTTAATAATATCACAATAATCTCTTTCAAGAAACTACGAAAGCAATTTAAAGTTAAAACAACTGCAGTTCTTGTGAATTGGATTCAATAACATAAAACAATATGGAAGTACTTGGAACTGAGCGGTTATTGCAACTTAAAAAGCACGAGTATGAGAATGGACACTGATAGTTTTCAAGCAAGTTATAGAATCAGGCTTTACTTTCAGAAGTCCATGACATTAAATCATAATAATCAAATCTATACAAATAAATAAAGTTGAAGTACCGGTTTGTAATATCAAAATAACAGCTTACAAGAAAAAGAGTATTTAGTCTGAACGGCCCGAATCGAATGGCCCACGGGCCGTTCGACCATAACGAAAAATTGCCTACGTTCCAAAGGACCGGTGATAAAAACTTGTAAACAAATGCAATGTCATAAACTACTTTAAGTACGCTCGGGTGCAAAGGTTATGAGAGAATGAGAGGATTTCGGCTTTACCCTGAGAGAACCCTTCGATGTCGATCGAAATTACTGTTTAGCCACAAGGGGGGCCGGTTACTGCTGAACACTAGGCACTAGGTTCGATTCTAATGTGACTGGAGTAGTTCTCAACTATTGATGGCAATATGAATATGATTCCCCCTTATTAAATAGGACTAAAACGCCGCTGGCGTAATGTGTGTGTACTACAGGTCATCTCTGCCCTACCCTTCGGAGAATACGGCCGTGATGTTATGTAGTAACCTTTATTACTACTATGACGTTTCACTGAATTCATTACATCAGATTTTGTGGGCACGGGGGCACAATAATGAGCCACTTCACCCAGCTCTGTAAGTCACACACCGGGTTTAAGAATAACTAACAACGAGCTCAGGCCTTAGGGAAATTCACAGTTTTTAGTTTTGAAATTATAATTATTTTTACTGAACAAACTGTTGGAGTTTGTGTTTTTCGAAGGGTTTTCATGAATTACTAAATTGTTTAAAATTGGACGCAGTTATTTAAAAAACAGAATTAGTCTTGAAATAGCTACTAGAGGCTACAGAGGTTGGGTTTAATCAAAACCCTGTTTCCAAGTGATTTTATTTTCACTTCGACAATTATGAACTTTATGTCTGAGTTTATTAAGTAGAAGTTACAGCGCTAACTGAACCTTAAAATAATGTGGGTTTTAGGTATTTTTTCCTAATAACACATTTTGTTTATATTTTCGGAAACTACATTTTTTTTTTCTTTATAAAACATAGCGCCACAATAGGAATTTCTTCCTGTATCGTGGGTGCGTTTACAAACATAGAAACTCACAAACACAAACACTCAGACCCGGAACAACTACTTGCAGATCATACAAATATTTGTTCCGTGCGGGGATCGAATCCGCGACACGCTGCGCAGCAGTCGATCGCTCAGCCATCACGCCAACCGTGTCGTCAAAAACGTCACATTGCGAATGCAATCATACCTATGGTTCTTGAGTAAATCCAATTTACATTCAAATAAATATTTTGTTCTTTTGGGATTCCCAAGTTGATTCTTTTATTTTTAATCCATTTAAATATTTTCCTGAAATTCTGAAAAAGGCTTCTCCCACGAGTATAATCTTGAAATAGCTACTCTACGACAAGTTTTCTCAAGTTTAAAGTGCTACCAACGCGTAGTTATATTTTTAAATGCACTGGAGATGTTAATTTGGTTTTAAAGCCTTAGAACCGAGGAGTGTGATCTTTATTGGAGGTCACAAGCCGGCAAACATAAGGCAAGACCTTCTCAGGCTAGTTGGTGCGATAATCTTCACAGGGTGACTGGGAGCTGATGGGTGTCAGTAGCCGAGGATCGAGTGAGTTAATAGCATGCGATTGATAAGCTCTTAATCCAGCGATCGCCTGCCAGAGACTGATGATGATTATTTCCATATAAGGACCCCGTATAGAAGAGCTCAAGGCTTAATAATAACAGCCGCTTGGGACGATCTTTTGACTAGGTTGGTCCGTGGATGGGTGCCACCCATTACATACCGAGTTTCCTCCGTGCCTCGGAAAACACGTTAAGCCGTTGGTCCCAGCTGTCATAGCTGTGTTGCAGTGACCTGAAAGTCTGACATCCAGTCTTACCAAGGGGTATCGTTTTATGCAGTACTAACTGGGTTGTGGAGGTCAGATAGGCAGTCGTTTTATGTAAAATACTGGTATTCTGCTGCATCCAGTTAAACTGAAAGCCTACCCCAACATAGTTGGGAAAAGGCTAGGCAGATGATGATGGACCCCGTACAGTCACGAGCACCAGTATGTATTATGTAGACTTTCCAGAATTTGAAAGCAATTTTCACGAGAAATAACGATTGTAACTTGGAGATAGGATCTTTTTCATAAAATTATGAGTTCCAAAATACCATGTTCGTAATAACATGAAATTTTAATCAGAACAGTAGGAGAAAAATACTTTTAAAGTTTTTAAGTGTTTACATATTGGTACTCGTGACTGTACACGGCATAGGGCAATAAAACTTGCGTCAAGCGTCATGCGCGCGAGTCTTTTGTTTTGTAGAATGCTTGGAGCACCTTCTTTCATCTGTACGCAGTCATTATCGCAAGAAACGTCTTGTTTGTGCATGAAGCTCGTATCTAAAAGTTAGTCCAGCAGTCAGCTGCGAAGATGATGACCTGATGATGTAGATTTTGTTCTGATGGTTGGTCAACCGTAGAGCCCGTACCTCACCCACATGAAACAATACAAGACTTCTGCTTGCATACACACTGGACAACGCTGGCGTCGCGTATTGCACTGAGTAGAGTTGGCAAAACAATCGACTTTTTTATTTATTTGTAACTAGGTCTTGCCCGCGACTTCGCTCGCGTTAATTTAGAATTTGACAATCAATTCGGGTTGTACTCTGCTTGTAATAATATAATTCAATCAAGATTCGAAAAACACGTGGCGACATCTATTATCATAAGAACGTTATTGTTGTTTTCCTCGGGAACAGAACTTTTTTCGGGATGAAAGGTGGCTAGTTCTGTACACCTGACAACGTATACGCAGAATTTCAGGATGATCGGTTCAGTGGTTTAGGCGTGAAAAACCCCCCCTTTGAGGGAGGCCTATGTCCAGCAGTTGACGTCTTTCGGCTGAAATGATGATGATGACAGATTACATTGACATGTTGTTTTAAGAATTTTGGTCTCAAAAAACTACTAACATTATTCAAGACTAGCTGACCCGCGCAACTTCGTCTGCGTCACATAAGAGAGGGTTAGAGAGGGTGGGTCGTAGGCACCTATTATACAATTCTAAAGGAGCACATCACACACATAATGAAAATGAATAAGATATTCATTGGAATCAGATGATGTTAGAGCAGATTCGTTCAAAATTAAATACTTCTGATGAATAACGTATTTATTTGGATAAGGATAAATACCATGTTTACAAAAACACCTTTGTAAAAATAATGCATAATTTTTGAATAAAATTGAGAACCATAAAAAAGATGAGTGTGTAAGTTAAAAGATATACATATGCTATCACGGACTTTTTTTAGAACTTTTAAAAGGAACAATTCCGTCATACATGATTGCTGCGTAACTTTAACCGTTTACGCAGCGGACGCAACGGAAGCTCTGAAAAGGAATAAATTTTCGGCGTTTTTTTTTATTTTGTGTGCAATACAGAATAAGAATCACTAAACTATTCTTATTATGTTTTTCCAAATAAGGGCTGCCCTCGACAGCCTTTACGTCTTCATCCTCAGACACTCGATGACAGCCAGAGCCCAGCTAGATCTACAGTTCTCATCAAGGTGCATGAAATGAGCCCGAACACGATATAGATGCTGTAAACTTTTGAGGTCCTATTGCAGCTGCTTTCCGCTCCATTGTCAGACCCTCGATGAAAGTCATACTCCAGCTAATTCTAAAGTTCTCATCAAGGTGTATGAAATGATCCCAAACACGATTTTTAGGGTTCCGTAGCCGAATGGCAAAAAACGGAACCCTTATAGATTCGTCTTGTCTGTCTGTCCGTCTGAATGTCACAGCCACTTTATTCCGAAACTATTCGGACTAAACCGTTGAAACTTGGTAGGTAGATGTATTCTGTGAACCGCTTTACGATTTCTATACAATAATTGAAAAATAACAGATTAAGGGGGGCTCCCCACAGTTCCGATAGTTGTTGAGAGGATCCGGCAATTGGGTCTCGAGGTGGCTTTGCACAAATTCGAGGCCATGTGCTTTCATAGGCCTCGGAATGCGCCACCTTCGGGATCCATGCTGACGGTAGGAGGGGTTCCCTTCGGCGTCGAGTCGACTTTGAAGTACCTAGGACTCGTCCTCGACAGCCGGTGGAACTTCGTTGAGCATTTCCGACGTTTGGCTCCCAAACTGAAACGGGCTGGGGCTGCCTTCAAGCGGCTCTTGCCCTACCTTAGGGGTCCAAACGCCTCCTGCCGTAGGCTCTACGCGGGGGTCGTGCGGTCCATGGCTCTTTACGGGGCCCCGGTGTGGGCGTGTTCAATTAAGCGGCGTGCCACCCACTACCTGAACGCGCCCAAAAAGGTGGTAGCCGTAAGGCTAATCCGGGGGTACCGCACGATCTCCCGCGAGGCGGCGAGCCTCCTAGCCGGATCTGGAGGCGATAGTCCTCCCGCGCCTGCTTGAATGGCGCGCGGAGGCACTACGTCGGGGGGAAACTCCGCTGCCGTGGAAAATCACCGCTCAGCGGACAAACCTCCGACGCGATCTCATGGCGACATGGAGACAGCGACTGTCGCAACCCAGTGCAGGGCACGCCACAGTAGTGGCGATAAGTCCCCTCTTTGAGGAGTGGCTAGAGAGGCGCCACGTCGCCCTCACCTTCCGCCTGACGCAGGTCCTCACCGGACACGGTTGTTTCGCGAGGTTCCTGCACCGAATCGGGCGGGAGGAAACGCCCGGGTGCTATCATTGTGAGGAGCGTCTGGAGGAGACGGTGGCGTTCACCTTGGAGGTCTGCCCCGCTTGGGCGGAGCTCCGCCGTGTCCACGTAGCGGCGATCGGCGGCGGCGACCTCTCGCGCCCGGCCCTGGTTCAGGCCATGGTCCGGAGCGAGAGGGAATGGGAAGCCGTCACCTCCTTCTGCGAAGCAGTCATGCTAGCGAAGGAGGTGGCGGGACGTGAGAGGGAGAGAATCTCTCGCCCCAGCAGCCGCGGGGGACGCACCGGGCGTCGGGGGCCACGTGGACGGTGAGTAATGGGTTAGCATCTGAGCCGCGCGGGTACCTTACTCATAGAACTAAACTCCCCTCCCGCACGCGCACCCCGCCTTGGTGACGCCCACTTCAAACGGGCCGTGCAGCAGAAATCGTAATATTTTAATTTCGCCATAACTTCAAAACCAAACGTCCAATTTGAATCATACAAAGACCAAATATTATCTACATAAACTGTACTTAGTGAGGAAATAATTTATTTTGATAAGGATTATAGCATGAGTAAAATAAATGCGTTTAAATGTAGTCCAAAAAAAAATCAAGATAAAAAAATGGTTGTTGTGCCTCACTCGACATAGATAGGTATAGTGTGTCACGGACTTTTTTGTAGATATTTATAAGATCTACAATTAATTTGAACATTTTGTGGTTCTATCTTTTATAGTTTAGGCAGCGTACGCAAAATAAGTAACTTTTCTGGTTGATTTTTTACACTTTGTGTCCGAAAAACCCAAATATCTTACGGAACCCTATTTTTTTCCGTAATAAAATTTAGCCTATGTTACTCGTGGATAATGTAGCTTTTGAATGGTGAAAGAATTTTTAAAATCGGTCCAGTAGTTTTTGAGCCTATTCATTACAACCAAACAAACAAACAAACAAAGTTTTCCTCTTTATAATATTAGTGTAGATGGCGAAATATGCTGATAGGACAAACATCACTTTGCGAAGTAACTTTAAAAAGTATGCTAATTTGAATCTGAGATTATTCAGTTCAAGCTTATGAATGTAAAGTAAGTCGAAGTTTCCTCAGACTTTTATATTAATGTACGTAATTGCAGTTTGATAAGAAATTGTATTGATTCTTTGAAGTCGTTATAAGTTTTGGAGTCGGTAATTGTATTCGCATCCTGTAGAAAGTGGCACTTAGTTTGTGTTGGCTGTGCAAGTTTTTAATCTTAAAGGTTCGCGCACATTATGTCGGGCCGCAACAGGCCGCAGCGCAACGCAAAATGCTTACTTAGCACATTGGTGACTAATATGCGGCCCGCTGCACCCCGGCATAGTGTGCGATAAAATTCATATAAAATACATACGAGCGATTTGAGCGGATTTTTGCGCTGCAACCCGACCCGCTGCGGCCCGACATAATATGCGCGAACCTTAAGAGAGAAATGCCTGTGACTTTTACACGTGTTTCAAATCTTCGCGAGAAATAAACAATATTAGCAACAGTGTCGCATGGCGCCTTTGATACTTGAATGACATTGATAGTGGAAAGCTGTTGGTAGTAAACATTTGGGAAATTGTACAGACAATTTTCACGAATTAATGTGAAAATTGAATGACATGGCGTTAGTTTCGATTAAGGCCAAAATAATGTTGCTTTTGACAGCACTACACGTGTATAATAAAAAAAAAACTATGCTATTTATGTATAATGTATGTCAATTTTAAAATATTTTCGTCTTTCGACTGAAATGATGATGATGAAAGCGCGTGGCTGAGTTCGAATCTACGAACTACAACGCGTTTGTTACATTGAAGGCGAAAGAGTAAGAAAAAGCTGTTAAATACTAGTATTCAGCTGGATTCGATAAGACTGGAAGTCGACCCTAACACCTAACTACAAAAGACAAGTAGGACAAACACAAACGTTAAAATGTAGGTCAACATACAACGTGTACGTAAAGTATTGTTGTACAAGCAGATGATGAGTTAGTATTGCGGTAATGAACACGAAGATAAATCCTTGTGGTCGTTTTCCACGATGTTTTTGTTTCTTTTATTCTTTCAGTGTGTCATTAATAAATTACACAAAGTAAATTGAGTACAAACCCACATTAAGTGCTATGTAAAGTGATAGCCTGAAAAACAGGTTTAAATAAACCTAGATCGGGCAGGTCGCTAGCAAACATATGTGAATTCCACATTATCGTTTCTTGCAACTGTTAAATATATTTTTTAGTTATAGTTTACTATTATGCATTAATTATACCATTGTTTTAGAAATAACACTACTGCACATACATAAATGTACATTTTTGTAAAATTTTTATAAATAAATTATTCTTATTCTTATTAACACAAAAGTAAGTCTAGTAAACTGGACCACCCACGACAGCCCTCTCAATGTTAAGTACTTTCTATTAAAAAAAGGAAATTAAATTCAATCTCTCTTTTGCTGACCCTACCCTCGTAACACCAACCGTTGCTACAAACATTATTATGAATCCTACGCACATCGGGCCTCGGCAGTGCCACAGTTCCAGTTTTTTTTTTACTTTTTCCAATATTCTCGCTATTTTTAGACCTTTTTTCTTTAGTACGCCATTTGTCAGACTATGGCAAACCGAGGGTACGTAAACTTTCAGTTGCTTATTAGTTGGCTTAGTTGTTGAAATGTAAAAACGCCTGCAAGATTTTTATTACAAGGTATTTTTTGTGGCTACGGCCCTGCGGGACTGTTCGAAAGAGATACCGCGGCGCTGGAACACAAAGGGCAAAGAAGGAACATGGATGAGTTTTGGTCAGTACGAGTCTGACACTCCCTTCCACTACGCCCAGAGCGGGAGGAGTCATTTGATGATTTCCCATCCGAAAAAAAGGGGTATTTTTTGTAAGTTGGCGTAATTTAGATAGACGTCGCATGAGGACGTGAACATGAGGTCCTGGGTTCGATTCCCAAAGTGTTATTGGGTTTTTGCATCAGGAATATCTCAGTAGCAGCCATAGAGTCTGGATTTGTGCCCGGTTGATGGCAATAGGCTCGCCCCCTATTACGTGGAACTTCAAACATAACTGGCGAAATGTGGGTGTACTATTAGATACACCTCTGCCTAAACCTTTGGGGATTTCAGTGGTGGATTATGACCCCCTTAACATAAAGGTGGCCTTTGCTCAAGCAGTGGGAACCTCTGTATAGGGTGATTATTCTATGCTCTGTTTTCGTTAGTTAGCAGAATTTTCCAGACAAAAAGGGTGGCACAAGTACACTTGTTATCGCTCAAAATACTTAGCTCAATAATAATTTACAAAAATGAGCCAAAGAGCCTACTGTGCGGGTAGACGGTGTGTCTAGTTTCTTCTTTTTAATTAATAACATTAGTTATAAGCAAAATTCTTGTTACTTACAACCTTAAGGACTTATTTTGTCTAAAATAAATGTTTTTAATTTTTTTATTATGACTTTTTTTTTAATCCCCAAAAGGCAGAGGCAGGTCGGCAGAAATGTAACTATCTCGTCTGTCTAGTATTCGTAAGCGCTACAACTGAGCATGAAGTCTTTAGTTATTTTCTCCGGTTGGGCAAAGGGTTCTTTGTTTTTCCGCCAGGAATTTCTCCGAAGCAGCTCGGGCTCTGGATTTATGCCTTTTTGATGGCAATACGTGCAAAAATAAATTTCATGAGTAGATTAAATACCATAACATCACGCCTGTAATCCTCGATGGGTTAGGCAGAGGTGTGCCTAATAGTAAACCCACATTTAACCGGTTATGTTTAAGTCCCATGTAATAGGAGGCGAGCCTATTGCCATCAACTGGACACAAATCCAGTCTCCGTGGCAGCTACTGACAAATTCCGCATGGCAAACCCAATAACAATTTGCCCGACCCAGGAATCGAACACAGGACCTCATGCTCAGCAGTCGCGCTTGAGACCTCTAGACCAACGAGGCAGTCAGACGAGAACGAGCGAGTAGATTACTGGTTGGGGTGCATGAGAAGAGCCTCCCCGAGCGGCATCCAGACCATAATAAAACGCCCGGCGCATCCTAGTAACAGCTGGCACTCGGTAACGCAGAGTCCAGCTGGCCAATCTTCTCACCACGGTCCCTCCCAGGACCTTCGACAAAGGCACTGGTAAAAAAAACACTAAAACGGTCCACAAGGAAAACCCAGCTACAAATAAATAAAAAGACCCTAGTGACCTAGTCTATTTGGCACGCCGTTATTACCGTAACTCGATACAGCCATTATTTCTCGAGTATTTTTTCTTTTGAAGTAGAGTGTCATTTGATATTGAATATCTTTTCAAATTGGCTTTGGATAGAAGTGCAAAACTCATGCTGTAGTTTTTGTTGGAATGATACTCGTGCACTGTGATCATTTTCACCCACACGTCTGCTTAACTCTTCCTGGACTACATGTGTGATGTTGTGTTTTGTTGGACTGTCATTTTCTCAGGCATATATTGATGGTAGTGCACGACTGGGCTTATTAGTCCGCTAGTGTGGGCGCTAACTAATCGCTCCCCAAGCCTAGCTCCTAAAGCCAAGTCAGAGGCTCATGGGCCCATAAAACCCATTTACCAGTTTTATGGACCCATGGGCCTCTGACTTGGCTTTACATGCTGTTGAAAAACATCTCTCAGGCATGCTGCATTCATTCCTCACAATGTTTTCCTTCATCAAAGCAAGTGATAATTATACAATACGTGCGTATTGTGAATGAATCCGAAAAATCAGAGGTGCGTATTCGAACTTGAGACCTGACCATTGGGGCTGCGGGACTGTTCGAAAGAGATACCGTGGCCCTGGAACACAAAGGGCAATGAAGGAACATGGATGGGTTTTAGTCAGTAAGAGTCTGACACTCCTTCACACTCCACCCAGAGCGGGAGAAGTCATTTGATGATTTACCATCCGAAAAAAAAAAAGAAAAAGACCTGACCATTACCTTGGCAGTCCGACGGTCACACCACTATCACTGCTTCTACTTAAACTAGGCTATCACTGATTGGCTTGTATGAAACCTGTCGATGCCAAACACACGTACACCAGCAACACGTCCCAGTCTATAGATTTCACACATGCCTCAACTAACGCCACATTACATGCACAATATGAAATGAATGCTTTGTTCCAACTGTTCAAAGTGCCGAGAGCATAAATGATGATTGCAGTAATGCATTCATGAATATTTCATTGAATATCGTACGTTTCAATAGTCATTATTCCTGTGAATTTCCAGGAGTACAATGTACTCGGTGATCGGTAATTTTAATTTAGCGATAAACGGTTGAATGTTTATGTTTGTTCGTACCGATTACTGGGTATAAATTGATATTATCTTGATTGCATGTCAAAAAAGTTTTTTAAAGTTCAGTAGTTAAGTTAAGTTTATTGAAGTAACTGTATATTTTTTTTAATATACTGATTTAAATTAAATTAACTAGCAAAACTTCATAAATGTGACTTATCATCGTCATCATCAGCCTACAACAGTCCACTGCTGGGCATAGGCCTCTTTAATCGCAAGCTACTCAACTCGATTCTCGGCAACTCCCACCACCAGCTACCTAGCTAGCTTGCTACCAGCCACCCTGCGAAGATCGGCGCTCCACCGAGCCTGAGGGCGTCACACCTTACGCCTGGCCGATTCGCGGTCTCCACTCAAGAAAACGTCTACCCCAACAGTCATCAGTTTTATGGCTTATATATGGCCCATTGCCACTTCAGCTTACTTCTTCTGAGATATACATATTTCGACATTTATTTATGATATCACTAAAACAAACGTGCAAACTTTGCTGGACAAAGTAATATGCAAAAAATACGCCAATCAAATTGGCACTTCTTGAGTTAGAAACATAAAGGGTGTAAAAAGACCCTTAACGAAGCCGAAAGGCACTTGTTCTCCCCGTCATTGCGATCATTTTTTTGTTCTGGGCCATACCTGGGAACCTTCTAGTTACGGAGATATTGGAGGTCAAAGTTCCAATTTTTTCACAAGTTTTTTTTTAAATACTACTTTTTAAGGTTTTAACTTTACTTTAATTACCTCCATGACCCGTTTACTATTCAAAGCATCCATCAGCACCAAGTTTTGAGTGGGTTAAATTGAGTTTTACCGTAAAACGTGATTTTTCACCCCGAAAAAAAAGGTCGTTTCCCAGCAATAATTTTTGCGTAGGGTGACTTAGTTTGATGTACATAATGCTTGGTTGACGGCTTAGTGAAGGGTCTGTTTACACCCTGTATACACCGTGACTTTGTAGTCGTCTTTACATCGGCAGCCCACTTCATGTATCCAAAATGGTATTTATGAGGTTTAATAATTTAAAAATAAAAATATGATTTAATATTATGACGCATGACGTAGTCAAAACACCCTGTTGCGAGCTATGATCTACTTGACTCGAGCGCTGGGTTGGTATGTTCTCCCGTTTGACACGTAAAAAATCATTAACAGGATGTTTCATAATTTTATACTAGTGTATTATTTATTTTTCTTTGTACTTATTATGATCGGTAAAAACAAAAAAAAACCGCGCCTTGAGGTATTTTATGTCGGGTACATTGAGTGGACCACCTTTGTAAGACGACTAAAAAGTCACGATGTATATACCTAAAACGCTATATAATAATAATAATATAAATCGTTTATTTATAAAAACGGGCACATTTACAATTTATTTATTTATTTATTTATTTATCAATTTATTTATTTGCCTGAACTAGGTTGAACCTGTGTTTCAGGCTACAAGTTGCGTAAATACCTACTTAAAATAAATAAATTAACAATGAAAAAAATTAAAGTAAAGTAAACTTATAAAATTAAAATTTAAAACAGCGTATTTGCAGTTTATTTGCACACTCGTGTCAAGTCAAGTCAAAATAATTACTGGAGTTTAATTAATTACTTATCCAACCATTTTTATGCAATAGACAAGGATTTGAACGAAGTAAGAACCGTCAGACAGCAAAGCTAAGAATTCTAACATTTGACAGTTCTAACTTCAAGCAATTACTAAACTACAGAATAAAAATCGTATCTTAAGTTATTACTTTTACGTAAGGAATCACTATTACTTGATAATAAATACGGGTGAGAGACAAACACTCCCCTCCCATCTTAGCTCTTAACCCTCTTAATCAAACACTTCCTCTCCTGTCCTCACTCACCCCTCTCATTTCCTTACCTACAAACCTCCTTAGGCAGCTTATCCCGTTACTGTCTAAAAAATATTTATGTCCCTTAACCTTTTAAGTACAAAAAGAAATAAAATGTCCATCTGTCATTGTCTACCTGGCAGGTGGTATAAAAACTTTATAACAATACGAATTTCTTAACAATCCATCACTTTTATTCAGAAATTATTTATATTTTGTATGGCGCTTATAATTTTTTGAGAAACGGTTGTAGTTCTAAAAAAACTGGTAATAACTCTTGACTCACGAGAGACTATTATTAGGGTGTATACAAGGTGTAAATGGACCCTTCACGAAACCGTCGACCAAGCATCCTGTACATCAAACTAAGTAACCCTGTGCAAAAATTATTGCTGAGAAACGACTTTTTTTTTGGATTGAAAAATAACGTTTTACGGTGAATTTCAATGTAAGAAACTTAAATCATTGTGCTGATGGATGCATTGAATAATAGTAGACGTGTCATGTAGGTATTTAAAGTAAAGTGTAACCTTAAAAACTAGTATTTTTTTTAAACTTGTGTAAAAGTTGGAACTTTGACCTCCAATATGGTATGGTGGTATTTTTTTTGTTCAGGAATATACCTTAAGTTCCACAACAAAAAAATTACCCCACTGACGAGGAGAACAAGTGCCCTTCGGATTCGTCAAGGGTCTATTTACACCCTTTATACATACACCCTTATAATAGTCTCTTGAGAGTCGACACGGTCCTCAGTCTGTGTATACAGACCGAAGAGATTCAAGAGTATGTGAAGATCATAGCAGATGGCGTTGTGTAGATTCTGCTGACCCTAATGAGAAAAATTCCTAAGTTTTTGTACATACGTCAGTCAGTTATCAATCAACTACGTTGCGTCAAACATTGAAGAAGTACGATATAATAAGATAACATAAGATTATGACACCGCTATCGATCGACGACATCATCACCTCAATCGTCAGATCATCCAAAAGGTACAATGCCGAAAGCGATGGGACCAGCAAACCACAGCTATTAATTTGGTTTGGTAGTTACCTGTGTGGCCGCCGACATCGTACTTGCATTGAAGCTTCGTCACCTTCCTGGTGGAATAATTCAACCGGTGTTACACAGGGGGGCGTTCTATCTCCTCTTCCTTTCGCCATTTTCATAAATTCTATTTCTAATGAACTTCTCTCATCTTACCACCTTTATACTGACGACCTGCAAATTTATTTACAGGCTCCTGTAGATGAATTGTCTGAGGCGGTAAATTTGGTGAATAAGGATTTGCGAATTTCTGAACAGAGTCTATCTCTAGTTTAAAGGTTAAACCTGCGAAGACTCAAGTCATTGTTGTCGGCAGCCCTAGGCTGAGTTCAAGAATTGACTGGTCGAAGCTTCCCCAGATCGTTTTCGATGGAGCCATAATTCCTTATAATGAAAAACCTGGGAATTTACATTGACGAAATGAAAAAGATATGTCCTGGAGTTCCCAGTTGCAAGAAGTAGGCCTCAAACTATTTACGTCTGCGGGGTCTTTACGCAGACTGAGGTCTACCATACGATGGCAATTTTGCACCTTTGATGCTGCGGTTTACGGTTGTCAGACTTATACCTACAGTTTAATAATAAAAACAACAAATGTTTAAAAAATACATGTAATACAGAAAAAATATTTACAAAAAATATCAAAATCACAGTAAGAGTATTTACAATAATGTTAATTACGAAATAATAATACTAATTTAAAAAATACGTCAATTATAATTTAATAGTTATAGTATTCAAAGAAAATCCACAAAAAAAAAAAAATTAATAGATAGTGTTTTTTTTTGTAAAAATACTACATATAAAAAAAAAAAAATTGTTTTTTGCGTGTTTGCGTGACCGCATTATTCTTGTAAACTACGCAACGGATTTTGGTTTGGTTTCCACCATCATTTAGGGAATTTCTAAATCTTAAGGTAATAGAGAAATCTGGATATTTAAATTTGATAAAAACAAAAAGTAAGAATAACATGATAAGATTTTTTCTCTTAGTGTCTGGAATATGAAAAAGCTGAAAGCATACAGTAATAAAAATAGTAATAAATGATCAAACACTTCTTGACATTTTTGACAAATAAAAAAACGCAAGTGCTTCAAAGGGTTTTTGTACGACTATGTAAAAAAATAAAAAAAAACTATCTTAAGTGGTATCTTAGATGCTCTTCCAATAGCGAAGGCATCCACAAATCACAACATATCTGGTTCCTATGTACCTATACAGGGTGGATTTATTTTTAATCAGCTGTTTCCAACAATCGTGTAATACCTACACGGTGAACATCTTTTAATGTCACCCTGTATATAAAGCCTTCTATGGATGGCGATAAGCTTCCTGGCACCGTTGTCGTAGATTAATATAGAAACCAGTTTTATTGCTATTGCTTCGGAAGAGCTCATTTATACTGTAGATTAAGATATCTTAAAACTAATAAGTATATTGGCCAAGTTATTGTAAATAAATTAGGAAGGTACCTTTTGCTTGTGGTAAATATTTATTCAGTTACGTAGGTATTGAATAGATAGGTACCTTTAACTATATCTAATGTTCTCCAATCGTTCTCGTATATAAAATTAAATAAAAAAGTATCAAAATAAAAAACACGATAACCTAATAAAGATACTGTCATGTAAATCCTTTTCGTTTTAGCCTACTTATAAACATTTTTAACTACAGTAAAAAAAAACGCTATTATTCGCCCTAGACTCATAATTAAAGTCTGTATACAGGGTGGAAGAGACACCGACGCACAAAACAGCCTGTATAGTGTCTATTGGTCACAGATTTGTTTTAGTTAATTACTTAAAATTTTCACAAAAGAAAATCGTATTTTCAACAATACAAGGGCAAAACAATAAGGACTTGAATAGACTGAGTCAAGACTATTGCATTATAAAAACAATGACACAAATAACGAAACAGTTTGTTTTGATAAAACAAAAATATTACTAGTGCACTGTCGTAATAAAAAGCTATTTCCACGACAGCTCATGTTTGCTTTATATTATGGGGTCGTCCTTTAAACACACGAGGTTTGATCAGGGGGGGAGGGGTCAGAAAATAAACACAATTAATCACGATCGGAGGGGATAACGAGAATCAAGTGAATATTTTACGTGGGACGAAAAAACTAATGTGTGACGTAAAATATTTTTTTCCCATAATTAATTAAAAAACTGAGCAAGTGATTTTTTGTCTAAAAAACCCGAGCATGTGTTGATTTAAAAAAATAAATAAAACAGATCCTTAAACAATCTGAGCTTTTCTTCTTTCTTTCTAATAATAAAAATTAACGTGACGCTGGGAGAGTGGAGAAGAGGAAGCCTTAAACCTCACGACGTATCACCAAGGAGGGGGAGCTATAAAAGTGGCCTTAAAAACCTCACGTAATTAAAGGATGACCCCTAAGACATTGGGTACAGTACAAAACGAGCTGCAGATTACAATCTTTTCAAAATGCACCCCTTCTTGCAATTTCACCTAGTATACAGCAAAATAATGCATACTGAAATTTTTGAAATAATTGTATCAAACTATTGAAGCTTCAAGTGCCAACTGACCGACTTGACATTGTTATTTTTATTTAAAACCCGTACTTATCCAAAAATACTATAAAATATTTTATGCAGGGTGAATTTTTTATTGTATACATTCGATTATATATTACATATTTCGATTTGTTCAATATAAAGAGCTGTTTCCATTTTAGTAAGTTTTTACCTTTTCTAAAGCACTTGCAAAACTTTAGACGGATTTCGAACAACAAAATCTTTCTTGAGTGTCTTACAGCTATCGTAAATATTCCTGTTAAAAAACTTCACCCTGTATTATGTAGGAATCCGAGAATGTGTTAGACTCATGTTCGAGTAAGCATTATTCGGCATAGCATCTGCCACTCAGATCGAAAATGTGTAATATACGTTTGGAAAAAAACCGCACAGCTTAGTTCCAGTTGTACAGACTACTACCAAAACTGTCAATTTCTCCCAATCAACCTTGAACCTAATACTTTAGCGATAAAGTTGAAAATCTATTAAAGAAATTTGACAGATTATAGTAGCTGGATATGCAGGCGTTTCTACCGAACTGATTCGAAAATGATACAGCGACGGTCGATGCCGAACGGCAGACGTCAAATGAAACCGAAGTTTATGTAATGACTTGGCAAAAAACTCTACCGAACTCCCCGGCTTCCGAACAAGAATTTAACACCCCTAAAACTCCCGCATTTATCCGTAATACTGAGGTCCATGGAACAAATGCTCAGCTCTTCTATCAATGACGACTAGGTTCGCTGTCTTGGCCGGGTACCCGTGATGATAGATCCACTTCTTACCGCTATCCTTGGCCTCTTTCGCTTGATGCGACCTGGCGTGCTTGCCGTGAACGTCACTGCCGTCGGCTGCTTTGTGTCCCTGGAATTTGAAAATTTTGTTTATTATTGCTTTTGGACTGGATAAGAACCTCATAGGTAGATAGATCATGTCTGTATTTCCCAAGCACTAGTTGTTACACCCGACATTGGCCAGTTGGTCGGCTTCAATGGGAAAAAATTCCAGCTTCGGCAAAAAAATAGTGCATCTATTACTGTTACTGCGTGTGTCATCCCACTGCTGGGCAAAGGCCGTTTGCGTTATGCAGTTTTTTCACGCTCCTGTAAAATTGCTATGTTTGACTTACGTGGTGTTAGAACTTCAGTGACGAAATGTAACTTCACATTCTCTCGTTAAAGTACACGACGGAAGACCTATCAATTATCGCCTCTACAGTTAAGAGTTTATTTTTTATTTATTTCTAACTTACATCTACCACTAAAGCTAACCAATGCGGTAAATGCACCTTAACCTAACTTAACTGCTCAACTTAATCCTTAACTTAACTGAATTGTTACTTATAACTTATATTTACAAACAAAACATTCCTTGTGAATTCTCTCAGAGTACAACTGAATAAGTCCTTCACAGTCGCTATGAGGATGAGCGTGCGGAGTGCACGCGTTAGCGGCACCTTCTTTTAAATGGTTGGTCCGAGTACGCGGTTTCACCTCTCCCCGACCCTCGCTCGAGCCAGCCCGCGTGGCTGAGCCTTTAGTCCAAAATCTGTCCCCAAATAACGACACCACTCAGACCCAGCCTGTCCCTTTGCTGTCCTCCCCCAGCGACGCCCTAAGCCGAGGCTCGTACCCCACAGGGGGTGCCCTTAGCGTGTAGTCGGTTAGTTTGTAAGTTTTATTAGGCACCCACAGGATAGTCCGGTTAAGCAGACGCCAACCTCCTTGGTTGAACTGGCGATGCCATTTCGAAAAAAAAAAAACGCGGTTCCACTAGCAGTCGTGGCTGCCGTCGTTGCCACACGAACCTGTCTAGTACACGTATACTCACCTGGTCGAAAATAACTGTTATATTACCTTTGACATAAGCAAATGCTGTCCTTTAGCGAAGTGCCCGGATTCACCCTTTGCGTGCTCCTGGTGGCCCGAATTGTAATTGCCGTTCTTGAAATGCCCCCCCTGATGAGGAAAAAAAAAATGTTAAAAGAGTACACCAAAACAATGTTAAATAAGAGTAAAAATCCATTCAAAGACAAAAAGTTTCTTCCAATCGGCGGGAAATGCCGGAGATACTATTTGCATAAAAAAAAACATAAGTGTCAAATTGTTTTTTTTTTGAAGTCGCTTAAAATGGAGTCATTTTTTTGAAAATGACTGCATTTTATACGACTACCTTAGCGAAGGGCTTTGGGCCTGTTCTTATACAGAGAAAAACGAGTATAGGTCCCGTCACGTAAAAAGAACGCTGACCGCTCAAATAAACTATCTCAATTTATTTTATTCCAGCCTTTTCCAAAGTACTATATAGCTAGTAAAATACCTATTAAACTCAAACTCAACTCAAAGCATTTATTTCAATTAGACCATAACAGGCACTTTTGAATGTCAGAAAAACAAAGAAGGCGAAGCTACAGTCCCAGACACAAGGCATAATAACTTGTGAAAGTACTGTAGTTGCCCATTCCAAAGCGTAGATCTCTATGGAGAAGAATGGGCAAGAAACTCCATGGACACTCTTTTCAATCAAAATATTTTTACAAGGTCTTGGTTACATCATTCATGTTGAGATAATACATATATGTGAGAACAATGTAGAAAGATGTGCACATTAAGAGCGTCCAGAGTAAAAGATTAGATCAACACTTTAAAAACAAAGAAGTTAGAATAAACCATGGCAGCTAAGAGATGACCAGTCCCAACTGACAGCGCCCGTTCACGAACATGACGCATGGATCAGCACCATTCAACTCAACCATTTTGAAGGGAACTAAATGATCCGACACACCCGCCACCATCAGCGAGACATTTGAGTGAGCATGACATTCTCTCAACCGCCAGGGCAAACTCGAGTCAAAGAATGATAACTAAATGTAAATGGTAGCTTTACAGTACATAGTACTCACACATGTGCTATGCAATTATATAATACTAAGAGATTGAATCTATACAATGCAAGGATATTTTTACAATCTTCTGCAGCTTCAACATTAACTTCACATGTTAATCAATTAGCTTGCCCCTATGGTTGTGGAGCAGGACCAGCATGGAGCCAAGCATTTCTATCATCAATGTAATCCCCCAATTTATAATATGCTTGCCCACATAGTGTGCGTTTAATACAAGATTTAAATTTCGTCTCATTCAGTTGTAGAATGTGGGGAGGTATTTTATTGTAACATTTTAAACAGTACCCCATGAAAGATGAGTCTACTTTAGCTAGCCTGAAACCTGGCTGTACTAGTTGGTCCCTGTTTCTAGTACTATAGTGGTGTCTGTCACCTCTTTTACTAAATAAATGCAGATTTTTTCTAACGTACATGATGTTTTCATATATGTATTGACAAGGTACTGTCATGATGTTAATTTCCTTAAACAGTTCCCTAAGAGAATCGCGCTTACGAAGATCATATATGGCTCTGATGGCTCTTTTCTGCAGAATAAATATAGACTCGATGTCTGCAGCCCGTCCCCATAGTAAGATACCGTATGACATAATACTATGAAAATAACTAAAATAGACTAGCCTCGCGGTATCTACATCAGTAAATTGACGGATTTTTCTAACAGCATATGCTGCTGAACTCAGCCGTCCTGCAAGAGATGTTATATGCGGACCCCATTGTAGCCTTGAGTCGAGCGCGATCCCTAAGAAAACAGTATTTTCGACGAATTCCAGTTTCTCTTGGTTCAATACTATGTCACTATCACTACTTTTGACATTCGGTAGAGAAAATCTTATGCACTTCGTTTTTTTCCCATTTAATACTAAATTATTAGCGGTGAACCAATTATGAACCTGCAGTAGGGCGTTATTTACGACGTCGAGATTTGTGGCACGTCTGTTTACCTTAAATATTAAAGAAGTATCGTCAGCAAACAACACCATTTGTGGTTGGTTTTTAAATAAATGGGGTAGATCATTAATATAGACCAAAAAGAGGAAAGGACCTAATATCGACCCTTGTGGCACACCCATACTTACTTTTAGACCCATTGAATTGACACCATTTATTTGTACTTGCTGATGTCTATCGGTTAAATACGATTTCACTAAACTGAGCGCAAGTTTCCCTAAACCGTAATGTTCAAGTTTTAAGCGCAGGGTTTCGTGGTTAACGCAATCAAATGCCTTTGAGAGGTCACAGAAGATTCCTATGGCATCTTGCGCCTCTTCCCACGCAGTAAATATGTGTTTTAATAAGGTGACACCGGCGTCAGTCGTACAACGTCCCTTAGTGAAACCATACTGCTTCTCATGTAAGATTTTATTGGCGTTAAAGTGGTTGAGCATTTGATTAAGCATCACCTTTTCAAACACCTTGCTAAAAACCGGCAACACGGATTTACGAATTACGATTCTACAATGAAACAACTATACTTATATTATGAATCAATAGTCTAGTACTTGAGGACGCGACTGTATAGTATGCGCAAACACATCCCCTTCCATTCTTAGTACGTGATGGGACTTATATTAATAACTGTTTTTTTTTTGTTATGTTTTGGGCATCAACGGGATTCTATTGTGATCAGTACCTGATACATAATTTAAAAAAAGAAATATCCAGACTTTCAAAAAAAACCGAGTTGAGTCCACTTTAGGTTTAGAATCTGAAAACTGACATTCGACGAAGTTGATTCGTAAAACTTTAGCTATTTATGGAGTCTAGCCAAAAGGTGGTTTTGTTTTAACTGAAAGTTTTTCTGTCGAAAACTAAATAAGGCTTAATTTATATTTTCAGCCAAAACCAAAAATGGAAATTCCGTTGGAAATTCCGTTGGGCAGCTATTTATATTTTACCCTAATTTTATTTCAGGTTTCATTATCTTTAAATATTATATAAGTCGCTCCCGCTGTTTGTACGCTAAGATCTTTTAAACTACGCAATTTTAATGCAGTTTTCAGCTATAGATAGAGTAATTCAAGGGGAAGGTTTATTTGTATATGTGACGGCTAAAAGCCAAAGTAAGGTTACACCTGGTTCTAGCCGGCTATACCTAGGTGCGGCCGCTAACTATCCTTTTTAATGCTAGGACACACCGACCAAATGGATTAAGTTAGGTTAGGTTAGAACTGTGACCAAAGGCGCGTAAGCCGAGCGAGCGCCGCGCGGCAGCGGCTGGCGAGCGCTACATCCAAATTGGTTGCATTGTAACAAACTGTTACCGGCCGCACCTAGGTATAGCCGGCTAGAACTAGATGTAACCTTACTTCGGCTTTTAGCCGTAACATATACATTGGTATCTACATTGTACCCGTGCGAGGCCGGGCCATATCGCTAGTTGTTTACAAATGAAGATTTCATCTTCAACAAACATAAAAAATACGTATTTATTTAGGAAAACATACTCGTATCTCACAAGAAACGTACAAGTTATTTAAAACACTGAGTTGGTTGTGACATTGCTATTACCCACAGTACTTAGTTAATAACTTGTATTAAGTTGTCAAGTCAAAGTACTTTGAGATCTGTCTTGAATCGTATCTCAGGATTTCTAGAGCATGTGTGTTGGAGTAATAACCTGAGTTATTTAGCTACTAGGAAACTAACAGTGTATGTAGTAAAGTATAGTCGACTTCATAACTGCTTTATACCCATACTACTTATATGTATAAATACGAATGTTTCTGAAGATGGGATGCTTGTTACTCTTTCACACAACAAAAAATTGTGTGTACTGAATAAAATGTAGTTTATGTTACCCGGGCCATAATAACGAACCGATTGACACCTTATTCATCAAAGTCGGATGAATAGTTTAGGCGCTACAGAGGTACATACGTAAATACATACATACATAGACTGCTAAAATCATAACCCTTTTGGCTTCGCCGTAGTCGGGTAAAACGTATTGAACGGATTTGGATGAAATTTGGCACGCAGATAGTTTATAACCAGGACTATCACATAGGACACACTTCGTTATGGGTACTTTTACACCCATTATATGTATATAAAACAACAAGAGGGCGAAGACAGGTGTCAAGCTCTTTCAAAGGGTTCTTATTTCTTCAAGAACTTTCAATGCTAGGTACCTTCATCATCTGCCCAGCATTTTCCCAACTACGTTGGAGTCGGCATCTAGTATTTTATATGGAGCGACTGCCTATCCGATGTTCACAACCCAGTAAGTACTGTACAGTATACGATACCCTTTGGTAAGACTGGTTGTCACTTTCAGGCACATTACTACCTGTAACGACTGTCAAAGATCTACAAATGATTGCTCCGTGCTTTCCGAAGCACGGAGGAAACTCGGAAAGTAATGGGTAGTCACCCATTCATGGACCAGACTAGGCAAAAACAGCTCAACCTAAAGATCGACCCGATCGGCTGTTAATATTTAGCCCGTTAATATATGCTACTGAGAAATTCCTAATGGGAAAACCCAATAACATTTTGCCTTTTTTTTTACGGATGGGAAATCATCAAATAACTCCTCCCGCTCTGGGTGGAGTGGGAGGAAGTGTCAGACTTTTACTGACTAAAACCCATCCATGTTCCTGCTTTGCCCTTTGTGTTCCAGGGCCGCGGTATCTCTTTCGAACAGTCCCGCAGCGACCCAACACCACCTGCACAGCAGAACAGTTGCGCTTGCGTCCCCTAGATCAACTAGGCAGGTTTCTTCTCTTTTTATCTTAAATCTTCTTTCACCATTAACCAAGTGCATAAACACAAAGTTAACTTAATGTAAACTTAATTAACTTTAAACATAAACTGTAGTAATGATGTTAACAAAACACGGGTTTTAATTACTTAGAGCCGTTAACTTAACTGCATGTTGCAGGCTTAGGTTAAGTAAGGCAAGTTACTTACTAACTTTAATCTAAGGGACGTAAAGTTTCATTTACTTTTCTAGTTATTGTTCAGGGATTTATAAAAGGTTCTTTATGGGTTTAGCCTTGGAGGAGCTCGTGGCTAAATAATAACAGCCGCTCGGGTCGATCTTTAGGTTAAGCCGTGCTTCCCTAGGTTGGTCATAGAGACATAGACCAACCTAGAGCAGCACGGCACCACGACTTGTAGGTACAAAATGGCACCGACCAAGGCCATACCCTTCATCATCTGCCTAACCTTTTCCCTATGTTGGGGTCGGCTTCCAGTCTAACCGGATGCAGCTGAATACCAGTATTTTACATGGAGCGACTGCCTATCTGACCTCCACAACCCAGTTAGTACAGGGTAATATGACACTCTTTCGTAAGACTGGTTGTCAGACTTTTTGAGCCACTGACTACCTAAAGACTATCAAAGATCTACAAATGGCACCCGGGACCAACAGCTTAACGTGCTTTCTGAGTCACGCAGGAAACTCGGTATGTAATGGGTGGTCACCCATCCACAGACCAACCTAGGCAAGCACGGCTTAAACTAAAGATCGACCCGAGCGGCTGTTATTATTTAGCCACGAGCTCTTCTTATATCATCATAGGTTATGAAACATGGAATACAGATTCTTTGTTTCAAAACCTTTTTGCGACCATTCAATTATGGATTAACAGGCGTTAACAAAAATAACAAACAGCCATTACACCTTGAATTTCTTGCAAGTGAAAATCGTCCATAGTAATGAGTCGTGACAGCTAATTTTCCACGACATCTATTCAAATTACTTTTGAAAGGTCGAGCATTGCAATAGTTAATAAAAACTTGATGAATAATTAGATTATTATCCGCAATGTCACTTTCCCTAACCGGAACATCAAACCTTGGATATTGGTCGCTACAAAAACTCAATTGACCTTTTCAACACATTGCGGACACTGGAAACTGACGGACGCGTGACGGATGTTCGATGTTCACAACAATTATGTCCATACCAATTTGAGCGAGTCTTTACAGAATAAGGTTTTTCATTAGATCCAAGTTTAAACCAACTTACCTTTATTGAATTTCAAACATATTCCGTCAAAAACTTGAAGTTCTAAATACAAAAAACGATTCCAAATCTGAGTCTGAGTTGTCAGTGTTGTCATGTGTTAAGCTTTCACGGTTTACAACTAAACGTATGCTGTCACTTACGGGATATCTTCCGTGATTGTTCACTATTTTGAGACAACCCGCGATCATGGCGCCTGCAATAGCGTCAAAATATCGCGTGCTCAAAATAATGAACAATCACGAAAGATATCCCGTAAGTGACAGTATAAGTTTATGTCAATTATGTGTTTAGATATAAAGATCTAAACACAGCCAACCACACACACAGCCGCAACCCAGTTGAAAAAACGTTCAAAATACAAAAACTGGCGCAAAAGTTAAAGGCCGAAACACCCCGGATCCGTACACCTAGACGTGCACGTGTCCGTACACGTACCATGAAGTTGTAATATATGGAACTTCATAGAGACATGGCACACCGCTTACTTGACGTACACGTGTGCGTAGCCTACATGCGCAGAGCTACATGGTACATGTAACGTGCACGTCTACGTGTACTGGTCCGGTGTGTTTCGGCCTTAAGCTGGGACGAAAGTTAGAACTCCTTTTGTACTGAAACGGTATATGAATACAGCCTTGAACTGTCTCGACAAACCAAAAGAAGTTTAAAAAAAACCTTCTGAAACGTGTTTCCGATCTAGACCAAATTAAGTCTAGACACTTTTGAAATCTAGACTTTTGAAATTCAGACCCGATTCAGTTTGAAAATTAGCCAACATGTAATTTCAGTTACAGGTCAGTGATTTTTACTGAAATACGAAGAAGTGGAACGAATGATTTTCTCATACTTAAGAGAAAATTAAGACAAGCATTCAAAATAATGGGGAGTCCCAAAAAAAAAGCGATTTGACACTAGGGAAACGGAGATTTGCATTTACATGAAGAATAAACTAATACGGAACTTATTGTGCAACAATAAAATTATTGTGAGGAGAGTTTTAAGTATGAATGTGGATGGGTATGAGAGTAGAAGAAGACCAAAGAAAGAACAAATGATGATAGGGCACGAAAGCAGACACCTGCTTTCGTGCAGAGAAGTATGGAAGAAGAAAACATGCTGCGCCGACCCCAAATGAATTGGAATAAGGGCAAGAGAATGATGATGTGCAACAAACGTAACATAACATGACGCCTGTTATCTTCGAAGGGTTAAGCAGTGTCCTTAACGAAGCCAAAAAGCACTTGTTCTCCCCGTCATTGAGATATTTTTTTGTTCTAAACTATACCTGGGAATTGCGAAGATATTGGGTGTCTAAATTCCCACTTTTTCGCAAGGTTTTTTTTAAATACATGTAAAAACATGTTATTTGCAGTAAAAAATATCTTTGTGGCAGAGTCCTAACTTGATCTCCTTAAAAGTTATGTCTACTTGAGTGTTTTTTAAGAATAATATCAATTTTTTTACTAAATAGGCAATTAGTGGTGTTTAGTTGCTTCTTATGGCACTTTATTCAATATCTTTTAAGTCTCACGAAAAAATATTTGTAACTTCAGAATCTCACTGAAAAAAAAATACTAGCAAAAAATGACGCAAAAAATGAATGAAATGATGAAAAATGACTATCGCCCTGTTTCGTTTATCCACGATTTTTGACCCAGCCTGTATATGAATTCATATACCGGGCGGAAACCATACAGTACTTAAGTTTTGTTTGAAACTAAGATACGGAGTTTTATCCCTAATAGAGACTTATGGAAGAAGAAGACATCCTACGCTGACCCCAAATAAATTGGTATAATAAAGTTATACTTTTGGTAGAACATATTAGGATTATACAACGTCTAAGTTTACGCCAATCTTAGTGCACACGTCCATAAGACACTTAAGCCGTACTATACGACGGTACTAAAAACTGAATATACCAAAATGTGTATGAGTCTCATACACATTTTGGTATATTCAGTTACATATTTACACAGTTTAGCATAACCAGTTACTTAACCTATCGCGTACCCTCAGACATAAACTAATCACGGACTCCAACACTTACATAAGTAAATATACATAAGATCCCTTTAATTTTACGATAGTAAGTATATTCGTCGAAATCTACTTGGAAATTACAAAATGAAACCTTTGAATGCCGAAACTATTAGCACACCCTAATTTGCAAGTTGATAAGGAAAACTAATTGTACACTTAATGAATTAATTACGGGATAAAATTATATTGATATTTCCTCGGATTTGATGACGGCGTGTGAGTACAGTCACGAGCACCAATATGTATACACTTTCCTAGATTTAAAATCAATTTTCGCGAGAAATAACGATTGTAACTTGGAGATAGGATCTTTTTCATAAAAATATGAGTTCCAGAATACAATGTTCGTAGCTTCATGAAATTTTAATCAGAGCAGTAGGAGAAAAACAGTTTTAAAAGTTGTTAAGTGTTTACATATTGGTGCTCCTGACTGTACACTGTACAGTCAATGAAATAGTTTGGTTTCATTTATCTGCAAAGCCTTTTCCCAACTATGTTGGGGTCAGCTTGCAGTCTAGCCGGATGCAGCTGAATACCAGTATTTTACATGGAGTGACTGCCTATCTGACCTCCACAACCCATTTACTGGGTACTACGATACCCCTTCATAAGGTTGGTATGGTATGGTATAGCGGGCTGGTTTCCGCAACTCCACGTCAAAGCGCGTATTTTGCGTGCGGTTGCTCCTTCATAAGGTTGCTTTCCCACTGGCGTCTTACGAGCGTTGGCGTTTCTCCAACGTCCGTAGAAAAAATAAATTGTACCAATTTCTTATAGAAAATTGTTATTACTCTGTTGCTGAATTTTTTACGACTAGAACTTTTTAAATATTACATGTCCATCATCTGCCTAGCCTTTTCCCAACTATGTTGGGGTCGGTTTCCAGTCTAACCGGATATAGCTGAATACCAGTATTTTACATGGAGCGACTGCCTATCGGATCTCCACAACCCAGTTAGTACTGGCGAATACGATACCCCTTGGTAAGACTGGTTGTCAGACTTTTAGGGCCACTGATTACCTAACGACTGCCAAAGGTCTACAAATGACACACAGCCGGGACCAACGGCTTAACGTGCTTTCCGAGGCACGGAGGAAACTCGGTACGTAATGGGTGGTCACCCATCCACGGACCAACCTAGGCAACCTAGGCAAGCACGGCTTAACCTAAAGATCGACCGAGCGGCTGTTATTATTTACATGTCCGCTTGACGATAATTTATTTTTGTTGATTGTCTTGTGTCTGTCATGCAGGACTAATAGTAATACATAATATAATTTATATTTAATCTGAAATGACTTTTATATCGAAACATTAGAATTTTAGACTCAAATTTTTATTATATTATTTAATCAATTGTATGCCCGAGTGGCTGATCATGGAATGAACATTATTAGTATATAATTATGTAATGAACACCTGCATGTAACCCATGAATCCCAAATAAACGATTTAATTTGATTTGTATAATAACTATAAATAATATAATAAAATAAAATAATATATAACCCGCACGCAAAATACGCACTTTGACGTGGAGTTGCGGAAACCAGCCCGTTATACAATTCAATACAATAACTGAGTAATATTTTCCATGTTGAACAAATGAATATAAATATAATGTATAAAGTCCGCAGCCAGTCCAGAGTCGGGTCGGTTTGATTGAAGCTATAGAGCCACTTACCTTAGAATGTCCGGTCTCTTCGTTGAAGCCGCCGTGTTTCTCATCCTCGCCGCTGTCACCTTCTTCTTCGAAGAACTCCACTTTCTTCTCGTATTCTTCTTTTTTGTGAATGTCGTGGCTGCCTTTTGTGCTATGGCCTTTAGAATGTTTTCCCGATTCCTCATACTATAAGAGATTTTAATTAGTTTGGTAGGAAACAGACATTTTTTTATGTAGCGTTAGAATTACCTACATAACCATAACGTAGACGCATACTAGCTACATTTCGCCAGTAATTTTATGTAAGGGGGAGCTACCCTATTGCCATCTAACAGGGATTCCAGCTGTTGGAGCATTGTAGGCTGATTAAGCAATTGCCGTAGTCCAAGAACTCAAAAGTAGAGACATTTGGAAGAGAATTACACTCAGCGTTGGGTGACCAAAGGTTAGAGAAGAGAAGCACTCATCTAATCTCCTGGTTGCTACTGCATAAGGATGGAATAATCAGCTAATGTGTTCCAAAAGCCAGGACATAGGCCATCTCTCTGTGAGTAAGTGGGTCACCCGCGACGTCAGCCCAGTGCGGTTGTCACAGAGAACAGAAAAATTTAATAGATCTTTGGCTGATCTAGCAATTGAACCCAGGATGACTGACCAAGACGCCTTGAGTAACGTACACACCGCGACACATCTAGCTATACACAACCAGTATAACCTGACCTCGCTTTGTATGAGCTTCCCGTACAATGAGAGATCAGCTTAATTTAGTTTTGCATACATTGATTGATCGTCGTGCGAATGATAGAAGATCAAAACTTTCTTGTCGAGAAAACTACCAGAGGACCATAAATATTCAAGTTAAATAAAACTGAAAATTCTTCCAAATTCGGTTCTCGTAATCTTCTCAGCAAACCCTTTCATTCGATACCATTTTCATGGGAATACATAAAAATTAACTAGTCCGCCATCTTTGGGAGTCCGCCATATTGGATTTAGAATTATGTCACTTAGCTAACCATGCATTGTCATCCAAACTAAACATGTATGCAAAATTTCAACTCAATCGGAAACCGAGACGTGGGTCAAATTTAACTTCTAAGATTTTATTACATAGTTACAAGTAACGGTGATAAAAGCGTGTTAGGAAGGTCATACCTTGGCATGTTTCTTGCCCAGCTCCTCGTGGTGGTGGTCACCGTAGTGACCTGATTCTTCTTCATGGCCCTCGTCAACGCCGCCATGGTCGTCGTACTTGTCCAGGTGGTTCTCTTTATCATGATGACCCTTCGATTGCCTAGTTTCCTCGTGAACTCCCTGGAAATAATAATAAAAAAATATATATATATATAAAAAGAAAAATAAAATAGAAAAAGAATAAAAAAATAAGAAGAAACGATTATAAATAAAACATATACATAACACATTAATTCGTTTTTTTTGGAGATTTTTTTAATTGTGGTAGAAAGATTAATATTTTTGCCTGTATACCAAATAGCATTTTGATTTTGTATTAATCAGATTGGTAAACATGTTTTGAAACGGGAGTAAATATTAGGTAAATACTTAGTACAAGTAGTACTACTAAGAGTCTTACAAAATGTCACTAAATACAAAAGAAGTGCCATCAAATATATTTCACCTGCAACTGTCTAATTTTCCCAATCAACCTTGGGCCTAATGCTCGAGCGATAAAGTTGTAAATCTATTAAAGAAATATGACAGATTGTAGTAGCTTGGATGTGCTGGCGTCTGTACAACAATGTACTGTAGATGTGAAACTAACATTGAAAATAACTTAATAGGCTATTTGACAACATCGAAAAAAAACAAAAATATTTAGTGTGTCATTTAGATCACCAAAAAATGTTGGATACATATTTTTTCTTTTGTCACATAATCAAAAAATGACGACGATACAGCGCATCAAAGTTCAAGAGAGGGGGCTTGTGACGTCACTGGACAGTAAAGAAATTGTGACGTCACGCGAGATTTCAACGCACTGTATCGTGGTTATTTTTCGTTTAATGTCTGTTTTTTAATCCCTGAGACTAAATTGACAAGTGAATATGTCAAAACTGACATAAATCCTATTGAAATCTATGTCAGTTTGCCATTTTTACTTGTCAATTTAGTCTCAGGGATTAAAAAACAGACTATACATGACAAAAGAAAAAATACGTAACCAATATTTTTTGATAATGTAACTGACGGACTAAATAGATTTTTTCAGTCAAATACCCTGTTGTATTTTGATAAAGTACATGAAATAAACGTCTGGTGAAAAGTATCTACACACGAAGTTAACATTTAAGCTACTTACTAGGATTAAATACATTTTTTTTAATAACTTTTCATTTATTTTACCTAATAGATGCTGTTGACACATACTTAGGTACAATAGAAAAGTTTAAGTAATAATTAAATTATGTATTAATCTAATTAGTAGGCTAGACTCAAGAAAGAATAAATTTCATCCTAGGATAAGTGGTCAAAACATGTTGTTTTGTTAAGAACAGTAAATTAATGGTTTAATGTTTGTGAAATTCAAAATTTCCTTTCAAAAATATCAAACGAAAACGAATTATTTTCAACATATTAAATCTTAGAAGAAACGCAGGTTTTTTCCTATTTACTGTACCGATATTTATTTTATACTTTTAAAGGCTATAAACTTTTTTTTCCGTATTTGTATTATATTAAAAATACATTTAGATTTGCATTAGGAGGAGTGCTTCGACGCCTAAGTGTCCTATTGTCTTCTGTTAAACTTATCTTTTATTATTATTTTAGTTCTATTTGTAGTCTGTGTATAATGTATGTAAATATATGACGTTCAACCAATCAGCGCGCGAGGTGCGTTCCATCGCATGCCATTTCACAATTTGACGGTTTCAGTTCGATAGATTATAATCTACCGAAAAGTAATGCGTTAAATTGTAAGCAATATGTTACAGTTCACAATCTTTCGACAGATTTCAATCTTGCGAGATAGATTGTAATCTAACGGTTTTTAAAATTTTACGGTGACATATATATTGCATTTGTAAAAGTGGCAAGGACTGTTTTTTTTTTGTTTTAATGACTATATTAAATTTCGTAACTATAGATGTATATTTTTAGAGGTATGGGTGGGCGTTCATATAATATGAGCCACTGTCTCCAAAGAGGAAAAACTATTATATCGGTAGCCCAAATACAAACTTAATCCTTTACTTAAACACAGGAAAAAGGTAAAAAGGTAACCCAACCGTGTTTAACTTATAAACTCCTAATAACGTTTTTCTCAAACTTAAACCTCGTTGACACAAGGAATCGTGGATTTGTGCAACGTAACGTAAAAGCGGTTATTTTTGTCTCTATGTATCACTTGGACATGGATTCCTATGTATAATATTATAATTAGGCTTCAAAATATTCCCTTTTTTTTACGGATGGGAAAACATCAAATGACTTCTCCCGCTCTGGGTGGAGTGGGAGGGAGTGTCAGACTCTTACTGACTAAAACGCATCCATGTTCCTTCATTGCCCTTTGTGTTCCAGGGCCACGGTATCTCTTTCGAACAGTCCCGCAGCCCCGGCCCGGTTCCCTTCACTTAACAATTAACATAACATGACGTCATGGCTTTAATACGCGAGTGACTATACACTCGCGTATTAAAGCCGTAGAGCCAAGAGCACCAATATGTATACACTTTCCCAATATAAAAGCAATTTTCGCGAGAAATAACGATTGCAACTTGGAGATAACAACTTTTTCATAAAAAGATGAGTTTCAGAATACTATATTCGTAACAATATGAAATTTTAATCAGAGCAGAGAATAACACTTTTAAAAGTTGTTAAGTGTTAACATATTAGTGCTCGTGACTTTATACACTATTAAATCATGATAGAAAAACCAAAAAACACTTTTTCCGGCCTGGGAATCGAACCCAAGACTTCATGCTCAGCCGTAGCGCTTGCGACCGCCTGACCATTTAATATTTATTTGATAAACAAGCTTATAGTGAAAAAAACACTTTTAAAAAGGTGTGACGTCATTTTTTTTGTATTCTTTTCAGCAAACCCTTTTAACTGATAAAAAAAAAACTAGCCCGCTATCGCTGGGTGTCCGCCATATTGGATTTAGAATGACATCACTTAGCTAACCATGCATTCTCATCCAAAGTAAACGTATATGCAAAATTTCTGCTCAATCAGTTAGGGATAACTGTTTTACAATTCAGTTATAATTGACCTAAACAAACATTATAAACATAGCAAGTTAAATAAAATCTGGTAACTTAAAAAAACGTGCTAGTTTAATTAGGTATGTTCTCCTTGTTCTTGCTGGTCAAAAATATTTTTATACTCTAAGATCTAAAATACCATTCAGCTAAATAATTTTATTACCAACATTTTGAATTAGTACGCACAATTTCTGTTTTAAAAGAAACGCCATCAAGATTTTAATTGACAGCTCAAATCGAAGACTGGCATTTTTTTACAAAAGTCAAAAAGTTACTTTTGTGACAAAAAAAAGGAAACTGCACAGTTTACGTTTTTGTCAGTAACTGATTTATTCCTTTATCTGCCACGACCCCGAAACTCAATTAAATAATTATATCGTTCTAGTCTTATGTTGTCATTTTGGGTGTATTTGACTTTTGATGTACCCAAACAACGAGCAGTCAGCGACAAAAGTCGAACATGTAATTTTTATTATTGAACGTAATTATTATTACATGCTGAATAATTAAAATTAAATATAACATTTAAAAAACCCCCAACGAATAAATAAAACATGAAAGATAAATACCCACTTTCATCCCCCATGTCTAGTAAATGGCTGCACCGATTTTGATAAAACATGTCTAATTTTAATAAACACATCATGCGCTTTCATTAAATACCCCACTTTGGTGTATTTGAAAATATTCGATTTTTCATACCCACTTTCCTCCCTCATGTCTAGTAAATGCCTGCACTGATTTTGATAAATCGTATCTAAGAACCATTGTCAAGAAACTAGCTTTCAAATCGGTTCACTCGTTTAAGAGCTACAGTGTCAGAGACAGACACACACACAATGCGGTCAAACTTATGACCTCTCTTTTTGCGTCGGGGGTTAAAATTTGGCTGTTGACCTCCTGCCCTTATCCCAATTTATTTAGAGTCGCAGCATGTCTTCTTCTGCTATACTTTTCTATTACTCATCTCATCACGCACCTCCTTTCTTTCCAAATCCTCCTTCACACAGTCCATCGATTGTTTCTGTGGTCCTTTATTTAAAACAATAAAATAAGAATCTTTGCTTTGTGTTTGGACCATCATCCGTCAAGACCATCATCATTTGCCTAGTCTTTTTCCAACTATATTGGGGTCGGCTTCCAGTCTAACCGGTTGCAGCTGAATACCAGTATTTTACATGGAGCGACTGCCTATCTGACCTCCACTAACCAGTTAGTACTGGATAATACGATACCCCTTGCTAAGACTGGTTGTCGGACTTATTGGGCCACTGATCTACCTAACGACTGTCAAAGATCTACAAAGACACCCGGGACCAACGGCTTATCGTGCTTTCCGAGGCACGGAGGAAACTCGGTATGTAATGGGTGGTCACCCATCCACAGACCAACCTAGGCAAGCTGGCGAGCACGGCTTAACCTAATGATCGACCCGAGTGGAAGGAGTGGAGTGTTATTATTTAGCCACGAGCTCCTCCTCCTGTGTTTGGCAAGACCAACGAATGAAATGCCTGCGAAGAGTGTTTGTGGGGAAACCTGGACTTCATGACATGAAAACGACAGCTCACAGCCAGATAAAGTCTTCCGCTACTCTTATACCCATCCACATTCATACTCAAAACTTTCCTCACGACATTTTCCTCATTCCTCCGCATCACATCCCCATACCAAGCCAACAGATTACCACACAACTCTTCGGTCACTTTCAGAGTTCCACTTTCTACTTCAGAAATATTATTACCAAAAAATATTGAAATTACATTTTCGTTTTTGTGTGAAAACCAGTTTAAATAAATCACGTTTTCAGTAACGTGTTTTTACATTGAAACAAATTACATCATGCTTTTGTCTGTTTTTTGGATTTATTACTATTTTTGGCATTCGTTTATGGTTAACAACTGGTTAACAATTCATAACGATTTGATATTATTATCTTTTGATTAATATTTTGTTTCGGATTTTTTAATATTTTGTTTATATTTATTTAGTCCGTCAGTTAGATCATCAAAAAATGTTAGACACATATTTTTTCTTTTGTTACATAATCAAAAAATGACGACGATACAGCGCGTCAAAGTTTAAGAGGGTGGGCTTGTGACGTCACTGGACAGTAAAAAGTAAAAGAAATTGTGACGTCACGCGAGATTTCAACGCGCTGTTTCGTAGTCATTTTTCGTTTATATGACAAAATAAAAAATACGTGTCCAACATTTTCGGTGATCTAACTGACGGACTAAATAGATTTTTTCAGGCAAATACCCTATTGTTTTTATGGTCATTTCACACACGTACTTTTCTTAACGGTGTGACGAATATGCTAAAATAGTGTTGATTCCAGTTAGATTTTTATATATTTCGTTTAGCTTTGAATTCAGATCATTATAATGTCGCCGTAGAAATGAAAAATAACGCGTAGAAGTTTTTTTTACACGGTCTAAAGCCTAGGCAGATGATGAGATGAATAATTCAGGATATTAATAACGAAAACTATTATCTAAATACGACATTGTCATTATCTGCCTCCCCTTATTCCAACTATGTAGGGGTCAGCTACCAGTCTAACCGGACGCAGCTGAATAACAGTATTTTTACATTGAGCAATCACCGCATTTAGTCGTCAGACAGGCGACTGCCTATCTGACCTCCACGACCCTGTAACTGGGTAATACGATACCCCTTAGTAAGACTATAATTGTTTCTACGTAGTTTCTTGCCTAGCCTTTTCCCAACTATATTGGGGTCGGCCTCCAGTCTAACCGGATGCAGCTGAATACCAATATTTTACATGGAGCGACTGCCTATCTGACCTCCACAACCCAGCTAGTAATGGGTAATACGATACCCCTTGGTAAGACTGGTTGTCAGACTTTTTGGGCCACTGACTACCTAACGACTGTCAAAGATCTACAAATGACAACCGGGACCAACGGCTTAACGTGCTTTCCGAGCCACGGAGGAAACTCGGTATGTAATGGGTGGTCACTCATCCACAGACCGACCTAGGCAAGCACGGCTTAACCTAAAGATCGACCCAAGCGGCTGTTATTATTTAGCCACGAGCTCCTCACGTAGTTTCTTGACATTACTTTTAAATCAATCAATTATTTTCTCTAAGTACGTTTTAGGCTACCGAAAAGGCTCGAACAATAATGAATAACATCATAGTAGGTAGTGTTTTCAAAACAATATTTTGAGAATTGAATGATAACATATTTCAAAGAGGACAATAGACATTTTCTAATAACAATCTAGTATCGTTGCTTTGAAACAATAGCACTGAGTGGTAGAAGAAAGCATGTGTCATCGAGTTATATGAACATAAATATTTTGTATAGGCCGAAAATTTATTTGAAAATACGCTATCCTTTTGTATATGTCTGCCGGCCGTCTTCGAAAGAAAGAAAATGATATTTATTGAAGTAATCTTCACATTAACATTCAACTAATAAATAATAATTGTTTATTTAAATGCATCGGTTAAATCAACACATTTACATTTGTGTTACAATTCTGTTAAAACATAAACGAAAATATTGCTACATATATCAGAAAAATATGGTTTTATTTAAGGAGCTGGTATAGACCAGACACACAACACTACAACTTTCTTCTTGGCACCAACATAATCGCGGGACCAACATAATCGTAATATTTACAATGATATTATAAAAAAAAGAGGTAGCGCTAGCGCAATATCGCACTCAAATTGTTGCAGACAAATTCAGACAATTGTCGTAATTCAAGTACTTCAAGCGCAATAGCTATCTCTTTCTGTATCATACGTTCCGTATTATCTATCGCAGTCGTAACAACGCAACGATATTCGAACGCCGCTCAGTATGAACGTAGCGTATCTTTCTTTATAATTTAACTAGCGGCCCGTCCCGGCGTCGCACGGGTGGACATATTTTTTTTAAATATAGCCTATGTTACTCAAGGATAATGTAGATTTCTAATGGAAATTTTTGAAATTGGTCCAGTAGTTTTTGAGTTTATTCATTAAAAACATACACACAAAAATACAAATCTTTCCTCTTTATAATATTAGTGTAGATTGGATATTTAGCTATCCCATTCAGAATTTTAATACCAACTCGATTAAAATATATGAGCCAGCTGATTTTTCCGCGATTACGATGTGGGTGCCATGGATAATGTTGTTCAGTGTGATGGTCTAAACCGCATCCTTAACATGGCCACACTTTTTTCTTATACATGCTGCATATGTAAGTATACATGTTAAATTTCGTTGTATACATGTTAGAACAGTACCATTAAACACATGACTTACGTCCGTATAAAGATAATACCAGGGTTTTGCTTTCATCAACTTCTTCAGAGGGTTGAAAATGTGTTTCCTGAAGTCCAACTTAGCCTTGCCCTTTGTACGAATTCAAAAACATTTGTGAATATCGACGTGGTACCCCTATTTGGGTGGACCTATCAAGCCTTGACTTTTATGAGCTGCAAAAAGATGTATGCACAAAGCGAGAAAAAATATTTAAAATTAACTAAACACAAATTAGGACCAGTCATAATAAAATCATGTTTACATTCAGTCAAAAACGTATCGGGAATGGATGACTTGTTTATGGTTCCAAATTCAATTTTTTGTTTTTTGTTTGTTTTTAGATTGGCACAACTGTGTTTCATTTTGGCGCGGAGTTTGAGTCGAATCTGTTATTAAATACAGTGCTGTTTTTAGTTAGATCATAATCTAGTGTGCATTGCGAATTGTATAATGGACAAAAACATCGAACAATGAGTTTATCTTAAATTTTGCATCGCCAATGGAATTTCGTATCCGGGGTCCCTGAAAATGTTACAGAAGGCTTACGGTGAAACGATTTTATCAAAAACATTTGTTTATGAGTGGTACAAAGCGTTGAAAAGTGGTCGAGATGCGATGGAAGATTTGCCTCGCTCTGGTAGGCCATCAACGTCTTCAACTGTCAAGGAAATAGTGACTAAAAATCGTCATTCAAGTTTGAGAGAGATAGCCACTGAACTTTCTGTGTCTCACGAGTCGATCCGTACCATTTTAAATAATCACTTGGGTATAAAACACTCGGCTAGTCCCAAAAGACCTGAATTTTCTCCAAAAACTCAATCGCATAAGAGTCGTTGAGGACAAGCTAGAACGAGTCAATTCCCACCCAACATACATGATGCAACGTACATTGTTACTGGTTACAAGACGTGGGTTTACGAGTTTGACATGCAAGTTTACAAGTCAACAAGCTTCGGAGTGGCGCCTTCTTACTGGACCGAAACCGAGAAAACCACGCCAAAGTCGATCAAAGTCAAAATAATGTTGACCGTTTTCTTTGACTATCGCGGTGTTGTGCACTTGGAATTCTTGCCGAAAGGTCAAACAGTAAATAAAGAATATTATTTGAGCGTTATGCGGCGTGTTAGAGAGCAAATTCGACGAAAAAGGCCAAATTTAGGGACAGAAAATTCCTGGATTTTGCACTACGATAGGTAATGCGCCTTTGCACAAGGCCATCATAGTGAACGAATTTTTGACCAAAATCTCAACAAATACCATCGAGCAACCATCTTATTCACCAGATATGGCTCCAGCCGACTTCTTTCTTTTTCCTAAATTGAAATTACCACTTCGTTACCCGTTTTCATTCGGTAGAAGACATAAAGGAGAATTCGCGGCGAGAACTGAACTAAATTCCGGAAAAAGCGTTTAAAAATGTTTAGATGATTGGATTATTCGTGGGCATAAGTGTATCGTTTCTGAAGGAGACTTTGAAGTTTACTTTGAAGTTGATAAAATTACTTTGGATGAATAACTAACATTCTGTGTATTATTGATCGTTTCCCGGTACTTTCTTGACAGAGTAGTACATCTTTTTGCAGCTGATTGAAGACTTACGTAACATATTTATTAAGCCAGGACCCACAGTTGTGGGCTACGTCGATAGTCTTATGAGAATAAAAAGTTTCACAGAAAATTCAAACCCCAATTTTACCACCAAGGGTGGACATCAAAAACCCTATCTTAATTGATACCTACTCTTCACAAAGAACACACCCTCCAAATTTCATGGCTCTAGGACCAGCGGTTTAGGCTGTCAGTCAGTCAGGACTTGTATGTATGGATTAAGCAAAAGAATTTAAAAACATCTGAAGTACGACTCAACCTATAATACATTTTTGTCTCTGTCACATCATACCTTCCTGTAAACAAAGTTCTAGTCTTTTTTTAAATTTCAACACAACGCGTGAAAATTGCAACAAGACAATTTTATGATCTGAAGATACCTAATTTTAGCTATTTTTTTATGTCACCTATCTGTTTTTTTTTCTAAATATAATGTCAAGTAAAGTTGTCCTTACCTCATAGGCCTTCTTTCCTTGTTCACCGTGCTCCTCTTCGTGTTCTGAATGATGCTCCCTGCCGCCACCTGTCAAAAAAATAGGTTTATTAAAAACACTTAAAAAATTCCACACTAAAAATGGAATATTATATCCAAAATAATATATATATGTTTTTTTTTAAATTAAATTTATTATTTATTTTATTAAATTATTTTATTTATTATGTATTATTTATTATGAGTATTTCGTAAATATTCTGTTTTTAGTTATAATGATAGTGTTAGTGACCATATCGGTTTATTTTTTATTAAATTCATGTAATGTTTCCTCACGATGTCTTTCTTTACCAATATAAGTAATGAGATAAACTTCGATGGTTTAAGTCATCATCATCATCATTTCAGCCAAAAGACGTCGACTGCTGGACATAGGCCTCCCCCAAGTGCCACCACATTGACCGGTCCCGTGCGACTCGCATCCAGTGGATCCCCGCAACCTTCACCAGGTTATCGGTCCACCTAGTGGGAGGCCTTCCAACACAACATCTTCCGGTTTGTGGTCGTCACTCCAGAACTTTACTTTTTGCTGGTTTTAATAAAGTAAAATATGTGTAAGATGTGAATTCCGCCTCGAATGCAATAACAAAGTTATAATTATGTCAAATTCCCGCATCAATGGTTAGTCTCCGCTGACATTGGCTGCCGACAGCAAATTGTCTGGAAGACTATTAATATGGGCATGTGATGAAGAGCAATGAACGCCATACCGTGATAACAGTAGTTATATGTAGTACGCGGAGACGAAAGACCCGATGAATGAATATTTGTTGTTATGAATGAACATGAGTGATGTTTTAGAATGACTACATTGTGACTACTTCATTGTGAGCACTGTTTAGAGATTAGCATAACGAATAACATCACACCAATAGTCGCCAAAGACAGAGGTGTATGTATAGTATTATCCACAATTCACCAGTTGTGTGTTAAGTTGCATGTCATGTTTTGTTGGTTAATTTATCAGGTCAAATTCACGTGTTTCTTTAACAAGAAAGCCTTGTTTCTTTCACAAATTAAAGCTCCAGGTTGTCACTTTGAAAATTCATAATAGAAAAACCCAATCAATACCATTTTGTCCGTTCTGGCAATCAAGATTATATTATGGCATGCAACAAAAACTCTGTTGGTATATCGTAAGGCCTTCTCCATGGCAGATTCCTAGGCACATATTCGAAACGTTTTTGACACATTACTGATTTTTTCCATTACATAGAATTTAGGTTAGGTTTGAAGATATTTATTCTATACGATGAATGTATTGTGAGTAATGACATGAAGGATAAAGGTGTAAATGATTGCGTGACGGTTGACAGGGGAGAATGGAAGAAAAAACGTGTTGCTCCGACCCCAAGTAACATGGGACAAGGGCAGGAAGATGATGATGATTCTCCAAAAAGGCACTAAGTCACTTAGATGAGAAAAGAGTACCTCATGCTAATATTAATAACAAGTTCGTCACTGCATCAAACACCTAATCAGTCAATTTCAGTCAGTGGCATCCCAAATGGGTCCCAAAAATGAGTGAGCAAAAATTTACTCATAGATTTACAATTCGTTCTCCGCTTGTGAGCTAAAAATGACATTTTATCTCCAGGAATCTTTTTTATGTAGTAGCAATAATATAAATGTAATTTTCTTTTATGATCATACGAAGTCAAAAGTGTGTCTAGAAGAATTTTCATGAAGATGTGTGAGGTGAAAAAAAGGGATTATATAAGGGTTTTGTGACGTCATTCAATGGAGCTTTATACCGAGAGATACTGCTAAATATTTTTCAATAACAAGATAAAAAAGTTATTTGCAAGAAAAATACCACGAGAAGATTAATACTAAATTCCAAACATTGATCTCTATATATAGAGTTTCGTAAGAATTGAATCCCGCTTATATAGCTTTTTGTAAACAGGCACGTGAAAATATTTGTATCGTACTATTATAACTAGTAACCCGTCTATAATTTAGACGTTGAGATTTATAAAAATTTAAAGGGGAATGTTATAAAGCAGATTGTAGCTGCGTCTTTACAATTTTTATGCAAAAATCTTCTTTTGTATGATCATTTTACATATATTTATTTTATTCTGAAGAATCCGGGGTTTACAAGATAATAGAAAATAACAAAAAAAAAATGATTTAAAGATAAGTTCCCGCTATCTTTATATGTTGTAATAAACCTTTCAAAATAAATTCTCCAAATGATAATGAAACAATGGATTTTGATGCAGTTGTCATAAAAAATCGTAGTTGAGAAAAATGTATAAAGTCGTGCAGGATGACATCATGAAAATCATGACTTAAAATACATTTCTTTTTGTTTTTTTTATATCCATCCTTACTGGCATTTTATTTTATTATTGTCATCACTGAATGAAAGAACGAGAAAACTATTTATTTCCCGCAGAAACAATGACGTGCATGCAAAATGACAAAATAATTTACAATAAACAGACAACGCATAGCAAATATTTATAAATAAAACAGGACTTGTAAAGGTGTTGTAAATGTGTTTAAAAAGGTACGAACGGTGATCCTACTCGAAAATCATCGATATATTCTACACACACACCACTCATTTTCTACATGTTTTATTGACATTGATTTGATTTTCTTGACATTGTATTTCTGATTTGATGGCATTGTATTTATTTTTATATTGTGATTTGTATTTATTTCGTGTTTCTTAACTTGTGATTGTAATATAGGAGAACCTGAAAAATAGTTTTTTTTTATTCCGCTGATTAAAAATATTGTTTTCACAAAAATTGGATAACCCAAAGTCAGCTCATCATCATCATCTACTGCCTAGCCTTTTTTCAACTATGTTTGGGTCGGCCAGTGCAGACAGATGCAGCAACCATTATTTTACATGAAACGTCTGTCTATTTGACCTCCACAAACCAGGTAATAGGTAATTATGATCCTCCTTAGTCGTCAGACTTCCGGATTGTAACTGCTCGTAAAGACTGTCAAAGATCTACAAATGACAGCCGCGACCAATGACCTAACGTGCTTTCTGAGACACGTAGGAGCTCGATATATGATACACTAGCTTATGCCCCCAGCATCGCCCGTAGGTTCATCCAAATCCGTTCAGTAGTTTTTGCGTGAAAGAGTAACAAACATCCATCCATCCTCACAAACTTTCGCATTTATAATGTTATTAGTAAGACTACCGGGATAAAAAGTATCCTATGTGTTAATGCAGGTTATAAAGTATGTGTGTGCTAAATTTTATCCAAATCCGTACAGTAGTTTTTGCGTGAAAGAGTAATAAACATCCATCCATCCACACAAACTTTCGTCTTTATAATATTAGTAGGAAGTAGGATAGTCACCCAACCACGAACTGACCTCAATCGATCCTTGCGGCTGTTATTATTTAACCACGAGCTCCTCTTAAAGCCGGCTAAAGGCCTCAAAAGGCTCATCCTAAATGGAATAAGTCAGATAACCGGGTATTTTTCAATCTGGCTAACTTTATGACGTGAGATATAAATTAAATGTACAACAGACAGTCGCCGCTATGACAGGGCCACGGCGACGCAATTCAATTGCACTCCGGCGCCTGACATAGGGTACAAAGATTGAGAAGGTTAACTTTGAAAAGAAAGAAGGAAGAAAAACTGTGTATGCATTCTACACAAATAAGATATACGTGTAATTTGGTAAACCTCGTACACACGGCGACATATTAAGCTATACATTTCCAGTATAACATGGCGTCGCTTTGTATTTATTGCCTATACAATGAGAAATTCACATAAACTGGTTTTGTATAGTTTGATTGGTGGCCGTGCTTACTTGCTTTACCAAAAATGTCACCGAACGACGAAAGCGTTCGATAGAGAAAAAAAATATAAATAATATAACAGAAATCGATTTAAGTTATAAAATAGAAATACAAATAAGCGTAGGAGAATCGGTGTAAGTTGTAATGAATGAACGACTGAACGTGGATGATGTTTATAAATACTACTTAATTAGGGTTCCGTACCTCAAAAGAAAAAAACTGAACCCTTATAGGATCAATTTGTTGTCCGTCTGTCCGTCTGTCTGTCACGACCCTTTCAATCGAACAAGGAAAATTGCAGTGATACTACTGATTTAATTATTTACGGTGTACGACAGACGAGTAGCATTCAAGGAATTGCCAAGTTTTATCTTAAATTGAAATAGTGAAAACTGGCATTTAATTTTATAATCAACTTGCTTGCTCGGACTTTTTCAAGAAATAAAAAATTGTGAACTGTTTCTTTATTTTCAATATTTTCATTTCCGTTCGCGTTTCGAAAAGGTTCATGAAACTTAAATAAGCAGAAATGAATTTCGATTTCTTGTAGATTTGTCTACAAAATACTACAAAAACATTGCTGTCGAAAATAAAATTACTGCCTCGTTGGTCTAGTAGTCGCAAGCACGACTGTTGAGCATGAGGTCCTATGTTCGATTCCCAGGTCGGACAATGTGTTATTGAGTTTTTCCATCAGAAATTTCTCAATAACAGCCACGGAATCTGAATTTGTACCCGGTTCATTTCAATACGCTCGCCCTCTATTACATGGGACTTAAACATAACTGGCGAAATGTGGGTGTACTACTAGGTACACCTCTGCCTAACCCTTCGGGGATTACAGGCGTGATGTTATGTTATGAAATAAGGACACCTAATTATTTAATGTTAAAAACACATTAATGTAGACTGATAGAAACAATACTGTTACACATTACTCACATTTGATCAATACCTATTCAAAATCACGATTCAATTTATACACCTGTTTTTTACGAAGTAATCGCGGTACGGTATTTCGGCACATCGATTTAAATAACACCATGATAGTGACGTCAGAACCACCATGACATCTTAACGCTATGGTTATGCTATGGTCACGAATACCATAGCTACGCAGACACGTCTCTATAGTACCCACAGGGTGTTGTTTTTTTTCTAAAAAAAGATAGCTAAGACACTGCTTACTTACGAGCTTTAAATTAACACTAATTCAATAAAGTAAACTAATTAAATAAATGACACCCTGACACTATCTGCCTAGCGTTTTCCCAAATATGTTGGGGTTGGCTTCCAGTCTAACTGGATGCAGGTATTTTAAGTGGAGCCACTGCCGATCTGAGCTCCACAACCCAGTCAGTGCTGGGTAATACAATACCCCTTGTTAAGACTGATTGTCATCCTTTGGCGCCAATGACTACCTGTAACGACTATCAAAAATATACAAATGACAGCCAGGACCAACGACTTAACGTGCTTTCCGAGGCACGGAGCGGTTACCCATCCACGGACCGACCTTAGCAAGCGCTGCTTTACCTTGAAGGTCGACCCGTATGGCTGTTATTGTTTAGCCAGAATTCAGTAACAAACTGTATTGTTATTTTCCCTGTATCGTTATGCCCTTATCCCAATTTATTTGGGGTCAACGCAGCATGTCTTCTTCTTCCATACTTCTCTATTACTCCTCATCTCAGCAGTCACCTCCTTTCTTACCACATCATCCTTCACACAGTCCATCTATCGTTTCTTTCGTCTGTAACATCCTGTATTATCATCTGCCTAGCCTTTTCCCAACTACATTGGGGTCAGCTTCCAGTCTTAACCGGATGCAGCTGAATACCAGTATTTTACATGGAGCGACTGCCTATCAGACCTCCACAACCCAGTTAGTACTGGGTAATACGGTACCCCTTGGTAAGACTGGTTGTGAGACTTTTTTGGGCCACTGACTACCTAACGACTGTCAAAGATCTACAAATGACACTCGGGACCAACGGCTTAACGTGCTTTCCGAGGCACGGAGGAAAGTCTGTGTGTAACGGGTGGTCACCCATCCACAGACCAACCTAGGCAAGCACGGCTTAACCTAAAGATCGACCCGAGCGGCTGTTATTATTTAACCACGAGCTCACATCCTGTATAAATAACTAAATTCGACAAACCACTCTAGAATCCAATTGATTTTGCCATCAGTTCACTTTCTCAGTACACTTTCGTTTTCCAACGCGATTGTCTACGGTTCATTGTCACGGTAGGTTAAGCATAAGATCGGATGGGACGACTTGAGTATCGGAAGTGGAGTTCGAAGATTATTAATGTGTTTTATTTGTTGCGTGGGTGTAGAAAGAAAAATTTCGCAAATCAGGGACACGTTTTAAGAAGTCAAACTTTTATAAAGAAAATTTCGAGTTTTGTGAGCCTAACGGGCATGCCATCAGGGTTCAATTCAGCAATAATGCCAGACAGAGAGGTAAGTCAAGTACCAGATCTCTGAAAGATACTCAACGGAAACTTCAGCGTGCTTAGGTACGCGTACAATGCCTTTTACACGACAGAACGGGTTATCTTTTATAGTTACCCTTTCATCATCCCTGCCCTTCTCTAATGTTAATTTAATTTAAGTGAAGTATATTATATATTTTTTTTTACTATTATAGATTTGTAGTTTGTAAATAATGTAAATAATAAATATCTTATATCCATTGTTAATTTAAGTTTAGTTAATTTAAAATACCTGTTGTTGGTTCAAACTAATTATAAAGGAAATTATACTTTTTTTTTTTTTTTCTTACGGATGGGAAATCATCAAATAACTTCTCCCGCTCTGGGTGGAGTGGGAGGGAGTGTCAGACTCTTACTGACTAAAACCCATCCATGTTCCTTCTTTGCTCTTTGTGTCCCAGGGCCACGGTATCTCAAGGAAATTATACTTGGCACAACATTTGAAGAACAAAAACGTAGTCTATTTTGTATTTTAACTTGTTTGTATAGTAACTGAATAGTGCTTATGACGTCACAGTAGGTAGTCGTAAAAATGGCACGCTTATGTTTCAAACGGATTATGGTACTTGCGTTATCTAGGTATCTACGGTCGAAGCTTATTATAGATTTCTAAGCTGAATTATGTCTCTTTAAATCTCATTTTCTACACTAACTTTAGATACGGGGCGCGACTGCACATCTTTAGTGTTTATTAATAAAAAACAAAACACTGTGATGCCTGCACACTACAGCTATTTTTAAAGATTATCCATCTAGCTGGCCTTTTCTCAACTATGCTGGGCTTCCAGTCTAACCAGATGTAACTGAATACTAGTATTTTTTATGGACTGCCTATCTGACGCCTCAATCCAGTTAGCACTGGGTAATATGATACCCTTGGTAAGACTGGTTGTTAGTTTTTGGGGCTGCTATCAAAGATGTGCAACTGACAGCTGAGACCAACAGCTTAACATGTTTTTTTCGTAATTTATAGACTGATTATAAAGGGTGTAACAAGACCCTTAATGAAGCCGAAAGATACTTGTTCTCACCGTCATTGCGATCATTTTTTTGTTTTAGACCATACCTGGGAACCTTCTAGTAACGGAGATATTGGGGTCAGTTCCAACTTTTTCACAAGTTTTTTTTTTTAAATTCATGTTTTCAATGTAAGATTTTTACTTTAAACACCTCCACAACCCCCGTAATATCCAATCCATCCATCAGCACAATGTTTTGAGTGCGTTACATTGAGTCCTAACATAAAACTTGATTTTTGACCCCAAAAAAAAAGTCGTATCCCAGCATTAATTTTTGCGTAAAGTTACTTAGTTTCATGTACACAATGCTTGGTTGACGGCTTCGTGAAGGGTCCGTTTACACCCTGTAGATGGCCACGCTAAGAAGATTTTAAAAGGGCAACGAACCTTTTAAAAAGTATCGTAAACAACTCCAAATTAAAAGTCGGTACTTCTGACAACCCATCAACCACTGAAGCGCTTCCACAATTGTTAACAGTACGCTGAACGATATCCGATACAATATTACAGAGGAACCGTCTGTGATATTCGCCACTAATGTCCGGAAAATACGATGCTCCTTCGAGATTTGTATTGAAACATGATTTTCCTTATGACTCTTGTTACGAAGAAAATCCGTTGTGGAGCGTTTTCCGATTGAAAGGTACAGAGTTTAATGTACTACCTTAAATTCACTACAAGTTTCTAGACTCTTTTCTGTTGGATTTAAATAGATAAACTAGCTATTGACTTAATTATAAATATATTTTTCAAGTGTATTGATAAACGTCGTTTGAAACATGTGGGCATTTGTTACTGCCGTGCTCGGCTCCATAACAACTTCGCCTGCGGCTCGGGTGTGAATTCCACCTCAAATGCAATAACAAAGTTTCGAAAAAAAATTAGTGGCCTTCCTAATAGAAAAATGTTATTATACATTTAATGATTTTTTAATGGACAAAACTTTTTAATCAGCAATGTGTAAATCAAATATAATTAATATTATTTTGAATATATGTACCTAATATTATTCTAATTTGACATTTTAATTTGACATTTTTCAACATTCATTAATGTATGAGATTACAATAATTCTAACTGTGACATCCTTGTAATTTTTATTTTTAGATATTCTTAACACTTTTTTTTTTAATTTTGCGTTCCTATTTCCTGTATATTGCTGTTAAATTAGATATTCTAAACATTTTGACCTTGTACGAACTTATGTATCCTTTTTTTGTTAGAAATCATGTAATGACTTAATTTATCGTACTGAGCGCAATTCTCAAGTCAGGCAGTGTTATTGTCCCTGCCGGGGCTGCGGGACTGTTCGAAAGAGATACCGTGGCCCTGGAACACAAAGGGCAATGAAGGAACATGGATGGGTTTTAGTCAGTAAGAGTCTGACACTCTCTCCCACTCCACCCAGAGCGAGAGAAGTCATTTGATGATTTCCCATCCGAAAAAAAAAAAAAAAAAGGCAGTGTTATTGTTTTCCCACCAGGAAATTTATAGTAGCCCAGAGTCTAAATTTGTGCCCCATTGATGGCTATAGGAGGAATTACGTGGGTGTTTAACGCAACTGACAAAATATGGTTATTTTAACCCACTACTACCCACTACTTTGGTTACTACCCACCTTTTTGGGAAAACAGGCGTTTTATTATACAGAGTGTAAACAGACCCTTCATGAAGACGTCAACCAAGCATTATGTACATCTAACTAAGTCACCCTGCGCAAAAAGTATTGCTGGGAAACGACTTTTTTTTTGGGGGTGGTAAATCACGTTTTACAGTAAAACTCAATGTAACGCACTCAAAACTTGGTGCTGATGGATGCTTTGAATAGTAAATGGGTCATGGAGGTGATTAAAGTAAAGTTAAAACCTTAAAAAAGTATTTAAACAAAGAACTTTGACCTCCAATACCTCCGTAACTAGAAGGTTCCCATGTGTGGTCTAGAACAAAAAAGTGATCTCAATGAGGGACGGGGAGAACAAGTGCCTTCCGGTTTCGTTAAGGGTCTATTTACACCCGTTATTATGGCTAAATCCAAATACAAACTCGGTCCTGAGAATTTTCGAATAGAATATCCCAATCACGCTGCCCAACCCGTCATTCAGTAGTCATGTTTGCAACCACTGTACCAATGAGGCTATGATTATGTATGAGTTTCGAGTATTGCCATGAACCATGGGCTTCGTGGTTGTTATTTCTGGCCTCTGATATGTTGCATTTAAGGATAATCAGCCTATATTGTTTGCATTACTGGCAAACAGACTTCGCTGTGAAAAAGCGTGGGCTGTATTCAAATACACGGTAATAGTGCGTGTTCGTGAATGTCATAATAATATATGTTCGTTTTTTTTTTTGGTTCTTCTACGTTTTTTCGTTGTTTTTTTCTAAATCTATACAAATAAGTAAAAATTGAAGTGATTGTTTGTAATTTAAAAATGACTCCTTTTTACTGAAAGCACTTGAAGTATATAGGGTGACTGGTAATTAGTGACCGATACGTAAACACGTGATTGTACTCATGATAACAAACAACTTTCCCAAAGAAACATTTTTTTTAATACTCATTGACTTTTATCACAATATAAAAATAACAGCTTTTTACTTAATGCATCTAAAAAGTTAACGGCATTTATAACAAAAACACATTTTTTTCAATTTTTGTCTGTCTGTTTGTTCCGGCTAATCTCCGAAACGGCTGGACCGATTTTAACGGGACTTTTACTAGCAGATAACTGATGTTGCAAGGTCTAACATAGATTACTTCTATTTTAGAATAAATAATTAGGGTTCCATGCAAAAATATTAAAACTCTTGAAACAAAATTCGATTCAAAAAAGGAAGTAATATTTTTTACAATAATTTCACGCGAACGAAGGTCGGGGGCAACGGCTAGTAAAATATAGAAATTAAATACGTGACACGATAAGATTTAATTAATATTTTGTGTGGGTAATAATCCAGATATCAGTATTCTACGAATAAGTCAGTATGGATTATATTTTCCCGGTCCTCGGGTCAATATACGTAGAAAATATTTAATCAAATGGGGAACAGGAAAATTCCAATAAAATTGGAGAATTTTCCTGTGTATATGGCAATATCCTTAGAGATTATTGCGGTAAATTAATTTTAGTTTCTTATTTTAACCACATATTTTGGCAAGTTATTCAGGTTGTGCCCCGAAAGTCTGACAACCAGTCTTACCAAGGAGTATCGTATTACCCAGTACTAACTGCGTTGCGGAGGTCAGATAGGCAGTCGCTCCATTTAAAATACCGGTATTCAGCTGCATCCGTTTAGACTGGAAGCCGACCACTACATCATGACATAAAAGTGTTATTTCGATATAATTATTTTATTAGTAAATCAAGATGAGGACACGCTACAAAGACAAGGGCAGGAGCGTAATGGTGATGATCACACGTTTTTTTTTAGATACAAGTTTTGAATGTTATTACATGACCCCTGTACTATAACATGCATCCATCAGCCCAATTTTTGGAGTGCGTAACATTGAGCGTTACCCATAATCCGTGATTTTTCACATCCAAAAGAAAGTCGTTTCCCAGCAATAATTTTTGCGCACTGTTACTTAGTATGATGTACAGAATGCTTGGTTGACGGCTTCGTGAAGGGTCCCTTTACATGGGTGCAGTACACCCACATTAAGCCAATAATGATTAAGCCCCATGTATTAAGGGGAGAGCTCATTGAAATCAACCGGGCGAAACTCCAGACTTCGTGCTCATGTTTCAAATGACTATTTAAATGACACTGATGTATATGTACTGAATAATTCAATGTAATTTGATATTGACATACTTAATGATCTCATTGTTTCAATATATCTGCCAATTGTATTATTATTTAAAGTAATTTTATATACTATGAATCTAGTAAACAGATTATTGTTTTAACTGTTAATTACCTTTTCATTTAATTTTGCCATAATTATTAACAATTTCATTTCTAATAATGTTTGCATGCCTAATATAAGGTAGATTGTACCCGGATCATCCATTTTATTGTAAAATTTTATTTTATGTACCAACACTCTGTGCAAATAAATTTTACTTAACTTTGCCGACTAGTACAGAATTGAAGTTTAAATTATAATATTTAGTCATAAATACCTCAATACGGTGATTTCCAAACATAGTTCAATAGAAATCAAATAAACATCTACCGTCAATGTATTATATTTAGAACCGTCTGGAATATTTCTTAACAAAAACCAATATTAATTTGACGAAACCATGTTTAATTTTCTGTCGTCTGTATTCAATTAAAATCATTATAAAAGGGTTTAATGAAATGGGGAGGAGTCTAGTCGTCTTCTCTTTGACTGGCGGTTCACTTCTAAATGGTAAAGTTATCAGTTTTCTGAACACGTTATCTGATAACAGTTCTACAGAGTACTTTGATGCCTAAGTGCCTTTTGTAAGTATAATTTTTAACTTGTCTAAGTATTAAATAATGGATTAAAACGTAAAAGGGTAAATTCTTACAGCATTAAAATTCTCAGAGATTAATTAACTAATTTTGTACGCCATATATTGGCAAAACATAATGCACATATTTTAGACAATACACTATCTGTAATCATACCAATGTTTAACAAGAGATTTTGTAACAATATTTTGATTGAAAAGAGTGTCCATGGAGTTTCTTGCCCATTCTTCTCCATAGAGATCTACGCCTTGGAATGGGCAAAGTACAGTACTTTCACAAGTTAGTATGCCTTGTGTCTGTGACTAGCTTCGCTCTTGTTTTTTTGTGACTTTCAAAAGTACCTGTTATGGTCTAATTGAAATAAATGCTTTGAGTTTGAGTTTGGCAAAATAAATGATTGATTGATTGATTTGATTAACTCATTATAGTTTGTTTTATCATATCAAAATTAATATATCCCTTCGAGATGGTTACTAAATCTAAAGGACCTTGCTAAGTGGTTTTTTTTTTTTCATGTTTCAGAACCATGCTGAATTAGGGGTCTTTTGGCCTCGTGCAGGACCAATTTAGTTTAATGATTGCTTTTTCTATATAATAAATAAAACTTTTAATAATTTACTGGCAAATAGCTAATGTTATAAAGTTTAATGTATACTAATTTTATTTCGGAAAAATAATTAGGGTTCCGTGCAAAAAATTAAAACCCTTGAAATTGTTTACAAAATCCGATTAAAAAGGTAAGTAATATTTTTTAATAATAAATTCGTGCGAACGAAGGTCGCCCAACAGTTAGTAACAAAATAATTCTACTTCAGTTAGTACCCATGTTAAAGAATTCTATACAACTATTTCCCATTGTCATGAATTCATGAAACCGGGGCTTTTGAAAATGGTGTCACTATTACGTTGCCATGGTAACTGGATCAACAATGATCCGCCTATATATAGCCAATTTAAGTGTCCGAGTTTGTGAAGGGTGTCAGGTGGGCAGTTAGCATTATTATTTATTTATCAGACTATAATGATATCCGATGGAGAAACCTGTATAGACCCGTTTACTAACTCAGGGTTCCTTAATTCTTTAAATGTCATCTAAAGGTCAAAGAAGAAGGATCAAAATTAACCCACGTCCTACAGCAAAGAGAAGTATCTCAAAAAAATTATAAAAATGGGTATAAAAAAGGCATACTTCCAAACTCCATCCTTACAATCTAACATCATAAAGAATGCTATGAAAATTCATTCAGGGGAAGTCAGCAGGGGTTAATTTTGTATGGACCGTGCTCCTTATTTGCCTGTGGGACTGTTCGAAAGAGATACCACGGCCCTGGAACACAAACGGCAAAGAAGGAACATGGATGGGTTTTAGTCTGTACGAGTCTGACACTCCTTTCCACTCTGCCCAGCGGGAGGGGTCATTTGATGATTTCTAATCCGAAAAAAAAGGTCAAATTTGAGTGAATCGGTTTCGACAAGGATGAAAGAATGGAGCCGTTCAAGGTCGCATCATCGCTTCACACCAGGCGACTTGTGGCCAAACGCAAGCTTATTTGGAGACATTTTGCATACAGCCATTGCTAACCAAATATTTATAGATTTTTGATAGATTTTCCATCAAAGTACTTAGACCGCACTAGAAAATGTTGACAATGAGTTCGCACCGCCCCATAGCACGACAGATAAGATTTCCAGTATGAGCCATCATCTTCCTAGCCTCAGCTGCATCCGGTTAGACTGGAAGCCGACCTCAATATAGTTGGGAAAAGGCTAGGCAGATGATGAAATGAATAGATAGATAAAGATTTTCAATTCATTAAAAATTAAAAACTTCCGCATCCGTGATCGAACACCGCACCCAAGCTAACTTAATTGCGGTTTAACACCATTTTCGATTGTATTATAATTTCTTCCTACATTTCTTTTCATTTGCGGTAGGTACTGAAATCAATTCGTTTTGCCACCAGCCAAACGGAAGCATTGTGGTTGCGAGACCATGTACCGTGACGAATTGCGTAACTTTAAGAGGTGTGGGTGCTTATTTGTTATAGTTAAATCGTTTTCTCAGATTGTGTATTGTGTGGGACTTAAATAGCATGAATTTATCTTAATACAAATCCTTACATAACAAACTTGCATTTTTCCCCACGAGGCAGAAACAATAAACCGCCGGCTATTAATCCTTTCAATATCTTTAAAAGTAATAATTATAGGTAAAATATATATTTATGCTCATAATGAAATTATCTGTATTCATGGAAACATCACATATATATCCAAAATTAATACTATTATCGAAATTGCGTGTAGTGAAAGTTGTTTGTCTCATGAGTACAATCACGTGTTTAAGTATCGGTCACTCATTAAAAGTCACCCTGTATGAGACGAAGCATTTGCCCTCTTTTGATCCGATTACTGCTTCATCATCATCATCATATCAGCCCGAAGTCACCCACTACTGGGTGCCTCCCCTTTCTTCTGCCACACTTCCCGGTTCTGTGTGTCCCCTATCCAGGTGTTTCCCGCGATTTTGACGATATTGTCAACCCAACGAGCACTCGGTCAAAGCCTTGCTCCATCGGCCACCGGATTACTGGTTACTAACCAGTTTATAGTTTGTAAATAATGTAAATATTCAAAATAAATTATCTCAGAAGCAAAAAAAACACATGTTATAAAGATGAATACTATTAAACGTTTCAAATCCAGAACTGCTAAAACTCCCAAAATCACGAGACTCCTTATTTCCTTTGACATCATTTGCTTATCCCCACTTAAGCATAATAATATGTACATAAAATGGAGAGCTTTCAAAACAATTTTCACCTACTTTCGTATTCAAATATATCGGGTGACAGAGTAGGTAGGTCACATCTTTTCGTGGCGAGATTTTAGGACTGTCCTTTTAAACTTACTTACAAAACGTGCGTGTAGGCGTTTTGACAGCACGGTTGGCGCAGTGGCTGAGGGATTGGCGTGACGCGGGTGCGATTCTAACACGGAACAAATATTTGTTTGGTCTACAGGTAGTTGTTCCGGGTCTGGCTATTTGTATATGTGAGTTTAAATGTTTGTAAACGCACCCACGATACAGGAGAAATCCCTAGACAAACCGAAAGCTCCTAATCAAGTCGAAAGTCAAACTTCTAACTTTTCCACACCCGTTTTTTTATACTAATTTTAAACGTGCAAAAGAAACCATGCGGTGTGGACTTACGCCTGTACTATTTATTCAATGCATACTTACATAGAGGGCTACCGTAAACCGTGATTTTTCACACAAAAAAATCGTTTTTCAGCAATAAGTTTCGCGTTACTTAGTTTGATGTACAATGCTTGGTGGACTTCTTCGTGAAGAGTCCGCTTGCGCCCTTTATTATTACGGACGGATTATTATTTTTATTGTAAACGGACCCTTCACGAAGCCGTCAAGCATTATGTACATCAAACAAAGTAACTTTACGCAAAAATTATTGCTGGGAAACGAGTTTTTTTTTCTGGAGTGAAAAATCACGTTTTACGGTAGGACTCAATGTAATACTCAAAACATTGTGCTGATGGATGGATTGAATAGTACGGCGGTCGTGTAGGTGTTTAAACTAAAAATCTTACATTATTAATACATGTAATTTTAAAAAAACTTTTTTCTGGAACTTTGACCCCCAATATCTCCGTAACTAGAAAGTTCCCTGGTATGGTCCCGAAAAAAAAAATTACAATGACGGGAAGAACAAGTGCTTTTCGGCTTCGTTAAGGGTCTTTTTACACCCATTATACAACGCGGCAGGCCCAGAAGGAGATGGCGGGATGAGCTGGACTCTTTCGCAAAGGATTGGCCTACAATCGCACTAGATCGCGAAATGTGGAAGGAGGGAAGGGAGGCCTTTGCCCTGCAGTGGGACAATATAGGCTTATAATATAATATAATATATGCGGTCGTCCAAAAATAATAACAAATTCGTTTGTATTTCTGTTTTAGATACCCATTGCGTTAATGGAGTCCCGCTGGCTTATTTAATTTCGCCCTGTTAACATAATAAGTTTGTGTGTTCCCCTACCATTAAAATAATTAATTATCGTTGGCTTGGTCCTAAGTAAAGCCCATTTATAAGAAACCTGAACATAACGATCTAAAATCGCCAACTTAAATGCTGAGGTCTTTTCGATAGTTATTATTTATTTATTTTTCTCTGTTCTGAAATGGGAGAACAGTCTGATCTTAGTTTTGAGTCGGACTGCTGAACGTGGCGTCCCGGGTTCGATCAAAGTTTAATGGGTTTTTTTTTTCAAGATTAATTTCTCGGTAGCAGCCCCGGACTTTGGAAGTGCAGCAGTGTGATACCCTGTAAAATTTTGGTCCTAAGCAGTCTCCTGTCGTGTCGTTCCATCGAACTATGAGAGTAAGAGAAGAGAGAGTGTCTGGGACTCTGGGCACACTCCTGTGTAATATCCATACTAATATTTTATAATATTAGTATGGATATACGAAAGTTATTCTGTTTGTTTCTTTGTTTCTTTGCTACCTTTTCACGACTAAACAGCTGATCGGATCGTAATGAAATTTAGCGAGGAGATAGATTATATTCTGGGGAAGGACATAGGCTATCTTTTTGGCCCTCACACTCACACAGCTAGTATGTAATATCTATTGTATCGGTGGGTAGGTAGCTCTTCTACTTTAAAAGGAAATGTAAACCTATGGCCTAAATTACCAATTATATGATGACCTCAATCAATGTGAATCTAAAAAAAAACTAACAAAAATAAAAATAAAAATTGCCCTTAAAGAATTTAAAATAAAAAACCCTTCAGTTAGCAAAGGGATGTTTGATTGTTTGCAGAGGATTTGGTAGGAAACATTATTTTTAACTTCAAAGGGGACCGCTGTAAAAACTAAACTCAATTTAAATAATAGTATTTTTCTGAATTAACTTGATTCGTTGTCGTATTGTTTTCTTCAGTTTTGAGGACTTTGCTCATCATAAAGTCCCAATGTCTGAATTTATTTTTCAATGGTAGTATTTTAAAGAACATCATAATATCATGCCTGTAATCCCCGAAGGGTTAGGCAGAGGTGTACCTACTTAGACATTTCGCCAGTTATGTTTGAGTCCCATGTAATAGCGGGCGAGCCTATTGCCATCAACTGGGCGCAAATCCAAACTCCGTGGCTGCTACTAGACCAACAAGGCAGTCTAATAGTGGTAGTATTTTATTAAGACCATAATTTTATAATAATAGAAAATACAGGGTGTAAACGGACCCTTCACAAAGCCGTCAACCAGGCATGTACCTACATCAAACTAAGTAACTTTACGCAAAAATTATTGCTGGGAAACGACTTTTTTTGACCTAGAAGGTTCCCAGGTATGGTTTAGAACAAAAAAAATGATCGCAATCACGAGGAGAACAAGTGCCTTTCGGCTTCGTTAAGGGGTTTGTTACACCCTTTATAAAATCATCCTGTAGTGTTTCTCTAAAAGGCATTGGCCTCTTCACATTCCGACAACGAAAAACCATTGATCGCATATATGCTCGGTCATTGTATGACGATTTCAAACAGTTTATAGATTGCCAGCCACATTGGATGCACATTACTTGCATTTCTGTTCACCCCTCCAACTAAGCTAATTAATGTTTGCACTGAACGTTTGTTTTTGTCAATAGTGTTACGGGTAAAGTTCTTAGTCATGGTACAAGTAACGTCACGTAAAAAGAACGCTGCGCGACAGTGGAGGGGATGTGTTTGCGCACGTTAAGCGCAGGCCACACAGAAAAGACGTAAGACGCGGACGGGGCGCAGACATATGTCTCTTCCGCGTCCCTTTCATACAAAATGTATAGAAGCGTCGTGACGCAAAACATATAGAAAAGACAGGGCGCGGACACGACGCTTCTATACATTTGACATTTGAAATATGTCTGCGCCCCGCTTTATACTGTCGCGTCCTAAACTTATATTATAAAACAATAGCTTAGTACTATAATTGTTTCATTGTAGAATCGTAATAGGTACTTTACTAGCTACTAAGTACTTTGGAAAAGCTGGAATAAAAAAAATGTGAAAGTTTGTTTGAGCGGTCAGCGTTCTTTTTACGTGACGGGACCTATACACACATGATCGAGTTGAGCTGATGGATGCATTGAATAGTATTTCGAGCAAATTTACAATATTTAAAATATTTAATTTTAAAAAAAAAAACTTGTGAAAATGTTGCAACGTTGACCCCAATATCTCCGTAACTAGAAGGTTCCCAGGAATAATCCAGAACAAATAAAAATCTCTCAATGACTGGGAGAACAAGTGCCTTTCAGCTTCGTTAATGGTATTTTTACACCCATTGCTTCATAAATTTTGGTATTTGTCTTTTTCCGATAACTAGAAAGCCAAATAAATGTAGTGGGTATTTGCTCTGGATCAGCTTTGCTATACTACCATCGAATGTACCAACCAGGACAATTAATATGGACTACTCCTTACAACACACATCACAAGACAATGTTGCCAGCACTATCACTGCTTTTTTAGAAGCAGTTAATCAATACTTTGTCAACTTGTCTAAACACGATGACAAACGCTTACTTCATCAAAATTGCATTAAATTCCAATTTAAAACTAACTGCACCTGTATGCACTTCAAATTAACAAATCGATTTAGACATCGCACAGTTTCTTAACAAACATTAACAAGATAAATAGCTAATTCGTTCTACGCCATCCATTTATCGATAGCATAAAAATCAATCAGTAAATATTGCAACTAAAACGGAACGTTTCGAAACGGAAACGTTAACTTTTTCGTTTACGTTAACTGTTTGCAATGTATTGGCGACACGCCTAACTAATTCGAAGATAATTGGGGTTGCAGTGTTCTGGCGTGAACAAATGGATCTAGCTCACGTTATTGAAACGTGTTTATGGATGGACAGTCATTGGTCAACTCAATCTAAGTGAAATAGAAATTATTGCTATTGACTTTTCAAACTTAATAAGCGAGTTGTGGATGACCTCCACAACTCGATCGAGAGTCGCTTTCTCTTGCGAAAGATTGTGAGGATGCATGGATGTTTGTTACTCTCACGCAAAAATTACTAAACGGATGTGGATGAAATTTTGCACACAGATAGTTTAGAACCTGAATTAACACATAGGATACTTTTGTATCCCGGTTGTATGCCGGGGACAATTATCGAACTCCACGCGGGCGAAGCGGCGGGAATAAGCTAGTGTATAATAATGGTATTACAATACAACCGGGAAGTCGGAACTTTTTTTTTTACAAAATTGGCCTACTCTTGACCTCGATCACGCCTGATGGAAAGCGATAGATGAGGTCTATGATGGAACGAGCGTGCCCAGAAGATGACTGTTCACTCTTACTTTGAAGGCAGACGGCATAAGTAGGCTCCGACATAAGTGGGAAAAGGGTGGCAGATAATTATGAATCTCCGTAACAATAACTAAAGTGAATCAATGGGATTTTCTCTAGCTAAATTACTGTTCTACAGTTACCTATTGTCAGAGAGGAGCTCGTGGCTAAATAATAACAGCCGCTCGGGTCGATCTTTAGGTTAAGCCGTGCTTGCCTAGGTTGGTCTGTGGATGGGTGACCGCCCATTACATACCGAGTTTCCTCCGTGCCTCGGAAAGCACGTTAAGCCGTTGGTCCTGGGTGTCATTTGTAGATCTTTGACAGTCGTTAGGTAGTCAGTGACCCAAAAAGTCTGACAACCAGTCTTACCAAGGGGTATCGTATTACCCAGTACTAACTGGGTTGTGGAGGTCAGATAGGCAGTCGCTCCATGTAAAATACGGGTATTCAGCTGCATCCGGTTAGACTGGAAGCCGACCCCAATATAGTTGGGAAAAGGCTAGGAAGATGATGAGAATGATTGATTCTGACAATAGGTAACTATTGTCAGAATCAATTGAAATAGACGTAGAAACGTTTTTTTTTTCAGATTGTTTATCATCAAATGACCCCCTCCCGCTCTGGACGGAGTGGAAAGGAGTGTCAGTCTCGTACTGACTAAAACCCATCCATGTTCCCTCTTTGCCCCTTGTGTTCCCGGGCCGCGGTATCTCTTTCGAACAGTCCCGCAGCGCAAACATAGACAATTTATTGGTAAACTCATATGTTCCTTTTTTTACTTCATAGGCTTATTTTTTGTACAAGGGATTATTTAGACATTGTGTCTTTTATTAGCGTGGAAGTTGCGAAAGGGAAATATTATTGTGAGAAAAAAATGTCCTTGAATCAAAAACTCGAGGACATATAACATCCCCCAACGCAAACCTGGACCCGCTTGTTGGATTACGTCTCTCACAAAGGGAGGCCAATGTCCACAGCAGAAACATAATAGGCTGATCATGTTAAAGTTGTGGAGCTCGTGGCTAAATAATAACAGCCACTTTCTTCAGGTTAAGCAGCGCTTGCCTGGGTTGGTCCGTGGATGTGAGATCACACATTACGTACCGAGTTTCGTCCGTGCCTTGGAAAGCACGTTAAGCCGGTTGGTACCTGCTGTAGATCTTTGACAGTCGTTACATGCAGTCATTCGCCCGGGATATTGTATTACAGAGTACTAACTGGGTTGTGGAGGTCAGATAGGCAGTCGCTCCATGAAAAATTGTGGTATTCAGCTGCATCCGGTTAGACTGGAAGCCGACCCTAACATATTTGGGAAAAGGCTTGACAGATGATGAAGATGTCGAAGTTGTAAGCTCTCCTTGGCCGACACTTTCCATCTTTCGCAAGGAAGCCTTCTCTATTTCAAGATCCGTGTAAAATGTTATATTTCCAAATATTTAATTTGATTTGTTTGGTCAACAAGTGGAGTTTTAGAATTAAAAGTAAAAAAGCAATCGTCACGATACAAATTTTAGTTGAAAAAGGTGTGAAATTACTATTTCGTATGCTTGTCGCAGTTCAAAATAAATTTAAAAGGAAATAGAAAACATTATTTGAGAAGAATAGGTTGTGAAATATTGCAGTTCTGTGGTTACAGAATTCAATATCCTAGCTGCACTTTACATTGAATCAATTTGAATAGTACCAGAATCAACAAAGTAATCAGTTTACATAAGACACTGGTACAACAATACACGGTAATCAGATTGAATATAAAACAGAATGAGAGAAAAACAATATACATGGAGTTTTAACAAAGACATTCAAATAAGTATAGTCATCATTATCTGCCTAGCCTTTTCCCAACTATATTGGGGTCGGCTCCTAATCTAACCGGATGCAGCTGAATACCAGAATAATTCTACATGGAGCGACTGCCTATCGGACCTCCACAACCCAGTTAGTACTGGGTAATGCGATACCCCTTGGTAAGACTGGTTGTCAGACTTTTTGGGCCACTGACTACCTAACGACTGTCGAAGATCTACAATTGACAGCCGGGACCAACGGCGTAACGTACTTTCCGAGGCACGGAGGAAACTCGGTAAGTAATGGGCGGTCACCTATCCACAGACCAACCTAGGAAAGCACGGCTTAACCTTAAGATTGACTCGAGCGGCTGTTATTATTTAGCCACAAACTCCTCCTTATAACCTGTATAGTATAGTTTTAATATCTAATACCTATGGGCACGGTAATATTATAATACAGTAATGTAACTCGGCCGCATGATAGAAATAAATGCCTACAGCCGCGCGGTACGTAAACATGCGTTAGGGCTGACCGTCCCCAGCATTTTAATTACATTTGCCTACTTTCTGTTTCTATTTAGTTTTGTGATTGTAAATATCCTTTTTATATAAATAAATGAAATACTTTGTATATTGAATAGGAAGTGTTCAATAAAAATGCATTGTTTTTTTATTGGTAGATTTAATTAAAAAAACATGTTTTTGTTTGAAAAACAAATCGGGCTTATAAATTTGCGACCAAAAATATTTGCGCCTCGGCTGAGTCGTACGAAATGCTTTATTGTTAAATTTTAAGGTATAATAAATCCGCATTCTTATATAAAGCTTAATTAAAAATTGTTTTGGGAAACAAGGACAAGGTGGAGAAAATGGAATATCTTTTACTTGGGTATAGATACCTGCAGCTACTTTACAATTTACATGTTTGTTTTTAAGTGAATTTCGGAATATTTCCTCCATTTTTTCTATATATTCCACAAAATCATCGTTGGGTACAATCAAAAAGCGTTATTGGCGAATCCATACAACCAAAAACAGCACAATATTTCCTACTCGTCATATTAACTGATTTTTAAAGAAAAAATCGCGCGGTTATTGTTAAAAAAACAACACACCGTCCGTTCGACACTGCGGTACAGCCGTGACTGTCTGCACCGCGAGCGCACCCCACGATCGAGGCGCGTAGGTATAGCTCGCGTTTCGTCCGTTTGTATGAAGTTGGAGTACTGTATTATAATATTACCGTGCTATGGGGAATCGTAGGTAGGTAATTTTATTTTAATTCATAGTGAAATCAACTTATGCCTACAACACCTATTTTGATTTTCCCATAGAGCAAAGCTATTTAGCGAAAGAATCATAATCATCATCTTCCTGCCCTTGTCCCATGTTACTACGGAGCCAGCGCAACACGTATTTTCTTCCATTTTCCTCTGTCAACCGTCACGCTATCATTTACTCCTTTTTCTTTCATATCATTCCTCATACAATCAATCCAATCCTTGGTCTTCCTCTCCCTCTCCATCCATCAACATTTATATAGCGAAATAATTGCTTTGATGGAAGATTATTATGCTACCCGGGATAGTTTTTTCACAAGATTCTCGTCTTGGACCACACGTACTCTTTTCACTTGTACTTGTCCGTTGATTGTTATTTTAATTCTTATAACTATTAATATTTATATTTTCGGTTATTCATTTATATACACATTCTTTATATTTTCACATATTTTTTAAAAAAACATTTAAAAATATAAAAAATTGGTTTCTGCCGGTATCGGGAGCAGGGTCCAACAGGATGTGTCTGATGAGATGACGAGTAATAGAGAAGTATGGAAGAAGAAGACCTGCTGCGCTGACCCCAAATAAATTGGGATAAGGGCAGGAAAATGATGACGAATAAGTATTTTTTGCAAACCTGACTACAGTGATTTTAATTACATTACAATTTCAGCACATAACATGACATCACGCCTTATCCCCGAAGGGTTAGGCAGAGGTGTACCTAATAGTACCCCCACATTTCTCCGGTTACATTTTTATGTCCCATGTAATAGGGAGCGAGCCTATTGCCATCAACCAGAGACAAATCCAGACTCCGTGGCTAATACTGAGAAATTCCCGATAGAAAAACCCAATAACACTTTGCCTTACCTGGGAAAGCGAACCCAGGACCTCATGCTCAACAGTCGCGCTTACGATCACTAGACCAACGAGGCAGTCAATTTAAGTATCTACCAAATAAATCGCAATCAGCTGAAAATAGAGCTTCAAAGAGTTATATTACTCAAACAGAACTAACTCAATTGAATATAATAGACGTAACCAACCTAATAATATCGTAATAAAAATGTGCTGAATAAAATTGCAATAATACTCAGTGTTACAAAAGAAATAAATATTGAACAACTGGTCACACTGAATTATATTAATACTGGCGCCGCGACCTAGCTTTGTACGGTTTTTATGACTGGACAAAACATGGAGATTTCTTTATCCTAATTGTGATTTATATTATACTCGTATCGGAATACTGGGTAATAAAGAAGACGGATGAAAAAAGACTGCATTTAGCGGAGATGATAAAGTAAGAAATCCTTACTAATATATTTATAATATGTATAATATTATAAATGCGAAAGTAAGTTTGTTTGTTACCTTTTCACGCCTAAATCAGTGAACCGACCATACTGATTTTTTTTCAAATACGTTGTCAGGTGTACAGAAACGGACATAGGGTACCTTTCATCCCGAAAAAAAGTACTGTTCCCGAGGAAAACAACAATAACGTTCTTATAATAATAGACGGCGCCACGTGTCTTTCGAATCATGATTGAATTATATTATTACAAGCTGAGTACAACCCGAATTGATTGTCAAAGTCTAAATTAACGCGAGCGAAGCCGCGGGCAAAAGTTAGTGAGCAAATAAAAGGAAGTTTGAAAGTGGCGTATGTTACAGAAAAGTTGAATGGGAATCGTCTGGTCTTGGTATGCCCATCTGATGAGGAGGATTGAAAGCATGTGACTAAAAGAGTGATGATTATAACTGTTGATGGATGGAGAAAGAGAGGAAGACCTAGGAAAAGAAGGATGGGTAGTGTGAGGAATTATATGAAAGGAAAGAGAGTAAACGATAACTTGACGGCGACGGTGAGAATTGAAGAGATAAATGTATTGCGACGAGCCTTAGTCCGAAAGCCGACCCCTTAGTCCCAACATGGGACAAGTGCAGGAATATGGTGATGAGATGACATACCTTTTACCCTTCCAGTTTTTTTTTCCAAATGGTAGATTAACCGCATAAAACTCATAGTTTTGAAGAACAAGCTACACGGACAGACACGAAAAGTGGCTTTACAGTATACTATTTATTTTTATAAATTGTGATACTGTTATTATTGTGATACAATTTTGTTACAGCTATTAGGTTTGCAGTCTACGCGTAATAATTTGAGCTAGATTTTTTTTCAGGCTGACCTAAAAAGCGTACGCCTGTGGAAAACAGAGTATTGCATAGCTTAGTTGCGGTAGAAATACGTGTGGTGATAGAACTTTCTCGATTATGAAATTTCACAAGGATGTTCTTTTGTTATTCTACGTAAGATACATCGAAATGCTGGGCTGTGAAGAAGATGGATGAAAAAGAGTGCATGTAGCGGAGATGAGAATGTTGAATGTGACAAGAATGGATAAAGTAAAGAACGGGTGTAAACAGACCCTTCACGAAGCCGTCAATCAAGCATTATGTACATCAAACTAAGTAATTTTATTTAAAAAATATTTCTGGAAACGACTTTTTTTTTTGGTGAAAAATCACCGTTTACAGTAGGACTCAATGTAACGCACTCAAAACATTGTGATGATGATTGGATTGAATAATATGGGGGTCGTGGAGGTGTTTTAAGTAAAAATCTTACATTAAACTTGTTAAAGTCGGAAAAAGTTGAAAGGGAATCCACTGTCTTTGTATGGATGAAGTTGAAAATCCATTCACTGATGGCATCTTCAGCACAACTTTGATAGCTTATATCTCAGAAACGTGACACTTTAGAAAATTTTGTTGCATAAAAACTTGTTTGTATTGATGCCAGCTATCAATTGATATAGGTTGTATGCGCAGCTAATCAAATCAAAGTAGTTTTGAAAATGCCATCAGTGAATGGACTCTAACTTTGATAGCTCATATCTCGGAAACGTGACACTTTAGAACATTTTGTCTCATACAAAACGTTTGTTTTGATACTATCTATCGATTAATATAGGTATAATGCGTAGCCGCCATTTTGAAAAAAAATTATAATGGCGGAAGTTAGGCCGGCCATTAAATTCAAACCCCTTTGGTCGGGTTATTGTACATTCGTCACAAAGTAAATTCGCCACAAAAAAAAGTATGTGTAAACTCGCCACAACTCTATTTTCATGAATAAAAATCCGCCATATTGTTTATTTCCGTACAGACAGCAGAAAAATCAAACAATAAAGAGTAAAACTTTATTTCTTTATTTTTCATAATCACAGAAATTCACATAAAAATACGACTACAGCTAAAATATACTCTAATATTGTCTGGTTTTGTGCATTTTTAAGCCCGCGTTGTCAAGGACAGCGTGACCTGCGTGACACGCCTAATCCTAAATAACCATGTATTGCAAGTGGCTGATTTGCTTACAACATTACAAGTATAAGAAAAATAATAAAAAGATAATTAATCACAGAAATAATCACATTATTTTTTTGGTAATTTGCATCTACATAAAAAATCGCAGTTGTACTTACAACTATATATATATTTATTGCAATATGCTGATTTGCCTGCAAAATTACAGTTATAACAAAAACAATAGAAAGATAATTAAATCACTGTAATAATCACAGTTTTTTTGGTAATTTGCATCTACATAAAAAATCACAGTTTTACTTACAACTATATGTATATTTACTAGCTGTTGCCCGCGACTTCTTTCGCGTGGAAATTTTGGTGTGTTTATGTGAGACTGCCTCGTTGGTCGAGTGGTCGCAAGGGCGACTAATAAGCAAGAGGTCCTGGGATCGATTCCCGGTTCGGGCAGTGTTAATTTTTTTTTGTTGATTTAGAAACTGGCTGTAGCATATCAAATTTGCAACAGAACACCCAAAGAAAACTATAATATTATTATAGTAATTGAGAACACCACACGCGCATCGACAAGGTCAAGTATGTCACTGGATGACTGGACTGATGCATTGACCGGTACGGCTAGAAAGGGATAGATACGGCGAGCGAGCGAGCGCGTGATAGCATGTGCAGGAGCGCAGGAGAGAAAAGAAAGATTTTAGAAATCATTTTCATTTCGAGCGCTAAAAACAATAACTTTGTTTTCTACCAGTACTTTATGCAAAAAATATGTACCTATGCAAACTTGTGACGAATTTACACATATTTTTTATGCATGTGACGAATACACTTTCAATGTATGGAGTTTACAAAATGTGACGAATTTACTTTGTGGCGAATGTACAATAACCCCTTTGGTCCTATGATGATTTTTTTTCAGTTTGATCACATTGTCAATCACACACTTAAAATGTCCGCACCTTTCTGATAGACGCTGTACCTGGCTGACCGAAATTTCTCAAAAAATAATCTTCTAAGACTGCCCAATTTCATAATTTCAACCTGTAGATCAGTGGTTCTTAACCTGTGGTCCGCGGACCACTGGTGGTCCTTGGAAGCATCCCAAATGGTCCGCGGAGCCATCCGAATAAATAAGTGACAACGAGTCGATGCAATGCAATCACAAAAATCTCATTAAAATCTGTATCTGTAATGTTTTGTTTCTTTATAGATGGAACAACCTTTTATTTATTTACGTTTAGGTACTGAAATCAGGGTGAAGTCCAATACTACTACTAGTCTAATAACACTAGAGCTTATTTGCAATAAATTTGACACGATAACTAGGGGTCCGTTCGGAATTGTTTCAGAGTAATCGAAATCGAATCAAAAAACTTTTAAGTTTTTTGTTTTTTTTTTTTATATTGATAATGCTAGCCTGCGTCATCCCACTGCTGGGCAAAGGCCTCTCCCTATGACTTCCAGTTGTTTCGATCCAGGGCTAATGTGGGCCACTGGTTGTTGGTTTTGTCCAGCTCGTCCCGCCATCTTTTATTCATATTCATTTTTTTTGTATTACCGTAAAACCATAAACCAACTGGGTGGTCCATGGCAAGACCGAAATTTTGTTAAATGGTCCCTCATGACCTAAAGGTTAAGAACCACTGCTGTAGATCAAAATAAAAAATCTAAATATTTTTACATAAGCAAAAAACGAAAGGACCGAAGAACCGTGCAAGGTTCGGATTGAAACTACATGGTTACGCTTTTAAAAATATTTTGGTTTTAAAATGTCATTATGATGTCATTTTGATGTTCCTGCGACAAATAAATGTTTTTTCTTTCTTTTCTTTCTATTATGTTACAGTGTGGGAGGTCAGCCGCCTACGAAACAAGATTTCGGATATAAAGATGACGTCATATGATAAAAACCAAAACATACATTCGAGTAGTTTTCAGTCAGATATCGCACTATAGGTATACTCTAGCCGTTCTTATCGATCAATGCGACTGAATCATCACAAATGAATGTATCTGATCAATGACCAACAATATCCGAAAACTGAGTATAATAAACAGATATCTGATCTACATTATTGTAACAAGAACATGTTTTGATAACAAATTGATAAGAATCTCTCAATGTAAATATAACTAGTTTTTGCTTGCGACTTCGTTAACGCATACTTTGGTACTTCGTTTAGGTCAGTATCGAATGACCTTTGTATGCTGGCTGTATTGATACCACAGCCGCTCGTGTTGATCTATTGGTTAAGCCGTGCTTGCCTAGGTAGATGTGTGGATGGGTGACCAATTATTACATACCGAGTTTCCTCCGTGCCTCGGAAAGCACGTTAAGCCGTTGGTCCTGGCTGTCATTTGTAGATCTTTGATAGTCGTTACTGGTAGTCTGGCCCAAAAAGTCTTACCAAGGGGTATCGTATTACCCAGTACTAACTGGTTTGTGGAGGTCAGATAGGCAGTCGGTCCATGTAAAATACTGGTATATTCAGCTGCAATCCGTTGAGACAAGAAGCCGACCCCAACATAGTTGGGAAAAGGCTAGGCAGGTGATAATAGCAATGGACAAACCCTCTATTGAATGGGACTTAAAACATATCTGGCGAAATGTGGGGGAAATATCGGTACAATTCTGCCAGACCCTCCGGGAATGACAGGCGTGATGTTATGTTAAAAAACGTATTGTTTGGGAGCATTCATTTTTCAGGTAAACCAGTTTATTTTGTCAGAAGATGCAATAAAACGGTCCAGTGGGCAGCCAATATTACTTGCACAGTGCGTGAAATGCTTCGTTGATTGGAAAAAATTAAAGTTTATTTTTAGAAAAAAGAGTCCAATCAAATAATGTTTGCTTTTGTTTTATTTGTTAAGACTTTTGTGAATAAAATATTTTGAATAGAATAATCTACACGAGTAATTAGATGTTTTTATTTCAACCACGGTAGTAGCTAATATTGTCAATAAAAGTAAATTTTTAGTTCTTATGGGATGGGGAACAGTAGTATTTATTTATGTTACTATTTATACACACACAGTAGACAACACAGGAAAATAACATATAATATTTGAGTACAAAGGTAGTATGTCAGGAGCTGCAAGCTTTTTTTCACGATTTCATGATTTTAAGTAAAAAAAAAAAGTTTTCTTGATATATAAGGGGTCCCCCCCTTATATATTTCAATTTAGGAATTAAAATTAAACCCGAGTAAAAATTCCCTTTCCCGGTCAAATAACCGCAAAAATATTCGTAAGTTTTTGTTAATAATAGAAATTGAGAAAGTCAAGAGCGAATCATCTAAGTACATCAGTAAAAACCAATATATAAAGAAACAATAAGGACAATAAAACGAAAAATCTGAGTGGGCAGGACGATGACCTTCTCGGAAAGATTTCCTGAATAAAAAAACTTTTCATAAAGTCATCTAGAGGGGCAATCGTGCGTATCAAGATTCTGCAAAGGTTAAGTTGAGCCGCGGTTAGTTTTTAGATATGATACTCGTATTTATATCTAAAATGAATACTTTTATTGGTGGCAATAAAATTTACTTTATTTTACCTTGATGCAATCAGTAGCCTGGCTTTACCATAGAATAAAAACTATTTTTATAACATGCAGAATGGTAAAAAATCCATACCAAAATTCATAATATAACGCCTGTAATCCCAAAGGGCTAGGCAGAAGTGTGCCTCATAGTACACCCACATTTCGCCAGTTATGTTTAAGTGCCATCATATAGGAGGCAAACTTATTGCCATGAACCGGCCCGTCAAATCCAGAATCCATGGCTGCTAATGAGCAATGATTGATAGGAAAACCCAATAACACTATGCCCAATCTGGAAATTTTATTACGAATCTAATTATGAAAGAACTATCGTGCTACAAATAATGGTCGTGTAACGACGCAACCGTGACTTTTATGTTTCAATTTAACGGCAATAGAAATTTAACACCAATTGACCTATGAGAAACAAGAGCAATGTTTCTTAAGAATATACGAAATGTAGTTGGTACTAGGCGTCACCTAAATAAATGCCTTAATAAAAACACGCAACGCATTTTGGATTTTCAATGCTTAGCTAAGCTCTGAGGGCACTCCCTCCCACTCCACCCAGAGCGGGAGAAGTCATTTGATGATTTCCCATCCGTAAAAAAAAAAAAAAGCTCTGAGGGTTGAAAATGAAGAATGCGAAATAAAATATGTAGCTCCACACTAAAACTAAAGAAAGAAAGATGTTTTTACTATTATTTTCTAATACCCAATCAAAAGAAACTGAACATCGACAAGAAATAATAAATAACGTCAAAAATGTATGATACCTTATCAATAATATATCAGATTACTTGGGGGCACAGATTCATTACTTTAAGGGGAAAAAAAGAATCCTCATTATTTCCGAAAATATAACTATTTTTATCAATAAAAGTCAGATAAATATCAAAATATTGTATCTCGCAGCCTCCTATCTCTGAAACGAAAAGCTTGTCAAAGAAATTAGGGTATTTGTAACTATTATACTTTAATTTTCCGTTGCAAAGCCTACAATTTCGATAATTGTGGTTCTTATTCCGGAGACTCAAAGTTCAAGTTGGCGGACGTGTCTTTTCTGCAGACGCAAAAATAATTTTGTAAGTGATGTGAGTGGTTCCTTCCTATGTACCGCAAATTTGTGAAAGGTGAAAATATGCTCGTATTTTTTTCTGTACATACAACAATTTTCGTAGATGTAAAATGGATGAAAGGTCGAAACGTGTAACTTAACTCTTTACGCAAACTTTTTCCAGCGGCACTCAATGTTTGACCACTATGCAAATTGCAATATCATAATATTTTATAGGTTAATTTAAGTTTTTCGGGGATATTGCGTCATGAATATTTTACTTGGGTGTAAATATGTAAAAAAATACAGTTTATTCGACGCATGGATAATTCTGTAGTAAAGCCAAAAATTTTATTTGCTGCTGCTGGTCATGATATTATAGATACCATAAGATCACTTCTTTAAACTCTTTCATAGTGAATCAAATGAATGCGTTGCTCTGTGACTTTTTTTTAATGTTACAGCTCCATGCTGAGATAGAGGCCTTTTGGACTCGTACTGGACCAATTTAGTTTACGTGAAATACCGTATACTACGTCGCAGTGGTCACAGGCATGCGTGCTGAACATGAGGTCCTGGGTTCGATACCCGGGTCGGGCAAAGTGTCATTGGGTTTTTCCATTAGAAATTTCTCAGTAGCAGCCAGGGAGTCTGGATTTGCGCCGGGTTGGTGGCAATAGACTCGCCCCCTTAAGGGACTTAAACTTATTATAACTGGCCAAAATGAGGGTGTACTGTTAGGTATACCTTTACCTAACTCTTCAGGAATTAAAGGCGTGATGTCATGTTATTTTTATCTTTTTTAGGTGTATATGATAAGACTCCGGCTCTACAAGTAAGATAGTATACAGGGTGGTAGGAACACCGAAGCGAAAACGGTTACCACGTATTCAGTACATCATTCTGAGCCCCCCCCCCAGATATAAATTTTTCATCGGTTATTAAAAAAAAAACAGCTTTTCCATACATTTTGGCCGTGTAAGTATTGCACTTTTGTAGGAAACAGCAGTTTTTTTTTTTAATAACACTGTCGCAAATGTCGCAGTAGCACACTCCAAAGGGAAATTGAATTCCGGAATGCGCGGCTATGGTGACAAGAGTATTGGAGAATGGCCGACACGAATTGCAGCTTATTGCTGGAGCCTAAGGCAAGGTGACCTATACCGCAGCACAGTTCATGGAGCCTTGGAATGGTGAATGGAAAACAGACAGACAAAAATTTTTTTTAAAAACTTTTTGTTTTAAAAAAAGGTGGTTCACTCAATGTGCCCGACATAAAATAGTTCAAGGCGCGATTTTTTTTTTAACTTCCAAGATAAAAAGAAAAATAAATAAACATTAGAAAAAAATATGAAACATCCTGTTAATGATGTTTACGTGTCAAACGGGAGAATATACCTACCCAGCGCTCGAGTCCAGTAGATCATCGCTCACAACAGGGTGAACTACGTCATGCGTCATAATATTGAATAATATTTTTATTTTTAAATTATTAAAATCTCATTAATACCTGTTTTTTTATTGAATGCTTAGTAGTCATTGGATACATGAAGTGGGCTGCCGTTGTAAGACAACTAAAAAGTCGCAGTGTATACTTTCCATGCATTCAGTAAAATGCTGTTATTTTGGAATTATAAACAGACACTTCAATTTTGTTATAGATTTGTAGAAGTAAAAAAAAAAAAATTTTGGAGGCTGAAATTCCTGTATGATACTAAAAACAGATCTAAGTATTAAAAACAAAAAATAATCCTGACATCCCTTATCATAGATAGATAGATTAGACAGTAACGAAGTCATAGTGTGCAGTTCCAACCAGCAAAACTGTGATTTTAGCATTAGACGATAAAGCGACAAAAGGTTATATGGGTATAAAAGTAGAGGAAGACCAAAGAAACGATGGATGGACTGTTTGAAGGATGATATGGCAAGAAAGGAGGTGTCTGGTGAGATGACAAGTAATAGAGAAGTATGGAAGAAGAAGACATGCTGCGGCGACCGAATAAATAGGAAAGAGGGCAGAAAAATAATTATTGCGACAAAATTCTTGGAGACCATCGTAGCTAGCAAAATGACTTAATTTAAAAGTTTGGCACGCTACACTTGTACCGACAGCAACAAGTTGGCTATTGCAATACGATTTTGTTCTTGTTGCATCTATCGTAAGTAAATTCAAAGGCATTTAAACAAAAATGGTCTTTGAGTTTCAGTAAGTAAGTCTGGCCTGACATACCTTTTGATTTACCAGATATTTTGACCCTTTGAACCTTTGAAATGCGCTCCCGAATATCAGGACGGCCACCAGTCGGTTCACATTCAAGGTAAAAGCTCACGAACACTTACGTAAGAAGTTGGCAGACTCATCTCACAATTAATTTGTTGATTTCCTTCATCTGTGTATTTTTATATCTTTTTACTTTGTATATTTTGTTTCTATGTATGTATATTTATGTATTTATTATTATATTTAATTTTTGGAAATTTTGTGTGCTATTGCACGACCTGTTTTGTCTCTGCATCACCCTAAGGTAGACTGGTAGAAAATGCCTAAGGCATTAAGTCCGCCTTTGTACATTTTGTGCATAAAGTTTTAACAAATAAATATTTTACCACGATTTTTTCAACGTACAAGAGTAGAAAATTATAATGTAGTATACTATGCATGAATGAATCCAGCTATGAGTTCATTATGAACGACCATTCATAGGCAGACTTGTTTAAATGTAAACTTAGACGAAGAAAAACATTGCGAGGAAACTCATATGTCTCATACTGTTTAATCTGAAGTACTGAGAACCGTGAGTATTCGATATGATGCAATAAAAAGCGCCAAAAATAAAGATTTGTAACCAAGAGGCCTTACAAATGGTAAACTTGAAAAATTCTATAATATTGAGTTAAATAAACCCAACAGGTATATCAGATTATAATACAAGTTTAAAAAAAACCAAGGTTAATGTCAGCGAGTCTAAATTTAGAAATTACTTTTGATAGAACTCAGACATCTCATTAGTAATACCAACCTAAGTTTCAAATTTGGAGGGTCACTATTACTATCAGCGTCTTTTATTGAATAAAAATGTCACTTACCCTTCTCTCGATGGTAATTCTCCAATGTTTTCTCCGGTTCCATGTGATGCTTTGTGGAAGCTGGGAGAGCATCAGTGACTGGTTCAGTATGCGTCGGAACTAAATCACTTGCCGAAGGCCCAGTCCCAAGAGTAGTGATAAGTTTTATTGAATCGGATCCTGTGGTATCGTTACCAGTATTTTCAGTTCCCGTTGTTTCCGAAGCCGTGGTGTCGGTATACGACGGTTCAGTTCTTGTTGCGTTAGTGTCAAGATCAGAACCACTTGAAAATACAGGAACAGTACTAATAGAAACATTAGGAACAGTAGGCATGATTGAAACATCAGTTTTAGTACTATATTTGTGCTTATTCTTCTTATTCTTTCTCTTCTTTGGAAAGAATAGAGCAGGTTCACCTTCTTTGCCCTCACTGCTGTCTGGCACTAGCGATATTCTGCCAGAAACGGCTTTATTTGCAGGCGTCGAGGTGTATTTAGCTGAGTATTTCGAACTTGACTTTGGACTTCTGGAGTTTGGGATGGTAGTAGTTTCACTACTGTCATCATCAAATATCATGTAAAGCTGAGGATTCTTGAAGACAGATAGTTTTCCAGATTCTATTTTCTTTTCTTTCAGCTGCCTTGCTTTGGGTGTTCGCCTTGGTACTGGAGTAATAACTGTAGTTACTCTAACTGGACTTTGTCTGGGTCTGTATTTTTCGCTGAGCGAAGCTTCTTTTTCATCATATTCCTCGTAGTCAGGATACTTCTTTTTTTGTTTTTGTGATCTATAGTCGTATTTGTCGGGTTCGGGATCAGCGGATAACTGTGCTTGTATCTTTTCTCTCTCACGTTCTTCTTTGTACATTTCTTCTTCTTTAGCTTTCTCTGATATCGCTACTTGTTCTTTAGCATGACGCTGTTTTAGTTCATCAACGGTGTTTAAAATCCTTACTTTCTTTGCTTCACTTTCACTTCTCTCTTGTTCTTCTTCAAATGATACCTGTTTCCGTTTTCCGGATTCCGGAGACTCAGCTTCTTCCTCATAATCAGCTTCTTCCTCATACTTACGTGATTTCTTTCTGCTTGCTGCCTCTGTTGCCTCTGCAATAATTTCTTTTTTATCAGGTAACTTCTTCTCACCGTCTTCGTCCTCTTCACCCCCTTCCGCCTCTTTTACGTCCTCTTGTCTCCGTTCTTCAGATTTATGATGGTTTCGTCCTTTTACAAGCATGTCTACAACTGTATTTTGTGGTTGTTGTGTTATGATATTAACAACGCCATCTATATCCGATATATCAGTGTGATTTAATGGTTTATCACCATTTACAACAAGTCTATTGGTGTCTGACCAGTCTTTCTTTTCATAATAGTCTTCACTGTCGCTTCCTCCACCACTTTCTTTATCAAAATAATCATCGCCTTCTGGATCAGCCACAGCTCTGAGTATAAAATTGATAGGTGGTGCTAACCTCTTCTTAGGTTTATTCTTCACCTGTACAAACTCTCCTAATTCCTCACCATGTTTATTTTTAAAGGGCACCCAATCCGGGAAGAGATCACCTAATTTAGTTTCACGTTTCGTCACATTTTGTTCACTCACAGTTCCTATACTAAGCGCGTTGGTACTTATTACAAGTGAAATTAGTGTAAGCTGTATTGCTATCATTTTTACGTGTCTATTGAAGCATAACTCGATTGAATCACTCCTCCGATGTGATTGTGCGGCGGCTGCGCGCGAGCAACTGTTTGTGACAGTTAAAACTACTATTATTTATATTGTTTGTAAAACGATTCTCTTCGCTAGCCATAACTATAGGCGCTAAAGAATTGTATGGATCTGTTGCTAGTAGGTATTTCTTGTAGTTCCAGTTAATGAATGGCCACTGGGGTCATTGTGTCGTCATGTTATAGCAGTAATTTGTCTGCCTTCTCTTTATCTAAATTATTTTAATGTTTTCCCGCGGCGGCTGGGACCTAAGGTTTTTTCCCTCTCACGTCCCTCCACCTCCTTCGCTAGCATGACTGCTTCGCAGAAGGAGCGCTTCCCATTCCCTCTCGCTCCGAACCATGGATTGAACCAAAAACTTAGACGTGTTGGTATCTTTTTCAGTTCCACGGATTGGTCTAGAACCAACCAAGCTGGTTATATTGTCGCCACTCGATGAAACATTAATGTTTTGTTCCATAAATGAATTAGTGCCGTTTAAAATTTAAATCTAACTATCAAGTTACCCCATCACAATGATTAGCTTTGATTAGAAGGTCATTCATTATTCCTTTATTGTAGACCCTTCCTTTAATGCACTCAGCATGTACCCTACTTTTTAAACTTTAAGCTTTAATTTTACTGAATCATCTCTTTTAAATAAACTTTGCACTACTACAACAAGGAATAAGTAACCAAAGGGAAGGTCATCAATAAATTAACTATTTATCAATAAGATTAGGAAAGTCATATCCATACTATTGTCATCGATGCCTTGAGTGGAGACAGCGCCGTGAAATCGCGAATTATATCAGTGCAATGTTAAAACAGACCAGCATTTCAAACGCTGCGGTTTTAAAACCGTCAACGTTTTGTGCTCTTCCGGGTTAAAATTCAGTCAAACATTTGCAATATTTTTTATTTTATTTTATTTATTATTGTTAATAGGTTTACCAAGATTGGTTCACACTGAATACAGAGACATAATACATTCTTAAAATTCATTACAGCTCAACAATTACTTATAGGTAAACACTATATGCATACAACAATAAATTAGAAAAATAAGCTAACTTCCTAAGTAATGAGCGCCAATATTCAATTAAATTAAATTAAAATTGGAAATAGTGAAAAACAGAAAATTTATACATTTTTGACAATAACATATTATACATAGGTACTATAACCGACATTCTTTATAAACACTATTTTTATATGCACATAAATATTGCTATCATTTTTTTGCTGTGGATCATACCTGGGAACCTTCTAGTTTCGAAGATATTCGAGGTCAAAGTTCCAATTTTTTCACAAGTTTTCTTTTAATACTACTTTTTAAGGTTTTAACTTTATTTTAATTACCTCCATGACCCGTTTACTATTTAAAGCATCCATCAGCATCAAGTTTTGAGTGCGTTACATTGAGTTTTACCGTAAAACAAAGTCGTTTCCCAGTCGACTTAGTTTGATGTACATAATGTTTGGTTGACGGCTTCGTGAAGAGTCCGTTTACACCCTGTATGAAGGACAAGGCAGGTGTTGCCCTGATGATGGACGACTGAAAGTCAAGGTATTTAAAAGTCTCATTGTCAGTTTGGTAGAAAATAGGGATTTGTTAAACCTGCACCCTTTTTGCCTTCTAAACACACTGAAACTTACTATCTCCTTTGAAGACAGTCTATAATCCATTAGCATAGCATAATCAGCGTATATTGTCCCCACTGCTGGGACGCAGGCCTCCTCACTATGAGAGGAAATGAGCTATAATCTTCCACGCGGGCCCAATGTGGGTTGTAGAACGTCAGAAGCCTTAGAATTTTCGATTCTAGGATATTCCGGTTTCCTCACGATGTTTTCCTTCACCGCTTTGAGAGCAGTGGTGATGAAATAAATTACACATACTAATACGCCTGCCTGGGTCCGAACCCACAACACACAACTCGTCAGTCGGTGCCTTGACCACTGGGTCACCACTGCTCTCACTGATCATCCTTGCTTAACATCATCATAACATCACGCCTGTAATCCCCGAAGGGTTAGGCAGAGGTATACCCAATAGTAAATCCACATTTCGCCAGTTAACATAGGCTCAACATAGGCTCGCCCCCGGTTCATTTACACCGAAAGGGTAAGGCAGAGGAGTACCTAATAGTACCCCACATTTTTCCCGTTATATTTATCCCAAGTAAAAGGGGGTGAGCCTATTGCCAGACTCTGTGGCTGCTACTAAGAAATTCCTGATGGAAAAACAAAATAACAATTTGGTCAGTCGTCAAGTCGTCAGTCGCGCTTACGACCACTAGAGCATCGAGGCGGTCCAGTTGCTTCACATTTCATTGCACAAATTCGGTTGCTGAACACCGTAAGCAACGGAATTAATAGTGTAAAATTTTGAAATTTAATTTTTTGAGTTGTGGGTGTTAAGTAATTATTGGATAATTCAAAAACTTAAAATTCTACATTTGCCATGTTTATATATTTTTGAAATATGTGTTTTTGTTAGGAGACACTACAATTTATTCGAAACTAGCACTGACAGACCAATTAGCCGAACTCGATATGAAGAAAGACTTTGGCTGCCACCAATTTTAATTTTAATTTTATTTATTGAGGTATAATAAATAACTACAACATATATAAAACACATAAGATTAACAAAACTGGGTAGTAATGTTGCAGTCCATTATGCAGTGGACTCGCAGATCGCATGTGGATCCGCAGATAAAACATGTTTAAGGATCAGTGGTAGCCACTAGATGGGCATTACTAAAATTAACAAATATTTTGAAATAAATAAATAAGTTAGATACTATAAAGCTAGCTAAAGCTACAAAACCTAATCAGATCAAAAACAACAAATAAAACCAACTACCAATAAAACTAAAATTATTTAAGAAAAATGTATACTGCATGACGATTATTATTTTCAATCATTTACCAAATAGTTTTCAAGTCTAACCGCTGACAATGTTAAAAAAATACTTTTCAAACTCTTACTAGGTATTTAAAAGATATTATACCGTTAAGGACTACTTAGAAGGCAAGTCAATAGAATCTGTAATTTGTAAGTTAGATTAATTGACATCGCTTATTGTGAATGCATTTGCACGCCATGTTATGGCAGGATACCAGTGGCGAACGTTCTATACAAGTCGATTCCTACGGGATTCCCTTTGAAAATTGCCACAGTCAGTATTCTATACACAAATAATATAATCACATTAAAGATAATAATTATGTACTCCGGCCCACCTCTTACAAAAATTGACCCTTCGCTACTGCAGGATATTGTTATGTTATGGCAGGATACTGTTACATGTTATGTACCATATTCTAGCAAATAAATATTTTGATTAGATTTGAAAGTATTTTCTATAGTTTGTTACAATGACTGGGCATGAGGTCTTCGGTTCGATTCCCAGGTCAGGCAAGGTATTATTGAATTAAGTCCATCTGGCATTGCTCAGTAGCACCCGGCTCGGAGTCTGAATCTATATGACTTGAAACTTAAACATAACTGGCAAAATGTTCGTGACTTCGTGTACTATATCTACACCTCTGCTTATCCTTTAGGGCAAACAGGCAAGATGTTATGTTATTGCTGATACGGCGTTTCATCCGTAGCGTTTCATCCGTAGCGTTTCACCCGTAGCGTTTCACCCGCAGCGTTTCACCCGCAGCGTTTCACCCGCAGCGTTTCACCCGCAGCGTTTCACACGCAGCGTTTTGGCCGCCCGTTTACCCGTTCAAGGCCCGATAGCCGTCAGGTGTCGAAACTCGTATGCCGTCCATCAGCTCCTGTAAGGAACTTAGTCTTAGTCGACGGAATTAGAACCGCCATAAGTCTCACTGAGCGCGCTGTTACATTTGCAACCATCAGCTCAGCGTTTAAAGTTGAAAATCCTAGAGCAAGTTCAATGTTTACGACATTTGAAATTCAGTCGTCGTCTTGCTTCATCAGCAAAAACTGGGATCACCGACCTTGTCGTCTGCTGAACCGAATTGTGTACATAGTGTTATAATGCGGCCCGTCTTGCTTGTAATCGATTTCCGCGGGTATTCTTACTATGTGTAAGTTTTTGTGGTTCAAATTACTGTGGCGTGCGCTTGCGGTTGCACTTCGGTTCTAGTTTAGTGTTACATTTGATATGGTGGTTGGCTGGTGGTATTATTGGGTTTTTCCACCAGGAATTTCTCATTAGCACCAACCTTGGGCCTGGGATACCGCGGCCCTGGAACACAAAGGGCAAAGAAGGAACATGGATGGGTTTTAGTCAGTAAACGTCTGACACACCCTCCCACTCCACCCAGAGCGGGAGGAGTTATTTGATGATTTCCCAAAGTTAAAAAAAAAAACCCTTGGGCCTGGACAGTAGACGATTACCCGGTTGATGGGAATAGGCTAGACCTATAACATGGGACTAAACATACTGACGAAGTGACAGTGAACCTAATATCGGGACACAGGCGTGATGTTATGTAACGTAATGGTAAGTGATTCATTTGCTCTTTATAGGTAGCCTGTCTCATCTTCATCACGTTGGGTTCGGCTTCCAGTCTAACCGGAGACAGCTGAATACCAGTATTTTACATGGAGCGACTGCCTATCCGACCTCCACAACCCAGTTAATACTAGGAAATACTTTACGACACCCCTTGGTGAGATTGGTTGTCATACTTTCGGGCCACTGACTACCTATAACGACTGCCAAGATCTAAAAATGACAGCCAGGACTAACGGTTTAAACTGCTTTCCGAGGCACAGAAGATACTCGGTATGTTATGGATGGTTACCCATCCACGGACCGACCTTGGCAAGGGCGGCTTAACCTAGAGATCGTTTCGTGCGGCTGTTATTATTTACCTGCAAGCACTCTTTACTTAAAATTATGGGTTGAAAAAAGTAAACAATGGTAGCAGGAATAATAACAATAGAGCTAACTTTTATTATTTTTTGTTGATCGGCTTATACAGTGTGTAAACGGACCCTTCACGAAACCATCTACCAATCATTATGTACATCAAACTAAGTAACTTTACGCAAAAATTATTGCTGGAAAACGACTTTTTTTATTGAGGTGAAAAATCACGTTTTACGGTTGGACTCAGTGTAACGCATTCAAAACATTGTGCTGTTGGATGGATTGAATAGTAAGGGGATCGTGGAGGTGTTTAAAGTAAAATTCTTACGTTAAAAACATGTATTTAAAAAAAAACTTGTGAAAAAGTTGGAACTTTGACCCCTAATATCTCCGTAACTAGAAGGTTCCCAGGTATGGTCTAGAAGAAAAAAATATCGTAATGACGGCGAGAACAAGTGCCTTTCGGCTTCGTTAAGGGTCTATTAACACCCTTTATTAGCAACAACTTAGAACAAATACATATTTACATAACATTCAACCTAAAGATAGAACAGACTTGTACCGCAACCAGAATAATATGTTTGTAAGTCTGAGGTTTCTGCCGGTAAACGTGCCTGAAATCCAGCAATGTTCATACATTTCCAAAGGGTAAGGCAGAGGATTACCCACAATACACCCACATTTCTCCAATTACATTAAGGTCCCAAATAAAAAGGGGCGAGCCTATTGCCATCAACCGGTAAGAACTCCAGACACTACACTGCTACTGAGAAATTATTTTTCTGCTAATGGAAAACCCCATAACGCTTTGACTGACCTGGAAATCGAAGCCAAGACTTTATGCTCAACAGTAACGCTTGCGACCACTTCTTCTTCTTTATTGTGCGGTTAGGTCATTTACTATTGCAGATAGAATTTATGGGGCAACATTTTTTGTGGCAATAGGATTCCATGGTTTACATGTAATTATTGGAACATTATTTTTATCTATTTGTTTAATTCGACATTTAAATAATCATCTTTCTAGTAATCATCATTTTGGATTTGAGGCAGCAGCTTGATATTGACATTTTGTAGATGTAGTATGATTATTCCTTTATCATTTCAACCTGGTGTCAGAGTTTTTATGCCGCCCTTGGGCTTCTGACTTGGCTTTACATGCCGCAGGGAAATATCTCTCAGGCATGCTGGTTTCCTCAGGATGTTTGCCTTCACCGAAGCAAGTGATAATGATACAATACGCACATGAATCCGAAAAATCAGAGGTGCGTATCTAGGGTTCGAACTTGAGATCTATGACTTTGCGGTCCAGTTACACCACTAGGCTATTACTGCTGTTTTTTAGCGACCACCAAACTGACGGGGCAATCTTCGATATATGATGGATATTTTTCATGGAAAGCTCTGGCCACACTACGGTGCCTGGTACGCTACGTATGCTTGACGATATTCGCTCGTTTGGTACTAAACAATAAGACTCCTCCTCCTCTTCTCGTGGCTAAATAATAATCGCTCGGTTCGATCTTTAGGTTAAGCCGCGCTTGCCTAGGTTGGTCTGTGGATGGGTGACCGCCCATTACATACCGAGTTTCCTCCGTGCCTCGGAAAGCACGTTAAGCCGTTAGTTCCGGCTGTCATTTGTAGATCTTTGACAGTCGTTAGGTAGTCAGTGGCCCAAAAAGTCTGCCAACCAGTCACACCAAGGCGTATCGTACTACCCAGTACTAACTGGGTTGTGGAGGTCAGATAGGCAGTCGCTCCATGTAGAATACTGGTATTCAGCTGCATCCGGTTAGACTGGAAGCCGACCCCAATATAGTTGGGAAAAGGCTAGGCAGATGATGGTAATAAACAATAAAGGTTATTGTCGTTTCATTTTGGATTCTTTCTCTCAACACTTGCTTTATTTTGTTCCAGTTTGATTTCCACTGTCTGTTATCACACCTTCTATTTACTGTTGCAGACTTCTTTGCAATCGCAAAAAAAACGTGTTCGGAAAAAACCTAGGTTTTTGCAACGAAGCACAAAAAATGGGTAAGTATAAATTAAATATAAAGATATATTGACCTGAGTGACAGCGGATACCACGATCAATTGTTGACAAATTTTATAAACAACAAAAAAGTGTCGTAAAAACTTGGAGTTCTGTAGGAATTGAAGAAAGTAAATGGCTAAATAATAAAAGGCGCACGGGTTGATGTTCAAGGTTAAACCGCGCCTGCCAAGGTCGTTCCGTGGATCATGACCATCATTACACACCGAGTTTTCTCCATGACTCAGAAAGTACGTGAAGCCGTTGGTCCCGGCTGTCATTTGTAGTTCTTTGACAGTCTTTACAGGTAGTCTGGGACCCGGTACTCCTTGGTAGGACTGGTTGTCAGACAGGCAGTCGCTCCATGTAAAGTACTGATATTCAACTGTATCCGGTTAGACAGGAAGCCGACAACAACATAGTTGGGAAAAGGCTAGGCAGGCACGGCTGTCAAAAATCAAAACCTAGTAAGTGGTTTAAGGAAAATTTTACAGTAGAGCAAAATATGACTAGTCTACTTTAAGGGCGTGCCATTTCAAAACTACTTATCTTAGCTTGTTGGGAGTAATTCCAATATGTGCAGGATATGGTTGGCTATGAGAAACAGTATTAATATTGTATCTAAACTGTTTAGTGTGTGTAACAAACACCTGAACAATGAATATTACTGCACCACAGGAATTCCATCTTTCAGTGCTCAACCGAGGGTTGAAAATCAAACAGTAGACTTTTATTTACGCATTAGATTAAGTACCGCTTGTTGTTAGTGAAAATGGGCACACATGTTACGAATAAATGACAGATTTTTAAGAGTGCATTTTACTTAAGAATAAATGGTTTTGTGAAGTCAAAGTATGTTCTTGAAGCAATTTAAAAACCTAGCAACGTACTTTACCAGGTTTTTATCTGTTCACAATTAATTATAAAATAACTACTACAATGTCATAAACCTAGTAAGAGTTATTTGAAATAAAACAAGCCATCAGAATAATAATGTTTATCCATTCTAATATTATCAATGCGAAAGTATCTCTGATTGTTTGTTTGCTACCTTTTCACGACTAAACAGCTGATCGGATCGTAATGAAATTTGGCGAGGAGATAGATTATATCCTGGGGAAGGACATAGGCTTTCGTTTTTTCTCTCTCATACTCATCAAAATTACCACGCGAATGAAGACGTGGGCAACAGCTAGTTAACAATAAAAAAATAAAAATAAAATATAAAATTTTATTAAAATATTTTTTATAATATAATTTCAATCATCCACAACCAGTTGTCCACCAGTAACTAGATCCAGAGAACTATTATCTGTCGGTAGAAATTGTCAATTTTTTTTTGCGTAAAGTTACTTATTTTGAAGAATAGAATGCTTGGTTGACGGCTTTGTGAAGGGTCCATTTACACCCTGTATATCGGAAAAAATCTAACAAGTCAAATATTCAAATTTCGATTTAAAAAAAATTCAGTTATTAGGTTTTAAAATTGCACAGCGGCCAGTCTAAGTTTTTATTAATTAGAAAATCGGAACAGGAAAATGAGTACGTTCAACCAAATTACTGCAAAATTACTCAACAACAAACATTATATACGGATTAATCACGCCTGTAATTCCAGAAGAGTTAGGCAGAGGTGTACCTAATAGTACACCCACATTTCGCCAATTATAATTAAGTCCCATGTAATAGGGAGCGAGCCTATTGCCATCAACCGGGCACAGATCCAGACTGCGTGGCTGCTACTGAGAAATTCCTGATGGAAAACCCCAATATCAATTTCCCGACTCAGGAATAGACCTCTTGCTCAGCAGTCGCGATTGCGACCACTAGACTAACGACCAACCGGACTGCAAATGAGAAATTCCTGATGGAATATTCGAGTAACACTTTACCAGACCCGGAATCGAACACAAGACCTTAGATTCGCTTTTGACAACTAACTAGATCAGCAAAGCAGTGCTTACCAATAAGCTGTCCCAACATCACCATCTTAACAACCATGAATCTAAAAAATAAACAAAAAATAATCAAGACCCACTTTCGAAGCTCAAACCGTCCAATACGCTAAAATTAAATTAAAATTCAATCTAAAAACTAAAAAGGTTTTATGCAAATAGCTTTTTATTTAGCGGAGTCGGTTTTCAACTCGGAGATTTTAATTAACTAGCCAATATCGCCAATATCTGAGATATTAGGGCCTTTACCCACGGCGACTTTTTATAGCAATGCTGTCGCGTTGAGGAGCTCGTGGCTAAATAGTAACTTCCACACGGGTCGAACTTCAAGGTTAAGCAGGTTACTCCGTGGATGGGTGAGCATCAATAGCAAAGGGTACATTTTTGTAACAGGTAAGCTGGAGTACATACCTTTAAACTGGTTATATTATTTGTCTATAGAATATTATAATTATCTTCTGCATCCGGGTAGAGAATCGTGGCTACTTAGCCGAAGTTACATAGCCAGCGACAGCACCGCGACTATAGCGCAATCCTTTTTTTTTCGGTTGGAAAATCATCAAATGACCCCTCCCGCTCTGGGCGAAGTGGAAGGGAGTGTCAAACTCGTACTGACTAAAACCCATCCATGGTCCCTCTTTGCCCTTTGTGTTCCAGGGCCGCGGTATCTCTTCCGAACAGTTCTACAGCCACGGCAGGCATCGGCGCTTTCGGACCCCTTCCTGGTTGCTGACATCTCTTTGAGGCACGCATGGAACTCGAACGCGCCGTCGACACGGCCTGTCGTCAAAAGATGGACGGACGAGCTAGCCCATTACTCATCGTCCACAGGCCTGCGATAGTGCGATCCTTTGAGTTTACATCGCTGCACGGCCACCCTAAGCCGAGTCTTGTACGTGCTGTACCACTGGCTGGAGGCCTTACACTAGAGGCACCCACAGGATAGTCCGCTTAAGTAGAAGATGACCTCCTAAGCTGACCAGCGAGATGACATTCACAACAAAAAAATCTTCGCTGCAAAAAGTCACTGTGGACGGAGAGCCTTAATGATTAGCTACCTTGGTGGGTTCTTGCGTAAATAATTAATAATTATTTAGTTATATTTCCGGATATTAAACCCTGGTAGATTAAAGTAGATATTTTAGATATTATAATATTAGGTTTGTTTTAGTAAAATCTCGCCTTTATTCTCTGGAAGAGTGTGCAGAAGCGTGTCGTGGAGGAGCTCGTGGCTAAATAATGACAGTCGCTCGGGTCGATCTTCAGGTTAAGCTACGCTTGCCTAGGTTTGTCCGTGGATGGGTGACCGTCCATTACATACCGAATTTCTTCCGTGTAGTCAATGGCCCGAAAGTCTGACAACCAGTCTTACCAAGGAGTTTCGTATTACCGAGTACTAACTGGGTTGTGGAGGTCCGATACAGCTGCATCCGGTTAGTCTGGAAGCCGATCCCAACATAGTTGGGAAAAGGCTAGGCAGATAATGGTAATGTTCGAATCCTCATGTTTTAGTGGACGATGCAGACTTCTGATGCTACTGGGATAATAGTAATAGAAAATTCTAATAACGCTGTGCCCAACCCGAGGATTGAACCAAGGACTTCACGCAAAGAAGTCGTGCTGAACCAATGAGGGAGTATGCTTGGCTTGGATACGCCTATTGTTTGTTGTTCAAAAACTAACGTAAAAGGGTAATCTATTGGTATCGACTCTGTTTAGTTCCGAATAATCTAAACTTTAAAATTATTCCTAACAAAACCAAAATAAAGATAGCAGCACCTTTTTTTTTTTTTTTTACGGATGGGAAATCATCAAATGACTTCTCCCGCTCTGGGTGGAGTGGGAGGGAGTGTCAGACTCTTACTGACTAAAACCCATCCATGTTCCTTCATTGCCCTTTGTGTTCCAGGGCCACGGTATCTCTTTCGAACAGTCCCGCAGCCCCGGCAGGCATCGGCCCTTGCGGGCCCCTTCCTAGTTGCTGACATCTCTTTGAGGCGCGCGTGGAACACGAACGCGCCGTGAGAGAGCAGCACCTTTGTTGTTAAAATTATCTCCAAGTTCCAATCGTTATTTCTCGCGAAAATTGCTTTTAAATTTCGGAATATGTATACATATTGGTGCTCGTGAATGTATTTTAAATAAGGTACAGCTCTGCCTAACTCTTCTGTAAAACCAATCGTCACAGCCCAGTCATTGAAATCAAAACCAGCCTTCATGTTACTCTTGTTGTTATTCTAGCACGATGTGGCAAGTCCATTGATCTGTGATCTTTGCCACATCCCATTACTGATTACTTGCCATCATTGTATTGCGAGCGTAAATAAACTAGCGTGACGTAGTAAGCAGTAGTCGTACTCTTCAAGATTTGCGTAAAACTGACTTTACGTTTTAGGTCACGATCGAGTTAATTATTATTATAGCTGTATAAAATTAACTTATTCATAGTTTTCAATACTTATTTACTAATATTAAAAAGAGCTATTTTTAAGTTTGGATGTAGACGGTACTCTTTGGAACTATTGCTCCGATTTCGTAAATTCTAAACTTATACTGTCACTTACGGGATATCTTCCGTGATTGTTCATTATTTTGAGCTCCCGATATCCCAAAGAAAGAGGGTAGACAGATTTGTCTGCTCTTAATAATTGATTTTCCATCCACCCACATTCTCCAGTCAACCCGCGATCATGGCTCTTGCAACAGCGTCGAAATATAATGAACATTAACGGGAGCTCAAATAAAATGAACAATCACGGAAGATTCCGTAAGTGACAGTATAAGTTATGATTATTAGTTTTGTACTTATATTTTTTTTTTCTATTTATTTTGTTTAATTTTTAAGGTGTTTTTAATGCCAAATAGTCTCAATTTTCTTTTTCTTTCTTTGCTATTAGTCCATTAACTGTAACGACTATCGGTACAATGACTGTTGAGTCCACGTCCCACATGTCGACAACCTCTTGCGCTAAATGTACCTAAATGTTATTTACACAATAACATGTACCTAGAATATCAGCAACACGATCTTGTCAATATTTTTATAGCTTTTTTATTTGTACACTTTCCAATCTTAGTTTTTAGCACGTTAAGCTGTTGGTCCCAGCTGTCATTTGTAGATCGTTGACAGTCATTACAGGTAGTCAGTGACCCGAAAGTCTGGACAACCAGACTTACCAAGGAGTATTTTTATTAACCAGTAAAACTAGGTTGTGGAGGTCAGATAGGCAGTCACCATCTGCCTAGCCTTTTACCAACTATGTTGGGGTCGACTTCCAGTCTAACCGGATGCAGCTGAATACAAGTATTTTACATGGAGCAATTGCCTATCTGACCTCCACAACCCCGTTAGTACTAGGTAATACGATAACCCCTGGTAAGATTGGTTGTCAAACTTTTTGGGCCACTGTAACAAATGTCAAAGATCTACAAATGACCCGGGACCAACGGCTTAACGTGCTTTCCGAGGCACGGAGGAAACTCGGTATATAATGGGTGATCACCCATCCACAGACCAACCGAGGCAAGCACGGCTTAACCTCAAGATCGATCCGAGCGGCTGTTATTATTGAGATCCTCAGATAGGCAGTCGCTCCTTATAAAATGAATAGAGCGACTGCCTATCTGACCTCCACAACCCAGTTAGCATTGGGTAATACAAAACCGTAATACGATTTCCAATTCTAATTTCTTTAATTGTATTCTTATAGCACCTGAATTGCAAAACTATATTGAAGTGCCCTAGTTTTGAAAACCAATATATCTAGTGTTTCCTTTAACTGTAATAGGTACTATAATATAAAGACAGAAATCTTAAACAGCATGAAATAAATCGAATTACTATATCTAGAAGGGAAATTTGGCAACTAAATATTCTTACAGCTATACAATAATAAACTCTGTCAGCAAAAGTATAGAGTTGACAACAGAATGGCAGATTGAGCCTGAAATTTTCAGCACGTACAATGTAATTTAGACGTTACGTGGTAAAGTTAAAGTGGTAATTAGCTTGGTAGATGATGAAATGATACGAATTGTCGAAGATAATCAATTTCATCGATAGCTTAGTCTTACCGTAGCGTTTTGAGGGACGATTCACCTGTTTTTCGAAATAGTTTTGATCTATTAATTTATATCATAATCAATTGGCCGATTAAAGGTCACTATCGTTGTGACTTGTGACCCTGAAATAAAAATGACTTATGAGAAAGCGTTCGATACAAAAGTAAAAAAAAACTCCTTTCAGTAATCATCGTACTTCATCAATACCACTGCTTATTTAAATTGAACTATGGGTGAATTTCGTCACATAATTAAATGATGAGGTAATCTTTTTTTTTTTCGGATGGGAAATCATCAAGTGTGACTGTCAGCGTATCAGTTTTACTGACTAAAACCCATCCATGTTCCTTCTTAACCCTTTGTGTTCCAGGGCCGCGGTATCTCTTTCGAACAGTCCCGCAACCCCATATAGTGGTGCTTGGATGTCCGAAAACTACATTTTTTATGATTTTTAGCCTTGCACGCCTACGCACTTGGATATATATTTATAAGGGTAAATTAATAAACTTGCCCGCTAAATACAGAAGTTTTAATGGCGCTGACATAATATGAGCTTTTTATCCAACTTTCTTAATTAACGCACACTCATATTATTTGATAATCAGAATATGAATGCTAGCTATTGCCCGCGACTTCGTTCGCGTGGTAAATCTGATGAGTATGAGTGAGGAAAAAAAAGGATAGCCTATGTCCTTCCCCAGGATATAATCTATGTCCTCGCCAAATTTCATTACTATCCGATCAGGTGTTTAGTCGTTAAAAGGTAGCAAACTAACAAACAGAGTTACTTTCTCATTTAAAATATTAGTATGGATTTACATACATAATGAGGAAGACGCGCCGATCCCTAAATGTGTAAAAATACTAAATATAGACCAGTTTAAGAAAACATTAAAAAATATACTGACAGAAAAAGCGTATTATAATGACAATGAATTTTTAAATGACAAATCGCTCTAAAAATATACTGATTGAATCTATTCTGTTTATTTTGAATCGCATGACTATTTACCTATTTTTTTTTAATTTAATATTAATTGTTGATTTATTTGGATTATTATTCTTTGTATTTTTATTTTTTTTGAAATCTTATGGTCTTTCGACCTTATTTGTACACCAGCCATGGTCAAACATGTTGAGCCAACGAGTACCTTGTAACACCTATAATAAGCATAATTTACCATGTATATTATCTACACATGTTTTTGCAAAAATAAATGAATTGAATTGAATTGACGTATGGCTTAAATGTTGACCGCTTTCGGAGCGATACCAAACCAGCGGAGTTTCTTGTCTCGAGCCCCTAAAGTTCGATACGGGTGTATCGAACTTTATGGTGAAAATCATTTAGTTTTACAATGTTATTATGTTGTAACGATAATACTTAAATAAGTGCTCATTCACACTAATCCGTCAAAGACGATTCGTGTTTTTTGACGAATCGTCTTTTTTCACGAATCGTTATTTTGATTTGTATGGGCGGCTATACATTTTAATTGCCCGTGTTCACACTTTTACGGAATCGTGAAAAATTACGTATACGTCTTAAATGACGTTTCGTCTTTTTTCAAAAACCTTCAGTTTTAAATCACGAATCGTTATGACGGATCGGTCGGGACGACTATGCCTTGCACTGCACCCACGCACTACGACCGTTCGTTGACTTGTAAAGACATGTCGCGAGATAGTCCTATTTACATCCATCGTGTTGGATAGTTCGTCCAAGACTTATGTCTGAATCACGAATTCAGTGTGAACATCTATTCGGATATTTTGATGAATCGTGAAAAAACTCGATACCGTATGCAATGGTCTTTTTTGACGAATCGGCGTTGACGGACCCAGTGTGAATGAGCCCTAAGACGGCAGCAGTAAGCCCGACAATAAGTCATTGCTTGCTTTTCGCACTTGGCCAGTTTTTTTGTCATTCCATTGGACAGCCAAATCAACTGTCTAATCACATGTCAACATAACAAATTAATCAATCTATCAACAAGATATATTAGCTTTCGCTAAAGGCTAAAAAAGCAATAAATACTAGTAGTTATTTGTCGTTAGCTCAAGTATTATGGGCTGCTATAAACGTCAGATAGCTGGTAATATGCAGTGGTCGGACAGGAATATCGTTTTATTGGATAGCAATTTTATTGGTAGCAGGATATTGGAACATAAACATAACATCACACCTTGTAATCCCCGAAAGGTCATGCAGAGGTGTACCTAACAGTACACCCACATTTCATCAGTTTTGTTTAAGTCCCATGCAGTAGGGGGTGAGCCTAATGCCATCAGCCGGGCGCAAATCCAGACTCCGTGGTTGCTACTGAGGAATTCCTGATGAAAATCCCAATAATATTATTATATCCCAATAAGGAGTAAAGTTTACACCTTGTATACACTGTATAAACGTACCCTTTCGGAAGTCGTCCCCCAATCATTCTGTATATCAAAAAAAATTGCTGGGAAATGTCATTTTTTTTACTTGAGAAATTACGTTTTACGGTGGGACTCAATGTAACGCACTCAAAACATTGTGCTGATGGATGCGGATGGAATAGTACGGGGTCGTGAAGGTATTAAAGTAAAGTTAAAACATTAAAAACTTGTGCAAAAATTTTAAAGTTTATAAAATTTTACCGTCAATATCTCCGTAACTAGAAGGTTCCCAGGTATGGTCTAGAATAAAAAAAATATCACAATGATGGGAAAACCAGGAGCCTTTCGGCTTCGTTGAGGGTACTTTTACACATACTATAACAATCTCACTTCTATTACAGAGGCCGCGGGAATATACTATGGAAAAGCTTAAAACAAACCCTTATAAAATGAACACTGTTTCTTCAATTCAATACAAAACTTGCAGGAATACACCTCCGTTCTAAAATCGGTCAAACTCGCTCACATTACACTAAACTACGCTACAAATGAACATCAATAGAAGCCCTTGTTTCCAGATGGGGTCATAAAACGTTAGTACATCTGTACTTGCAGTAAGGGTAGCGTTACTGGGTAGTAGACATCTGACGCTGTGCCGATGAGCCGAAGTGGACCGGAGTAAGCTAGAGGAAACCAGTTTGTAAGAATATTTTTTTCTTTATTGAGGACTCTCACTAAAGACACGCCTTGGCGACAGCTGCTTGAGGCAGCACTATCACTTTCTTTACAAAACCACATAACATCACGCCTGTAATCCGCGAAGGGTTTGGTAGAGGTTTACCTAATAGTACACACACAATTCGCCAGTTAGTTTAAACCGAGCTGGCGAATCTATTGCCATCAAACGGGCACAAATCCAGACTCTGTGGCTGCTACTGAGAAATTCCTAGAAAAACCCAATAACACTTTACTCGACCTGGGAATCGAACCCAGAACCTAATGCTTAGGAGTCGCGCTTGCGACCACTAGACCAACGAGGTAGTCCAATAAAAAACAAATGTGCAATCATTAACTCACACCACGACATATAAAGGGTGTAAAAAGACCCTTAACGAAGCCGAAAGGTACTTGTTCTCCTCGTCATTGTGATCATTTTTTTGTTCTGGACCATACCTGGGAACCTTCTAGTTACGAAGATATTGGGGGTCAAAGTTCCAATTTTTTCACAAGTTTTTTTTTAAATACTACTTTTTAAGGTTTGAACTTTACTCCAATTACCTCCATGGTCCGTTTACTATCCAAAACATCCATCAGCAATAAGTTTTGAGCGCATTATATTGAGTTTTAGCGTAAAATGTGATTTTTGACCCCAAAAAAAAATTTTCTTTTCCCAGCAAAAATTTTTGCGTAAAGTTTCTTAGTTTGATGTACAGAATGCTTGGTTGACGGCTTGGTGAAGGGTCTGTTTACACCCCGTATATTGTGTGTGCTGATGTTTTCGAATTGGCTAGATGACAAAAATAATGCGCTCAAAAATCTTTACTCCGCGAAAGTTTTACTAAAAGAACACCAATTTTTGGCCTAGCTTTTCCCCAATTTTATGTTGGGGTCGGCTTCCAGTCTAACCGGGTGCAGCTGAATATCAGCATTTTACACGAATCGACTGTCTATCTGACCTCCACAACCCAGTTAGTACTGGGTAATACGATACCCCTTGGTAAGATTGGTTGTCAGACTTTTTGGGCCACTGACTACCTAACGACGGTCAAAGATCTACAAATGACACCAGGGACCAACGGCTTAACAAAAGGTCATTCATGCCGCAGCTATTAACTTCACACCAGGCTTTCGATCAACCTGTAGCGTTTAAAAGCACTGTTAATACAAGTTACTGCGAACCAAGTTCAACCAAGTTTTAAGTCGAACATCCACTGCGACGGAGGATGTGCACGGAGATTTGACACGTTATATGCGCGGCTCATTGGTTTACTAGCATTTGTTTCGTGCGTAGCGTGCTCGTGGGTCGCATGTAATGGGTGTAAAAATACCCTTAACGAAGCCAGAAGGCACTTGTTCTTCCCTGGGAACCTTCTAGTTACGGAGATGTTGGAAGTCAAAGTTCCCACTTTTTCACTAGTTTTTTTTAAGTTTTAGTTTTTGTGGTAATATACTCGTAATCTTACTTTAAATACCTCCATGACCCGTTTACTATTCAATGCATCCATCAGCACAATGTTTTGAGTGCGTTACATTGAGTACCTACTATCGTAAAACGTGATAGGCAGTCGCTCCATAAAAAACAGGTATTCAGCTGCATCCAGTAAGACTGGAAGCCGACCCCAACATAGTTGGGAAAAGTCTTGGCAGGTGATGACGTCGCAGTGGACCATCGTGCCTACATTCTCGTGCAAAGAGAAGAACACGTGCATAGCTTTAGCTGTGAGTCGTTGTGGAGTGACACCTTTACTTGGCACAGTTCCAATCCCAGTTTCATCTGAAAATTTTTCAACATTGAAAACCAATCACTTGGCTGCCAAATTCAGAATGTTTGAAACATTAGAGCCTCATTTTCACAGTTTCGAAACAGTTCTTGTAATAACATCACGCCTGTAATCCCCGAAGGGTTGGGCAGTGGTGAAACATCTCACCAGGTATGTTTAAGGCGAACCTATTGCCAACAACCAGGCAAAGACTCCGTGACTGCTACTGAGAAATTCCTGTTGGAACTGCAAACGGCCTCAGGCCAAATCAATAATGTCCATCGTGCAACCCACATTTCACCAGCCAGTTAGTTATGGACGCGAGCCTATTGCCATCAACCGGGCACAACTCTGCTGCTAATAAAAAATCCTGATGGAAAAATCCATTAACACAATTCGGGTGATAAAAACTAAACTCAAAATATTATTACTGGTGTGAACTATGATGTCAACCTTCAACTTAAACAATGAAAGGTTCCATTGTGTAAAATTAAGGAGATGTGTCTTCGTATAGATAAAATTTATTAACATACTGAATATATTATTAAAATATAATCTAATTTCTATAGGTAATGCCATTGTCATGAGAAATTGTATGCTTCCTTTCATAGAACAAGTCAATATTCCAGCTGGTGGGAATGTTTTAGGCTGGCTGTCATTGTCTCTGGACTTCCAGCCTTGTCTCGACGAGGATGTTTTAAAGAGGTTAGATGTATATGTTTCTCTGTGACTTAGAAGGTAAGACATTCAAGGTTTCAAGGTTTAACAAAGCTGGTCAAGGTCCATGGATCCCTTCACGGATGGGCCATCTGCGCCTCGGAAAGGACGTTCAGTCATTGGTCTTGTTATTTACATTTTTAAGGATTCTAATATAAAACAATATAAAAAAACATTTAAAAATATAAAAAATAGTAGGCCACCAGCACTGGGAACAGGGTCCGAGCTGCCGGTGGTCAGGGCTCTTGAGAGAGGAACCTCCTAAGAATACACGCCGTGTCCGGGAGTACCGCTTTCTGAATCAAGCCCTTGATCCAGCTGCCAAGCGACAGCCTCCTCAGATGTTAGTCGAGGCTATTGGCTATTAAGCCATTGGCCGACACGACTATCGGCACAATGACAGCTGTACTCACGTCCCACATGTCGACAACCTCGTGAGCCAGATCTAGATATTTGAATTATTTATGTTTCTCTGCTTTCACGAGGTTCTCTATTATTATTTATTATTATACTACTATAGTTGCTGCCAGTTAAGATGGCAATGGCGGTCATTGACTCACCTACATTTATTAAAGTTCTTAACTTTGAAATCCACAAATAAGCCTGTTCATGTCTTGAATCGTCACCTATCGTGATCTTCAACATCTTTTCTAATGAAAAAAGATACATGGTTCATTTGTTTTGGTTCGTACGAAGAGATATTATGGAAAGAGCAATGACCGCTATTGCCATCTTAACTGGCAGCAACTATACAACTCTACTATACGATACTACAGAGAAATTATAAGAAGCATAAACTACTTCTAGCGATCCCCCCTTCACGGCGCCACACATCGGGTCTAAAACAATCCTAGCTTTCAAGCTGGTTCCCAACCATACACATGTACAAAATTTTCTTGAAATCGTTTAGTTTAGTTTCGGAGATTAGCGTGGATGTACGAACGTAGTGACGCGAGATATGTATATATTAAGATACGATATAGTCGGTATAGAGTAAAATGACACGAGGAAAATTTTGAGTATGAATATGAAGTAGAAGTAGAAGAGTAATGGAAGTAGATGAGTAATGGAAGACCAAACAAACGATGGATGGACTGTGTGAAGGATGATATGGCTAGAAAGAAGTTGACTGCTGAGATAACGAGTAATAGAGGAGTATGGAAGATGAAGACATGCTGCGTGGACCGAATAAATTGGGATAAGGGCAGGAGAATGATGATGAATGATGATGACAGTTACTACAGGTACAGAGAAGACATAGAGAAAAAATATCATTGAAAAAATTGGGTTAGAGTTTGAGTCATCGCGGTGAAAGGATTAGTCAGCTAGACTCTGCGTTACCGAGTGCTAGCAGTCCAGGGTGAGCCGGGCGTTTGGAATCGCAGTACGATATTTTTAACGCCGCTCGGGGAGGCTCCTTCCATACACCCAATCCTTCCAGCATTTAAACGAAGCCAACGACAGAGCTGTGAGGTGGCGATATACTGGTCGGGTATTATTTGAGTCTATTGACACGCAAAGAAGAAGAATAAGATTGAACAAATGTGATTTCATCCCATTTTTTGACACGTTAAACTAAAACTAGACCAGCGAACAATTACCAGTTGCCTCTTGCAAGCAGGTAATGACTTTGTTGGCGTCGTTCCGTGTCATCATCTGCCTAGCCTTTTTCCAACAGTGTTAGGGTCGTCACTCCGTGTGAAGTAAGTTTATTTAAATATCTTTTGTACTATGACAATTTACAAACTTGCTCACAGAATGTTTTACTTTTTTATTTAACCTACCTATTGAACTAGTCTATTGTATTCACAATGTTGTTTTAATATCAATAATAGTCCTTCTGACCGAGTCAAGCCATTGAACCAGGAAATATTATGAACTCCTACATTATGTATAATTACATTGTATGTACAAGACTTGTGTGTGAACATAGGTCCACTATCTTTTCCGTGACTCTATGAGTTTGATTGGACGGTAATGCGACCCAATCGGAGTGACATCACAGCGACAGGTGCAGGACCAATGGCTTACCGTGTTTTCCGAGGCGCGAGAGTTACTGTACCGCTAACTTAAAAAAAAAAATATCTTGAGTACAATCACGTATTTTAGTATCGGTCACTAATTACTAGTCACCCTATATAATTAATCTTTTATATCCGATCTTCTTACCTATCACCGATTATTTCGTCATGCTTCATTGAAGTGCTACAAACAAAAAAGATATGAATGATTCCTTAAGCCAATAATAAAATATCTATAAAGATAACTACATGACGTATAATTTGATTTCTAATCTATGGATTTTATTTATATTTGGTTGAGTCATTTATGTATTAAGAGGAGCTTCTGGCTGAATAATAACAGCCACTCGGGTCGATCTTAAGGCTAAGCCATGTTTGCCTAGGTTGGTCCGTGGATGGATGATCACCCATTACATGCCGAGTTTCCTCCGTGCCTCGGAAAGCACGTTAAGCTTATAGTCCCTGGTGTCATTTGCAGATCTTTGACGGTCGCTAGGTAGTCAGTGGCCCAAAAAAAAGTCTGACAACCAGTCTTACCAAGGGGTATCGTATTACCCAATACTAACTGGGTTGTGGAGGTCAGATAGGCAGTCGCTCCATGTAAAATACTGGTATTCAGCAGCATCCGGTTAGACTGGAAGCTGACCCCAACATAGTTGGGAAATAGCTAGACAGATGATAAACCGCGACGCACAACTGAAGAGTCTGTTGTCAAGATGGATCGTGGTCTTGGTACAGAAAGCAGATGTTACCTAGGAAAAGACCCGCAGTCTATTTCTAATCCCTTTGCTGTATTTTGCTGCAAATATACGTAGTTAATCGATTTGTTAAATAGTTAATTTAGATAGATTATACTTACCTATAGGCTCTCTGGATGTCTTCGTCTAAACAACGGGCTTCCCCAAAATTCTGGCTGTTGTCTAAAAATACCCTGTAATACAAGGAGTAAACGAACCCTTCACGAAGCCGTCAACCAAGCATTTTGTACACCAAACTAAGTAACCCAACGCAAAAATGATTGCTGGGAAATGGCTTTTTTTGCGGTGAATAATCACGTTTTACAGTAAAACTCATTGTAACTCAATCAAAACATTGCTGAAGGATGCATTGAATATTAAACGGGTCCTGGAGGCATTTAAAGTTACTATAACTTTAAAAATTGGTATTAAAAAAAGAAACTTTTCAAAGTGGAACTTTGACCTCCAATATTTCCGTAACTAAGGGGTTCCCAGGTATGGTCTAGAACAAAACAATTATCCCAATGATAAAGAGAACACGTGCCTTTCAGCTCCGTTGAGGGTATTTTAACACTATATATACACCGTGACTTTTTAGTCGTCTTACAAAAGTGGTCCACTCAATGTACCCGACATAAAATAGTTTTTTTTTTTACCTACCGTATTAGGTACAAAGAACCATAAATAATACATTAGAATAAAATTATGAAACATCCTGTAAATGATGTTTACGTGTTTAACGGGAGAACATACCTACCCAGCGTTCGAGTCCGGTAGATCATCGCTCGCAACAGGGTGTTTTAACTACGTCTTGCGTCATAATAGTGAATTATATTTTTATTTTTAAATTATTAAAATCTCATAAATCGCTATTTTTTTATGAATGTTTAGAAGTCATTGGATACATGAAGTGGGCTGCCGTTGTACGACGACTTAAAAGTCACGGTGTATGTTTCTAGTTTCAGAAATAGTTGATAGTTTCTACAATGTTATCGGTAAAGTTTGTGTTTAATTTCAAGCTTTTGAAACAAATATCTATTTCTATGAAGTTATCTGTAAAGTGATTGATACAGACTTCAGATACAGATGGTCGTGGAGAACTTTATGAGACGTAAACTTGACTAACCACTATTGGTTTGTTAAAGTCCTGGTTAGATTCAGTCATTCAGTCTTGCTATAGTAGTCTCTGTATTTCTAAAATGAAAAGCCACGGTCTCTTTTGTTTGCCTCGTGGTCGCAAGCGCAAAGCATGAGGTCCTGAGGTTAAATTCATTCACACACTGACACCCAGGGGTAATGACTGTGTGTAGATAACACTACTGTGTAAAGTTGTGTCAATTTTTGCACAAGAGTTACAAAATAATCGTTACGCTATGTCTCTAAGGTGGCGATTGTCAAGCTGGACAACTTATCCTAACAAAAAATGGGCAAAAAAAAATTGGACTTCCCATACAAAATATATCGCATCGGTTGACGCAGTTCGTATGAAAAGTCCAAATTTTAATTTTCCATCTTTGTTTTTCTGGGAATGTTGCAGTCCAGTTTGATGGTCTGAATCACCATCTATGAGATGTTGCGCTTATTCTGTTACACCCATAACGAAGGTGAAGATGCGCAGGATTTTAAAGGTTTCTAGAAAGGATAAAGCCGACTCTTCTCGTGACCAGAAGGCTGGCCTATTTCTTGGTTAAACAATCAGCATAGCCATCCAACGTGGCCGTTGACGAATTAAATGGGGGATTTCTGTTCATGTACAATTTATATGCAATGCAATAAATGATAAGGATCAGTTTATAACATGATATAGCAGGTATTTATATATACAGTTCGACCACCCCACTGATCGTTGAAAGACAAATGATACTGTTAACCAGTTAGAAATGCTTGATTAAAGCATCTCCTCTCCAGGTCTTCCCTTTCCAGTTCTGGTCATACTGTAGCCATGGATCCTCAATTCTGCATACAAATAGGGCCAAATAGGATTTCATCGATCTAACCTAACGACAGTGAGAGTGCAGAGCCTCTTCACAAGACAATGTCATCCCTTTTTGCCCTATCTCTCTTTCCCCTTCATGCACACTGCATCTTTCAGGATTTGAATGAGGCAAATAAGACGTGTTCTTGAGTGGAGACCGCGAATCGGCAAACGTAAGGTGGGTCGCCCTCAGGCTCGGCGGAGTGAGTCATCTTCGCAGGGTGGCTGGTAGCAACTGGATGAGAGTTGCTGAGAATCGAGTTGAGTGGCGTGCGATTGAGGAGGCCTATTTCCAGCAGTGGACTGCTATAGGCTGATGATGATGATGAAATGAGCGCAAGCTGTCCAGGTTACTAAACCAGCGACACCTGCGACAGCCTACCTACTAATTATAGAAAAAAACAGGCAAAAGTAACGAACTTTCATTCCCTATTTTACTTGACCACTTTTGGGGATGAGTTCTCAAAAATCCTTTCCTAATTCGTTGAAAAAAAAACTTGTGCAAAATTGACATTTTATTTCGTCAAGTAATTTAAGATTTTTACTAAGTAAAAGTTAGCATACCATCATCTGCCTCGGCGTTTCCCAACTATGTTGGGGTCGGCTTCTAGTCTTACCGGATGGAACTGAATACCAGTATTTTACATGGAGCGACGGCCTAACTGACCTCCACAGCCCAGTTAGTACTAGGTTATACGATACCCTTTAGTAAGACTGGTTGTCAGGCCACTGACGATCTGAGACGACTGTCAAAGATCTACAAATGACAGCCGGGACCAACTGATTAAAGTGCTTTCCGAGGCATGGAGGAAACTCGGTATGTAATGGGTCCCATCGAAGTACCACTAACCTAGGCAAGAGCGGCTTAACCAAAAGGTCGACCCGAGCGGCTGTTATTATTAAGCCAAGAGCTCCTCCTACCACCAACTTACTTGTATTATTACAAAATGTTCTTGGTTCCCTCTCCTATCGACCCGGCCGGACAGCAAGACAAACTGAATGGTCGCTATGATACCCCAGTTTAATATTACAAACGAGTGAGCGAGAATACCTTAGTGCAACGCTCTGAGATGCTGTACGCCTATTCTTGTTCTGATCATCATGTGGGTTTCTGTATATTGTAGTCTTGTATGAAGGTGGGTAGAATTAAATAATGCTTTGTTCATAAAAATACCATAATAATAACCCAACAATCACGGCTGTAATCCCCGAAGGTGCCTCGTTAGTCTATTGGTTGCTGAGTATGAGGTCCTGAGTCTGATTCGGGTCGGGCATAGTGTTATTGAGTTTTTCCATCAGGAATTTCTGAGTAGAGCCATGGAGTCCGGAAATTGTGCCCGGTCGATGGCAATAGGCTCGCCGCCTGTTACATGGGACTTAAACATAACTGGCGAAATTTTGGTGTACTTGTTAGGTACACCTCTGCCTAAACCTTCGGCGATTACAAGGCGCGATGTTATATTATTTACATATTATTTACATTTTACCAGAATACTGGCTTCTACTGAGATGTTCCTGATAAAAAAACCTATGACTCTGACCGATGTGAGAATCGAAGATCACATGCCTAGCAGTCGAAAGCTGCTCCTGGTGTTCCGATCCCGTAAGATAATTTCCGACACACAGTCACAATCGGGAGAAAAAGCTAGTTTTTTTTTTTATATTATTATTTTTAACTCAGAGTATTACGTGTAATTATTACACGTACACTCGAACAGTCAGCATTACGCATAAAAGTTATATTGTCACACGTTGCGTGGTAAATTCATGTGTTTTGCGTCGAAAACTGCTCCTGCACGCGTAGCATGACCACCGTAGAAACGGGTTTTGTCGACGGAAGAATCGACAAAATGACAGATTTCTTTTGTTTATCTATCATTTTGTCTATTCTTCCGTGGACAAAACCCGTTTCTACGGTGATCATGCTACGCTTGCTGGTGTTCCGATCCCGTAAGATAATAAAATTTCCGACAAGCAGTCACAACTGGGAGAAAAAGCTAGTTTTTTTTTTTGTATTAGTGTTTTTGAGTCATAGTATTACGTGTAATAAAACTCGAACAGTCAGCATTACGCATAAAAGTTATATTGTCACACGTCGCGTGGTTAGTTCATGTGTTTTGCGTGGGAACCACTGGTCGATTTTTAGCTATCGTGTTAGCTCACACTGCTATAAAACAGGCTCAATAAACAATAAAATATGACAAGCCAGGTATTAGCGTAATATCTTTACAACCTCTGATAGCGATCCGTAGGAAATTAATTCAATTTTCGATGATATTGAGCGACCACTCCCCCCAATAATAGGGGGGTTGGGCTATGGTTGCCGCGGTTTGTCCCTATGCATAACATCAAGCTTGGTAAACGTCAAAGGGAGGGTAAGCAGAGGTGTACCTAAATTACACAAACATTTCGCCACACATCTTTAAGTCCGTTGTAATAGAGGGCGTGCCTATTGCCATTAACCGGGCACAATCCCACACTCCGGGTTACAACTAAGAAAATCTTGATAGAAAAACCCAATAACACTGCCCAGCCTGATAATCGAACTCAGGCCCCTGTTCAGTAGTAGCGCTTGCGACCACTAAACCATGAATCCTAACCAAACATCCTGATATTATAAATGCGAAAGTAAGTTTGTTTGTTACCTTTTTACGTCTAAAACACAGAACCGATCATCCTGAAATTGCAAAAACGTTGTCAGGTGTACAGACAGGGACATACGGAACCTTTCAGCCCGAAAAAAAATACTGTCTCCGAGGAAAAAAAAAACAACGTTCTTATGGTAAAAGATGGCACCACGTATCTTCCGAAACATGATTGAATTATATTATTACAAGCAGAGTACAATCCGAATTGTCAAATTATAAATTAACGCGAGCGAAGCCACGGGCAAAAGCTAATGCTTTTATAAATAGCCATTTTGTTTAAAAGTCGAATCCAGAAGAGTCTCCTCCATGTATTGAAGAACATATGACAAAGTTACAATAACCGGTAGCATGAGCAAAATGTTCCCTCTGATACGATACAGGCCTCTTCTTTGTGACGGGGAGTGGGCCGTCATCCACCACGCGGCCCCAGTGTAATTTTGTGGATACCACACACATGTCTTAGAACTTTTGGTTCTAAAACTTTGAGAACATCACTAGGTTTTCTTTCGTCGGCTTCCAGTCAAACGGGATCCAGCTGAATACCAGTATTTTACATGGAGCGACTATATCTGACCTCCACAATCCAGCTAGTACTAGGTATTACGATACCCCTTGGTAAGACTGGTTGTCAGACTTTTTGGGCCACTGACTTCCTGTAACGACTGTCAAAGATCTATAAAAGACTGCCGAGACCAACTGCTTAACGTGCTTTCCTAGGCACCGAGGAAACTCGGTCTGTAATGGGTAGTCACTCATCCACGGACCGACCTGGGCAAACGCGGCTCAACCTAAAGATCGACCCGAGCGGCTGTTATTTTATAACCACGAGCTCAGTTGAACTTGAACTTAGAGGGTTGTATTGATGATTTTAATGATTATAACTCAACATACAACCTCACACTGACCTGCAATCCACTGGGCCCACACTTTCTCATAGAGAGGAGGCTTCCCAACAGTGGGAAGACACCGGCTGAATATGCTAATAATATGTGTTCTACCTTTCCTCTAGTCTTGAATTTGAAATGGTGGTCAGATAGGCAGTCGCTCCATGTAAAGTACTAGTATTCAGCTGCATTCCGTTGGGCTGAAACCGATCCCACCATTTAGTACACAGTACTTTCACAAGTTATTATGCCTTGTGTCTGTGACTGTAGCTTCGCTCTTTGTTTTTTCTGTGACTTTCAAAAGTGCCTGTAATGGTCTAATTGAAATAAATGATTTGAGTTTGAGGTAAAAGGCTAGGCAGATGATGTCCTTTCCTTTGCTTACGGAACCACAACCAACATTAAGAAAAAGAATGATTATGTTAACTTATAACAATATGGTAGCGTCATGATGACTACAAAGTATTAGAATTATTATATTTGTCACACCCACGCCACGCCATGCGGTTTTTTTTATCGTTTGCGTGGGAGTTGACTGTAGATAATTTATAATCAATCATATATACAGATTAATTTAGTACTAATATAATAGTATTTGTTTTCTCCGATAGTTCTTGATTTATTGTTTATTTTTTAAAACTTCTTTCATTTTTGTCAACGATTTTTTGTCAGATTTTGAATCTATGTAAAAAACTGACTTGATTGCCAAGTTAGTCTAAGGTCGTAAGTGCAACTGCTGAGCATGGGGTCTTGGGTTCAATTCCCATAGGGCAAAGTAATATTGGGTGTTTCCATCAGAAATTTCTCAGTAGCAGCCACGAAGTCTGGGTTTGTGCTCGGTTGATGGCAATAAACTCGCCACTATTACATGGGACTTAAACATAACTGGCGAAATGTGGGTGTTATTAGGTAAACCTCTGCCTAACCCTTGAGATTACAGCCGTAATGTTATGTTATGTTATTTTATTATGTTAAGTAAAAAACAAACAATTTCTACAAGCATGAAGTATCATCACTTAGACGGCTGACTTTTGTTTTTGTGCGCGTAATTGTCAGGACAAGTGTAAAGTTTGATCCGATTTTGTTTAGCCGTTACAGAGTAATTTAGTGACAAACACACAAACCCAAACCTTGACATTGATAGCATTTGTACGGTTAACGTACACACCGTCAGGCTGCAAACGCATCAAGCTACTTTTCTCTTTCGTATTTAAAACAATGTTTAATATAATTTTAAGTTAGTTGACAAATTGCATACTTACACGGATACCGCGGATTAGGATCCAACCTACTCTTTCTTAGTTGTGATCGGTACTCTTATAAACTTTTAGTGTTACCAAATCTGTGTGTGTTTACGTCAACTAACCTAACTTCAAGTACTTACTTGCCACTTCTTACTTAAACTGCAAGATTAAGATGCCCTGCCGGGGCTGTGGGACTGTTCGAAAGAGATACCGCGGCCCTGGAACACAAAGGACAAAGAAGGAACATGGATGGGTTTTACGAGTTTGACACTCCCTTCCACTCCGCCCAGAGCGGGAGGGGTCATTAATTTGATGAATTCCCAAAAGAAAAAAAAGAAAAAAGTGTAAGTGGTCATTTACGGAGACGCGGCGCGTCGGGCGGCGCGTTGTGCGGCGCGGCCCGCTTTCAATTCAAACATATGGCGATGTATGAGAGCGTTTACGGAGAAGCGTTTTTACGCGCGTTTGCTTGAAGTGCAGCGTTGCCCGCCGCGGCGAACGCGGCGGCGAACGCGGCGGCGGACGCGGCGGTGAACGCGGCGGCGAACGCGGCGGCGGACGCGGCGGCGAACGCGCAAACGCTCAAATACGAACATATGGCAGATGACACCGCCGCATCGCCCGCCGCGTCGCCCGCCGCGTCGCCCGCGGCGTTGCACGCGCAAACGCGCAAATACAACATATGGCAGATGATACCGCCGCATCGCCCGCCGCGTCGCCCGCGGCGTTCGCCGCGGCGGCGCACGCCCCGCGTCTCCGTAAACAACATCGGACATTGCCATATGTTTGTGTTTGGGCGTGTGATAACGCGGGCCGCTGCACGCGCCGCCTCTCCGTAAACGGAAAAAACGCGCACCGCGCCGCGCGACGCCCCGCGCAACGCGCCGCCCGACGCGCCGCGTGTCCGTAAATGGGCACTAAGGTGCCACCTACTATGGGACTGTACTACGTTAGATAAAGGTATTCTAAGTTAAAATCGAGATACGGTGATAAGATAATCTCGCCGTGTGATTCACGTGAATACAAAATTGCAAACATTTTTATCTATGGCCTGTCATTGATTATACTGTACACAATAAAAAATAAATCATATATATTCTGAGACGAGACTTTCCGGCGCTATATTAGCGGCTTACTTCTTGTATATTGTATTTCTTAGTTTATGTATTAGTTACCTAATTAAAAATGTATAAGTTATTTATTTGTTTGCTGCTAATATCTCTTAGTGCGTTGTGCTATAGTGGCGAGTCTGTTTTGGATGGTACTGAACTGGAGTTGACGTTTTTGGTAAGAATTTAAACTTTTTTTTTTTCAAATTGAATATTCACAGTGTAAACGGACCCTTCACGAACCCGTGAACCAAGCATTATGTATATCAATTAAGTAACTTTACGCAAAAATTATTTGGGAAACGACTTTTTTTTTGGCGTGAAAAATCACGATTTTACGCACCCAAAACATTGTGTGATTGATGCATTGAATAGTTCGATGGTCGTGGAGGTGTTTAAAGTAAAAATCTAACGTTAAAAATAAAGGGTAAATATACCCTTAACGAAGCCGAAAGGTACTTGTTGTCCCCGTCATTGCGATAATTTTTTTGTTCTAGACCATACCTGGGAACCTTCTAGTTACGGAAATATTGGGGGTCAAAGTTCCAACTTTTTCACAAGTTTTTTTTAGGGTAGTTGAGGAATTGACCTAGGCAAATCATTGTAAATTAGGAGAGCCATAAATAAACGCAGCTCCGCCGAAAAAGTTCTAGCTTTGGAACGGGCATTTCAAAATATAAATGTGTAGGTAATAAAAGTCTCCAAAACTGTAAGTAACCCTATTCTTGTTTCAGGTTCATCGGCATGGCGACAGAACTCCTATAGAATCAACGTTGAGTCAAAGCACCGATGCTGAGGCCCTTACGAAAGCCTCAGCTAAATACGGATATGGTCAGCTTACTGATGTGAGTATAGTTCTTAGGCCCTACCGGCTACCTTTTTTGAGGGAAACTTTCAAATGGCGGCCGATCTTTGGGGATAAGACCGGGGAGTGTGGGATTTTTACCGCACTAAAACCACCCCGGTGGTCACCATCCGCACATAAGAGGAGGCACAGTTTCCTCTTAAAAGACCTGTCCGGAGCCCGCTCTGACCAGCTCCCTACAATTTAATTTATAACGAAGTCTCATGCAAAATCCTCACTGGCTAAAACAAAATATAATGCTCGTTTATGAAAGCAACTACACATCATCATTCTCTTGCCCTTATCCCAATTTATTTGGGGTCGGCGTAGCATGTCTTCTTCTTCCATACTTCTCTATTACTCGTCATCTCATCAGACACCTCCTATATTGACAACACATTGACCACCATTTATTATGATTTATGTTCAGCGAGGATAACTTTGACTAGGTATAACAAATATATGTAGTCCAAAGTTCTTGAAATTCAAAGGTGATCAATAAACTTTTTTTGTTTAACATTATGCTCATAAATAAGCATAATGTATGTGGCACCTTCGTACGACACGAAGAGTTTCCCAGCGAAGGAAAAGCCACCTACGAGTGCCGTAAAACACCATTAATAGAGCCAAAAGAATGGGGAGCCACCTATCTAACCACGATCCACCCAGCACGTTATTAACAATCACTATAGCGCGTCAGAACAAAAACGTAGTGGAGCTCGCTTGCATTTTGCAATGGCCCATAGAAAATTTGCCATGTATGAGGGCTGAAGTGGCCTGCCCATATCTGCCTCAGCCTCCTCCTTAGAACGTGGTGATCATCACAAGTTGCCTAGTATTAAATTGTCAAAAGCTGATCAAAAACCCTCACTCCATTTTCTTTTCCAGGTCGGCAAACGTCGCGGCTACGCTCTAGGCCAGTTCATTCGCCGTCGTTATGACGGTCTCCTGTCTCAGGACTTCAACAAGTCCGAGATCTACATCAGGTTTGTTGAGCTCCTTAAGTGTTTGTACTGATTGGACATCATAACATAATATCACGCCTGTAATCCGCGTAGGGTTAGGCAGAGGTGTACCTAATTGTACACCAACATTTCACCAGTTATGTTTCTAAGTCCCATGTAATGGGGGCAAGTCTATTGCCATCAAACGGGCACAAATCCATTCTCCGTGGCTGCTACTGAGAAATTCCTGATAAAAAAACCTAATTACAATTTGGCTGACCCGGGAATCGAACCGAGGACCTCATGCTCAGCAGTGGCGATTGTGACGACTAGACCAACGAGGCAGTCAAATAATTAATGTCATTTCATTATATTTCAGGTCGACTGACTCGACCCGGGCGAAGATGACAGTTCTGTCTGCAATGGCGGCGGTCTACCCGGTTGACCAGGATAGGTGGAGTGATTATGTCAACTGGACCCCAGTTCCTTATACTACTGTGCCTGCGAAGTATGATTTTGTAAGTGATGTTTTTTTCCGTGCGGCAATCGCACCAACACGCAGTGCAGCAGCCAATCGCTCAGCCACTGCACCAACCGTGCCGTAGTACACACACATTTCAGCAGTTATGTTGAAGTCTCATGTATTATAGGGCGAGCAAATTGCCATTAAGCGGGCACATCTCCTGGCTCCGGACTGCTATTCCTGATGGAATAACCCAATGACACTTTACTCGACCGAGGACTCGTACCCCCTGAGATTGAACCTGGGGTGGTTGTGAACGGCTTTTGATCTTGACTGACAGTCTCGTTCACGATTCAAAAGTGCCTGTAACTGGCTTAAGTCATCGTCATCATCATTCTCCCAATTTACTTGGGGTCAGCGCAGCATTTGTTCTTCTTCCATACTTCTCTATTACTCATCGTCTCAGCAGTCATGGTTTAAGTATTACAAATGAATACTTTGAGTTTTTAGTTAGTCTCCATTTTTTTCAACTCCGTAAAAATATGCTCATGGCAATATGAATCGTTCATCATCCATTCATCTAGTGGTTTAACTGAGCTGCGATGAACACTACAATTAATATGAGAGTTACAGCTGCTATGCCAATGAATACTACATTTATTTTATCAATAGTTATTATCATTCAGATGAAAGTAATAGGCAATTTGCTTTATTAATAATAACAATTTGGTGGTACCTACTGGTTTATTGATTTATTTGTCTATCAGTTTTATCTTTATTTGGTGGATTGATTAAGAATTCATTGGGCTCTATGCAATCGGTTTCGGCCCGAACTACTGTAGCTACATAAAGTGTGTAAAAAGACACTTAACGAAGCCGAAAGGCACTTGTTCTCACCGTCATTGCGATCATTTTTTTGTTCTGAACCATACCTGGGAACCTTTTAGTTACGGAGATATTGGAGTTCAAAATTCAAATTTTTTGACATGTTTTTAAATACCACTTTTAAAGATTTTAACTAACTCCATCACCCGCTTACTATTCAAAGCATCCATCAGCACTAAGTTTTGAGTGCGTTACATTGAGTTTTACAGTAAAACGTGATTTTTCACCCCATAAAAAAAGTCGTAATAATTTTTGCGTAGTCACTTAGTTTGATGTACAGAATGTTTGGTTGACGGCTTCGTGAAGGTTCCGTTTACACCTTGTATACATAATGTAAAAGAAACTCTTAAAAACAGGCTTCATGTAAAAATGAAATTATTGCTAGGTAGAGAGAAGCCTTTGTGTTTTTGACAAGCACTGCGTTTGACCGCGCAAAATAAAGATTATCGGGGCTTATATTTTACCATTAACACTTAGGACTTTTGCTTCACATCAACATGCTGCATAGTTTTCCTTTTATGTAATTTTATTTCCTCCGTGCCTCGTTAAGCACGTTAAGCCGTTGGTCCCGGGTGTCGGGTCGGGGTGATCTTTGACAGTCGTTAGGTTAGGTCGTCAGAGTGGCCCAAAAAGTCTGATAACCAGTCTTACCAAGGGGTATCGTATTACCCAGTACTAACTGGGTTGTGATAGATAGGCATTCGCTCCATGTAAAATACTGGTATTCAGATGCATCTGGTTAGACTGGAAGCCGACCCCAATATAGTTGAGAAAAGGCTGGGCAGTTGATGACTTCTTTCATTATCCTAACCATCACGATATCTCGGGCTTTTTATTCGGTATTTTTATTCCTATCATTCCTCACACAATCCACCCATCTTTTATTTGGTCTTCGCCTCCCTCTGCATCCATCAACCATATTGATCCCTCTTTTAGTCACAGACGTTGAAACATGAGTCATCACATGCTCATACCAAGCCAGAGGATTCCGTCCTTTTTCACAGTCTAACTTCTTTTGTGTTTCTTACAGAACCTAGCGACAGTGAACTGCCCCAACCTCATGGGAGACTTCACTTCTGTCGCAGACCTCACTGATCCCTTCCCATCGCTGGACAAGTACACCGATGCCCTGGATCAGTGGTCTGAAGTGTTGGGCTTCAACATCACCGCGGCGCCAGTGTATGCTTACACTTTGAATGATATTTATACTGCCCAGGTAGTCATACATAGGATAGTTTTTGAATTTATTGCGAACAGACAGATAGACAGACGCGGCGGAAGACTTTGTTTTATAACATGTATAAATATGTTTCAAGCCTCACGCAAAATGTGCTAGTTTGGACATTTTCAACTATGTAGACCTACTGAGAATATCCTAATGGAAAAATTAAAACCACTCTCCATCCCAGGTATCACAACCATGACAAAATAGAAACACTCACAAGCAGTACCTATTTAATATGATACCTGTCGATGTATCCTCGATAAATGATAGCAGTATAATAAGGTTCAATTTTGCTGTTGACAGATGAGTCTCGGAATTCCCCTGGACCCCAAACTTCAGGAGATTTACCCTGAAATAGTTGAGATCGCCGGCATCGCCATTGACTACCTGTTCGGTAATGAAGACCGCGCCGCTTTGTTGGCAGGTAAGCTTTTAAAGTAATTTTTATGTAGCTAAATTAGCTCTTTGGGAATTCAGATCCCTGTCCTATCCTGGTCAAGAGAAGTGGCAGCGAGATGACATTGTTGCCATCGCTGGTAAAATCTAGATGATGCTGGTTCAGGCCGCACACGAGCGTAGAGATTGAGTCAAACAAAGAGATACCCAGCAATGGGTGAAGTCGGGCTTGGGATGGTGATGAATTCAAGTCCCTGTAAATGGTTGAATTAAGAATAGTTAGCCCACGGCTTGACCTTTCTACTTGCCTTAATAAAATTACTGCGGTTGCTCTCACCAAGGTCTTAGGTCCCCATCCCCATCTGGCTGTTAGTCTGCCAACGCTCTTTTTATCAATGCAAAGCGAATGCCATAAAACACCAGTTCTAACATGACATTCCTTTCCAGGTGTCCTGCTAAACCAGTTTTTCGCCGTAGCAGACCAGGTCATTGCTGGAGAGGACGTACCCAGAGTCCAGCTGTACTCCGCCCACGACATAAACGTCTTTACCTTCCAAGCAGTCACCCAGATCACTCCAAGGCAAGGAGTTCCTAAGTATGGGTCTGCTTATGCCCTGGAACTGAGGAGGGTCGTGGCTACTGGAGAATATATTGTTGTGGTAAGTGTTTAATTCTTCTTCACCGAAGATACCAAGGGTAAACTGTCGCAGTCAGTACACTAATACCGTGTGTGGCCCCGTCTCCACCAAAGCGGAGATGAGTGGGCGGAGAGGACACGTGCGGGAATCAACCAATGACATTCGTTGAAAACCACATCGGGTCTCACGTCTCTCCCGTGATTGGTTGAATCTTGCACAACACAGAAGAGAAGAGAGACGAAATGTTGATTTCATCGAATGTGATTGACGACTGCCTCGTTAGTCGAGTGGTCGTAATCGCGACTGTTGAGCATGAGGTCCTGGTTCGATTCCCGGCTCGGGCACATTGTTTTTGGGTTTTTCCATCAGGTATTTTTCAGTAGCAGCCACGAGGTCTGGATTTGAGCCCGGTTGATGGCAGCTGGCTCGCCCCTTATTAATGGGACTTAAACATAACTGGCGAAATTTGGGCGTGCTAGTAGGTACATCTCTGCCTAACCCTTCGGGGATTACAGGCGTGTTATGTGATTGGTCGATTCCTAACTATACTAGAATTACGATACGTATCCTCGTTGATCATTACCACACTTTACTATTCCAATGCTACGTATCTAACTAATCCTAAATTCTCCTCAGCCCATATACCTGAACACGCCAAGTGAAGACAAACTCACCTACCTCCAAGTAGCTGGCTGCGGCCAGCGATGTGACATCGAGAGCTTCCGAGCTATCACCTCACCCTTCAACCTGGAGGAGGACGAGTGGAGGACAAAGTGCGGCTTCTCTGAGGACATGGACTTGGACACTTCTTCCATTGATTAAGAACGGACTGGTTTTGGACACGGATTTTGATAATAATATAGCAGAATGCAATAAAGCTTTTTTATGATCTTTTTCTTTATAAAAAATGTTGTTTTAATTATTTTTTAGGAGTGCAGAAATACACTAACTTCATGTCCATAGTCCTTAACGGTGTAAGCAGATCTATAAAGGGTGTAAAAAGACCCTTAACGAAGCTGAAAGGCACTTGTTCTCCCTGTCATTGCGATTATGTTTGTTCTAGAGCATACCTGGGAACCTTTTTTTTTTTTTTTTACGGATGGGAAATCATCAAATGACTTCTCCCGCTCTGGGTGGAGTGGGAGGGAGTGTCAGACTCTTACTGACTAAAACCCATCCATGTTCCTTCATTGCCCTTTGTGTTCCAGGGCCACGGTATCTCTTTCGAACAGTCCCGCAGCCCCGGATACCTGGGAACCTTCTAGTTACGGAGATATTGGGGTTGAAAGTTTCAACTTTTTCACAAGTTTTTTTTAAATACATGATTTTAATGTAAGATTTTTACTCCACGCTATTCACCTACATACTATTCAATCCATCCATCAGCACAATGTTTTGAGTACGTTACATTGAGTCCTACCGTAAAACGTGATTTTTTACCCCAAAAAAATTCGTTTCCCTGCAATAATTTTTACGTAAACTTACTTAGTTTGATATACAGAATGCTTGGTTGACGGCTTCGTGAAGGGTTTGCTTACACCTTGTATAATAGAGAGGAACCACCAGGTCAGGATTTCATCAGTGTGTAAGTCTCGTTAACGAGCGAGCCTGTGATGAAGACATAAATCCAGATCTCGATTTCGGACAGCTATTTAGAAGCACTATGCCTGAACCGGGAATCGACCCCAAATGGCCTAGATAATGTGACTTTCTATCAGATAACAATGGGACCTCCACAACCCAGTTAGTACTGGGTAATACGATACCCCTTGGTAAGACGGGTTGTCAGGCTTTTTGGGTCACTTACCTGTAACGACTGTCAAAGATCTACAAACGACAGCCGGAACCAACGGCTTAACGTACTTTCCGAGGCACAGAGGAAACTCGGTATGTAAAGAGTGGTTACCCATCCACAGACCAACCTAGGCAAGCACGGCTTAACCTAAAGATTGACCCTAGCAGCTGTTATTATTTAGCCACGAGCTCTCCGACCGAAACTAAAGCTTAAAAATACACACTGTAAATATTACCCACTATTCTTTAATATTGAACAATTCCAAGGTACTACTATAATTTCCTACGGGACGTCGTCCCGTAATATATGCAGACATATTGAAAAATGCAATGGAAGAATTGAATAATAGCTAGATTACCAAGTATAATGTAACTTTTGCATGTCTTTGTTGGAAATGGTAGTTGAAACGGACAAATAACCTTTGCAAATTAATTAGGTGCGGAGTTAAAGCAAGATTAATTTCCAAAAGGGGATCATTCAAATACATTTAAATCTTACTAATATTATAAAGAGGAAAGATTTGTATTTTTGTGTGTTTGTTTGTGTCAAACCGTTTCACGTGTTTTTATTTAGTTTGTAAGATTTTTTGATTTTTAGTACCGATGATCTAACTAGATGGCGTTGTCGTCGAAATAGATCGCGCTATGGTTTCGTTACATGCAAAAGTATAAGAGACTAGACAAATATTTTTGTTTTGAGATTCTGTATTGGGTGAAAATTAATATACGTGGTTGTAAAGTATACATCTACATAGTTTCATTGAAAATCGTCGTGTGAAATTTCTACAGTTTGTAATGAATAAACTCAAAAACTACTGAGCCGATTTCAAAAAAATTTTCACCATTAGAAAGCTACATTATCCCTGAGTAACATGGGCTACATTTTATCCCAAAATGTTTAAAAAATAAATGTCCACCCGTGCAAAGCCGGGACGGGCCGCTAGTAGTTAATAAAGTACGATGGGGTTGGCATATCCGTATGGAAAAACCCCCTTTTTGTTATTTTTTTGATAGCCTACATTGTGTTCCACTGCTGGGCAAGGGCCTCTCCTTTCTCCCTCCAAACCTCTCTTTTTGTTAATAAAGAATAAAAAATATATATATTTAAATGTACAGACGCCAGCCAGCACATCATGCTACTATTATAATCTGTCTTTCTTTAAAAGATTTTGGAGTTTATCACTAAAGTATTAGGTTCAAGGTTAATTGGGAAAATTTGACAGTTTCGGGTAGCTTGATGTGCGTCTGTACTTACGATAGATAGACGGGTCAATACGAAAAAAATTGTAATCTGTTTGTAATAGCCAAATCCAATAAAAAAAAAATTAAAAAATATATATTATGACCAATCAGCGCACGAGATGCGTTCCGTCGCATGCCATTTCACAATTTGACGGTTTCACTTCGATAGATTATAATCTACCGAAAAGTAATGGGTTAAATTGTAAGCAGCATGTTACGGTTCGCAATCTTTCGACAGATTACAATCTCGCGAGATAGATTATAATCTAACGGTTTTTACAATTTAACGGATTGCGAGCCCAGGTTGGCCGCTGTAGATATAATCTGGCAAAATGGGGTATCCTCGATTCATCCCAAACAGATTGCCAGTGTGGAGCCACTCTGCAGGATATGCTCCACCTATTGTCCTGCCCATCCTGCACAACCACTTGCACCTACCAAGATTTAATTGAAGCAATTGATAGAGCTGTGCAGGTGGCTACATACTGGTCTAACACAATTTGAGTTCATCGACACGAAAAGAACAAGCAATTAACGGTGACATTTCACGTGGACGAAAGTCGCGGGCAAAAGTTAGTTCTTATAGTTAGAAGTATTTTAAATAAGTACAGGTGAAATAACACGTAGATAAGGTCACGTATCTACTTCAAAATAATCTCCTCAAAGAATTCTGTCTCAGAAACCAGCGAACGATTATAGGATCCAACAGAAAATTTCTTTCACTCAAAACAGATTGAATGAAAACTCCACCCCTGAGACTTGGCTTCTGAAGAACGTGACAAACATACAAACAGATATCACTTTTATTTTACGTTTGAGGTAAAAGCATCAAAGAAATGTTATCTTAATGTTATTACAAGTAAAAGAGTAGCTTGTGTTTTTTGAGAACTATATTTTGAGCACTTAAGTGTGTTTTTGGAGGCGTGAATATTAAGTAACTATGAAAGTGGAACCATCAGGGTAGCCCGAGAAATTGAAATTTTCTTACGTTTTTTGTAATTTACAGCTTTACTGTTTACTATTAGCCTGTGGCATCCCACTGCTGGGCAAAGACCTCCATGACTTCCAAATTCTTCGATCCAGAACCAACGTGGACCACTGGTCGTTAGTTTTGTCCAGTTCGTCCCGCCATCTCCTGCGAGGTCTACCACGTCGCCTTCCGGTTGTGTCAGGGCTCCACATCGTGGTTATTTTGGCACACAGCTCGTCGGGCATGGCAGCATTTGCAGGTTAGTGTCAGGTAATATGATTAACGTTAATGATTAATTTTGACTTAATTTCAGTTAATAATATAGTTGTTCGCATTTACTATTGGGGTCAAAGGAATATAGAATTGATAAGGAAATAATATTGATGTGTTTGATTCTGAAACTGATCGCGCAATTTCGAAATAGAGTGTGAACGTTAAATGATAAATGGTAGATCCGTTCTACTCGATTTTTCAAAAATCCTACTCGTTAAGATTACCTATGGGTACCTCATTTAACATAAAGGGTGTAAAAAGACCCTTAACGAAGCCGAAAGCCGCACTTGTTCTCCCCGTTAATGCGATATTTTTTGTTGTTCTAGACCATTCCCGGGAACCTTCTAGTTACGCGGATATTGGGGGTCAAAGTTCCAAATTTTTCACAAGTTTTTTTTAAAAGTAAGATTTTTACTTTAAACACCTCCACGACCCCCGTACTATTCCATCCATCCATCAGCACAATGTTCTGAGAGCGTTACACTGAGTCCTACCGTAAAACGTGATTTTTCACTCCAAAAAAAAGGCGTTTCCCAGCAAAAAAATTTGCGTTAAGTTACTCAGTTTGATGTACAGAATGCTTGGTTGACGGCTTCGTGAAGGGTACGTTTACACCCTGTAGATAGTTTATTAACTAGGTGGTTTTAAAGAGTGGCTTAGAAATTAGTATTAAAGTTTGTAAATAAGTCCTGCTTGCCAAGTTCTTAATCTGTAGGTACCTAATATCAACGGTTTCGACTAAAAGATGGTCTTCAAAAATCAAGTGCTGTCATAAAAAGTAGAAGAAATAAAGTTAACCACGGATTCACATTTGAACAAAAAAAGTTATAATCAGTAGGTCCAAAAAATGCCCCGGGTGTTCCCTAACAAGAGCAAAAAGAACATAAATTTAATTAACGTAAAAGCAGACTTCTACGATTTCTTTCGTAAAATATTACCTTGGTGGTGCAAAACCTTACAATTTCCCTAGCAGAATGAAATCTCTGTACCTACGTAATGAGCATAGAGCAAGAAATGGCAAGATGAGAACATCTGTGGCGTACGATACTGGATGTGGTACAAGGAAAATAGCCACATAGCTCACGCTCAACCGTAGGAGACCTGACCGTGCACCATCACCTCTTATAGCAGTATTCTTTTTATTTTACTGTAGCGTGGAGGAGAGATGGAGCAAGACTAACAGCTCCCCCTGGCGTAGTTAATGAATCCCAGGGCATCGCAGACACCACACCGTGTCGGACCCGGCCGGGACACGGTCAAACATGTATAATATACCTTTTGTATGAAGTGATTCAGGCGGACACGGCCGGGGCACGGCGTCGAAGGGGTATTGTTTCCCGGCTCCGGCTCGGCCCGGCCCCGTCACCTTGTAACGTGAACGTGTGTGCCGGGCCCCCGGAGGGCAGACTACGACAAATCTTTGAAATGAGCAGCAGTGCAACTCAACAGCAAAATGGATGATGAAAAATTTCTAGAATGTGTGCGCAAGTACCCTGTGGTCGTAGTATTATACGTAGTATTTTATTATCTGTGCTGTGGTGTACGATATGAGCTGCTAATTCAAGTTTTAAAAATTGCATATTTATTTGTCTATCGACTGATGAAACTACTAGTTGTCACAAAACACAACCTAGACAACCTTAACAATCTATTTTTGACAGCGAAACGTCACTTCTTGTGACTTCACGCTTTATAACACAAAAAAACAACTAGTCTAGACTATATCGTGTGAGTAATTTTTTTTTTGTATTCTTATTTTTTTGTTTCTTTATGTCTTAAAAATGTATCATTTTATTAGGGGACAACACTAACTCCTGAAACATAATTCAATTATCGCAGGAGTCAGAGAATCCCACATACCGTATACAATGTTTTATGTCATATTTTTTTTTGTCTTATAAGTGGGACAATATGGGAAATCTATAATAATAGCATATTGGGAAAATTTCTTTGGAAACTTGGGCTCTTTTTTATTAAAACAATTTTGGTTTAATATATTTTTGGACAAGTGCGGGTTGTCCAAGAAAGTATTTTTTTTTTAATTTTACAAATTTTTATGGACACCTCACAATATGTGACCAAAAAAATTAAGTATGCTAAAATTGTTTTAATTAGAAACCCTTGTTCGTAAACCCGTCATATTCTGTCTATGCCTGTTCTAAAATCCCTACATCCTTGTCCCTGACGTAAAGCGAAAAAGCCACAGGAAATGATCCCGTGATGGCTTACCCGGACCGCCTTCCGCCTTCTAACCGCCGTCGCATGCATATGCTACGTTCTTGGCGACTATAAATGTTATTTTATTAGATGTATAGCGGTGTTAAATGACCCAGTCGTTTGACTTGGCCTCTTTACGACCACAGGCTGTACCTATTGGGACAGCTACTTGCGTCAAACTACACGCCGAAGAGTATAGTAATATACGGGGTGTAAACAGACCCTTCACGAAGCCGTCAACCAAGCATTCTGTACATCAAACTAAGTAACTTTACGCAAAAATTATTGCTGGGAAACGACTTTTTTTTTTGGGGTGAAAAATTACGTTTTACGGTAAAACTCAATATAACGGACTCAAAACATTGTGCTGATGGATGGATTGTAAAAAAAATAGATTAGAAACATGTATTTAAAAAAAAACATGTGAAAAAGTTGGAACTTTGACCCCCAATAACTCCGTAACTAGAAGGTTCCCAGGTATGGTCTAGAACAAAATAATTATCGAAATAACGAGGAGAACAAGTACCCTTCGGCTTCGTTAAGGGTCTTTTTACACCCTTTATAGGGTGACTGGTAATTAGTGACCGATACTTAAACACATGATTGTACTCGTGATAACAAACAACTTTCCCAAAGAAACTTTTTTTTATACACAGACTTTTATCACAATAACACAACAGCCGTATGAAATTCGCACGCGCGCGCCTGTGACCTATCAGATGTTAGTCGTTTAAAATAAATGTTTCTTTGGGAAAGTTGTTTGTTATCATGAGTACAATCACGTGTTTAAGTATCGGTCACTAATTACCAGTCACCCTATATACCACACGTGCGTGTGACAATTTCTTTCATTCGTTTTTCTGCAGTCGTTGTCGCACGTCTGTCATTCGTGCCCAAGCCGGTTGGTCAAAGTGTAGGTCGTCGTAGATACGTATTTAGAGACTTGAAAAACATAGTTGTACTGATGGCGGTTTCAGTGAGTAGATTCTGACGTGTCGCGGGTTCGATCCCCGCACGGAATAAATACTTATATGGCGTATAGATTGTTGTTCGGGGACTGGTTGTATGTGTAAATTACGAAGGCTGTAGCCGGAGGATGGAAAAAAATACAATATTTATTTGAACTTAAATTTAATTACAGAAATTACAATGTAAAATATTAACTAAGATGTCGACAGTTGACCGATGCTGTGCCAAAAGTGACGATTTCGCGAAGGCCGCGATGTCCGGTGCCGGGCTGCATCACGTTGAGCTGCGTCGGCGACTCGTGTCTCCGCTGTTGCAATCCGCGGTAATTAGGGTAACGCGCGATCAGCGGTTCACGTGTTACGCGAATATGTAACACCTCCTCCCGAAGATAAGCAACTATTTCGAAATCTTGTGTGAGAGAGATGATGAAATGTTGCTGTGGTCAATTTTTATCTTGCTGGGACTGATTCCATGCGATTCTTGAATTTCAGCATAATTTCCTGGAGATGTTGCGTCATCATTTTACATTGCTTGGTTTCTTTGAAGGCGTTTCGCTCGATATCGTCGGTACGTCAGTGTGATAATGAGTACACTTGCACCGGTTAGTATCAGATAGATTGGAATTGTAGTATGGTAGAGAGCTGGATCAACTACTTCATTGAGTTTTGCTGGTGCCTGTTGCATGATCTTTGTGTTAATGGAGTGCAGATTTTCTAGATTTGCAGAGTTTAGTATGATTGGTGATTCGCTCGACGTCTCTAAATCTTCATTAATTGTGGGCAATTGCATAATCTCCAGAGCGAAACCTTTGATGTGATTGTTAGAGTTTGCTATAGTAAATTCGGGCGTTTTGATGTGGCAATTGTAGGGGATGATCGCCAAATAGCTTCCTTCCAGGGTTTTATATGTTTCTTGTCCGCATGATATCTTCACCTTGGTTGGATGTGGGAAACTGATGGTGTAATGCTTCTCGTCGAGTTGTTCTACAGCTTCTTTCTTCATTGCGACTGAAGACAGTTTACAGAATGGGAGAAGTTCTTGCTTGGAGATCAGATGCTGGATGCAATCGGGATCATCTCGGGCCTTGTATTTTGATTTAGCTTCACAGAGGTACAGAGAATTTACCTTCGGGCATTCAGCCTCCATGTACATAGAATCTTGACCAGAAATCGCAATGAAAGGTGAGGTTGGTAAAAGGATTTTGTTATTCTTGTTAGGGACAGTGGACAATTTATAAAGGTTATAGATTGGAGGGAAGGCAATCGGCACCTTAAATACTATAACTATCTGATTATCTTTATAAAAGTAGCCTAGCTTAATTACGTCATAATAGTCTCTTAATTCTAATTCAAGGATCTCATCGCCTGAATATAGAATCCTTAGTTTCTGTATCATATTCTTAATTTCAGCTATATTAACTACCATGTGCGGTGTGCTTAGTGCGCGAATAAAAGCTAAAGTATACTCTAGTTTATGGAGTTCTTCGGACAAATTATCTATGTTATCACTTAAGATAATTAAGTGTTGAGCCATGTGGGCGTAGTGGATTAAATCAAGATTTGCTGTTGTACTATTTATTATCCGATTTAAAACATTGCCTATTAACTCTTGATTTTTAGTTATATTAGTTAATAAGTTGGCATTTTGTGAAACCCAAGTTTTAGATAAACTAACATGTTGATTAAGTTGAGCTTGAATCCTATACTCATTTTCCTTAAGGATTTTTATGGCGTTGTCGTATTTAATTGCATCAGTTTGATCAAGATTACCGGATATACTTTTGATTACAGAACCGAGGCCATCAATGAGTCCTCTTTTATAGCGATTATGTTCAAATGACTCTAACTGGGCAGATATCTTAACTAGTTTGGATGTAAGGTAATCCATGTGCGGTTCGAATAATAGAGATGTCTTATTATTTAATGTGTGTCTAACATCAGTCATTCTGGTATTAACTGTATCTATTTGAGATTGTATACTATCGAGGTTGACATAATTGAGAAAAGAGTGATAATGGGAAATGATGCGCGTCGCTCCTAGATTAAACGGAAGTATTCCAGGGCCGTTCCCTAAAGGATCAATCATTACTTCTTGTCCTTGCGTCATTTGGAGTAGTAGTAGCAGTAACATCCTGTAACAATACAGATTCCTTAGGGCTTCTTTTAAGACGAGATTTTGCAACGGGACCTCGTTTCTTTCTGGTGTAAATATGTATGGGAAGGTCGGCTAGGACTATGTCTTTGGTAAAACGTGGAGCTAATTTTTGTCTGCTAGCTAACGGATTGCGGACAAATACTTGTTGGTCAGGGACATACTCTTTTTCAGGTTCGCGGTCCTTATTCCTGTTTTCAGTTAATTCAGTCCGATGGTGAAGAGAGGTTTCATTTATTATATCGTAGACTTGTGTTAGTCGTTTTTTGTGGTCTTGTAAGTAATTTTGCAGTAAATGTTCCGATAAATTTAAATCTAGGGAATCACGGGGATCAAAGTGTCCTGTGATTAAGTCTATAGGCCTACATTTAGTGAAGCTGTGTATTGAGCTGTTGTAACCTAAAATTGCATAGGGCATGAGATTTACGGCAGGTTCATTATGCTTTTCTAATTTCAGGATTCTGAGATGTTCGAGAATAGTAGAATGGAAGCGCTCTACTATGCCATTATCGTTAGGGGTATGTGCAAGTATCTTATGATGCTGTATTTTATGAAGACGGACGAACTCCGAAAATAATGCGTTAGTGAACTCAGGTCCTTGATCTGTAACTATGGTGTAGGGGACGCCATGATGGGTGCAAAACGTTAAAAGTGCTTGGACGACACTTAACGCGGTACCATCTCTGAGATGATATGCTTGTGCATATTTCGAGAAAGCATCAATTAAAGTAAGAAATTTCTCGTTTTGTGCTGTAAAAAGATCAAGATGAACAATTTCAAAGGGTTTGGTTGGGGGAGGAACTATAGAGAATTTTTGCTTAATAGGGTTCCGATCGTATTTTGCCTGTCCACAGATACTACATTCATTAATATATTTCGAGATATTTTCTTTCATTTTAGGCCAATAATAACGATGTGATAAAGCAAGGAAACATTCGGTTATACCACGGTGATTTGTTTTTCCTTCATGGTATTTACGAATAATTTCTTGCTGGTCCAAGTAATTTTTAACGTTTTCTACCTCTTTCTTTGTTAAGACCATATTTAAGGCGGAGCTTTTAAATTTGTCTTGTATAATCGGAATTATGCTGTACATGGCTAGAGGGGGATGTATAAGAATTCCAGTTTTTACTTTGGGATTAACATATTCCTTTACGGCATTAATTACTTCTTCTTCCAGATTTGACTCTGATAGTTGTATAGTAGTTTTGGTATGAGTTTCGAATGGTTTAGACACGGTTGGGCGTTTTTTAATGTCTCCCACGATTATAAAGGATATTTGACGGTGGAATTTATTTAGAGGCTCATCCGATATTGGTATCTCTAATATGGGGTTCTCAGCGCTTGTGTGAGCTGTTGCGGTTGTGGAATCAATTACTGAAGGGGGTTTTTCAGACGTGTTAACTGCTATAGAGTTAGCGTCTTCATTATTAATTTCTATGCGGGACAGAGCATCTGCGTTGGTATTCAGCTTACCCTGCTTATAGACAGTAGTGAAATTATACTCGCTTAACTTTAATTTCCAACGGGTTAAACGTGAGTTGGGTTCTTTTAAATTCATTACCCATTGTAAGGGCCTGTGATCTGTAACAATTTTGAACTTCCTACCAAATAGGTACGGGCGGAAGTACTTGGTTGCCCACACAATTGCTAATAATTCTTTTTCGATTGTGCTGTAGTTAATTTCACTAGTGTTTAATGTGCGCGATGCATATGCTATGGGCTTATCGGTACCTATCCGACCTTGAGAGAGAACAGCACCAATGGCAAGATTAGATGCGTCTGTTGTCAGTATAAAATCTTTACTAAAGTCTGGATATTGCAGGATTGGGTCGTTGATTAAAAGGGTTTTACACTTCTCAAAACAACTGATGTAATTAGGATTAGTTATATCAATCTTTGAACCTTTTTTCAGACATTGCGTCATAGGTTTTGTTATACGAGCAAAGTCTGGAATGAATTTCCTATAGTAACCCAACAGACCTAGGAAGCGTTTAATTTCTGTTGCCGTTTTGGGAATTGGGAATTTCTGGATGGCCATAATTTTATCCGGGTTAGGTTTAATACCGTCTTTGCTAATAATGTGTCCTAAATATGCAGTTTCTAACTTTAAAAATTCGGATTTGTCCATTTGTATTTTGAAATTAGATTCCCTAAGTCTCTGAAATACTTTTTCTAAATTAATCATGTGTTCCTGAAGGGACACTGAAAACACAATTATGTCATCCAAATATACTAAACACACGACATTTTGAAGGTCCCGTAAGACATTGTCCATTACCCGTTGAAAGGTTGATGGAGAATTTTTTAAACCCATTGGCATGCGGAGGAATTCGAAGTGTCCATGCTCTACTGTAAAAGCAGTTTTGTGAATATCATCTGGGTTCATCTCCACTTGATAAAATCCACTCGCGAGGTCAAGGGTGGTAAAATAGTGACAGTTACCTAACTTGTCAAGGACGTCCGAAATGTTGGGTATAGGATAACGATCATCTATAGTTTTCTCATTTAATTTCCTAAAGTCTATTACCAAGCGCCATTTGGTTTTTCCGCTGGCGTCGGCTTTCTTGGGAACTACCCAGATGGGGGAGCTCCACGCAGATTGAGACGGACGTATGATATTCTGTTCTAGCATTTTAGAAATTTGATCCTGGACTTCCTGCTTATGTATGAAAGGATATCTGTAACTTTTCGTATAGATAGGCACATCATCTGTAGTTCGAATAGAGTGTTTTACTTGGTTCGTAAAAGATAATGGTTCGCCATCAATATAAAATACATCAGCGTACCGAGCGCAAAGTACTTCTAAATTAGCTTTTTCTTCGGGGTTCAAATGATCCGTACGCAGACGAGACAAAACTTCCTTTACGCGGTCGGACTGTTGTTTAGTGCGCGTGCACTGGACATTGAACAACTCAGCACTAATAGGGCGATCCATAGAAAAGACTACGTCATGACGTGACGTATTCGCTACCTCTATTACACCTCTATTATTTCTAACTGTTGTAACGCAATCACTTATTAAACAATTTGAAATGCATTGTTCAGGAATAAAAACGTCACCGTCCGCAGAGTTTATAGGAACTTTAACTAATTTAGATGAATTAGCAGGTATTATATCCTCGTATAAGTTACTATTGCGAGAGTCGTACATTAATAAAGGGTTACTAGAATTACGAGTTATCAACAATCTGTTCTTTAAGTCAATGTTAGATTCTAATTTTTCTAATAAATCATAGCCGATCAAACCATCAAAAAATTTATGAAATGCATAAACGAAAAGAGTTATATCACCTGCCTCGTTAAATTCCTGAAAGCACGGTAAAGTAATGGAGTAATCACTCCTTGTGGTAGCGTGAATATTCGTTACTTCAAAGGGATCATAATTGCACGGTATGTGGGAAAAGAATTTTTGAACAACTTCGGGACTCACAAAAGACATATTTGCGCCAGTGTCAATTAATAGTTTAAGCGGGGGATTTGAAATCTGAATATATGGTAATTGCCTTTGCGTTTGCAAATTAATTTCTATTTTGACTTGTCTGATTTGGGGTCCTTCTGAAAATCCTCTTTTTCAGCAGACGGGGTTGGATCCTTAACTTCCTCGACTATAACATAAGAATCTGTACGCTGTGGTTGCTCATACACATATTCACTCGGGTACGCGTAAATGGGATACTCAAAATATTCCTGGGGGTAATAATCGCTAACAAAATAATCGCTATAATTGTCATACTGCAACTGGTCATTAAAATCGTTAAAGTTAAATTCCCGCGTTCTGAAATAATTCGAGGGTGGCGGATTCCCAGATTTGGACCAATCATGGGACGCGCGCGGCGCGAATGGTTTAGCCACGTAGTGACTTACGCCACTCATCGGGTGTGGGGTGTTACTTGTAGTTGGCCTGGGACCAGGCATTCTAAAAACTTGACCCTGGGGTATATAATTAGGCGGTGGAGAACTGAACATTTGTTGAGTACGTGTGGGCCCGCGATTTTGTGGGGGTTGGTTTCTCCAAATTGGGACAGGGTGTTGTCCTTGAAGCATAGGTGGTCGCGATGGCCCTGGCATATTAAAAGATCCTGGGGGTTGCAAATTAGACGGACGCGGTGTGGGTGGTGCCACGTGAATTGGTGGCATAAAGCCATAAGGAATTTTTGGACTAACCTGAGGCTGCGTCTTCCTATCGGGAACATGGTCGTTGCGCTGCTGCAGGTACAACGTGTTCATTTCCTCGTGCACAAACTCTAAGGCTTTCTCTATTGTATCAGGCCGCATGCAACGAATGCGAGAGCCCAACGGGTCACGTAGACCACGTAAGTACGACTGTAACGTGAGTTTCTTGTACAAAGTGCGTTTCGATTCAATGGTACTCGCTATCGTTTCATGTAGGCTGATATAAGTCATAATAGTACTGAAAAGGTTTTGAAAACGCTCATAAAATTCTTGCGGGGTGGACGAACCCTGCGTTAAAAGTGCCAAGTCATTATATAAAGATGTTTCATCGCGTTGATCGGCGAAATTATTTATTAAAGCACTTCTAATTCCCTCCCAAGTCTCCGGGATACCATTCGAATTAATCGTACGCGATGCGGGTCCTACTATTTTGTTCAAAATCCCGTTTAATAATGCTAAATTAGCTAATTGAAACTCCGGTCCGTTTCTCATAAACTGCTGTACTAGTTGATCACATAGTTTTATAAATCGAGTTAATACGTTCTAGTTTCCGTCGAACTCCGGCAACAATCGTAGGGCCTTGTAAACTTGATCCACTGAGTCAGCCATACTTGATATATATGAACTATTACTATCCTCCTGTTCTGCCTCTAAATTTCTATTAGCGTCTAAAATATTAATTCTATTACCTAACCTAGGGGACCGAGATTGCCTTGGATGGAAAATCTTGGAATCTTATAGGATAAAAAAAGGGAAGCGACTCTAGAGCGATTCTAAAGTACTTACTTGCAATGATTTTGTACCTCTTCTGTATCGATGTCTGGATACTCCTCTGGACTGCAGCTCTTGTAGATTCCGGATACTCGTACGGTGCCCGAAGCCACCCGGGTGACTCGCGATCCTAGCAATTTACTCTCGCGAACCGGCCCGCGAGTATCCTACCGACTGCGCCAATTACGAAGGCTGTAGCCGGAGGATGGAAAAAAATACAAAATTTATTTGAACTTAAATTTAATTACAGAAATTACAATGTAAAATATTAACTAAGATGTCGACAGTTGACCGATGCTGTGCCAAAAGTGACGATTTCGCGAAGGCCGCGATGTCCGGTGCCGGGCTGCATCACGTTGAGCTGCGTCGGCGACTCGTGTCTCCGCTGTTGCAATCCGCGGTAATTAGGGTAACGTGCGATCAGCGGTTCACGTGTTACGCGAATATGTAACATGTATGCGAGTTTAAATGTTTGTAAACGCACCCACGATATAAGAGAAATTCCCAGTGGGGCAACGTTTAAAAAAAACTCGAAAATGAAACGCTTACAGGATTTTGCCGTATGTAATACTTTGTATTGGTGACAGCAGTCGATATGAGCGTGGGCGCAAAATCATAAAAACAATTAAAATTGCTACTAAATATTTCAAGTTAGGTATCAAATAGTAGCAAAAAAGTAGTAAATTTTGGTATTTTCTAAACGTCAAATATCTATCTATTGGTCCAGGGGACCTGACGCTTACGGAAAATAGGCAGTCAAGGCTCCATACAAAATTTCTTTATTGAAATCCTTTTTGACTGCTGATTGTCTTACGTTCGACTCCCAGCACGGAAAAAATGTTGCTGGGTTTCTCCATTAGGAATTTCACAGTAGTACCACGGAGTTTTGAAGTTGGTAGTGTCACCCCTGTTCCTCGAAGATGATGGAGTGCACCTATGTTCGCACATACACTCGTGTACTATAGTATCTCCTGAGGACTTGTTTAGTCTCTGTTGAGACTAGATCAGGTCAGGGTCACTGAAATTCGATCGAGAGGATCTTATGGCGCGGTTGATAATATCGTTTCAATAAAAACCAGTCGTCAAATTTAAATAATTTTATTTACTTGTCCTTATCATAAATAGTTTAACATGCATCCACGTAGACTAACAAGAAAAATAAGCGTCTTTTATGCTACTCAAAAACAATTACACATCGTTAAATAAAAAGTTATCAAAAATTTCTTACACTGCAGTGCACTCTGATCGACACACCATTCAAAATTGCATTATTTTATTTGTGAAAAATTAAATTGTAAAAAGGACTCACAAAAAAAATTAAAAACAGTTTTTTTTTGTCGATTATGATGTTTTTGGTAAAAGGGTAGATGATGAGATTAGAAAAAAATATACGTGTGAGGCCCTACCAGGCTAAAGTTGTTATTTTAGCAATAGCCTGAGAAATGATGTCAAAATAAGCCTAATTTTCTCACTGGTATAAAGGTTTTAACTTGCCCTTTTATTCACAAACGTCTTATTACTAACGTGGTGTATATTTTACGTCCTTTTAATCTATTAAAGACTTATCTTAAAAAAAGTCGCATATTTATGAACAAAACGGCAAGTTTCTCAATATATTATGGCACTATCTTACAAGTAAATATTAAAAAAGAAAACACTATATTCCTTTAAATTGTTATACAAAAATGTTTAGATGTAAGACAACTATGGAAGATGATAATTTTAAGAAATATCAGTTACATATGTATGTTTCAGCATCTGTCTCACCGCCAGCGATAAGCGAGTTGCGAGTTGAACTAGTAACCAAAAACGAGTTGTTTGTGTCGAATTCTCCCTGGCTGTGTAACAGTCAGCGATTTAGTCACCTACTGTCAAGGGGCTTTCGCTAAGAAGCTCATATCCGATATGTAAATGAACATCAGGAAAGTAAATGTTGAAACAAAATACTTTTCATACATGTATTTAAATAGTTCACTGTTGTATAGGAACTTGAAATTACTATAATAAATATTACTTCTCTTTTTTGTTCGGATTTTGTTAACAATTTCAAGGGCTTTTTTGCACGACCTTATAACATCAGCTATCTGCCAGTAAAAGTCCCGTCAAAACCGGTCCAGCCGTTTCGGAGATTAGCCAGGATAAACATACTGATAGATTGACACACAGACAGACAAAAATTGAAAGAAAAAAATGTGTTTTTGTTTATAAGTGCCGTATTTATTTTCATACGCATTCAGTAAATAGCTGTTATTTTTATTGCAAGCAGGCACTTCGATTTTATGTATTTATATGTATAGATGATCTTTATAGTGTGAATTGTTTATTCTGACGAATAGAATGACTTTCGTGAAGGATGCAGGTGACTAAATCACTGTATTGATCTCCTTTACCCGACCTGCATGTATTGTACGTTTTTTGAGCGAGGAAAAAGCCGATAGCTAATCGCTTTCTCGCCGAAAGTGGGACAGAAGCCTTATGGAGATTTTTAACGTGTGAATGTATAAATATTGTTATTATATATGATGCACAAGTGTAAAAATATAGAGCCGTGTATCTATAGAACCCGTGACGCACGGTATTATCATTATTATTATATCAAAACACTATGCGATCCAAAACTTAACTACGACTATGTTATATTTATAGTTAGCTTGATTATTATCTAATAGTTAGTAGTTGACTATGTTTCTATTATAAAGAAAAAAAACATGGGGTTTCAGTAATTTTTTTTCTTTTTAAATAGTTTGTTATCGAAATTATGATTTCTCATGGCACGAATTTGAGCTTTAGTTTTTAGGCAAGTTCCTATTTAAATATTTATCAACTCATGATTTATGAAATTTATTGATTTTAGTCAACTGCTAACTACTAACAAACACCACACGTCTCAGTGTGCAGTTTTTTTTGTGCCAGCAAGTGTAAATTATCCTCACTAATATAAAAAAATTCAACGTGAGTTAACATCCTTTTTTAATATTGCACGAATCTTGCTCGTAGGCCACTTAAACTATAAACAGTCAAAAATTAAATATTATCACTAATAAAAATATTAAAAACATTAATAATATCGTTGTAAAGCAAAGTAATGGCAAGAATCAGCATCACTAGGTTTTTTAATAATTAAAAAAAAAACAACAACTAATTAGAAATTAAATAAATAATGAGTATTAATGGAATGAAGTTAAAATACTTCTAATTAAAAATATCGATTTGTCTTTTCTTACACTTCAGTGCAAAAAAAAGTAGGAGCGTTTTTTTGAAAAATTCAGATTACAAACCTACATCTAATTAGTAAAGCAGTTTAAATATTTACACGATATCTTTACACGTACAAAATCGTGATTTTGTTTTGTCTCACTGTAGTACGCTTAGCGAAGACTTGTGTCGATTTCTGACACACGGTAGCAAGTGTTAAGGATTTAATCCATTATAGTGTGTATAAAACAACGGCTGCGCTGCCATTTTGTCGTCGAAATGGGTCATTTTTGAATTGTTGAAGTAAATTTTCTTAAAAAAAAACTAATTAATTTCAAATTCACTGTCAGGGAATGTAATTAAGGTCCCACAGCAAAGTAAACATTTTTATATCCTACCTAAATTAATAAATCTAATGCGAAGACAACTTTATTATGTTTTACTAAAGATTTCTAATTAGAAAACATATTAGCTTTTATAAATAACGAATAACCGTCGCTTTCTAAGTTAACAATTTAAATTTAGCATCTAAATTATATTTATTGTATTCAACATACTTTTATATAAAAGAGGATTCATTTCTAATCAAACACTTCAACATTTTTCGAGAATTTTAGTAAAAAATTATTAACATTAGGAAAGTAAATGTTGTAAAAATCTAGTTTCAGTCGTAATTCTATGGGTTCGGCGTTAAAACTACGGAGTACCACGTATTTGTGAGATTCGCATACAGGGAAACGTGACTTCATCGAGTTTACAATTTAAATAACAACTACGTACAACGATCGCTATTTATCATTAATGATTAAAAAAATCATTGTTTTTTTTTTACAAGAGATTTTTATACAATAATGATAATGCCTTAAAATTTACAATCTACGTGATATATCCTTACCGTTAGCAAAAAATGTTTATTTCGCAAACGAGCTCGTCACAAAAAAGGGAATAAAAAAAAAAGTTTTATTACTTCAACTTTTTGCGAAATCGACATTTTTTTTACAAATAATATCCGTTACAAATTATCCGTGTCCTTATTCTAATATCTGTCAAAATAACACTCAGTGCGCCCTATTCGCATACTTCGCGGCAAAATCCTTAGACCGGCTGAATAAAAATTTAATAAAAATGCGTACTGTATACATTTATTCGGCCGGACGTGTAATTTCTAAGAGTATATTTTAGTGTAGTAGAAAAAATATGAATACTTAGCTATTTTATGTGTCTTTAGCGTTATAGGCCTAGTACCTACCTATGCACGTTCTTCAACCATTAAATTGTACCAAATGCAACGGATTCCTTCTCCAACATCATCATAATCTTCCTGCCCTTGTCCCATTCTATTTGGGGTCGGCCGAACACGTCACGGCATCATCTACTCCTTTCTCTTTCATATCTTTCACCGGATGGCACTAGTGACATGACATTAACACTCGGTATCTGGTATCACTAGAGCGCGTCAAAATTTCACAAATGTTTACCAAGAGTGACCTCCTCACAAAGTCATTCAAGCGCTAAAAGAACCATGACGCACGTCAGGTGCATTTATTTAATAAATTATCAACAGCCATTCAGATCACTATGCTATGGGGGGCGGTTACTCCGGACCCGCACTGGGCTCACATGATGAATTCATAACAGCCCTCTCCCTCTCATAGAGGCCTGTGTCCCATCACTGGGAACGATATACGCTGATGCCATTAGATCACTTGATGTCACATGAATTTAACCCGTCAAGATTGTCTATAAATCGCCCTTTCCTCGTAAGCGCTCCACGGTTTTAACCTTTTGACCGCCAGAATGCTATGGAGCTCAAAACCCTCTACGCCAGCTCGCCCTCCACGCCAAGCCAAAATTTCACCGAACATTTTGTCATGTCGTTTGGCGTAAAGGGCACGCGCTTGCTTGTCACGTATATGTGAATAAGGCGGTCAAAAGGTTAACGATTTTTCTAAAATACTATCGTCGGTTCATACGACATTTTTCGAATTAATTTTGTCATGTTCCAGAAAATGGGTTAGCGCATAGTTTATTTGTGGCATATTCTATTATTCCATTCCATCAACTTTGGCGAGAACCTACCTCAATTTTACAGTTTTTTTTTTGTTTTAATCAAAATTTCAGAAACCAACTCTTATCCAACAAATTTCCATTTGGTACAATTAAAGGTCTAGTACCAAACTTATTATTGATTTACAACTTTAATTCACTTTGTTACTTATCACTAACGGTATAAGGTTCAATATTGTGCTTACATTTTGTATTTTCTCACTGATTCAACTCCCTTGATATTTATCATCATTAGAAATTGTCCGAACTACTACGAGTCTAAATTTATTTATACGTCAAGATTTTTTTTTTTCTATTCAATTTTTCCTTCTGAGAGCGAATTTCATCCGTCTTGTCATAGAGTTATAGTCCAAAATTGGTTAATAATTTTAATGCCTGGAAAACAACAACATAACGAGCCTTGGTAAATTGGGATCACTTAACTAAAACCAACTAATTTACACTTATAAAGGAGAAAAGGGGTCCATCGACAAATAAACGAAACGTTTTCCATCACGATTTGAAACTGCCAGTCTTCTTTATCGTGTGGTTAGTGCCTAACCTGGTGTCCAATTTTTATGCCGCTCAAGAGCCTCTGACTTGGCTTTTACATGACGTCGAGAAATATATCCCAGGCAGGAAACCAGCATATTTCCTCACGAAGTTTTCCTTCACCGAAGCAAGTGATAATTATACAATACGCACATGAATCCCAAAAATCAGAGGTGCATGTGTACTTGCAAGTCAGTTGAAAAAAAATGCGCCACAAACAGCTAGGTTAAAATGCTTTCCAGTGTCTTTATTGGTCAATGGGGTCGAGATATCTGTCTTTATTTCAATATAAGCTAAGATTTAAATCATCAGATGTGCCTTCACTGTTCTTAGGTGAGAAATTAATCACATTGAGAAGAATGGAATATTCTATTTGATAAGTCTAGTCGAACTTAACGTAGACCGCCACACAGCTGCTTGAATGGGCTTATCATTAAACCTCTCTTTTTTATAAGGTATGCTACATTAACGTTCGGGTTGGAAGATTCGTTTCGGCAGTAATTGTTAAATAACTCAGTCGACATGAAGCAATTTCGAGACATATTCGCCTTTCATTCGATATCTATCTTCGCTGAATCATGTTCGGTTGGTCCAGCACAGTTCGAGAGGCTGTTTTCGAAACATATTTCCCATGGTTTTTGTTTAGATTGATTAGGTTATGTCAAATCAAGTTGGCCGTAACATGTGTGCTATCTCAATAGGGTCTATGGCGCATGAATTCGCAGCTAGAGGCGTTCGTGTAGAGTAAGGTCTTCAGAAAAGTAAGATGGCATACAGTGTTCGCGAATTGCGCGCTTTTTTATTACGTATTTTTACTAATATTCACGATTGTGGTCGAGAATGAGCCGTTCCTTTTTAATTGAAGATTTAGTAGCAAGTTATGATCTAATTTGTTAGGAGGAAGAATGATTTTTAAATGCTTGCTATTTTGACAATATTGGACAACATTGTAAATAGTTTCTGAAGTTTACACTATGTTGTTATACGCAATAAAATAAACTTGGTTCTTTAAAGTATAACATAGAATGAATGACAGGACCTTACTCGCCAATGGCGCCATCTGATGGTGGAGCTCAAATACGATAGCCCTCATTTGTTTGCAAGCTCGACTGCTGAGCATAGGGTCTGGCGTTGCTCCCTAGGTCGGGCAGTGTTAGTATCGTCCCAAATCAACCATTTGTTTTCACCCCAATTTAAAGTCTCTTTCGGCAAATGAACAAAGAAAATCATGGTTTCGGAGCTGTTGAAGGATAATAATCTCACGGTCCAGTCGTCAGGTCTGTCAGTAGGTCAGTGCGCTAGGTGATGAGGCGGGGCGCGTGCAGGCCGTACAGGCGGCGCGCGAGGGGCGGGCGGTGGCGCGGCTCGGCGTCGGCGTGCGGCGCCCAGTCCTGCAGGCGCGCGCCGCCCGCCAGCCGGTGCGTCAGCCGGTGCGCGATGCTGAACCCGCCAGAGCCCTCCAACTGCGTCAGGACTATTATCACTTGTCTGTGGACAGAAGAACATAATGGGGTTTCAATAAGAGAAATTATATGTTATGTCTGTGGAGGGACACAAGCGATGATGTAAGAGAGATAAGTGCAGTGCAGTGCAACATTCAGATAAAAAATAAAAACTAAGTGAAAACAAGCCTCCCGAAAAAAAGTATAGGCTTCGGCAATCATCGTCTATCTTCGGAAGTACGAATGCACGATCAATGAGATCTAATCTAAAAAAGTGAAAACCATGTAAGTACTTGCTCATTTTATATTAATCTCATTAGAAAATTATACATTAACAACCGAAACTATGCCAAAAAAAAATGTATTCAGTAGTTCACCCGACGGAGAGAAGACTCCATACAAACGCGTAATAATCCTTATACTTACTAATATTATAAATTGCGAAAGTAAGTTTGTTTGTTATGTTTTCACGCCTAAACCATTAAACCGATTTCTAATATTTTGCATATACGTGGTCAGGTGTACAGAAACGGATATAGGGTACCTTTAATCCCGAAAAAAGTACTGTTTCCGAGGAAAACAACAATAACGTTCTTATGATAATAGATAACACCACGTATCTTTACCAGCAGAGTACAGAGTATCCGAATGGATTGACAAATTCTAAATTAACGCGAGCGAAACCGCGGGCAAAAGCTAGTATGTGTATAGAATTGATGCACAAAGCGTAGAAATATAAAATCTTGCCTCTGTGGGGGGTTACTCTGTGGAGGGGCTCTCGTGCTCACTCGACTACACGAAGATAGTGGAAGCGCATACATTTTCTGGTTCAACTGTTTCTTACCTGTGTAAAGGCGGCACGGAGTCGATAGTCTTCAGCTCGCCTCTAGTGGACACGACGTTGTAGCTCTCCTGACAGTCGCATTTCACGTGGATCCACTTGTCTGTGTGTCGGTTTTCTACCATCACTACTAGACCGGCCCAACCCTGGGGACAAAAGATAGTAAAGATAAGTAACTTTCTCAACTTTGACTGCAAGAAGCCATCTTATCTCATACATAACATCACACCTATAATCCGTGTGCCTAATAGTACAGCCGCATTTCACCAGTTATGTTTTAAGTCCCATATAATAGGGGGCGAGGCTATTGCCATTAACCAGGCACAAATCCAGACTCCATGGCTGCTACTGAGAAATTCCTGATGGAAAAACCTAATAACACAATTCCCGACCCGGGAATCGAACCTAGGATCTCTTGCTCAGCAGTCGCGCTTGCGACCACTCGACCAACGAGGCATATTTTCATGTTTATCATAATGTTCTCATGGCGACGTCTATACCGCCACATAGAATTAAAGAACCAAATCCTACATAGGGATTTATAATATTATGGACGCGATCAAGATACAGAAACCCGACACCAGCCGTCGGACAACAGGTCCTACTCAACATCTTGGTCTGGTAGGAGTTTTTCTCTTGAGTATGAGGAACTTTACACCTTGTTTTCTAAACCTCTAAACTCGAGCAATATTAAGACAAAAAGGTTTTTTTTTTATTGAATGATTGTAATTTGAACATTGTCTCGTTGAGTTGGTCTTTCCAAAACTTGACGACTAACTTAGATTCTGAATTCAAGTTTGAACTTGGAATGGTTTGAAATCGTCAACCCATCCTGAGCAAGCGTGGTGGTCAATGTTCGTTTCTTTTCACCCTTAGGGCCCTGCCCTATTATAATACCAGAACTGTGAGTTTTTTTTTAAATGTAACAGCACCATGCTGAGATAGGGACCTTTTGGTCTCGTACAGGACCAATTTAGTTTATAAAATGTCTTATTTATGTTTTTTATTTAATTTATTTTTAATGTTTTGTCCTTTGCTTGGCCAATAATGCGGTACTGGACCAGGTTGCATGTTGAGCATTCCGGATCCAAACATAAATTTAGACTGAGGTGAAACATACGTATTTTAATTTTTTTAAATATTTTTTGTTAATGTGAAATTGTAATTTATAATGTGTTTATTGGTGAGATTCGTAATGTGTACTAATTGCAACCTCTGAATTAATTCTTAATGTATGTTTTTTTTATAATTAAATATTATTATTTTTATTTTTGCATGTATACATATGGACTGGTTCTGAAATAAATGAATTTAATTTACTTTGATTTAATAAATTCTTTTTCCGTGCAATTAGTGCCAACCTTTTGCCTGGGAAGAACAATTAGAGAGTGATCACACCTATCGCAGCGGAATCGGCTTCAAGCGAAATAAATATCATACCTTAGTGAGATAATAAGCCGTCATCCCCTGCCGGCCCTCGTGCCGCTGCCCCCGGGCCAGCGTGAGGCCGATGATGGCGTCGGCCAGGATGTGCGGGTGCAGCGCCGGCCGCTCCACCGCCAGCGGCTTGGACGAGTGCGCCGCTAGGACATGCCGCGGCCAGCCCGAGCTGTGCGCCAGCTCCAGGCCCGTGTGCCAGTGGTTGAAGGCGAGGCACACCACTAGGTAGAAGCCTTTTTCTAGCATTTTGTGGCAGCCTACGAAGCCGCGAACCTAGATAAAATAAGTTGTTATAAAGGGTGTAAAAAGACCCTTAACGAAGCCGAAAGGCACTTGTTCTCCCCGTCAATGCGATCTTTTTTTTGTTCTAGACCATACCTGGGAACCTTCTAGTTACGGAGATATTGGGGTTTCTCAGATCATAGTGGTACTATTATACACATGGCTATGCCCCAACAAACTCAGCAAACTGTCTGGTATGTCAAAAAAAGATTATACAATAATAAAAACATACAACTATTTAAATCTAAATTAAAGGAATTAAATTGGCACGCGATATTACAAAAAAATAAGAACATAAATGAAAACTATGACACATTTAATAAAACATTGACAAACATTTTAAACCAATGTATACCTAAATTAAAAATAAACTTAAAAACAAACTATAAAAAGTATTGGCTAACTCCAGGCATCAAAGTTTCATGTAAAAATAAAAGGCTTGAAAAGATACTTACACTTAAAACGAATAATTCATTAATTAAACAAAACTATAAGAAATATGAAAAAACACTAAAGAAAACAATTATAACAGCAAAGAAATTACAATATATTAACAAAATTAAAAAATCAAATAACAAAGTTAAGACTATGTGGAGTATTATAAATGAAAGAACAAATAAGAAAATAAAAAGGGATAAAAATAATATTAAATTGCATATAAATGGTATAAATGTCACTGAACCTAAACTGTTAGCTAACTATTTTAATAACTTCTTTGCGTCTATCGGGGAGGACAGCAACCAAACACCTGGCAATGAGCCGCGGGGCACCCCAGTGCTTTGCCCCACTGAAAACACCATGTTCCTCAGCCCTGTGGACCCCGGTGAAATTAACTCACTATTAAAAAACATGAAAAGCAAAAAAAGTCATGGAATAGACGAGTTGCCACCAATGTTAATACGACAATGTGCAAACGAACTTACGTTACCATTCTTCTTACTTGTAAATCAATCTTTCGACGACGCCACTTTCCCAGACTACCTAAAAAAAGCTATAATAAAACCTATCCACAAAAAAAACGCGAAAACGGATCCAAGTAATTACCGTCCAATAGCTCTTCTACCCACGGCCTCCAAAATTTTTGAGAAGGCAATGTACAATCGTGTTTACTCCTTTTGTGAAAAATACAAAATATTTAACGAATGTCAAAACGGATTTCGCAGAAACCGTTCTACTGTGCTGGCAGTTTTTAAATACATACAGGAAGTATTAAATATAATAAATGACAAGAAATACGCTGTAGGCTTATTGTTAGATATGTCCAAAGCTTACGACAAAGTACAATATAACATTTTGCTTAGTAAATTACAAGATATAGGGATCCGCGGGAAGGCTCACGAATGGTTTAAATCCTATCTAACAAATAGAGAACACCAAGTTGAAATAGAATTTTATAATGAAAACACCAAAGAGATTCAAAACATTCGGTCTGATAACAAAACAATTAATGCCTCTATTCCCCAAGGAAGTGTAATTGGATGTCTCCTCTTTCTTATCTACATCAACGACCTTCCGAGAACCATAGCAGGGCCATGCGTCTTGTTTGCTGATGATATTTCATTTCTTACTTCATGCAGGGACAATGTTGGATTGAACGAGGACCTAACAGATACACTAAATAAATCAACAACTTGGATGAAAGACCATAATCTCGAAATAAATTTCTCCAAAACTAGAATAATGCCCTTCCACCCCCGTCAAAAAACCCCATTAGACATCAACTTCACATATAACGGTACATCAATAGAAGTCGTTCATGAGTTTACTCTACTTGGCCTATCCATAGACACGAATATTAACTGGAAATCGCACATCCAAAAGATAAAATCAAAACTGTCTAAATTTGCATACGCCCTTCGTGAAGTGAAAAAGACCACTAACCTTAAAACCGCACTAGTCACCTACTATGCCTACGCACATGCGTGGCTCAATTACGGTGTGATTTTGTGGGGAAACAGTACGGAGGCGCCGAGACTATTCACACTACAAAAAAGACTCGTAAGAATATTAGTAAATATAGAAGACACTGACAGCTGCAGACCCCATTTCCAAGATCAAAAAATACTGACCCTCCCCTGCCTATACATTTTAGAGATATGTAAATTCGTGCGAAACTACCCACACCTATACACGACAAGAGAAGATATACAATCAAAATTTACACTACGCCATAAAAATAGGTTAAACTTACCAAGCTCTAAACTAAAAATGCACTCAACAAGTACTCTAGTCATGTCAATTAAAATATATAATAAATTACCCGATAAAATTAAAGACATACAAAAGAATAATATATTCATAAATAAATTAAAACAATTTCTATTAATTAAATGCTATTATAATATCAATGAATACTTTAATGATAAATTTTAAATTAGATAAATACATGTTTTAATAGATAATTAGATTACATCATAAATAATACATGTAGGAATATTCAAATATTTAGTCAAATAAAAGCCCTCTTCCTCTCTCCTACTTTTGCAGTGCCCGACAGGGTCCACAATGATCATAACTTTGTAAAACCTACCATCTAAGTACACTTGTGGAAGCAATAAATATATTGAGTATTGAGTATTGAGTATTGGGGGTCAAAGTTCCAACTTTTTCACAAGTTTTTTTATAAATACATGTTTTTAAAGTAAGATTTTTACTTTAAACACATCCACGACCCCCGTACTATTCAATCCATCCATCAGCACAATGTTCTGAGTGCGTTACATTGAGTCCTACCGTAAAATGTGATTTTTCGCCACAAAAAAATTTTTTTGCATAAAGTTACTTAGTTTGATGTACAGAATGCTTGATTGACGGCTTCGTGAAGGGTCCGTTTACACCCTGTATTAGGTCCCGGTGAAAGTTTCAGAATTTCAAATCCTTGTCCTGTTGCCGATCGAGTTGATAATGAGTTTTCGGATTGGAGTTCAGAATCCTGTTTTTTTTTTCATTCGTAAGTTGTCGAGAATAGAGATGGATGGAGAGGGAGAGGGAGAGGAAGGCCAAAGAAAAGATGGATGGATTGTGTGAGGAATGATATGAAAGAGAAAGGTGTAAATGATGCCGTGACGTCTGACAGGCGAGAATGGACGAAGAAAACATGTTGTGCCGACCCCAGGTAGAATGGGACAAGGGCAGGAAGATCATGATGATGAAATTTTAATACTAGGTAAGATAAGTAGCGATTGGCAGGCAAAGACCCAAAATAATACAACCTTTTAATTGGCGGAATTGCTCAATTTCCAGAAAGAAATAAAAATAGTTGCAACTAAGTTGTTATAGTCATCTGAACTTATCTTATTTAAAACCATTTTCGTTGACTGCTTGTCTGAAGCATTGACTGCTGGTTAAAGATAGGAAGACTGACCTGTCTCTTGCTATGCGCAACGAGTTTCCCGACTTGCGCGCTGGGCCCCGACTTTGTTCGAAACACAACCACGCAGAGGTCCAATTGCGATCGTTGGCTCTTTGCGGAGTTCCTGTAAATAAACAAAATTATTATCTATACACAAGTCCTGACTGATTGACTGAGAGACATGAAATTTGGAGGGTGTATTCTTTGTGAAGAGTAGGTCTCTACTAAGAAAGGGTTTTTCGAAATTCCACCCCTAAGAGGGTGAAATGGGGGCTTGAATTTTCTGTGTAACTTTATGTTCTCTGGGTCGATCGACTAAGGAGTTAAAGAGGGAGTGAGAGCGCTTATAATGTTTCTGAATTTAAAAAAAAAACATTTGTTTTGTGTAGGCTACGCGAGCGAAGCCGCGGGAAGAAGCTAGTTAAATTTTATAAAAGTTTAGATGCTGTTGTCAGAAAATCTTTGGGCCAATCACAAGTTCCGAATGATCTTTGGCAATAGTTATGAATAGTCAGAACCCCGAAAATCTGACAACCAGTCTTACCTAAGTGTATTCTGTTACCCAGTAACTTGAGTGCAGAGGTCAGATAGGCAGATGCTCATAGAATTCTGTTATTAAGCTGCTTCAGTTTAGACTTGAAGCCAACCTCAACATAATTATGAAAAGCAGGCAGATGGTGATGATGGAACCTTTAAAACTGACTTACCTCTGTCCCTCTTGGAAGAGCGTGAAGTCTACCTCGGTAGGCTGGCTGGCAGTGAGGAGGAGGCACGTGAGGTGACGCGTGGAGGACATGGGAGGCAGGATGCCGGCCAGGCGGACCTCATGCCAGCCCACGCGGACCTTGCATATGTCTATACAGTCGAAATACCTGTGAAAAGAGTAGGAGTCTTAGTAAATATCTTTTAATGATCAATTTTTTTTTATGTACGCACGCCTAGTTGCGCCGCAGGAGCAGAACGCGCCGCAGACATCGCTATATAATATATGTTACATGCGGTGACTGCGGCGCGTACGGTTCCTGCTGCGCATCCACCTAAGGCTCTATATCCGGCCTTGAGCGGTGCAGTTTGGGACTTGTTTCCCTTTTGTGAGTACCTTCGCCCACATGGCGCGTCATGGTGAGTCGTTTCATTCTGTAAGTACCTTCTTTTATTTGTTTCCTCCACAGATGCTATGTAAGACAGGACAGTGGGTCGTGGTCGGGGGGTAAGAACAAAACAAAACACCTTTCCAAAGTCGAATGTAGTCTAATGTAATTACGTGTTATTCTATGTAAATAATTACGTTGCAGTGTCCACTGACACGGATAGTTACATTCGTTTCTCTGTTAATGCGCTTTTCTGTTAGTCACCATTGTTGAATCTTGCTTTTTGGGTACAGTGTGGCGAATTTGTGCTAAAAATAAGTATGACAGAGAGCGACTGACTTGAGCACATCCTCGAAGCTGATCCAGAAGACGCCCTGGTCGCGGTCCACGTGCTGCTGCTTGCTGTTGCGCAGCGCGTCGCGCGCGGCCGGCGTCCAGCGCGCGCAGCCCGCCGCCCACGCGCCGCGCCACGTGTAGTGCCCCCACGGGTTGCGCAGGCGCAGCAGGCGCGACGGCGCCACGGACGACAGGTTGCCTGGGCGCCAACGGGGGAATCAATACTGTTGCAGCTTAATTACTATCGTTGTTAGAGAAGGAGCGTAAATAGAGTCCCAGTGTTCAGGACAAAGTTTATTCTTATGATTATTAACATCAAGCACAGAGACACTTCTTAGTTAGTTTATACAGAATACAAGTTATTGCTTTGGCGCGGGCCAGACGTCTGGCCGCTAAACTCTATGCGCGGGGGGTATTGCATTTTACCCTGCTAGCATTGTTGTTACTTGCAGTCCCTACATACCTCCCCCTTTAAAAAAATAAGTATTTGACAATAAAAATATGAATAACTCAAAAGTTTATATGCAATAATCTGTTTACCATTGCGCTGGCGGTCGTCTGGCCTGCGTGTGATTACATATGTAGATTCTCACTGTCGTAAAATTAAATTACCGAGAATTGTTATCGGCAGCATTCCAAGAAATACAATATATTGTTTTTACATATCAAAAGTTATTATTCGATGTTCGGTGCTAGGTTCAAGTTCTAAATCCCCAAGTTACACTTGTTGAAAAACTTAATTAAAATACACTTAGTTTCGATATACATTCGTTATCTCTACTACTTCACTGTAATCATTGTGCCATCACGGTCAATTAACATAACATAGCATTCGTTTATTTTCAGGCATCTTTGGCCCATAGATATATGCCTTACAGACTAACATACATATGATAAAATACAAATTGTATCAGTAAATAGAAACTTAAAACTATGTTAGTAACACTAATTAAGACAGTCTTCACACGTTACCGCGGTCGAGCGCTGAAGCGGAGCACGTCGCATTAGCGCGTATGCGCGTGCGCACACTTGCTGCGCATGGCCCCAGATGTTCGCCGTCCCCGCAGGCCGCGCGGCCGCTCGCGCTCGTGTTTGCTTATCACGCTATAGTGACACGTAGTAAACAAACATGAAGGCGAGCAGGAGCGCACATTTTCCGGACATGTTGTGTGCGCCTTCTCGCACTCCAGGTAAGTTCCAACTTGTCGAGTTTTTGTAGTATGTGCCGTCTCACTCCGGACGCACACTCAGTTGATATGAGGAGAAAACTGCTGGGATACAAGGCAACACAACACAGGAGATATTATCTGCACATAAGTCTGCATAAACACAAGGGCATTAAATTAGTAGCTCCGTTCTGGGCCGACACAATTTAGATTACCATCGACATGCTTAAGAGAAGAATTGCATTTAACTCTCATTGCCTATTGGAAACGCCTTTTCACATCACGGAAAGCCGCCAGTCTCTGCAGTAGTTAGTAAATCTAAAATAGGGTTGTTTAATTTGTCCAAGACTGTGAGTTTACACACGCATGGCATGCAAGTTGTTACATCAAATTATATCACAGTCATGTTTTGCCTGAACGGCGTACAAATATAAAAGGTAGGATATATACCATATATTAATATGTGTTTGTGATATGTGTGTGTGTGTATCTACATGGAATGTGTGTGGTAGGGTTGTATATTTTTATTTTGTGTGCAATAAAGAATAAGAACAAGAGTAGGATCATCAAGTAATTTTAAATTCATCCGTTACACAAAACAATTAACAGTCCATTTAGAGCGTAACTTTAAAATTAAAAGGTACAATAAAATAGTGTCATAAGCTCATCACAGTAATTTATAATAAAAATTAGCAAATTAAATGTTAAAGTAATTTTAAATTTTTGGATGTTTTATACAAGTCAAATTAATTTATCAGTTAGAAATTCGTCAGTCTTTACAATTAGTGAACAAAAACGAAATTCTCACAATCAATCTTACCAAAGCGTATCCTGACGCTATCCAGTACCATGTAAAGGTCAGATAGGCAGTCACTCCACGTTAAGTACTGGTAGTCAGTTGCATCTGATGAGCAAAAGCTGAAGAAAGACAGAAGGCCACGCACCTGCACTACTGGACCCGCCTGCACTGACGGACGCAACAACCGGCCCGCTCGTGCACACCTCCACTACGTCCAGCACGGAGTATGCGTGTCGGGGGCGAAGGCCTAGGCGCTGGTATTCTTCTTCATCCACCTAAAAAATTATATAAGTTTGACATTAGTAATTAACCAGTCCAGCTACCAAAAACCGCAACATTCAGATATTCGTAATGATGGGAAGAAAAATGGTTTTTATGATATGATATTTTCATTATGATAACATGTTTTGTGTTATGTGAAACTGGGAGCAACAGATCCGGCTTAACTAAACGCCTACGTGATACACTGATACAAATGGATAGACATAATATGTATATGTTTGAGTGTTGAGACTCATATGGCGCCCCATTAGGCCTCATTTACGTGGACGCGGTGCGTTGTGCGGCGCGGTTCGCAGTAATTTAAAAAATATGGCGATGTATGAACATTTACGGAGAAACGCGCGCGTTTGCTTGAAATGCAGCGCCACTTGCGGCCCAGCGCGCCGGTGACATGACGTGCGCGGTTTGCCAGCCAGCGTGCTACTTTGGCGCGGAGACCACGTCTCCGTGAACTTAACACGGTACATTGCCATATATTAATGTTAGCGTGTATGATAACACGGCCCGCTGCATGCGCGGCCTCTCCATAAACGGAAAAAAAGCGCAACGCGCCGTGTCTCCGTAAACGAGCCCTTAGGGTGTATAGTCCTGTGAACATACCTTCATATTCCCTCCCCCACAACTAGCCCCCATCAGGAAGCAAGCCTGGCGCGAGGACAGTAGCTGCGCCCACACGAGGTCGCGGTCCAGCTGTTCCAGCGGAGCCCCGCCCCCGGCTCCACCCGCGCCGCCCGCTTGAAGGGATACTGACTCGCAAGGCGCACCCGTTAGAGTGCATAGACCTGAAAAAATACAAACAAAATTGATAAGAATAAACATCACGCAAAATTTCTGCTTCGAACAATAAAATAGTATTATCCTCTAACTATAAAAATATGATTTATTTAGCTCATTGTTCATAACTCAAAGTCCTTTATTTTATCACGTTGGAAACAACTCAAAACAACAATATAACAGGTCAGTATATAGTCAGGTAGGTCAGTTTTCTGAGGGATTAGAATATCAACAGGCCGCCAGACTCAACATACGTCTGATTTGAGGATCCTTCTTCTTGTATGGAGAATAACAAACTTTTCACTGCTCTACCAATCTTTTTATATTCAGACGGAGCTCGCTAAGAACTTGACTACAAAACTAACATCAAACATGAACGCTAAATTCAGTGGTGTTTAAAATCTTCGAGTACTCTTTCAGGTTATAAGTTGAACAAACTTATTTTGGCGCATTGCAAACGTCACCATCTCCTTTTCTCAGGACATTTCTAATGTCACCATCATCATCTGCCTAGCCTTTTCCCAACTATATTGGGGTCGGCTTCCAGTCTAACCGGATACAGCTGAATACCAGTATTTTACATGGAGCGACTGCCTGTCTGACCCCCACTACCCAGTTAGTACTGGGTAAAACGATATCCCTTGGTAAGACTGGTTGTCAGTCTTTTTGTGCCACTGACTACCTAACGACTGTCAAAGACCTACAAATGACACCCGGGACCAACGGCTTAACGTGCTTTCCGAGGCACGGAGGAAACTCGGTATGTAATGGGTGGTAACCCATCCACAGACCAACCTAGGCAAGCACGGCTTAACCTAAAGATCGACCCCAGCGGCTGTTATTACTTAGCCACGAGCTCCTCTCGATTTGATGCCCTGGTCAATGTTATTGAAGTGTCGAAAAATCCATCATCATCATCTTCCTGCCCTTGTTCCATTCTACCTGGGGTCGGCACAACACGTTTTCGTCTTCCATTCTCCCCTGTCAGACGTCACGGCATCATTTAGGTACTCCTTTCTCTTTCATATCATTCCTCACACAATCCATCCATCTTTTCTTTGGCCTCCCTTTCCCTCTCCAACCATCATCAAGTGCCGAACGATCCATGAATAGTGAATTTCATGATGTTCATAGAGAACCATGTCAGAGCGTTCAGTTTTGTTTGCGACATTCATGGTGAGATTTTAACAAGTTTTTTTTTATGAAATTCAAACTGAAAGCATTTATTTCAATTAGACCATTACAGGCACTTTTGAATGTCAGAAAAACAAAGAAAGCGAAGCTACAGTCATAAGGCATAATAACTTGTGAAAGTACTGTAGTTGCCCATTTCAAGGCGTAGATCTCTATGGAGAAGAATGAGCAAGAAACTCCATGGATTTAAAATGGAACATTTTCATTTAAAATGATTTGCGGGGTAAGGGAGGCGGCCTATACTCAGTACTGAATAGACCAGGCTGTTATAATGATTATATGATGCCTACCTTCAATAGCCCTCCCTGAGACTAACGCTTCGTAACATCCATGTAGTTTGGCGACAGCCTTCTCTATTAGCGGGACCCATAATTGTTTTCTTTTTGCCTGAAACCAAATAAATAATGTGAATATTTCATGTTTCGATGTTTTTTTAATGAATGAGACAAGGTCAACCAAAAAAAAATGAAAAAGATAAAATTTTAAAAGAATGACATGATTATCTGTGCCCGTAGTAAAAAACCTGACAGAGATAAAACCTCATACAAACGCGAAATGATAAAAAAAAACAGAAACTGTGCCTCTGTGGGGGTTATACTGTAGCGTGACGTACGTGCATCACGTTGATTTATCGAGCCGCATGCATTTTTTGGTTTAACTGTACCTTACCATAGTATAACATGACGCCCATAATCCCCGAAGGAATAGGCTGAATTCCACCTATAGCCACCCAAAAATAGCCAGTTATATTAAAGTCTTATTTATCTTACTTGTGAAAAAACAAGGTGACCCTCAGTAGCGAAGAGTCAATTTTTGTGAGAGGTAAGCCGGAGTGCGTATCTTTAATGTGATTTTATTATTTGTCTATAAAATACTGACTGTGCCAGTTTTCAAAGGGAAGCCGGTAGGCATCGAGTTGTATGGAATCCCTTCTTGGTAGTGAGTAAAGTATGTGCTGCGGGAACCATCATCTATCTTCGGAAACATTAAGATCACCGAAGCGCATAATTATCCTCTCTGGTTGAACTGTAACTTACTTGTGAATAAACAAGGTGTCCCTTCTTGTTGGCGGGTAGCAGATCGTCCACAGTGACAGTGAGCCATCTGCCATCCTTGCACAGCCGGAGCTGGTAGGCGCCCACGCTCGGCTCGCCCCGGACTACGACGCCTCGTACGAGGGACGAACGTTCTGCTAGTACTGCTAGCGCGGATAGGAGCCAGCAGTTGCCTAGGACACCTGGTGACCAAAGAGATGTGAAATGAGACATTTTCGAAGAACTACTCAATTAGTTTTACGTAATATTCCCCATTCTCTCGAATATCTTTTATGGTCTTGACTTTTTACAAATCATCAAGAGATTTTGTTTACATATAACCTAATTAATGCGCTTAAGCGCCCTATTGTTTATTAAGTTAGTTTATTTTATACAAAATAGGCCCTTTTTTGTAAACATTTGGTTTTAATTATTCTATAAGTAGTTTTAATTCAATTATTTACAATAAACTTAATACCACCTAATTCGAATTGTTACGCACATTTTAAAACAAAAAACAGCCAAATCAGATCAGCCTTTTCTAGTGATGTGTTACCAACGATCAGCATATCGCTGAATCTTGTTCAGGGAGGGTCGACACAATGCGAGCTTAGCCGTGCAGCTTTCTCCCATCCATATGCGAGTATTTTCTAAGAGACAGTAGAAATCGCTAAACTGACCTTGCGATATGTCGGAAGGCCGGGGGTCGCGGAACACGACCCAGGGCAGGCGGTGGTCGGCCTCCACGTGTATCTGGTGCGGCCGCAGCCAGCGCGTGGCGGCGCCCGTCTCCGCGCCGCCGCTGTACACCAGCGAGCGCGGCGCCGCCGGGAACGACGCGTCCACGTACGGGGAGCCCGTCTGCGGGGAGGGTGGAAATGTTGTTTTAAAAATGCTAATGAACCTCCCGAATAAACAAAATGCGTTGAGAGAGGGCTCAGTGCGACTGTTTATACATATTCGATCGCGTTAATGTTAACTTCAATTTGTACTAAAACTGAACTACTAGTCACCTACTTGTATTTTTACCATTTTTATTCCATACAAATTGTTACAACTTAAACGCGATTGATTAGGTTTTGTCAGTTGCAGAAACTCACAAGTTTTTTTTATAGGCCTATGGTAGGCCCATAAAAATAAGTAAAAATCAATTCAATGTAACGCACTCAAGACATTGTGCTGATGGATGGATTGAATAGTACGGGGGTTGTGGAGGTGTTTAAAGTAAAAGTCGTACATTAAAACATGTATTTAAAAAAAAACTTGTGAAATATTTGGAACTTTGACCCCCAATATTTCCGTAACTAGAAGGTTCCAAGATATGGTCTAGAACAAAAAAATGATCGCAATGACGGGGAGAACAAGCGCCTTTCAGCTTCGTTAAGGGTCTTGTTACACCCTTTATCTTACTAATATTATAAAGAGGAAAGATTTGTATTTTTGTTATGTTTGTAATGAATAAACTCAAAAACTACAGTGCCGATTTCAAAAAATTTTTCACCATTAGAAAGCTACATTATCCCTGAGGTTACTCAGGGATAATGTAGCTTTATAGGCTATATTGTATCCCAAAATGTTTAAAAAAAAATGTCCACCCGTGCAAAGCCTGGACGGGCCGCTAGTATAAGATAAGACTGAAAATCGAACCCAAAAGCCAGAAAGATGCTTTACTTACCGAGGCACACTGTGCCAGTACTTCTTGCCACTGCGTCCACGCATGGCTTTCTTCACTTAATCGCAGTATCTCCATGGGTGTGCTCTCTTGTCTCTCGCCGTCTGAACCTTCCGCTGTAAACAAAAGTTATTTTTAAAAGAGTGTCCATGGAGGTTCTTGCCCATTCTTCCCCATAGAGATCTAAGCTTTGGAGTTGGCAACTACAGTACTTTCACAGTTATTGTGCCTTATGACTGGGACTGTAACTTCATTGTTGTCTTTGTTTCTACAATTCAAAAGTACCTGTAACTGGCCTACTTGAAATAAATGTTTTTTTTTCAAGGATGGGAAATCATCAAATAACTCCTCCCGCTCTTGGTGGAGTGGGAGGGAGTGTCAGACTTTTACTGACTAAAACCCATCCATGTTCCTTCTTTGCCCTTTGTGTTAAGGGCCGCGGTATCTCTTTCGAACAGTCCCGCAGCCCCGGCAGGCATCGGCCCTTGCGGGCCCCTTCCTGGTTGCTGACATCTCTTTGAGGCGCGCGTGGAACACGAACGCGCCTGTGACACGGCCTGTCGTCATAAGACGGACGGACGGTGAGCTAACCCATGACTCACCGTCCACAGGCCCGCGCCTACGGTGGTCGGGAGCCACCACCTGGCCGCCGACGCCCGGTGCGTCGCCCGCGTGACGCTGGGACGCGTCAGGCACTAGTTGCCCGGCATTTTGCTTAACTGGGCCTATTTGGTGCAGCCGTGAGGCACAGTGTTAAATTTTTTGTTTAGTTTTATGTTTTTTTTTACTTGTAGTATTTTTTTTTTTATATTGTGTGCACTTGTGGCATGTGCCAAATAAATTTATTTTCTTTCTTTCTTGGTAGCCATTTTAGCGTCGGTATTCCTTCCACCCTTATAGTAAACTTACGTGAATCCTCATCGTCTAACGACGGCTGGTCGGGCGCGGCCGGTAACAGCCTCGTCTTGGGCGACTGGCACATCTCACACGACACCGCAGAGCCGCTGTTCACGTACGTACACTCTGAACACGGCCATTCTGTTGTTTCAGGTCTGTTGGCATGGAAAGAGAAATATTATTGATCATTTAAAATTAGGATGAAATCGTTGTTAATTTTGAGAAATTGATTAGTTTGGAAAAAGGCAAAGGGTTATTGGGTTTATCCGTCAGGAATTTTTCAGTAGCAGCCACGGATGCTGAATTTATGCCCGGTTTATGGCAATAGGCTCGCCCCCTATAACATGGGACTTAAACATAACTGGCGAAATGTGGGAATACTATTAGGTACACCTCTGCCTAACCCTTCTGGGATTGCAGACGTGATGTTATGTTATGTGCCATTCGAAGGCCTCTGCAGCCGCATAACGGTGCAAAAGTAGCCCCATCACAATGATAGACTGCGGTGTAATTACCACCTGTCACGGTCATGGTTTTCATAGGGTAATATAGAAACTAGTTGTGTTGCTGATAACGCCTTCGAAGAGCACCTTAATTTTGCACTTATTAGTAAGGGGAATGCTCTTATTTATTTTTTTGGTAAACCAACAGCAATACATACTAAGAATTAATTTGAAGCAATAAAAATAACATGAAAAAGTGCTGGTATGTATGCCTATTATAGGTATACGCAGCATTCACCATGGGACAACAACATAACGTTCTCAGATCTTTATAATAAAGTAATATAATTTGAATACAATAATATAAAATTTACTTAAAACTAAATGAGACGATATGAATTATGATGTGTGTCTCTTCAAGTCAAGATGTGTTTATGAAACTTGATATTGGACTTTTTTAATAGACACCAAGGGCAAACTTCATTTAAAAAAGGATACAATACATCATCATCATCATAATCTGCGTAGCCTTTTCCTAACTATGTTGAGGTAGGCTTCCACTCTAACCGGAAGCAGCTGAATACCAGTAAAAATAAGTATACAATACATGTGCATCGTCACATTCGTCACATACCTGAGGTTGACGTACTTGGGCTCGGGGGGCGGCGTCTTGTGTCTCGACCCGCGGCGAGGGAGCGCCGGGGTGTTGCGGGTGCTGCGGCGCGGGGAGGGGCTGCGACCCGCTGGGAGAGAGAAGAAAAAGAGAAAATAGAAAATCATAATTACAAAAGACAAGGTGGCATCCAAAATTCTCGTAACACCTTCGAAAATAGCCTGTTTTTATGACTTCGGCTACCTTCGGCCATTTTGGCCGAAGCCGAAGGTTTCTAGCAAACGCCGAAATTGAACGAACTTTTCGAACGAATGCGCGAGATGTAGGTGTCACACATTTCGTTTTTTTTTAAGTAGCAATATAATTGTAATCATCTCAATCGTTAAAGAAAATACATTTTACACTTTTAGCCAATTTTGAACCGATTTTTTTGGGGTTTATTAAACCTTCGGCTTCCACTACTGAACATGAACCTCCTCAATCGCACGCCACTCAACTCGATTCTCAGCAACTCTCATCCATTTGCTACCAGCCACCCTGCGAAGATCGTCGCTCCACGTTCGCCTGAGGGCGTCCCACCTTACGTTTGCCGATTCGCGGTCTCCACTCAAGAATTCGTCTACTCCAACGGTCATCGGTTCTACGGCTAATATGACCGGCCCATTGCCACTTCAGCTTACTTACAGCAGTGGACTGCTGTAGGCTGATGATGATGAAACCTTCGGCTTCGACTACGGCCAGAAATCGACCTTAGGCTGGAAACTACTTACATAAGACGTCACCTAAGGAATGCATAAATTTAAACGCACTATTGGACTTTCAATCAGCTGCTAATAATTTAAGTGAGGCTTGGGATTCGTGAATATGCTTGGGTTTTCTTAGTAAGGGTTGCGCCAATAAAGGATGACTTTTTCAGGTGTGCAAGTTTTTTTACCATGGAATACAATACAACCGGTAGTACCATACAAACGTGCAATGGCTGCGTTCAAAATGTATGAAAAAAGCAGATTTTTGAGGTTGTGTCAGGATGTCCCTTAGACATAAGAATAAGGTTCCTTGAAGGACAACCTGCTCAGGTGGAGATTCATTAATGACTCTGCCCTGGAGCGTAAATGTGGTACTCTTCCACAAACGATTGGGCACTTAATATCGTGTCCTGCGTGCCCTGTTGTTTATTCACTACAGGAACTGATGGACGCTACCGAAACCGCCAAACTAGTAGCTCAGTTCTGGGCCGGCACAATTTAGATTGCCATCGACACGCTAAGAAGAGAGAAGAATAAGGTTGATACTCACAGGCACCATGGTTACCCTCGGTGACCGGGACAGTGAGCCCGTGCTTGGGCACTGGCGGCGTCTTGCACGCGAGGCAATGGTTCGCTGACAAAGGGTTCTGTAGCGTACATGAACTGCACGACCTGAAATATAAAGTGTAAAGTTACTTATTAGTTTGTACACATGTAAGGAAAAGAAAAGAAGGTGGGAGGCTTCTTTCTTTCTTTTTTTCTGATGGGAAATCATCAAATGACCCCTCCCGCTCTGGGCGGAGTGGAAGAGAGTGTTAGACTCGTACTGACTAAAACCCATCCATGTTCCTTCTTTGCCCTTTGTGTTCCAGGGCCGCGGTATCTCTTTCGAACAGCCCCGCAGCCCCAAGGTGGGATAATTAAGCATCTTGGTCTATGTTTATTTTATAAACTCAAAGACTCATAGTAGCTATAAAGAGAAATGGTTTCCAAATCAATTGATTTATTCAAACAAGTCATAACGTTTGTAATCCCCGAAGGGTTAGGCAGAGGTGTTCCCCATTAGTACACCCACATTTCCCAGTTATGTTTAAGTTCCGTGTAATGGGGGGCGTGCTTATTGCCATCACTGAGCACAAATCCAGACTCCGTGGCTGCTACTGAGAAATTCCTGATGGAAAAACCCAATAACAGCTGTTTTTCCAGACCAGCTGGACCGCTCATCTTTTAAAGATAAACGCATAACATAGTAGAGCACTATGTTATGCGTTTAACCCTAGATAACTAAACATTCGTCCGCGCGACGACGCAACTCCGCGCGAACATCAACTTACCCGTGCCCCCCGACCTCCGCTCATTTTTTACCTTCCTAAATTGATAAACAATGCAACCCGTGATGCACTTGTCGTAACAAGTCAAGTAGGAAGAGACCCTACAGCTCTCTCGTAGCCCCCTCGACGAATGTTTAGTTACAGTGTAACGTGTAAAATAAGTTTAGCTATCTAGGGTTAACAACATCGAATGATTTCAACGCGCGATTATTAAAATGCAGTCAGTTTTGTGTCTAAAATAATATTTATTTATTAACACCCATGTTGTACACACAGCGAGACATCAAGCTATACATTTCCAGTATAACACGGCCTCGCTTTGTATAGATTTCGCGTACAATGAGAGATCCGCATAAACTGGTTTTGTACAGCTTGAATGGTCACCGTCCGTACCACTGCAAGACTAAAGCCTTCAGTAGTACAGACCACTCCCTCCTATAAGCGCCAACTTCACCCTGATAGCTCAGATAAAGTAATCTACCAGAAATTATGTGGCTGCGGCCTGGAGCCGGCGCAGGCGGCACAAGAAGCAGCAGTGGACTCGTTGACCAGCGTGCAGCGAGTACACGACCAGGTTATCACTGCTGGACTCTGATTAGGCGCTGGAGTGGAATCTGGGGAAGATAGGAGAAATGTTAAATACTTGTCTGGGAAGATCTACCGCCACAAACGAACTAGAATGAAAAATACAAGGTGTAAACAGACCCTTCACGAAGCCGTCAACCAAGTATTCTGTACATCAAACTTAGTAACTCTACGCAAAAATTATTGCTGGGAAACGACTTTTTTTTTTGGAGTGAAAAATTTCGCTTTACGGTAAAACTCAATGTAACGCACTCAAAACTTAGTGCTGATGAATGCTTTGAATAGTAAACGGGTCACGGAGGTAATAAAAGTAAAGTTAAAACGGTTAAAAGAAGTAGGTATTTAAAAAAAACTTGTGAAAAAATTGTAACTAGAAGGTTCCCAGGTATGGTTCAGAACAAAAAAATTATCGCAATGACGGGGAGAACAAGTGCCTTTCGGTTTCGTTAAGGGTCTTTTTACACCCTTTATTCTACACAAACCATCGGTCAGCAGCCCACCAGACACAACACCGGACTGGTCGGAGGATCCTGCATTTTAGAGTATGAGGAACTTAACACGGTTTACGGCCTGTATCTCGGAGAGGAGCTCGTGGCTAAATAATAATAGCCGCTCGGATCGATCTTTAGGTTAAGCCGTGCTTGCCTAGGTTGGTCTGTGGATGGGTGACCACCCATTACATACCGAATTTCCATCGAGCCTATTGCCATCAACCGGGCACGAATCGACCGTGACTGCTATTGAGAAATTCCTGATAGAAAAACCCAAAAACACTTTTCCTGACCCGGAAATCGAACCCAGGACCATACTCACGAGGCAGTCTGAAATTGTGCTGAAATTATGATAATAAGTTATTATGACTTACCGACAGCAAAAAGCAGTTCATCACTATTCAAGTCGTGGTCCAGCGACGCTATGGGCACGGTCAACTTCTTAGGCTCCCGGTTCAACTCCACCTTGGTACTGCTGCTTGCTTCTGAGGTCGGTACGGTTGGACGTGTACTGTGGAAGTTATAGTAGGGGTTAGATATAAGATTTTGTCATAATAGGGTATTTGCCTGAAAAAAACTATTTAGTCGCGAATATTTAGTAGTATTCAGCTCGTTGAAAACTCGCGGGACGTCACAATTTCTGTTACGTCTTACTGTCCAGTGACGTGACAAGCCCCCTCTCTTGAACTTTGATGCGCTGTATCGACGTAATTTTTTGATTATGTGACAAAAGAAAAAAAAAATTGTCCAATATTTTTTGATTATCTAAATGACGGACTAAATAGATTTTTTCAGGCAAATACCCTATTGTATTGCGACAGTTGACGAACACATGGTGACTATACAGTTTTAGTTGGTAAAACTCAACTAAAAGTCGACTTGCTGTGAGCTCTTTGTATAATTATAAACATAAGCGGAAAGGAGGAGTTACAATAATTAATGCAAGAAATGCGAATCTCTAAGTCATATATGGCCCTTAAAGATAATACACCTATTGTGAGGCGCATCAACTACCTCGCTAGCATGACCAACACTGGCCCCAAGCGAAACTAAGCCCTACTTCCTAACAGAAAAGGTCTACAACTTATCTATTAATAGAAGCATCAACTATCTTTCTACTACACACGCCCCAAGGAAAACTAGGCCCTAAGTCCTAACAGATAAGGTCTAAAAGTCACCTAATATGAGGCGCATCAACAACATCTCTGGTGGCTAGCGTGATGCAGCGTGGGGGGGACGTCCACTGCGACACACATCACAACAATGCGCCAACCGCCCGTTGTACGCGAACCAACACTCACGCCAAATGAAACTAGACCCTAAGACCTAACAGATAAGGTCTACAACTCACCTATTATGAAGCGCATCAACATCTCTGGTCACGAGCGTGATGGCAACTGCGACACACGTCACAGCAACGCACCACCATTGACCCAAAACTCGCTCCATGCGAAACTAGGCCTTACGTCGTAACATATAAGATCTACAACTCACCTATTATGAGCCGCATCAACATCTCTGGTCACGAGCGTGATGGCAACTGCGACACACGTCACAGCAACGCACCACCATTGACCCAAAACTCGCTCCATGCGAAACTAGGCCTAACGTCGTAACATATAAGATCTACAACTCACCTATTATGAGCCGCATCAACATCTCTGGTCACGAGCGTGATGGCAACTGCGACACACGTCACAGCAACGCACCACCATTGACCCAAAACTCGCTCCATGCGAAACTAGGCCTAACGTCGTAACATATAAGATCTACAACTCACCTATTATGAAGCGCATCAACATCTCTGGTCACGAGCGTGATGGCAACTGCGACACACGTCACAGCAACGCACCACCATTGACCCAAAACTCGCTCCATGCGAAACTAGGCCTTACGTCGTAACATATAAGATCTACAACTCACCTATTATGAAGCGCATCAACATCTCTGGTCACGAGCGTGATGGCAACTGCGACACACGTCACAGCAACGCACCACCATTGACCCAAAACTCGCTCCATGCGAAACTAGGCCTTACGTCGTAACATATAAGATCTACAACTCACCTATTATGAGGCGCATCAACAACATCCCTGGTCGCGAGCGTGACGGCAACGTGCGGGAGGCGTCCCAGCTACGCACCACCATTGACCCAACACTCGCTCCATGCGAAACTAGGCCCTACGTTCTAACAGATAAGATCTACAACTCACCTATTATGAAGCGCATCAACAACATCTCTGGTCGCGAGCGTGACGGCAGTGTGCGGGGGGCGTCCAAGCTACGCACCACCATTAACCCAACACTCGCTCCATGCGAAACTAGGCACTACGCCCTAACAGATAAGATCTAAAACTCACCTAATATGAGGCGCATCAACAACATCTCTGGTGGCTAGCGTGACGGCAGCGTGCGGGTGGCGTCACTGTGACACACACCACAACAACGCACCACCATTGACCCAACACTCGCTCCATGCGAAACTAGGCCCTACGCCCTAACAGATAAGGTTTTCAACTCACCTATTATGAGTTGCATCAACATCTCTGGTCGTGAGAGTGACGACAACGTGCAGGGGGCGTCCACTGCGACATACGTCACAGCACCGCACCCACAGATATAGATAGACCTAGATAACGCAAGTATCACGATCTGTTTGAAAACCAAGCGACCCATTTTTTGACTACCTCTTATGACGTCACAAGCACTATCTCTAAGCTGCAATGTAATACGATTTTTTTGTTTTTCTCAAATTTGTACAGATATACAGTTTTTACAACTTATATCAGCACAATTACCCATTCAACATGTTATACACCGATGCAGACTGAGCGCGAAAGTGGCCACTTACGATTTTTGTACGTAAGCTAGGCACGCGAAGCAGCACGCGAAGCAGTTGCTCTTGCGTTATCTAGGTCTATCTATATCTGTGACCGCACCCCAGTGACCCAACACTCGCTCCATGCGAAACTAGGCCCTACGCCCTAACAGATAAGATCTACAACTCACCTATTATGAGGCGCATCAACAACATCTCTGGTCGCGAGCGTGACGGCGGCGTGCGGGGGGCGCCCACTGCGGCACACGTCACAGCAACGCGCCCACCACGCGTTGTACGCGAACCAACACTCGCTGCACTGCCACATGCGGCTTTCGCGACTGTGGACCCGCAATGGACATCACATTACAAATTATTAACCAATTCAAATAAAGCAGTGAGTCAGCAACTATTGAAGGTTGAGTTACAAAAGACAGCTGTGAAAAGGCCGACCCATCACCATTTCCTATGCTAACTGCCAATGCTTGAAGCAAGCAAGCAAGTATGTATTTAATCGCGAGACAAAACGAGGCTCAGTATAGGAATTTCGGTATGTAATGTGTGGTCACCCATCCACAGACCAACCTAGGCAAGCACGGCTTAACCTAAAGATTGACCCGAGCGGCTGTTATTATTTAGCCACGAGCTCCTCAATGATAAACATTGACAATAATAAACAAATTCCTTTAGCCGAAACCATACATTGCGATACAAATGTGGCCATAGTACTCAGCTTTCACATAAAGCTGAGTACTATGGCCTGGTAATAAATAAATCGGGTCACATGCGTGACTCGACAACTGACTAAGGGATTATGAAATCAATTCAATAGATTACAAGGTTCATTCATCAGTGCACGACATAGCCATTCAAGCCATAAAGTAGATCCTAACCTAATTTAACACCTGTAATAGTCTTGTCTCTTTCTTTTTGCACGTACATGATAGAGATAGTAATATAGTCTACACTAATATTATGAATAGACAAAGTTTGGATGTAGGAGTTAATCTTCGGAACTACTTATTCACTAATTGGACGCTAAATTACCCTCGAGTGTCATAGGCTATAATTAAAACGTTCCCATGGAATAATTACCGACATTACGCGAGCGAAGTCGCGGGCGAAAAGCTAGTAGCAAATAATTTGAAAGACTTACGTGGCTTGTTGCTGCGTCGAAGGCACTTTACTCGGCTCCCTAGGATTATGGGACACTTTCCCCACAGACGGCAGCATATTAAACACTTTAGTGTCCCTCGCCGGCCCTATATGCGACGTCCGAATATTCGAAGCCACGTCATTCACTGGCGAAATGCAGTTCTCAGCACCTAACAGCTCGTCTATCCGAGCATAGTCACCATCACTCATATCATTTGAGTATAAAGCCTCATTTTGCGAATTACTCATCACTGTTTTTGTATCTTGAACCGAAACATACGAATAACGGGTCCCGTTATTGTTGACTTGTAACTGGAGATTCAGATCCTTGTACTTCCCTTTGTTTGGCAGTGCGTATATCACACCTTCGGCATTCGTGTCCCAGCTACACTCTTTGTCAATCTCGACGCTGTTCTCGTCGATTTTCGGGTCTTTCCGGCCGTCTGGCTTCGGTAAGCTGTTGCAATAACTAGCTAAAGACTTCTGGTAGTCGTTCAGACTTCTTCGACTCGATATCACCTTACCAACTGGTCTTTCCGCGTTCGTTTGTTCCGAAAAAGACCGTCGGTACGTCGGGCGGATTTCTGGGGAGTTTTGTGCGCTGATTGACCTTTGGAAGGAGGTCCCTAAAGTTGTGCTTCCCGTTGGCCAATCAGGAACCGTGATCATGACGCCACCAGACGTAGGTAGCGACGTCGCGCCATCTCTGCCAGCAGCCGTTTCGTGCCTTCCTAAAGTAGTCACACTGAGTCCTCTGGCGTTAGGAATCCTCGCTAGTGGAGACACTCTTGGAGACAGACACGCTTCACAATGCGTCCTGATTCCAGAATTTTCTAAAGTGCACTTACTACACGACCACTTCTTCAAATGCAGTCCTCGACTTTGCTCCCTTTGGTACTCCTTGACATAATTGAGCTCCCAATTGGACTTACTCTCGTTACATTTCTTCGGTCTTCGGGTCACTGTATGCAGACTCCTTAGGAACGATTCTCGAGGATGACACTGGCCGTATCTTTCGGAGACCATTAAACTCGTCGGTCTATTAATAGTCCCTCTGCCAGTTTCGTCGACCTTCCACCACTTTTGCTGGGAATTGATGACGGATCCGTGGGAAAGGGATCTGGTGACTCCATGCGCATGGTCGGTCAGCTGGGTGGGAGACAGACGGAGGGACTGCAAGTCGAGGTTTAGACGGCGACCGTCAGAGTAGCTCGTTGTGGGCTTATACGATGATGGGACTGCTAGAGTGTTGGACCTTATCATAGTGTTGTCTGTAAAGAAGAATAAAGACATTTGAATCTGAAGACAAGAGACATAATAATACAGTTTAAAAAAAACCATAAAGCTTCAGAGTGACGTCATTTTATTTCTCGTATTCTTCTCAGCAATCCCTTTCATTTGATACCCGTATCATGGGAATACCTACATAAAAAATAACTAGTCCGCCATGTTTGGGATTCTGCCATATTGGATTTAGAATGACATCACTTAGCTAACCATGCATTGTCATCCAAACTTAACATGTATGCAAAATTTCAACTCAATCGGAAACCGGGAAGTGGGTCAAATTTAACTTCTAAGATTTTTTTACATAGTTACAAGCTAATAAAAGCGTGTTATAAAGACAGAAGTTGAAAGGTACCATCAACTGCAAATCGCAGAAACAAAGTCAATTGGCTATGACCTGAGCGACACAGCTGGTTCCTATGTAACTCTATGGAAACGATTCCATAGACAGCGACATTGCCGCCTGTTGCCGTTTTTATAATTACATACCCAGAAACTAGCCGCGTCGCTAAGGTCTGTCATTGCAAATGGGTGGCGATGCCGGTGCAATTTATGGTTGAGGTCTAAATGAGCTAAATTGCGTCAGCACATACCTTTAGCAGACTTTTCTTTGTCCGTCATCCCTGAAGCTTGATCCTCATCATCAGACAGCCTGAAATACAAACACAACATTGTTAGCATGCTTTGATAAAAAAAACATGTCCAGTTTTATTTCCCACAAAGCACCTAATAGGCCTCTTTGTTGGCTTCGTTGTATAAAGGGCAACCAAGTATATTAATAACCATGATTATCATCAACCCGATTGTTAAGCATAGTAATTATGGCAATTTTCCCACACAAGCTATCATTCAACGTAATTGCTGGGTATGGGGACGAAGAAATAAACAAGAACACAGAGTACTCAGAAACGATGGTACTACTCTCTGTGGTGTGTTCCTTATGGTGAAAGCGCCAGGGTAACCCGCGGAATTAAAATTTTCTTACGTTTTTTGCAATTTTCAGTTGAATGTCAGGTTGTATATTGACTAAATACGCATGTATTTACAGAATTATAATATTTAAAGTACTTAATTGATACCTTTTTTTTCGGATGGAAAATGATCAAATGACCCCTCCCGCTCTGGGCGGAGTGGAAGCGAGTGTCAGACTCGTACTGACTAAAACCCATCCATGTTCCTTCTTTGCCCTTTGTGTTCCAGGGCCGCGGTATCTCTTCCGAACAGTCCCGCAGCCCCGGAACAGTCCCGCAACCCCGGATCAATACAACCTTCCAAGTTCATTTAATCCCATTCAATGACAATTTCATGAAAAACTCATTAAATGAGACTGATCGGCAAATTGTAGGAAATGTAAGTAAATTTTGTTTTCGCGGGCTATCCTAGCGCTTCACCTTAAATACTCTACGTGGGAAAAGAAAATTCGACCCGGACACTTAACCCCGTATTACAGAAAGTCACTCAAGACTCAAGCTTTACTTAAAATTAGTGTCAACCAATCAAATGGCTTGAATCTAGTTTTAAGTAATGGTCGACTCTTGAGTAACGGTCTGTAATAAGGACCTTAGACCTCGGGGTTTGAAAGTTGGCGGTTGGCCTCGGAAAGATCTTAAAGCCGTTGGTCCTGGCTGCGGGACTGTTAGAAAGAGATACCGCGGCCCTGGAACACAAAGGAACATGGATGGGTTTTAGTCAGTAAAAGTCTGACACTCCCTCCCACTCCACCCAGAGCAGGGGGGGTCATTTGATGAATTACCATCCGAAAAAAAAAGCCGTTGGTCCTGCGCCTGATCTTACTCCGGTCTTGACGGCCGTCCCATCGGATTATAGGAGTAAGGGAACAGTATTTGCGCATTCACTTATGCACTATCATACCTCACGATCAATGCCCAGCCTCCGCTGGGATTAGCATGCCCGAAAACGTTCAGGGACCACGTAGTCTTCAAGGAGTTTAGAAGCCTACAGATCAAAGCCGAAGACATATGTGTCGGCAACTTTAATGTCGGCGGGCTAAGCCCTAAGTCATTGCAGATCAAAAACTTTCTCGGCTACATTTCGGCGCCTTTTTATGGCAGTTAGTTTCGCCGAGTACAATCGCAAGTCCCCGAAATGTCGGCACACCAATGCCGCTGTGTCAGGTTCGGTATAGTTATTACCTGTAGACAGGCGCGTGTGGCGCGAGCGCGTCGCAGGCGGCGCAGCGCCACGCGGCGGACACGTTGCGCAGGCCGCACGCGCACCGCCACGCGCGCGACGCCTCCGGGGCGGAGCCCACGCACGACCATCCGCTGTAACAAACATAATACTACACTCAAACTTTTGTCTAACTACAGGTCGGTCCACCTCCCTCATACTGCGCTTGTTGACGACGGTCAACGCACTCGTGGAGACCTACCCTAGATTAGACTGAATATGAGACGGTTATACTGAGAATACTGACTGACACATACATACCTACATGACATAACAAAATCAGTGTTAAAGGTAGATAAATGATAATTGTTGGTAGTCAGCAGCCTGAAAGTCAGACAACCAGTTTTAAGAACCATTGTGTTCCCCAGCTACTTGGTTGTGGAGTTAGATAGACAGGACCCCCATGTAAAATACTGGTATCCGGTTAGACTGGAAGCCAACCTCAAAAAAAAAAAGGGAGGGGAAATCTAGTCAGATTTATTGCATGAGATACTTGTGGCTTTAAATGCACCCATGAAGACTTACTATGTTATAGAATAGGACCAAATAAAAAACTTTTACATGCTAATGATGTCTACATACATTTCAGTCTAGATAATCATGTGAACAAGCCCATCACATACCATTTACAATAATAGGAGTATCCTTTCAGTAACAATGGTGCTGGATAAATAATCCTACACGGTACATTTCAACTAAATTGCCTTTTCCTTTCATTAGGTTTTGTCATATAATACTCATTGCAGTTAAATTATCATTGTATGTATACTCAAAGGCACATCCATGATAGCAAATTTTAACATTATCTTTGAAGCACTTTTATTCTGCAATAGTGTTTAAACATGGACGAGGCACAAGGAGTATGTAAGGTTGTAAATGGATGTGAGTTTATCGCGACTGTTCAGCATGAGGTCCTGGGTTCAATTCCCAGGTCGGGCAAATTGTTAGTGGGTTTTTCCATCAGGAATTTCTCAGAAGCGGTCACAGAGTCTAGATTTGTGCCCGGTTGATGGCAACAGGTTCGGCCATAACTGGCGAAACCCCCCCCCCCCCCCCTAGCTGCACCTCTGCCTAACCCTTCGGGGATTACAGGCGTGATGTTATGTTTATATTTGTAGTAAGGGCAGTTTTTATTGTTCAAAACGTACCATTCTAGGTGGTTACCATGGATTGATACAATTCCAGCTGGAAATATATTCCAATACAGATATCTGAAAGCCTCATTCAAATGCCGTTAGACCAGTCACCTTTGCACTAAATGCAGTTAGACCTTTGCACTATAATGGTTCGAGTATTCAAATTTTTGTTTTTTGTCTTCTCATATCATCCCTGACTATGATCAGATATGTGGAAAGATGCATCACATTTTTATATAATTAGGACCAGTGTCCAAATTCTACTTAATTAGGCAGCACAATATCAGCTTTCTTGCGTCTCTTAGCATGCGAGTTATCAAATGACTAAGATTGTTTTTGTTGTTTTGCAACAACAGAACATCATACCACACAACATTTATCCCCAAAGGGTTAGTTAGAGATGTACCTATAATACACTGGACTCATTGTTTTGTTTTTAATTATACCTATTTAAGATCACACAAGTCTACTCCAGTCTAGTTTCAATGCTCTGTTTGTGACATAGACAAATATTTTGAAGGCAGTTTTAATTCTATTCAGCCTGACCTTTTTTGGGATTTTGGGAACTGCTTCCAGTCTAACCTGATGCAGCTGAAACATCAGTAGTACTTGTCAATCTGACCTTTACAGTCCAGCTACTGGGAAGCACTAAAGTCCTTGGTAAACATGGTTTTAAATTCTTGAAAATTAAGCACTGTTCATGATGGACAAATAATGTATTTTGGTGATGATGTGACTGACAAAGGCTTGTCCTTATTATTATCATAGATGGTTTACTTAAAACATATGAATTACTGTTTTATCTGCTGGTTGTTTTATGATAGAAAATGTTAAATCACAGTCAAATATTAGGTTGCAAATTATTAAGGTTCTGTGTTCAAGCTTGGTCAAACAAAGGTTATTTGGGTTCACCTTTGATCAAGAAAATGATAATCTGTCTAGTTCTAAGTTACGATAATATTGAGATTTGATAATAATAGCCGCGTAATTAATAGGATGGAGTTTCAATAACACTTTTTTAATTGATTTTTTCGAACAATGCATTAATATGTGAATGGATATTTTTCTATCAATACTTACCTTAAACACTACTTTTAATGATGTGGGTCACAGAAAAACTATTACAAAATCCGTGAAAATACTATCCAAGGTACAATTGAAACGAAATGGGCAATCCATTAGGCGAAACTGCCCCACAATACATACCTATATACATCGCGAACAACGAACACATATAATCACATTTTTAACACAATTGCTGACACACAAATACCTAAAAATGCACGATAACTCCTAATTTAGTTAATGAACTCCCTTATACTGCGCACAACAATGAAATACAATAGAAATATAACCTAAAATACGGGTCACGAAAAATCGATAATTTGCTGACAGAAACTGAAAGACGGGGATAGTTACAAGAAAAAAAAACACACCTGTTAAAGCTATTTTCAGTCGGTATGACGATCGGTTCAGACCCAGGTGTAGTTCCTTCGCTTTTTCCAGTTCGCGAGGTATATTCCGGCGACGAATCTCGACAATTTTCTTTAAATATTCCACTGTCATGACTCGATACCCGTTTTGTACCACATTTTAAACACTTCACACTTTCTGTTGGATTGATCTGGCCGCACGTCTGACAATGCCATTGCAGCACCGATGCGATTGAGCCCATTTTAATTCACACATGGCTATGAGACCATAACAAGGCTTCGTTTTATGAAAACAAATTCAGATTTGAGAAAAATGAAAACAGCTGATCCACCATGTTGTTTGTGTATAACTTTTTTTTATGTAGGTACGCGACGCGACGGTATACAATTTGTTTTCGGTTTTATCGGTTTTTTTTTCTTTTTTACTAATACATATCGAATTTATTCTATAACTATTATTTAGAATTTGCTTAATATTTTCCTAAACAATAAACATTTATCTATTTCTAATTTTTTGATTTACAGTGACATCTATCGGGACCATTAAAGAAACAATAGTCAAACTACATGTACACATTGTTGCAGTTCATTAACAGATGGCGCTGTTTCTAGTCCTCTATTTTTTCAAACTTTCTGTAGTTTGCTAACAATATTTGAGCGTTTATATCTTTATCGTTTAAAAAATGAAAAACTGTGAAATGAGAAAATGTCTGGTGTAGTAATAAGGGCGAGTAGAAATTTCCTACGTGGAATTTACTACAAGTCTTGTTTATCTTGTGGTTGCAAACGCTACTTCTAAGAGTAAGTTGTTGGGTTTTACTATTAGGAATTCCCCAGCAGCATCCTGGAGTTCAGAAAGTAATGGTGTGACTTTTCCTTGCCTCAGAAAGCAGATAAAGCCCCGCAAACAACTTACCTTCCGAATTTATTGCATTGCATTGAAAATAACAGCCAGCGGCCCAGCGCAATGCAATCACAATCACACACAATTTCATAAAAAACATGACCCATTTCAGTAATAAACATTAATTAATTTATTAAGCTATACAAACGAAACACAGGCTACTCATAAAAATAAAGGCTCGTATTTAAATTAACGGATGCTGTTATTTACACTATCAAGCATGAATGATGATAAAGGCGAAAATTGCATATTGTCACTGTATAAAGATAACCAGTAGACCAACATAGTAACTGTCATTTCACAGTTTATATCACCGCTAGCTATTTGTTGACTAATCTGAGCTTTGTTTATAAAAGTTAAATTATAAGTCAAGCCACCAAATCATTTTTTGCCCACGGAAACCTACCTCTGATTTTCTATGTAAGTCACGGGAAAATAAGAAATCTTCTAATAAACTAATTCGTCTTTTTTACAACGCCAACTAAATATTTCAAATAAAGTGTCACGTAAAGAGCAACAATTATTTTTACCTGCCTTATTGATTAAATACTAATCACTGTTGGTTTTATACATTCGTTGTTTTGTTATTTCGGGATCACGTAGTTCGGTGTGACGTTTTACGTTGTAACGTGCATTCGTTGTACCGTCATTCGTAGTCAAGTGCATTTGTTGTTACGGTACGCGTTGCTGCGTGCTTTCATCGTCAGTTCGTCACATCATTCGTTGTTGAAATCTTTCGGCGCTGTGTAATTCAACATAGCATACCTATTTCGAGATCACATAGCGCACTCTTTAAAAAAATACAGGGTGTAAACAGACCCTTCACGAAGCCGTCAACCTAGCATTCTGTATATCAAACTAAGTAACTTTACGCAAAAATAATAGAAACGACTTTTTTTTTTTGGGGTGAAAAATCACGTTTTACGGTAAAACTCAATGTTACGCACTCAAAACATTGTGCTGATGGATGGATTGAATAGTACGGGGGTCGTGAAGGTGTTTAAAGTAAAAATTTTACATTAGAAACATGTATTTTAAAAAAAACTTGTGAAAAAGTTGGAACTTTGACCCCCAATATCTCCGTAACTAGAAGGTTCCCAGGTATGGTGTAGAACAAAAAAATGATCGCAATGACGGGGAGAACAAGTACCTTTCGGCTTCGTTAAGGGTCTTTTTACACCCTTTATGTTCTACAGGGGAATCGTTAAAACCTCAGGTTAAATTAACTGTGACCTTTTTGTGAAATCAATCACGGCTGTAAGGGTTGTCAACAAATTTTTTAACCGACTACAAAAAAGGAGGAGGTTCTCAATTCGTCGGAATCTTTTTTTTACGTATATTCACCGGTTACTTGAAGACGCCTGAACCGATTTGGAAAATTATTTTTTTGTTTGAAAGAGTATACTCCCAAGTTGGTTCCATAGAAATATTATCATGATCTGATCATGGACTTCAGAGATATGAATCGGAACTCTTCAATAATAGAAAGCAAATCTCTCGTGATTTGTTAGTTCCACAATGTAATCCATCCACTTGTCTTGATGTGAGATAGTTGTAATGATTAGCGACTACTTACCCAAACATTTTTTGACGGTTAAAGGTCCCTTAAATTTAATCAGCATATCTGAATAAGCCTCATGCCTACCGTGGTATCGTAGCCGTTCATATCAATTCAAAAGTAATAACTTTAAAAAACCCGCCATGGATATTGGCCGCTGATAAATTTTGAATTATTATCGTTATTCCCCGAGTACGGATGTGATAACGGATTTCATAAAGTACTTTTAGGGGGTGTGCACATTTGCGTTTTACGGTTTTGCAATAAGTCTTCGGGGTACATGCCTAATGTTTTCCGTTTTGGTATGATGATAGATGATAGCTTGCTGATATTTCTGTGTTTATGATTTTCCTGCAGAGTTAAATGCGAATGAAAGATTATTTCGGTGTTTTTTTCTGAGTTTTACCTAGTCAATTAAAATAAAATAACATCATGTCTGTAATCCCCGAAGGGTCAGACATAGGTGACTCCGTGGCTGCTACTGAGAAATTCCGGATGGAAAACCCAATAGCACTTTGCCCGACCAGGAAATCGAACCCAGGACCTCACTACTGGCAGTTAGCTGTTGTTATTAGGAGTAACTTAGGCTGCTTTTATTTTAGAAAAAAGATGAGGGTTCCGTGTAAAAAAAAAACCCATGAAATTGTTAAAAGAAATCCGATTCAAATAGGGAAATAATATTTTCATAATAATAACTTACGCGGATGAAGGTTGCGGGCAACAGCTACGAAATAAATTTATCTACTTTCTACTCCTCTCAAGCGGACAAGAGTGGATAAAGAAAGAAAGAAAACATATTTATTTGGCACATGCCACAAGTGCACACAACAAACAAATAAAAAAACTTAAATCTACACAATATAAAACAAAAATTAAACAGAAAAAAAAGAGACAATATTGAAATGCCATGGTAGTGTCGTAGGGTGGTTTACCCACCTACGACACTACCATGGCATTTCTTCACAACCCAGTAGCGAAGGGTCATTTTTTGTAAGAGGTAAGCCGGAGTATCTTTAATGTGATTATATTCATAGTGCGAGCGAGTAAGGACTTCAATATTCTTTGTAAAGAGTTCTCATTTGACCCATTTACCACCAAAACCTATGCAGCACGCGCTCGGCTGAATGCTAAATTTTTTAAGAGCGCATAGTTATTATTTTCTTTTTTTTCTTTTTCCCCGTGTCATTAATGCTTAACCTGGTGTCTAAGTGTTTATAGTGCTTATTGTATCTTATTCTAATTACTCTTATTTTATTTGTATCGTGCTTGTTAACTAGTGATCCTAAGATCTCTACCATCTTATCTGTGTTTACTCGTGAGAACCTGTAATTGGCTCTGTGTTGCCTATATAATTGTTAATCATTTGTCATAGCTGTTGGTTCTCCTATCTATAAATAAATAAATAAATATTATTTGTCCATAGAATACTGACTGTGCCATTTTTCAAAGGGAAGCCGGTAGGAATCGAGTTGTATGGAACCTTCGCCACTGCTACCACCCAACTGCTCAAACAGAGTAAATCTCAAATCGTTTATTGCTATATCCATAATGTACACTTACAGGTGGTAAATAAAAAAATATATAAACAATTATGGACCCGGTCGCACAGCAATTTTTTTTAAATAAGTAGAGAGAGGAAGAGCGCTTTATTACTTTTCCTTATTATTTTATATCCTATTAAGTTTTTTATATTCCCAGTCATTTACTTATTCTATTAATATTTTAAATGTAAGTCTATCTATTCATTTCTTATTTTTCCTTACTAATATTATAAATGCGAAAGTAAGTTTGTTTGTTACATTTTCACACCTAAACCACTGAACTGAACCTGAAATTTGCATATATACGTTATCAGATGTACAGAAACGGACAGTAATATTTTTTGGGATGAAACGTACCCCCTACCTTTCATCCCAAAAAATATTACTGTTCCCGAGGAAAACAACAATAACGTTCTTATGATAATAGATGGCGCCACGTCCAGTTCGAATCATGATTGACTTATGACTGTAGAGAATGTCTGACTGTATGGTTGACTGGTAGAGAATGCCTTGTGGCATTGAGTCCGCCTATGTAACACTTTTGTACATGAAGTTTAAATAAATAAATTATATTATTAGAGAAACATCAGCAGTGTGTCAACCCGAATTGATTGTCAAATTCTAAATTAATGCGAGGGAAGCCGCGGGCGACCGCTAGTTTAATTATATTTAAAATTGTTTATTTGTTTCCTCGCTTTAAAAAATGTTCATTATTATTAGAATAGTAAAGTTATAAGTGTTATAGTATCATAGTTCACGGGGTGGAAGGGACACTTATTACCTATGCTTCCTCCTTCCAAAACCCCATCAAATTACACTACCCACTACCCAGAATTCCATTACCATTTCCCCTCCAGCTAAACATAAACGTGATTAAACAACAATTCTGATCGCAGCTCACAGTGGGCCGGATGACCCGCATCCAACTAAGTTCACAGACCGTTACGGCGCTGTTAAAGCTAAGCGCACATTATCGGACTGTCGGACGGTAACCGGACAATTGTACCCGGTCACGAACTTGGGCGATGCGACTTCGACTTGCGTCAAGCGTCACGCGGGCTCGTCTGTTGTTTTCATCGTGGAGATTCGCGGCAATCCCGGTTTCTTAAGGCCTGTTCACGGCCTCGGACAATGTGTCAAGCGACAAGGCCGTGTGGGAGTCACCTATTTCCATCATACCGTACCATAACACTCGGTAAGTTCGTCGCATTGCCTCGTTGGTCTAGTGGTCGCAAGCGCGAATGCTGAGCAGGAGGTTCTGGGTTGGATTCCCAGGTTGGGCAAAGTGTTATTGGGTGTTTCCATCAGTAATTTCTCAGTAGCAGCCCCGGAGTCTTGATTTGTGCCCGGTTGATGGCAATAGGCTCGCTACCTATTACAGGGGCCTTAAACATAACTGGCGAAATGTGGATGGAGTAATGGGTACACCTCTACCTAACCCTTCGGGGATGACAGGCGTGATATTATGTTATGTTTTTTCCGCAGTCACTGTCACAACACGCGCGTCGGTTGATCGTGTAGTTCGTGGCCAAGCCGTAACAAAACCGGACATTCGGACGAAATGTCATTGCAGCGCAGCACTATCGTCCAAATAACCGGCACATTAGTACGTTCCAAATTCAAATGCGTAGTTGAATTTTAAGACGCTCTAAATAGGATGTGTGTTGAGTTACCTTTGATTGCGTTTGGAAATGGAATAAGCGTCTTAGGGTTCCGTATGCATTGTGGCAACGCGAGCTTTATTGGCAATTAGGTCTGCTGGGTGGCTGGCTGGCTGTCTGACTACCTGTCTGGCGATCACAGTGCTGTACAACTACGAAAAGTATAAAATATACTTAGTTAATTGGATAAAACTAAAAAAAAATACAATGAAAGCATGTGCTGTAATTTATTATGAAGTTGATCATCTCCAATTAAAGATCCAGAGTTTCCTAATTTAGCTAGCTAGGAGGAGCTCGTGACTAAATAATAACAGCCGCGCCGTGCCTGGGTTGGTTCGTGGATGGATAAACGCCCATTACATACCGAGTTTGCTCCGTGCGTCGGAAAACGTTAAGCCATTGGTCCAGGCTGTCATTTGTAGATCTTTGACAGTCGTTACAGGTAGTCACTGGCCCGAAATGCTGACAACCAGTTTTACCAAGGAGTATCGTTTTATCTAGTACTAACTGGGTTGTGGAGGTCAGATAGGCACTCGCTCCATGTAAAATACTGGTATTCAGCCGCATTCGGTTAGATTGGAAGCCGACCCCAACATAGTGGGAAAAGGTTAGGCAGATGATGAATTTCCTAATTCAGCTCAAATTAATATTCTTAAAGAAGAAGTTCCATCTAATGTAGCCGAAACCTTAGTGCGCAAATCGCACTCGGACTTTACCGGTTTTTCCGTGTAAATTAAATCCTTACAAATACACAAAATTTCTACTTAATAAAGCTATTAAAGCTCAATAATTATTAAAAAAGGCTATGAAATTCACTTCCCAATATATTTAAAGCCATTAATTTTACAGCCACAAAGCCTTTTGCGGCCTCCGAACGCTTGAAACTTTAAATCACACATACTTTACTGAAAAACAACGTAATATTAATGTGATCGCAGCTTAATGGCACAATTTAAGCCTATAATTATGGACAATGTCCACTGTAGCGTGTCCAAGTGGACATGAGTGGCAATTCGGAACAGACGCGGACATGTTACTTTAAATTATGTCATGCAGCTGTCAAAAGCATTGGCGGGATGTCATTGACAGTTATATTGCACACTTGATTTGGTACATTGCTGTTTCGAGGTTATGTGTGTTGCTAGGGATGAAAGGTTGTAATTATTGCTCTAAGTTTGATTTATTTATGACGCAGGTGCAGTAGCGAAGGTCAATTTTTGTAGTACACATCTTTAATGTGATTATAATTATTATTTGTCAATAGAATACTGACTGTGCCATTTTTCAAAGGGAAGCCGGTAGGAATCGAGTTGTATGGAACCTTCGCCATTGCGCAGGTGCATTTGATTTTGGGGGGTAAATAACAACTGTGCGGATCCATCGATCCGTAATAGTAAGCAGGGTATCTAGTAGTTACCACGGAGTGAATGGAAGACCTGTATCAATGACTCGGAACGAAAAAAAAAAGAAACTCATCATCATCTGCCTAGCCTTTTCCCAACTATGTTAGGGTCGGCAGTCTAACTGGATGCAGCTGAATACCAGTATTTTACATGGAGCGACTGCCTATCTGACCTCCACAACCCAGTTAGTACTAGATAATACGATACCCCTTGGTAAGACTGGGTGTCAGACTTTCAGGCTACTGACTACAATTGACAGCCGGGACCAACGGCTTAACGTGCTTTCCGAGGCACGGAGGAAACTCGGTATGTAATTGGTGCAAACCCATTCACGGACCAGCCTAGGAAAGCCCGACTTAACCTGAAGATCGGCCTGAGTGGCTGTTATTATTTAAAAACGAAACTTTTAACTTGTAATTATTAACATTTCAGAAATTCAATTCAATTATGTAATTTTTTAAATTGGCTTTCTTATGGGCGCATCTTGCCTGAAATAAATGAATTCTATTATTTTTATTGTCACAAGCCTAAAAATCAGGCAATGTTAAACTGGGTGTCACTCACTTGCTGTTTTTTTTTTACGGTATGTTTATGTTTATGGTATGCAGTAACTTGGGTTGCAGAATGCAGAGGTCTTGTCATCGCAAGCACTACCTCTGAGCGTGGAGGCCTAGGTTCGATCTTAGGCCCTAGTAGGACCACGCGGTTTAAACGTAACATATACCTAACTTCGATTTTTTAATTGAAAATACGTTTTTTTTTTTGTTTTCATCGTTTCTTTGGTCTTACTTTCTCTTATTGCCGTCTAAATTCAAACTCAACCAAAGACATTTAAATATTCACAAAAAATATACGGGTCAACACGAAGAAAATCGTAATCTAATACTTATTACTACTTGGTAACAAATCGTACTTGCTACTACTTGGTAACAAATCGTTCTGTCTAGTGTCATACGCCCACTTGTCAGGTAGCATTCGTGTCAAAATCGAAAATGTTCAGGATCAAAATGTTTGAATGAAAATATTCCCAATGTCCGCTCTATAGGTATTTTAAATCTCTTTGTACTCAACATTTCCTCACTACATTTTCCTCATTACTCCGCATCACATGTCTATACCACGAAAACCGCGAAAAGACTCCCGCTCACACGAGACTCAAAGATAAAACGTTTATGTAGTAACATACCTCACCTCTCTCTGTCTACCCTTTCAAGATAAATATGAAAATGATATCCCAACAATAAAATTACCCTGAAACCCACAATGGTGACTTAATCAATCTTACTCACGTACATTCAGAGTGTTTTTTTAGAAATTTTTTATACCAAAACTAATCTATCTGAGGGCTTGCATGAGGCATGAAAAGCACCTGTGGATTTATTACCCTGAAGAACCTTCCACGGCCAAAACCAGACCGTATCCCGTCAAAGTGAGGGTTGGAATTCAATTGGGGTGAATTGTTTAGGTTTAGGCAACCATTTTGTCCGCTAAAATAATCCATCTTTATCAGATGTCGACAGTTTCGTGTCTGTTGACTAGATGCATCGCTCAAAGGGTTTATTTTTATTTATTTTAAAAGGATGAAAATGTCGAAGTGTAGTAAAACCACTACTGATATGACTTTTCCTAAAATATCCATAGTCCTCCTTGCCTTAAAAGATCTGTCCGGTTACGATATCCCAAGGCTTTGACAGAAGTGCATACTATCTACAGTGTGTAAACGGACCCTTCACGAAGCCGTCAACCAAGCATTCTGTACATCAAACTTAGTAGCTCTACACAAAAATGATTGCTGGGAAACGACTTTTGTTTTTGGGGTGAAAAATCACGATTTACGGTAGGACTCAATGTAACGCACTCGAAACATTGTGCTGATGGATGCATTGAATAGTACGGGGTCATGGAGGTATTTAAAGTAAAGTTATAACATAAGGTACTAACTTGTATTTTAAAAAACTTGTGGTAAAGTTGGAACTTTGACTCCCAATATATCCGTAACTAGAAGGTTCCCAGGTATGGTCTAGAACAAAAAAATTATCGCAATAGCGGGGAGAACAATTGCCTTTCGGCTTCGTTAAGGGTCTATTTACACCCTTTATATCTTCACACATGAGCTTATTTACGAAATACCTACAAACTTGACCACACTTGACCCAGCCTCACAAAAATCGATTCAAATTATCAAAATATCTCCGCTAACATGATAAGCACATAACAAGATAACACGACCCTAACAAGGAAGTTTCCCCACGTCACGTTTCACCATATAACGTGCTTTCTCACCACAATGGCTGACCCAAGCTTTGTGTAACTGCCCTATATTAGTATCGATGTAAAGAATGTTTTTGGCAGGATTTGCTTGCATCATGCTTGTAAATTGTATTAGTTGGTAGGTTATCTTGTTTGCATAAGCATAATTAGCCTATAATGTTCTCACTGCTGGGACAGAGGACCTATGAGAGGGAATGGGCTATAATCCACCACGCGGGCCCAGTGCGGGTTGGTAGATGTCACATGTCTTCGAATTTTTTGGTTCTAGGACATGCCGGTTTCCTCACGATGTTTTCTTTCACCGTTTTGAGAGCAGTGGTGATGAAATAAATTACACAAAGTAATGCGCCTGCCTGGGTTCGAACCCACGACTCACTGTTCGTAAGTCGGGGCAGCCACCACTGGGCCACCGCTGCTCCACTGGGTTATCTTGTTTGATTCAGTGGTAATTTATTTATTTAATTGGAATACATGATTCATATTGCTGTTGGTGACACTTATAAAACTATGTTAGTAACATTTCTCATTAAAATAAAATTAAACTAAAACTAATTCATAAACCTATAAGTATGTATGTTCGCTTCCCGCTGCACCAGACCTGCAGTTGTACGTACGTCGTCCAGTGCCCCAGGAACGGGCAATCAGACTTATCCACTATTAACTTTAAAATGCTGTTGGTGATCCCCCGAATACTGCGCATCAGGGATGCTGTTCTTTCTCATTGTTGCAACCATACCTATAAGTTAGATATAAAAAAAGTAAAATTGATACTTGACTCTTGACTCTTGATTTTTGTGAGATACAACTAAAAGAGTGAAATAAAAACTTTCAGTGGCAAGTCAATGAACCAACAAAAGTCACCGACATCCGCATCCGTGTTTTTTTTTTGAAGTCGGTATTTTTTTTGCAAAAAAGTTTTTTACAAGTTTATTTACGGAAATATTATTTTTTTAAATAACACAGTAACAGACACCTATTACGATAATGAATGAATGTATTAAGTAATTTATTATAGTATCAAACTTCGGAGTTCAAAGAATCATCAGCAGTTCTATGGCTTGATGCAAATTCTTAGGAATACCATCAGCATTTACACGGCTTCCATTGGCTTCTTAAGGCGAAATTGATGCTTCAATAATTTTTGGGTGCTAACATGATGTTAGATAGAAAAAGAGGAAATGCGGTTAATTTACGTGGGTTAAAGTATTTAAAAAATGAAAAATGTCATAAATGCTTAACCTGGTGTCAGAGTGTTTATAGTGCTTATTGTATCTTATTTTAATTCCTTCTATTTTATTTTTATCGTGCTTGTTATCTAGTGATCCTAAGATTTCTACTATATTTTCTGTGTTTACTCGTGAGAACCTGTAATTGGCTCTGTGTTGCCTATACAATTGTTATTCCCTTCACGAAGCCGTCAACCAAGCATTCTGTACTTACATCAAACTAAGTAACCCTACACAAAAATTATTGCTGGGAAACGACTTTTTTTTTGGGTTGAAAAATAACCTTTTACGGTAAAACTCAATGTAACGCATTCAAAATATTGTGCTTATGGAATCATTGAATAGTTGTCGGGTCATGCAGGTATTTAACGTAAAGTTATAACCTTAATAATTTGTATATAAAAAAAAACTTAGAACTTTGACCCCCAATAACTCCGTAACTAGAAGGTTCCCAGGTATGGTCTAGAACAAAAAAAAATATCGCAATAGCGGGGAGAACAAGTGCCTTTCGGCTTCGTTAAGGGTCTATTTACACCCTTTATAAATACGAAACTTTGTGAGGATGAATGTATGTATGGATGTTTGTTACTCTTTCACACAAAAACTATAGAACGGATTTGAATGAAATGGCACACAGATAGTTTATAACCTGGATTAACACATAGGATACTTTTTATCCCGGTAGTACGATCCAGTGGGACAATTGTCAAACTCCAAGCGGGCGTATCCGCGAGCATAAACTAGTCTAAAATAGTCTTAATAGTTTTTCTTCCACTAACACTCAAAGAAAATCATTCCTAACAAAATCAGGTGCGACCAAACGCCATCGGAGTAGAAAATTAACTTGAAAAAGAAAACTGAAACGGAATGAAAACTTGAGAAAATCGAGGCTCCACTACCTACCTCAATAGGAGCGGAAATAGCAATGTTTTCGATTCCGAAGTCAAACGCCCCGGTGAATTGCTTCGACCACCGGTCTACGATTTCTTCGTGTTACTATAGAAAGAAGGGTTGGATGACATAGCGGTTGTTAATTTTTTGGGAAATTATTTAAGGTATTATTATGGTACGATTGCACCAAAAATTGTGCGCGAACATTTGTGTTGAACATTTGTTCGCGAACATTTCATGCAGTACAAAATGTTCTCGCACTGAGCTGCAAAACCGTTTCCACCATCAAAACTGTGCGTAACTTTTGTTCGCGCACAGTGCAGCATATTTGTGAGCGAACATGCTAGTACAAGAATATTTATTGCCGCACACCGGTGGAATCGCACCATTATATTATTTCGAAGGCGAAAACAACCGCAAACAGCATCGGAAAACCGACACGCACTCACCGGCAATAAGCGACAGCTTCGACAAAACCGACACGCACTCACCGGCAATAAGCGACAGCATCGAAAAAACCGACACGCACTCACCGGCAATAAGCGACAGCATCGGTAAATCCGACACGCACTCACCGGCAATAAGCGACAGCATCGAAAAAACCGACACGCACTCACCGGCAATAAGCGACGACATCGGTAAAACCGACACGCACTCACCGGCAATAAGCGACAGCATCGGTAAAACCGACACGCACTCACCGGCAATAAGCGACAGCATCGGTAAAACCGACACGCACTCGCCGGCAATAAGCGACAGCATCGGCAAAACCGACACACGCACTCACCGGCAATAAGCGACAGCATCGGCAAAACCGATACACACTCACCGGCAAAAAGCGACAGCATCGGCAAAACCGATACACGCTCACCGGCAAAAAGCAAAAGCGTCAGCAAAACCGACACGCACTCACCGGCAAAAAGCGACAGCATCGGCAAAACCACACACCGGCAATAGGCGAAACGACAATGTCGTCTACGCATGCGTTTTCATAGATATATAGAACCCATTCTTATTATTCGCTGCAATCTGCCATAAAACTTTATACTGCCGCGCGTGGTATTTTTCCAAAATTATGTTTGTTAGTTCTTGGATTAAATATTCGTATGGCGCAACAGCTGCCCAGAATCCTTAGTTGTTAGTGTTATAATGGCATTAATACCCTCGACCCCTACTAAATTGAACACACATGCGAAATGAGAATCTACAATACCCTTACGCTTATCTCATCAAGAAATATAAGCCGAATTTATGATTATGTCATGTTTATGTTACCAAAACTAATATTAACTACTGCGATCGCCAAAACAGTCGTTTCCACCGAAGATGGTCAATACAAAACCGTCTTACTCGAGCTGATCGTCTCCTTCGACCTTATCTTGAACCATCATCTGTCAAACGTATTGGGTACTACCCTTAAATCTACAAAAGTGAAACAATATGTGACTGACACACAATTTGAAACCTTGTTACTATAAAGTACAAGGTGGAAAATTGAATGGGGTGGAAATATTTTAAAGGATAAGTCTTGGGAGCTGATCATTAAAAGAGGATATAGGGTAGCATGATGTATCAGTGGTCGGTATTAGGAGCTGCCCTTTGTGTTTGAGAAGAATTTTCGAGAAGAGAGGGCAAGCCGATTTGATTTGCGTATTGAACTTCCGGGTTAAGTTGGCGCAATATTTTTTTGGGAAAAGTAATTTTTAAAGCATTTTCTTAAATGATTTGAGTCAGGCAAAGTGTTATTTGTTTAATCCATCAAGGATTTTTCGGAAGCAGCCACGGAGTCTGGATTCGTGTCCGGCTGATGGTAATAGGATCGATCCCTATTAGATGGGTCTGAAACTGACGAAATGTGGGTGTACACCTCTGCCTAATCCTTCGGGAATTAAAGGCGATGTTATAAGATTTAAAAAAGACACGATTTCTACATATTATTAGTCGACGTGCAACATACCTGTGTCACCTGTATTGCGCGTAAATACTGAATTTTTACGTTACTAATATCACGTTTGTCACTATTTGTAGTGCATAATTTATGTTACGAGTCATTATTATGCATCTCATTTGTGTAATTCGTTTTATGTCACTCTGGTTAAATTAATAAATGGTCCAAAAGTTGTGTTATATTTTCAGTTCCACTTTTTTATTTAGCCTTTATTTGAGAGTGATGAATATAAATGTTGATGTATGGGGAGGGAGAGAAAGACCAAAGAAAGGATGGATGGATTGTGTGAGGAACGATATGAAGGAAAAGGTGTAAATGATAGCGTGACCCGAAATAACATGGTAAAAGGGCAGGAAGATGTTGATTTAGCCTTTATTTGCCTTAACATTTAAAAAAATACATTTAACAAAAATTATTGCTGGGAAACGACTTTTTTTTTGTGGTGAAAAATCACGTTTTACGGTAAAACCCAATGTAACGCACAAACTTAATGCTGATGGATGCTTTGAATAGTAAGCGGGTCATGGAGTTAATTAAAGTAAAGTTAAAACTTTTAAAAGTGGTATTTTAAAAAAAACTTGTGAAAATATTTGAACTTTGACCTCCAATATCTCCGTAACTAGAAGGTTCCCAGGTATGGTCCAGAACAAAAAAGTGATCGCAATGACGGGGAGAATAAGTGACTTTCGGCTTCGTTAAAATTAAATTAAATTGTTCTGTTTACACCCTTTCTATGAAGTAAAATACGGCTGTTTACTGGTAAACCACAAGAACTAGCAGCCACACTGCGTTATAATTAGCACACAGGTGGGTATACTGCGGCCAATCTATTGATATTATCCTCAGTGGTCCCTAACGACTCCCCTGGGATGAGGGCTGCTCGCCGCAGTCCAAGCTGCATTGTGGTGAATGATGATTGGGTCTGTGAAGACCATAAGGTATATTGTACACACATATTGTGGTCTTAGGCTGCCATCGTCGATATATTCAACTGCATGCAGTTGTACTTTCGACTTCGTTCAGTCATGATATCAACTTCACGCGGTCGTCTACAGTCGTGTAGTGTCGACGCACGCTGTCCAGCGCAAGGCTGCCATCAGACGGACTGCATCGCAGACTTAGATGTTGATCGCATTAGATAATCCTACACCGCATTTCTTTAGTTTTCGATTCAAAGAAATGTAAACAAATGCCTTAGAAATGAGTTAAGTATACCACGACCGCAGACGGTCAATATTATACTGCGCCGTTTAGTTAATCGTTATTATTCATTTAAATAACCTACAAAATGTTTTTAATTCGAAAAACGAGATTACTTCTAACCTCACTAGTGTATTTTTTTTTTATTACTCTTGCTATCGGCTTCTCAAGCCTTTAACACGCATTTTCTTATATGCTTGTTGTCATTTCAAATCCCCCTTCAGTGAAGGCCAACCCTCTTCTAATTACTTGACTAAATCAAGTCATGCCCCATGTGTGAACCCCACGAAGCGTTGTGTCACACCAAAAAAGCGTTTCCTCTCATTTAAGACAATGCAGACACAAATGAGATTACCAAAAGCACTATTAAAAACCTCTTTTACATTAAAAAATCTCGTCCTCCCCATATAATCCGACCCTAGAAGATTGGATTGCACCAACACCGTTTACACACAGCCTTGCACGATCTCAAAGAGGAAATAACAAATTGTTTCATCTTATTGAAAATGTCGCCTAAATATTGTGTATCTGTTGACAAAACTTTTATGAAAACTGTTACATACGACTTGGGAAGTTTGAAACATGTTCGTAGGGTCCTAGGAAAGTTTCAAGATACCCTCAAACTACTAACTTTAGCGTTGTCATTTTTTTGTTAGGTTTTTCACAAAGGCTAGGTCTAGTTTCAATATTTCAAGTAGTCCAGATATGAGAAGAATATCTTGACCCGACCAGGCATTATATGACCTAAAAGAACGGTTTTAGGTAATTTGATATGATTATTATGTATGTGTTTATAATTATTATTCTGTTTATTGTGTTCTTCATATTTTTTTCTTATATTTGGTAATTTGTGTGTGATGCTCTTTTAAATGTATAATGATTTGTGTTTTTACTGTTTTCAAAATCTGACCTTAATATTTGATAATTATTAATAAATAAAAACTATGCACTATTTTCTAGAAAAATAGAAAAGATAACATCACGCCTATAATCCCACATATAGGGTTAGGCAGAGGTGTACCTTCAAGTAATTTTCAATTTAAATTTATAAATTTAATTTTGTTGGTGGTGAAATAATTCAAAATCTTAATGCTTACTTTATATTTGAACTCGCTAGCAAAAACTGAAACAAAGAATTTAACAATTCAAAAACGACGTAAAAAACGCTAAAGCGATTTACAGGACCTTTAAATTTTAAACGCAACACCATTCACAACTACCCTCCATAGGCAGTTACAACTGTCCATCCATACCTACCCGCAATTTTACCCTCTAAAATATAAATAAAATTGGCAATAGGGGTGCAGGGGTAGGCACAAGGGAAATGCAGGTAATGCACTCTAGTAGAGGGATGGAAGGGGATGAAGAGGGGCGAAGAGGGATGCAAGGGGATGCACAAATTTATTGCGTCGTAAACGTCCGATGTAATCCCCTTAAATTGCACGGAGGTGTAGCGTGTGAGGTGATTTGTTTTGTATCGCCGTAATTAGTTTATGTGAGGGTATTATTATTTTTAGAATTTTTTGTGTTATCCGGCTCGAAGGACCGGGAATATATTGAAGGACCAGTTTTTTGAGGTTCAAATCTGGGCTGGTATGTTAGTACTATTGGAACTTTTAAATTGATCAGTTTCAGTGTTTTTTCTAAGAGTATCGGATAGGAAACACTGACCTCTTCAAGTTTTTAACCATATTTTATTTTTCACGCTTTAAAGTGTTTTTTTAATACCGATTTGCCACACAATGTCATATTTTTTTATCTACAGCAAGGGACAGCCACTAAGAAAGGCGTCTAAAATAGCCATAATACAGTGAACAAACGGGATGCTGAAATCTTTCAGGGAATTGATTGAAGCCTTTCAGCAGAGGTTTTCAAATGGGGGACCTTAGCTATAGATAGCGTATTCAACACCCAGATTCTCAAAGAAGCCTAACCACACAGCATACATAAGAACTAACCTAACAACTCCAAGTATCCCTTAAATTCGAAAGCAAACACCAAAAGTCGGCTACTCTCTACACCTGGACACATAAAGTTGCTCGACTTAAAACAAGTTGTCGCAAGTTACAACTTACAACATAACTTTAGCCCCAAGCGATGGCTCTTGTGTAACTTAAAGTTACTTTAAGTTTGGTTAGATGTGCGTTTTGGAATTCATATTTTGTTTGTGCAACATGCTAGTTTTAACTTCGTTCTCAAAATCCTTAAGAGTTTCTTTGGTAAGTTCTAAGTACCTAAGAAAATACATAAGATTCGCTCTAAAATATAATGGGTGATTAATGAAATGAATGCTTTTGCAACTCTGATTTATTCATCCAATTTTGAACTTGAAGAGTTCTCTTTGTAAAAGGTAGAACTTTTTCAGTGTTAAATTGACTAATGCCTTAATATTTTGTGCGATCGAGTATAACAACAATTTTTAACATTCTTATCAGATCCCGACTCATATATTCCCAAAACCACTCACACAATAGCTGATTCGTAAAACTGATTCGTATGCAATACTCGAATCTATGCGTCAATTATTCACAAAAGTCTAACCCAAAAATGGCGAGAATCGCTACTGGCGCCCAGCGTGGGACACAGATTAGTAACACGCGGTGTCGTAGATTTATCCAAGTCAACGTTTGATAGATCGTGTTAACCATTCGCTAACTTTACCAAACATTCTAAAATAAAATAAACCTTACTACCGAGAAATAAGAGCTATGAAACCGGAGTCCCAATTGGGCGCCAATAAATCTTATGTACGTCTTTTCATTTGAAATCGAATCCAGTGGAATTCGGGCGAACTAATAATATTTGACGTGTCTATTTTCGTCACAAGGTTTTATTAAAAAAATGAGGAAATGGTTTTCGGTTTCTTTTCATAGCAATTTTGTTAGACGACCATTGTTGTGTTTTATTTCTCAGTAGCGGACCGGAGCTTGAATTTGTGCCGGTTGATGGCAATAGGTTCGCCCCCTATTACATGGAACTTAAACATAGGTAACTGACGAAATGTGCACCAGGGTCAAAGGTTGCCGAAACCTTTGGGTTTTTCAGGCGCGATGTTATGTTTTGTTAAAGACAAATAAATTCTATCTTTATCACAGAATCTATCCAACTATCTCTCTTTCCTACAACCTGACCTTTCTGATATAAAGATCCCAAGATAAGAAGAAAAACAATTTGTGTCAGCATTTCTTTCGGTCCTAAACAAGATATGTAGTAAGAAAAGGGCAATCAATCGACAATTTATCACTGCTGAGTAAGAAAACGTTTATATGTCCATTTGCTTGCAATATGGCGGATCATAAAACCATTATGATGTTATTACTCCTTACTAAGTCTTCTGAAAGTTTCTTAGGATTACAGTAATATATGGTGATGATTGACTCGTTGCAGGTCAAAGCCCTCTTCTGATCACAGAAGGAATAAGCAAGAGTACTTATGTATGTATATAGGCTGACTGGTAATTAGTGACCGATACTTAAACACGTGATTGTACTCATGATAAGAAACAACTTACCCAAAGATTTTTTTTATACTCATTCCCCTAGCCTTCGACCTATCAGCTGTTAGCCGCGTGACGTCGTTCTGTCTCATTACAATCGTACCGTGCAACAGTGGGTAGGCAGACTGCACCCGCGGCTCGCAAGCCCGCTTCGTAAGTTTAATTGTAATTAAAGCGAATGAATATAAAAAAAAATGTTTCTTTGGGAAAATTGTTTGCATATCACGTGTTTAAGTGTCGGTCACTAATTACCAGTCACCCTTTATGAGTTCATCTTTTCAGACGCTGTCGTTGTTTTGACTTTTACTCTGTCAACAGTCAAAATAGTATTAAAAAAAATTATACAGCTCTACTACAATTTATATATCGGTTCGGTCTTCAAAGTTGATCTGTTTGTTGAGAGCTTGGGAAGTTAGATTTTCTTCCAAACATACGAAACATCTGACACGAATTTTGGTGCATTTGGGTAGGGTAGTGCACCAAATTACGCCTGCTAAAAGCCCAATAATACTAAACCAAAAACTATATCATCAGAAAAAACTCAAAACATAACCTTTCTGAACAAACCTGATTAAATTCAGCATGAATTAATGAAGTTATCGTGAGTAATATGAGCTGGCAGGCTGCCAGTCTTCGTGCTAAATTAACGGAACACCTGCATAGCGGGGCTTATTGTTTTCAGACACGACTTGCCAGACTGCCAAGCGGCCAGAATGCCACCATGCCAGAGGGCCAGATTGTAAATGCTAATTTAGTGGTTTAGGTTCAGATTGGACAAAGCATGCCAGATTTATAGATTAGTGGGTGACCTCTTAATTATCTCGTTGGATCTATGCATGGTAAGGAGTTTCTTGACATACAAACACGAAATTATGTAGAAGAATGCTAATCCGTGCTGCGGGACTGTTCGAAAGAGATACCGCGGCCCTAGAACACAAAGGGCAAAGAAGGAACATGGATGGGTTTTAGTCAGTAAAAGCCTCCCTCCTACTTCGCCCAGAGCGGGGGTGGTTTTTTGATGATATGCAATCCAAAAAAAAAAATGCTTATCCGCTCCCGTTATGAATGGAAATCAAGCCACGGGAACGTAGATTTGTAGATTTAAATGTAGCCTATGCCATTCTAGAATAATGTAGCTTCCCGATAGTGAAAGAATTTTCGGAATCGGATCAGTAGTTCCGAAGATTACCCCCTACATACAAACAATACCTCTTTAAAATATGAAATTCAATAATAACACTGGATATGGTGTTGTAAAAGTTGTGGGTGTAAAAAGGATTTGGAAGGGTTCCAATTACTTTTTTAGTCTTTCATACCTACCCAATGGGCCAACTACGGCACGAATTACACAGAAACGGCGTAAGGTATGAAGGCGCGGCGCAGGCATGATGCCGCTTCAAAACGTTTTCATACAAAATGTACGTAGGCGACGTGTCGTGAATTATACTCAAGCGGCGCAGGCACACCATTGTTTCGTTTCTTTATAAATTCTACGTCTGAGCTACGCCTGCGCCCGCACCGTCACCTTACGCCGTTTCTGTGTGATTCGCGCATTAGGATCCGCTATCACAGAGCTGTATTTTTGACCGGTTTTTACACCTAAAATTGTATGTTTATTTTCACGATATCAGTTATAGCAAGGTCCCCAAAACAGCTATTTGCGATGTTTTCAGAATACCCTCTAAGCCTAGAAAAAGTTAATTTATCCTATAATTCTTAATTCAAAAGTATTTTAGTCCTACATTATGTGCTCTTTGCGAAAGAATAATCATTTTCGTATTTTAAATAATCTCTGCTAAATATAAAATTATTATTCAATTTCTGACCCAGAAACAACGATTATTATAAAGCCTGTTACAGGAAGTTATGGCAAACAAATTTCCCTTTAATATTAAAACGATAAACATAAAATATTGTTAACAAAACGTAAATTTCGTCATCCATTTGTTACTGATGTAAGGGCGAGGTCGCACCGCTAGCACAGCGTGATATCAGGACATTGATCGATTCGTCGCGACAGCTCGTAGGTTTATAACTAGTATATTTATAATTTGACTTTTAACGTCGTGCACTGGTTTTTGTGATCCTTGCAAGGAGCAATTAAAAGACTTTCAAATAAACTATCTTCGGTTAGTTATATGCTTTACGGATTACAAAACCCAGACGCGAAGCGTGTTATACATGTTTTTTCTCAAAACCAAGACAGTCGTCAACATTAATGAGCAAGCGTGTTTTTTCTCTGTCTACGAAAAATCCTTCAGTAGTATAGCTATGTATAAACATAAACTGGTATCTAATCTATTGACAACAGTTTTACAAATCAGCTATTGGAAACTCTAACATTATTAAGGGTATTATTCCCCGTTCACAACCTCAGGCGATGCGACTTGCATCCAGTGAGCGCGATGCGCCTGTCACTTGATTCCTTGGCGTCACTGTGATTCGTAGTATGCGTTTTTTTTTTTTTTTTTTTGTTTTCCCGCGGTCGTAATCACTTGAGCTGTTGCTGTCGCAGCAAAAACGATAGCGAACTAGCCAAGCGATAACACAGAAAATCGCTCACTTCCAAACCCGCTAATCGCTCACAAACGGGCCAGCACAAACGCCGCAAAAATGTATATTTTCTGCTCAATTATTCGGCCGGGGTCGTCACGCAAAATCATTAATTCAAGAGTAGGGGACGTTGAAAAATTTGTCAAATGCAAATCGACCTCTCAACGGTTTGGCGAATAAACAGACGCCCCTGTGTGTATGCAGCGATGTTTATAAATTGTTTATCCTTTATCCTAAGGATTAAAATAAACAAGAATTAAGAAGGCTTGGCACTTTTGCCACAGAATTCGGAATTTCGTAAGGCGGGAAAATACACAAAATACTCGCTTTGACGTGGAGTTGCGGAGCCCATTGCCTAGACTAGCATAGCCCGTTATACAATACAATACAGTACAATATAAGGCGGGTAAATAAATGGGATAATGGTGAAGCATGGTATTAATTGAATGCTCCTTGAGTTTTGAATAAATATTAATGCTTCAGTATCAAGTCTATTTACCAAGCTATGTTGGCAAGAAAGCTTGTTAAGCCTTCCGGTGAATGTTGATTTCTTTTTTTCTTTTTAGTGTTCCTGCATGACACTAATATAGTTTTTAGTGAGATGTAATACTAGCACCCTATGGGCCTTAAGGACTGACAATTTTTTTTTTTTTTTTTATCACTTATTAATGCGTTGGTACCATAACAAAGACAAAACATACTGTGGAGTTTAAGCCAATGATTTTCAAAGGTGATTTTAGGGACTATCAACGCAGATGTCTTTTTATTTATTTGTTTAAACTTCATGTACAAAAGTGGTACATAGGCGGACTTAATGCCACAAGGCATTCTCTACCAGTCAACCTTTGGGTTAAATAGGACAGCATTGTGATAGAGTACAAAAAAATAAATAAGAAAAATACCATTTTGTTACGTAAATTGATAAACATAAATAGGTACATACTAATACACATATATACAAATAAAATGAAATGAACTAATTATTATAATACATACAAATAGTCCAAAATACGAGAAACCTTATAATAATTACTATGACTACTAATGACTAGCTTTTTGGCTAGAGAAACCAAATTATATCATAAAATAGTACGGAAAAGCAGTGAAATTAATGTTAAATGTTTGCCGGTAATGTAGTTCATACGCACAAAATTGTAATTCGGTAAATACGACGACATCGTATGTGTGGCGAAGTTTAGGGCAAACAAATGTGACAAGAAGCAGTAGGTAATTTCGCCAGTATAGCAGTCTTACCTTTAATGAAAGAAAATAAAAACACTAAAGGTTACTATTTAGAGCGTTTATTCAACATTATAAACAAAGAGCAGCGAGTCCCGAGCAATGAACCAAATCTAATATTATATTACTATACAAGATGGGTGACCCAAAGGACATTGGAAATTATCGAACCATCAGCTCTACTAACTAGCCTCTACAAACTTTTCTAGCATTAAGGCGATAGTCTTGTCACGCAAAACTCAGAAATTCACAACAAAAACACATCGTGAGTGCAAGGGAGGACCCCTTTGACACTTAGTCGTACTTAAATTATTTGAGATGATGCTAAAGCTGCTCTACCTACATACAGGGTATAACAAGACCCTTAACGAAGCCGTCAAACAAGCATTCTATACATCAAACTAAGTAACTTTACGCAAAAATTATTGCTGGGAAACGACTTTTTTTTTGAGGTGAAAAATATTTAAAAAAACATTTTACAAAAAATAACGAGCCATCTTTGAAGACAAGTATATAAAGGTATGTGTTGGCTTGATAGATTTTGCGATTTAGCCTCTTTTGCCTTAGAAGGAATGCGGAAACAGACTCGCGTTTGGCCCGAGAGACCTCTTTTCAACACCAGATTTACCAACTAGAGCGATTTTTATGAACTTAAAAAAATACGTAGTTATTAAGCATATAACCAATATTATGGTGCACTAAAAGTAATTGCAATTCATTAGTAACTTTAGTCAAAAAAACATTGTAAACCTGCGCGAATATTTCGACGGGCTGTCAATGTTACTGGACTGGGCCCTTAAGCCAAATATCTGCAAAAATTTAAGAAAATCAATCGGTAGAACAAGAGGGTTTTCGTAGAGGATGTTCGACCGTCGTCGACCATATTAAAACCTTGGAGAGTATAATAGAGAAATGTAAGGAATTCAAAAGTCGTCTCTACTTGGCCTTTATTGATTACCAAAAGCATTATTATTTAGATCATTATTTAGAGCGTTAAATCTTTTGAAGTGCATTTGAAGCTCAGAGATTTCCCCAAACGAGAACAGCTGTCTAATAACAGCATTTAAATCAACAAATTAGATAGATATTAAAGCCAAAACAACAAAGAATCACTCAAAAGACACCGCTTTGCTTTAATCACAGCCCATATAAGAGTACTACCACCACATCAAAAGTATGGACCACTATGATATTATGTTGGATCAAATAAGACTCCGCCACTACTGCACTAGTCTGCTCAGCGTCGTAATGATCAAAGAATCGCTTCTGTGTTTATTACACCACTGAGTTTGAGTGCTCTGTGATCAAATGTTGGGCAAAGATTATTTTGTAGATGCGACACGTGATAGGTTTCTTTCGACTGCTTTGTAATCCTTTCCTTACTAAAATTATAAATGCGAAAGTAAGTTTGTTTGTTTGTTTCTTACCTTTTTACGTCTAAACCACCGAACCGATCATCCTGAAATTTTGCATATACGTTGTCAGTTGTACAGTAACGGACATAGGGTACCTTTCATCCCGAAAAAAAGTGCTGCTCCCGAGGAAAATAACAATAACGTTATTATGCTCATAGATGGCGCCACGAATTACCAGCAGATTACAACCCGAATTGATTACCAAATTCTAAATTAACGCGAGCGATGCCGCGGGCAAAAGCTTGTTGTGACATATAACAAGTAAGTACTGCTTTGATATAACTACTGGTTGAATACGACATTAGTCGGACGTCCTTAAATATGTGCACAACTGCACAATCATGCAAAATATGATCTTCAGTCTCAAGTCTGTAGAAGATAATTAACTTCGACAGCTCTCATATTTAGTAGTTGTAAGTTACTAGTATTACAGACTCCATGCTGGAGTGTTATTTTTTTAGAACTTTCCTTAACCAGAACTTTTAAGAAGATTTTGTCGAACTTTTTGTTTGCCGTGTATCGTACGTCGCATGAAAGTACTTACTTAACGTATTTTTTTTTCTTTCTTTTTGTCCCGTCCTGTTGAAATTATAAATATTTGTTATGCGTTGTACCTACCTATGTTTATTGTATTTTTTTGTTATTTTGTATGATGCACGTCAAGTCCCTGCGACAAATAAATATTTTTTCTTTCTTTCTTTACTTACCTATTCATACATGTAGTCGCATCTGTAGCCCACCTAATCTATACTCCAAAAAACATAAAATCCAAAAATACCCTCCACATCGGTGCATTAACCAAACAGATCATTTACACTAACCGAATTAAATTCAAACGCAAGCGCACCTACCCGCAATACGGCATTAAAAATAAACATTTTATTTTCTCTACCCTTCCGCGATCGAAATAGCATACGGAAGAAAACGTAATGTTTTAACTACATTTTGTTATTGATGTAAGTAGATTTAATGTACTGTGGAAGATAAATGTTTAGGTTTGTAATGTAAAGATATTATAATATATCTTCACGCTTGTAATGCCGGAGAAGTAGCTGTGTAGGTGTATAATAGGAATTACATAAACGGACCCTTCACGAAGCCGTCAACCAAGCATTCTGTACATCAAACTAAGTAACTTTACGCAAACATTTTTGCTGGGAAACGGCTTTTTTTTTTGGGTGAAATATCACGTTTGCGGTAGGACTCAGTGTAACGCACTCAGAACATTGTGCTGATGGATGGATTGAATAGTACGGGGATCGTGGAGGTGTTTACAGTAAAAATCTTATTTTAAAAACATGCATTTGAAAAGCAAGTGTCTTTCGGCTTCGTTAAGGCTCTTTTTACACCCTTTATTTCGTCAGTTCATCAATCATTAAAGTCATAAATACAATCCTCTAAGTTCATTTAATCCCATTCAATAAATATTTCATGAAAAAGTCATTCAATGGGATTAAATGAACTTAGAGGGTTGTATTGATAATTTTAAGGATTATAATTCTGTAGCTACTTACGTGTTACTTGCGCGATTCATATTTTCATCAACATACAACCTGAGACTGACTTGCAAATTGCAAAAAATGAAAGAAAATATGAATTTCGCGGACTACCCTGGCGTTTCCACCTTAAGTAGTCCAAAACCTGTTTTTTAGCAAACCTTATTGCTAAAACTTTAGGTTAGGTATGGTTTTAGGTAAACGTTAACTCGATAGTACTTGAAATCGATAAATTATGTGCGCGACAGTTCACTACCTCGATGCATCAAAATCTTGAATCATCGACAGCGCGAAAGCCTGTCATTATCTTGAAACATCATTTGTCGACCGACTATCTAATCGATTTACAGAAAAGTTTTATGGATTGAAGCATCAGGTAATGAACTGTCGCGCTCATAATTTATCGATATCAAGTACTATCAAGTTAACGTTTTCGAGCAAGAGTTATTCGATCTCACGTCATTCGATTTCAAGTAGGGAACCCAACAACTATATACATTTCACATTGTTTTCTTCCATCCATACTCACTTTTATAGAACTAACATGTCTAATCTCAAGGGAAGGAGGATGTTGATGTCTGGTCTCCGACTGTCTTACATTTTTTTCTGATTCAGGATAACAAACTGAAAATTTTTCATCAGCACCCCATGTGACAAGACGGACAAACTGCCGTAGGTACAGTCGGACTACAAATTAACTGGGCGTTGACAACTAATTTGTTAAACAGCAAACAATTAGTGTGACTGAGTCGCAAACGTGTGCGGAATACGAAGTTCTCATTGGACGCTTAATGAGCTGAATGTTTTGCAGTTTCTATAGCCGACTGTAGTTTATTTGTCTACACTTCCCCGTACTATATTTTTTGACTAGCTGTGCCCCGCGACCCTCCTAGTGCGCGTGAAATTATTATCTTCTTCTTAGCGTGTCGATGGCAATCTAAATAGTGTCAGTCCAGAACTGAGCAACTAGTTTGGCGCTTTCGTAGCATCCACCAGTTCCTGTAGTGAAAATTATTAAAAAAATATTACTTTCCTATTTCAATCGGATTTTGTTAACAATTTCAAGGGAAAACCCTTAAAAAAAAAAATTTGAAAATCTGAAAATTTTGCACGGAACCCTAATCATTTTTTCTAAAATAAAAGTAGCCGTAGTTCTCCTTATAACATCAGCTATCTGTCAGTAGAAGTCCCGTCAAAATCGGTTCTGCCATTTCGGAGATTAGCCTGAACGAACGTGTGAAATGTAGGAATTAAAGTTTTTGAAGTGTTGCCATCTCAGATACTTAGAACATATCTCATGACTGTGTTTGTAATAAACCGCTAGCCATACCCTTACCGGAACACAGAGATGATCCTTGGCTGCAAAAATGAGCAAGATTATACACCAGTTTAAAAAAAAACTACCAATAGGTACCTCCTGATTTTCTAAGTTTGTTGTTAGACTTGCGGGTAGCCAGGTAACTATTGTGAAGATACCCCTCTGGGAACCACACAGTACTTTGTCTAAGTTAAACCACTTCCCTACATAAACTTGGTCCTAGACTTAATCTAGTCTGAACTTAATCCTGAATATTCAGCCAGATGAAGTTAGTCTGAAACTTATAAAACAATATCTGAAGATGAATATTTTAAAGTTATCAATATTACGCGTCAAGTATTCTATATTCAAATATATTAATATAGTTGTGTACCAGTAAAATGTATGCAGAGAATCAAGTGTGTTTTAAAGTCATCATCTGCCTAGCCTTTTCCCAACAATATTGGGGTCGGCTTCCAGTCTAACCGGATATCAGTATTTTACATGGAGCGACTGCCTATCTGACCTCCACAACCCAGTTAGTACTGGGTAATACGATACCCCTTGGTAAGACTGCTTGTCAGACTTTTTCGGCCGCTGACTACCTAACGACTGTCAAAGATCTACAAATGACACCCGGGACCAACGGCTTAACGTGCTTTCCGAGGCACGGAGGAAACTCGGTATGTAACGGGTGGTCACCCATCCACAGATCAACCTAGGCAAGCACGGCTTAACCTAAGGATCGACTAGAAGCCACGAGCGTGTTTTAAAGTATGGACATGTAATCATGTAAAGAGGAAGGATGAAACGCATTTGGCTGATAGTAATTCTACGATGAAAATGTCGATGGATGGGCAAGAGATAATACCACAGAAAAGATGGATGGATTTCTATTCATCCATCTTTTCTTTGGGTTTCTTTCTTTCTTGAAAAAAAAAATGTTTTTTTGGCACATTCCACAAGTGCACACAACATAAATTTACTACATTAAATCTAAACAGAAAAAATAGATAGTTATTGTGTCTCACGGTTGCGCCAAATAGGCCCAGTTCAGCAATCAGCCGAACAATGGATTGTGGCAATAAATGATTATTAAACTTATACAGTAACTTACGGGATATCTTCCGTGATTATTCATTATTTTGAGCTCCCGATATTTCGACGCTGTTGCAAGCGCCATGATCGAGGGTTGACTGAACAGTGCGGGTGGATGGAAAATAAATTGTTAAGAGCAGACAAATCTGTCTACCTTCTTTCTTTGTCTTATTTTTTGTCCCGTAAGTGACAGTATAAGTTTAGTTGTAATCCGTGAAAGCTTAAAACAGTGTTAAAATGATTATTTCATAGGACCGGAGTAATAAATTATCATTTCATTTACAAGAGCTTGCAACAACTTTGCCCAGAGTTACACCACTGAAGTAATCCTGTACTGGCGGGAACCGCACTGATTGAAGAGAGACAACTTTTAATTGGTCTTTTGTCGAGCAAGTTAAATATTATTAACCGCATATTCTGAACTGTGCTCGAATTTGGAGTTTAAGTACGCAGTTATATGAGTTTAAGACGGTTTGAGGAATTATTTCCATAAGAATGATGACGTTTTGGGATTCCATGCATATATTTTAGCCTTTGAAGTTAGACCTCCTCTTTGTGAATGATTGATTTCATGGCCATCACATAATATTGACTACAGAAATGATTGCTAAGTTTAAAAGGCTTAGAAGCATTTATTTTGTTAAAGAATCCGCTAAGTACTATAAATAAAATACAAACTAAATATTTACAAAAAAGTTTCCTCCGTGACCCGGAAAGCACGTTAAACCGTTGGTCCCGGGTGTCATTTGTAGATCTTTGGCAGTCGTTAGGTTGTCAGTGGCTCAAAAAGTCTGACAACCAGTCTTACCAAGGGGTATAGTACCCAGTACTAACTGGGTTGCGGAGGTGAGATAGGCAGTCGCTCCATGTAAAATACTGGTATTCAGCTGCATCCGGTTAGACTAAAGCTGACCCCAATATAGTTGGGAAAAGGCTAGGCAGATGATGACCTACGGAGTGGACTAGAATCACTTCGACCGACAATCAATCAGAGTCTGAATGTTTTCATATATCAAAATGGTACGATTATCGGTGAATCGACGTGCAAAGCTAAACCATCGATAAATGTCGATCGAGTGGGTGTAAGACCAACCATCAGTTTACTATCGATATAGGTTATATGAAAGCTCTTTTTTCACGACAATATAAAACAGGTTATGGGTGAATATCAACAACGTGCATTTTTATTCAATTTTGGTGGCGAAATTTTTTCTTCATTATTCGTGAAAAATAAGGGGCTGGTATAAGAAAAGAAACTCCAAGCTGGAAGGATCTTCAAGAGGGCTCAGAAAATCTCGATAACTTTTTGAGATATTTTAGTTCAAAGTCTAGTGTGGCCACCAAAATTGAAAATCGCCCACCAAAATCGAAAGTGCCCACCAAAATTGAAAATCAGTGGCACCAAAATTTAATTTCTCCGTCACAACCCTCAATTTCACTAATAAAGTTCAATGTAATCTAATCTAAATCATCTATCAATCGAAATCTAATCTCTAATCTCACAAATTCTCATTCTCATCAATAATTTCATCGGTTAATAAAACTCTCAGTTGTTAAAAAATATTTATAATTATTTATCTGATCTATCATTATGAGTTTATGACACAAAAAAAAAACGAAAACAAAAAAACATATTTATTTTTATTGTAAACAAAATTAATAATAAAGACCAAGTGGTAATAAATACCAAATCTAGTGGAGATAAGGTCGTTTCAAAGCCGGAGATTCTGTCGGAAGTCGAAAACTTCTACGGCAAGTTGTACGCATCGCATGAATGTCGACCTGATCCCGAAAATAAAGATTCCAGAGCTACCTTAACCCGCCATTTCACAAAAGACCTACCAGAATTCAGCCAAAACAAAATCGGGGCGTCACTTAGACAGGTTAAAAATGGAAAAGCGCCTGGTGAGGATGGGATAACTACTGAGATCCTGAAAGCGGGAGGAAGTCCTGTATTAAGAAAGCTACGGGAGCTTTTCAACTCGGTCCTGTTCTCTGGGAGAACTCCAGAAGCGTGGTGAAGGAGCGTGGTCGTTCTTTTCTTTAAAAAGGGGTACAAGACCCTATTCAAGAATAACTGACCCATTTCGCTCCTAAGCCACGTGTATTAGCTGTTTTCAAAAGTCATCACGAATCGTCTAGCGCGAAGACTTCCAGCCATCGGAGCAGGCCGTGTTTCGAGGAGGATTCAGCACCATAGACCACCTCCACACAGTGCGGCAGATCATACAGAAATTCGAAGAGTATATCGGCCGCTGTGTCTTACATCCGTGGACTACGAGAAGACTTTTGACTCTGTCGAGGTCTGATCAGTATTGGAGTCTCTGCATCGATGCCAAGTCGACTGGCAAAACATCCAAGTGCTGAGAACTCTTTATGAAAACACCACAATAACCATTCAAACTCAGAACCATACAAACAGAGCATATCCCATTGCGTCAGGGGGTGAGCCAAGGGGACGTAATTTAGCCAAAATGGTTCACCAACGCACCTTTTTTTTTTGGATCGGTAATCATCAAATGACTCCGCTCCCCCCGCTCTGGGCGGAGTGGAACGGAGTGTCAGACTTGTGTCCATGTTCCTTCTTAGCCCTTTGTATTCCAGGGCCGCGGTATCTCTTTCGAACAGTCCCGCAGCCCCTCACCAACGCACCTGGCATTAACATCAACGGCGAGTATACATCTCACACTTGAGATTTGCATTGCAGATGAAATCGTCATACTGGCTGAAGCGATGCACGACTTTGTAGCAGATGCTGGATGGCCTAGTTGATTCATCAATACGCATTGATCTCAGGGTGAACTTGGACAAAACCCAGGTTATGTTCAATGAACACGTCACCCGGAAAGGACCTATTGTCAATGGCGGTCCTATCGAGGTTGTTCGAGAATATGTTTGTCTCGGGCTAACTCTGCAGTTTGGTAAGAACAACTTTAAGAGGGAGACTGACAGAAGAATTCAGCTGGGCTGGGCAACTTTTGGGAAACTTCGTCGGGTCTTCTCGTCGCGTATTGCACAGAGCCTAAAGACTAAGTTCTTCAACCAGTACGTCCTGCCTGTTATGACTTACAGGGCTGAAACGTGGACACTCTCGGTACGGCTGGTCCATAAATTCGAGGTCGCTCAGCGAGCTATGGAAAGGGCTATGCTTGGACTGAATGCTTTATGATGTAATTTTTTGTTGTTCCAAACAAAATAAAAAATATCAAATTTAAGGAGAGACACAGTGAAACAGCAAACAGATCATTACTATTTCACCAACGCTCTAGTGACTAAGCTCTGCAGATTTCAGTTAAACTAAAAAACCTTAACTCAATATTTGGATGCTAATCACCAGACTAGATCAATGGTTTCTACAATCAGTCTTTAAATCAACGAAAGGAATTTGTAGTTTTCAAATATAAATCTTCTCTCATCTTTACTAAAAAAAAACAAGAAAAAACTCGTTTTTGTTTTCCTCACAACTCTTTTTCGCAGTGTTTCAGCCTGTTTGGGATAGCTCTTTATTTTTGCTTTTCTTCTTCTTTCTGCCGTTCTCTTTTTAACCAGTCTTTCTTCGCTGGTCTGTTTTGGCATTCTTAAAAGCAACAAAATAAAAATATATTAATAAAAAACTTGATCATTAGTATACCACCCTTATAATAATTGGTCTTACTTACTGCCAAGTACATAACATTTATTTGTTTGCTAATCAAACTGTCCTGCAACGTAAAAACTGGCTATATAGGTACAAACCATACATATACAGTACATACTTAAAATTTGGTGGCTTGTTTTCAATTTTGGTGGCGGTAAAACGCCACCAAAGCCACCAAAATTGAGCCACCAAAATTGGGACAAGGCATAAAAAAATCTTTAAAAATAGGGGTTTTAAGTTCCAATTAAATTGATGTTACTGATTTATACGAAACCCTAATTACTAGCTATAACGTGTGGCTCACTATTAAAACACTTTAAAATCGACAGCAAATCAATCCACCAAAATTGAACAATTCTTGTCCCCCGTGCCACTCAAGGTGAGTACTTACGTTTTTGGGGGGTAATCACTGCACTAATCACATACCTGTTTCGCGCAAGTGCTGGCCCAAGACTTAGAGTTGCGAAATAATAAAACACTATTGATCACACACGCCCGAAGCTTCGTGTTATAGTAAATTGAAAAAGTCCCAACAAAATTTTGATTTTTGCTTGGACAAACTTTGATCGAGTGTCCTGTGTTGAAAATTAGATTTTCTAATATGGTTTAATTGTTTTTAGACAGTGTGTCTTATGTATATACTAAGGAAATTGTTTATTTGCTATTTTACCCCAAATTGTTACTTTGGTGAATGCAATTATATCAAAAAATGGAACTGGGACAAGCCACCAAACTTGAATTTTAAGGTGATTTTTTTTTTCCTGGTTATTTATATATACTTATAAAAACAAAAAATGTGGCCCTAATTGAACCAAGTTACGTAGTTTACTATAAAAAAAAACAAGAAACATCCTATCATTTTACACCTCGATTCTCAACGTGGACACGTAAAATTTGCTGCTGTGATATTCACCCTTATGCCCCCTTCTTCCCACATACTAGTAATAAAATCATGTCAAATTGAAAGTCTTTCTTTATTACACAATTTTACCCAAGAACGTCACCCCTAAAATACGTTAATATCGTAAATTTTTACGCGGGTACTAAACTTTAGAAGTTTTTTTTATATGCAGGATGACTAGCTTCCGCCCCTGCGTCACCCAAGTTTTGCGACAATACTGAGATTTCTTCAACAGCTGGATGGGTTTGCGGGAGACCGAGGAGAAGATGGCGGGATGCCTTGGATGACTTCCTAGGGCCTTGACAAGAAGAAGCACGCCATTGAGAGATATGGAACGAATGGGGGGAGACCTTTGCCCAGGAGTGGGACAGTATCACAGTACTGAAGGGTCAATTTTTGTAAGAGGTAAACCGGAGTACATATCTTTAATGTGATTATATTATTTGCCTATAGAATACTGGCTGTGCCATTTTTCAAAGGGAAGCCGGTAGGAATCGAGTTGTATGAAACCTTCGCCACTGCAGTATCATCATCTGCCTAGCCTTTTCCCATGTTGGGGTCGTCTTCCAGTCAAACCGGATGCAACTGAAATTCCAGTATTTTACATGAAGCGATCTGACCTCCACAACCCAGTTAGTACTGGGTAATACGATACCCCTTGGTAAGACTGGTAGTCAGTATGGACTAATTTAAACAAAATGGTGAAAAATCTTCGTATTTAAGAAGAATACAGACAGACACAAAAAACGACTTAAATTTTTAGTATCGACGACGCGTCGTTTTACGTGTCGAAATTTTAAGAACACTTACTTTGAGGTCGGAGATAATTCAAAATTAGTTTTTTCGTGATTTGATTTTGCTATTAAAATATAGGTACTTACTTGAAATTTTATGCGTGTGTAGGTTGAGAGCCAAACAGGTGATAAACTTTGACTTTCGCTCATGTTTAGTTAGATTGGAAACTTACACAATTATAGAATGGGGTAAAAAGTATGTTAGGCTTTGGGTTACAGGATGAATATATAGGGTGACTGGTAATTAGTGACCGATACTTAAACACGAGATTGTGCTCATGATAACAAACAACTTTCCCAAAGAAACATTTTTTATAGTCATTCACTTTTATCACAATAAAACTACGAAGCGGATTGCGAGCCGCGCGGGTGCTCTGCCTACCCACTGTTGCACGGTACGATAGTAATGAGATAGAACGACGTCACGCGGCTAACAGCTGATAGGTCAAAGGCGTGCGCGCGAGTTTCATACGGCTAGCGGCTGTTGTGTAATATACAAGATGTAAACAGACCCTTCACGAAGCCGTCAACCAATCATTCTGTACATCAAACTAAGTAAAAGTAAAGTAAAGTTGGGTTAAAAATCACGTTTTACGGTGAAACTCAATGTAACGCTTTCAAACTTAGTGCTGATGGATGGTTTGAATAGGAAACGGGTCATGGAGTTAAATAAAGTAAAGTTAAAACCTTTAAAAGTGGTATTTAAAAAAAACTTGTGAAAAAATCGGAACTTTGACCTCCAATATCTCAGTAACTAGAAGGTTCCCAGGTATGGTTTAGAACAAAAAAAATATCGCAAATTTGGGTCTATTTACACCCTTTATAATGTACCTAATAGTACACCCAGATTTCGCCAGTTATGTTTCAAGTTCTTTGTAAGCAACTCAATCATGGCGTTTGGTTTTTCCACGTTTGTATACATTCCTGCATTATACAGGTGCTGTGCAAATTGCAGGGCACGCGGCTCGGACGGTGGGGGCCGCTACTAATTAACTGCGGCTGTGGGCTGCAGCCCTCACCTATAGTGGAGCTAGGAGACCAGCGGGTTAGATTTAGTATCTGTTTTGTTAGCATTGCCCTTTCAGAGGGAAGGAATTAATGAAGTTTGGTGGTTTTTACATCTTTAATTAACACGACTTACTGACAGGCCTACGCTGCCCCCCCATACTTAAGTATAAATGCTGTAATCATGATAATATTGTAATACTAAATGATTTGAAAAGAGTAACCATAGAGTTTCTTGCCGGTTCTTCTACATAGAAACGACCAACCCGAACCGTGCACTTTTTTGTCGACGTTTTATACCTAAGCGGCCATCTGGGCCTATGAGAAATAAAATATTTTGATTTTGGTGATATTAAAATTCAAATAATAACAGCCGCTCGGGGCGATCTTTAGGTTAAGCCGCGCTTGCCTAGGTTGATCTGTAAATGGGTGACCACCCATTACATACCGAGTTTCCTCCGTGCCTCGGAAAGCACGTAAAGCCGTTGTTCCCGGCTGTCATTTGTAGATCTTTGACAGTCGTTGCAGGTAGTCAGTGACCCAAAAAGTCTGACAATCAGTCTTACCAAGGGGTATCGTGTCACCCAGTACTAACTGGATTGTGGAGTTCACATAGGCAGTCGCTCCATGTAAAATACTGATATTCAGCTGCATCCGGTTAGACTGGAAGCCGACCCCAACTTAGTTGGGAAAAGGCTAGGCAGATGATGATGGTGTTCTTAAAATTAGGGCTTTCGTTTGCTGTTTTGCTTTGACAGGCATTAGTTTAAAATAAAATGTTGATGACAAAATAAAATGATTAATTGTCGTAAAGTTGCGTTCAGCGGGTACGGACGAATTGCGACCGGGGCAACACAGGATTCTGACATATTTTACTGAAGTGTCCGGTGTCCACATTTTATCCTGACCTGTTAGATCGACCTTTTAGAAGATCTTTTACACTTTTACACATCAATGTTTTGGCCAATATTTTACAACTTATAGATGGCGCCTATATTATCTGTGGTGACTGTATTAATTCCGGAAAAAGAAGAAGTAGAGGTGTTCTTAGAGCTCATCCACACACTCATATTTCCATTTATGTGTAGGTTCGTCCCATTTCATTGGTGTTGAGCCCTTTGCAAACGACACGGTACCTACAGGTACAGCAACATGGTACAATCCAGGACCCAATATACAAGGTGTAAACAGACTCTTCACTAAGCCGTTAACCAAGCATTCTGTACATCAATCTAAGAAACCCAACACAAAAATTATTGCGGGGAAACGTTTTTTTTTTTTGGGATTAAAAATCACTTTTTACGCTAAAACTCAATGTAACGCACTCAAAACATTGTGCTGATGGATGGATTGAATAGGACGGGGGTCGTGAAGGTGTTAAAAGTAAAAATCTTACATAAGCAATATGTATTTTAAAAAAAACTTGTGAAAAAGTCGGAACTTTGACCCCCAATAACTTCGTAACTAGAAGGTTCCCAGGTATGGTCTAGAACAAAAAAATTATCGCAATAGCGGGGAGAATAAGTGCCTTTCGGCTTCGTGAAGGGTCTATTTACACCCTTTATAATCAGCCTATAATGTTCGTTAAAGGGGACCATCATCCACTGTAGTCTCCAGGATGCTTTTGACGAATTCCTATTAAACGCGTTTTTAAAAGCCCCAAATCACAAAGACCATGAATTTAATTGTTTAGGTAAGTGTTGTAGGTATTTTGTTCAAAATTACATCTTCACACGGCACCGACCGCGAATGTTTGTCATAATATTTAAATTAAGGAATGTTATTCTTGTTACATTTGCACCCTTAATGGCGTAGAGGTAAAAGGTATTTTTATTTTTAACTTTTGTAAGACAAAGTTCATCTTTATTTATTTATTTATTTAAACTTCATGTACAAAAGTGGTACATAGGCGGACTTAATGCCACAAGGCATTCTCTACCAGACAACCTTTGGGTCAAATAGAACAGCATTGTGATAGAGTACAAAAAAATAAATAAGAAAATACCATTTTATAAACATAAATTTGATATATATAAATAGGTACATACTAATACACATATATACAAATACAATGAAATAAACTAATATATATCATTATCGTGTGGTTAGTGCCTAACTTGGTGTCAGAGTTTTTATGCCGCCCAAGGGCCTCCGACTTGGCTTTACATGCCGTTGATATATCTCTCAGGCATGCTGGTTTTCATTCACCGAAACAAGTTATAATTATTATAAAATACGCACATGAATCCGAAAAATCAGAGGTGCGTCTTGGGTTCGAACTCGAGATCTATGACTTGGCAGGCAAAGACTAAGTTCATTCTAAGTTATCTAGTTTATTTGTTACTTTCAAAGAGTTCGCAAAAAGGACTAAGGAATTAGCGTAGAACGGATCATAAACTAATTAGTTTCCATTCTTACTAACACAAATCAACGACGAAAACAAGTCAAGTCTTACTTACGAAAACAAGTTGAATTAAAAACTCAGCCCAGCGCATAGAGTTGAAAACTTAATTCCAATAATGTAATCTATACATATAATAATCTATACATATAATAAAATCGTAAAAATCCAATTTTATGTTCCGACTTGGCTCAAAAACTACTGCATAGATCTTGTTCAAATTTTGCACAAATATTCCTTATAGGCTTCTTCACAACTTAGGCTATATATTATCACGCTGCTCGCTTAAGGGGGTGAGCAATAATGCATTATGTCAGTATCCTTCATTTGTTTGACGTTTCAGTCATGACAAGCACCAGAATGGCTATTTAAAGCTTATGTCAACAGAGAAAACAGCCTAGCGGGTTCTTGAACGTTCTGTAAGCTACTGGTCGCAAGTTCAAACCCCACTATTACTTTCACTTTTTTGTAATTTGTTTGAATATTTTTTTGATGCTTTTAGATTTACATTTTTTTTTGTATTGACATCGTTTGCATTTCCGTTTTTCTCCTTTTTTCTTCAAACGTTTCTCCAAAAAGTAATAGAGAAGTATGGAAGATGACATACTGCGCCGACCCCGAAAAAATTGGGATAACGGCAGGAGAATGATGATGATGATTTCTACAAAAAGTTCTTGCTTTACTAGAAGTCTGTTACCTTCTCGATTTGCAAAATATCAATAATCAATCGCAGTTTGGAATTTTATTTTGGAATTTTATTGTTCTTTTATAGATTGGTATAGTGTTCAGAAGCGAGCATGAGGTCCTGGGTTAGATTCCCGGTCGGGCAATGTGTTATTGAGTTTTTCCACCAGCAAATTCTCAGTGGCAACTACGAAGTCTGGTTTTGTGCCCGGTTGATGGTGTATCGGCACTATAAAAAGTACTACAGCAACATATAACAAAAAGTACTACAGCACCATCTATGACGCAGGTGATGAACTAAACATCGAAATACGTCTAAATTCTGCCTGGGTCAAATAAATCGCCCAAATAAAGTTATCCGCGACTTAAGACTATATAGAAGTACCCGACAACAACTGTTGGGCAGTTATAGCCCACCAGACATTACACCCGTCTGGTCGGACTATCCTCCCTTTTCTATGGGGGATGAAGAACCTTACAACCTGTTCTTTATACAAAATGGCAATAGGCTCGCTAAATATTTCATGGGAGTTAAACATAACTGACAAAATGTGGGTGTACTACTAGGTACTATATACACTCATCTGTTTTCTCATTAAAATATGTATTAAAAAACAGATAGGTAATTTTATAACAAACACGATGGTATAACGTTTTGTTTTTTTAATTAGCCTATTCTTTCCCACTGCTGGACAAAGGCTTTCCCCATTTCCTTTCCAACTCTCCCGGTGTTTTGCCTTCTCTGGCCAATCAGTCAGGAACGAGTCCACATCGTCACACCAGCGTTTGTTAGGTCTGCCTCGGTGACGATGACAGTCTTCGGGTACATACTGTATGACCATTCTGGCCCATCTGTCCTGACCCATTCTGGAAATGTGACCCGCTCAGTCCCATTTGAACCTCTTACACTTATCGCCAACATCGGCGATGCCTGTCTTGGAGCGCATTGTGGTGTTGCGTATTCAATCGGTGATTTTGATGTTTAAAATCCATCGCTCTTTGGCAAACCTTGAGTTTGGACTTTTCAGCCTCCGTCAAAGATCATGTCTGGGTACCATAGGTTAGGATAGGCAAGATACACAGGTCGACAAGTTTACGCTTAAATGTGATTGGAAAGTATAACGTTGTCTAAGTAAAAGCGGTCAAGCCTAGCGTCTGTCGCAGTTTTAAATATTCTTGACTTAATGATTAGGCAACCCATTCGTTATAATTTTATGTAATCTTTTTTTTAGCCTTTATTGTCCCACTGCTGTTGGCAAAAACCTCCCCCATTGCCTTCCATTCTTCTCTCCGTGCGGTTTTCTTCGTCCAATCTGTCACAAACGCTTCTAAGTCGTCACACCAGCGTTTTCTAGACCTCCCTCGGCGACGACGCCCGTCTTCTGGCACCCACTGCGTGGCGACTCTGGCCCACCGGTCCTGATGCATTCTACAGACGTGGCCCGCCCAATCCCACTCCAAACTAGCAATCTTATCGCCCACATCAGCGATTCCAGTTTTTGAGCGTATTGTGGTATTGCGAATTCTGTCGCTGAGCTTAATACCCAATACGCTACGTTCCATCGCCCTTTGGCCAACCTTGAGTTTGGACTTTTGCCGGTTAGGATGGGCAGAATGCACATGTCGATGAGATTGTGCTTCAGGGATAAAGGTAGGTCACCCTTCATCAGCGACTTTATGGACCAGTAGCTCTTCCAGGCGTTCTCGACTCGGCAACTCTCAAACTCAAATTACTCATCGACGTTATAGTGAATTTCTTGCCCATCTACCTCAACCCTACTTTTTACGCTATTGGTGATGACTTTCGTTTTTTTTATGTATATTCAACATATTATTTTTTCTATACTAAGCAGGCTTTATTTACAATTGTGGAGTGAAGAGAAATAACGAAAATAACTAATAACTGAGATTATAACTGTTTCACTCGCAGCACGTCTTTAACGTTTAGATGTGGCTGCTAATGCTAATTTTAACTTCAGAGCAAAATATTAAAAAAATAAAAGAAAAATATATAAAAGCGAAAGGTCACTCACTCATCACGAAATATCGAAACCGCTTGACATAAAAAGATGAAATTAGGCAGGGAGGTACTTTAGTATAGTATAATTGGTAGACGTCCGCTAAGAACGGATTTTGCGACAGGGCCGGATTAAGGGGGTCTAAGGGCTCTCGCAAGTTTGTATGAAAGTCCTTCATTTTTTGTGCTACAAACTTGAAATTTGGCAGGGAGGTAATAAATAGTCAGTAAAAGTTTACTAAGAACGGATTTAGCGGCAGGGCTGGATTAAGGAGGTCTAAGGGGTCTCGCAAAAAGTCTCTTAATGTTGTAAATTAAAAGCAAAATCTCACGACATCTCACCAAGGGGAGAGGGGGGGGGGGGTTGAAAAATCGCCAAAATTGCCTCACGTAATTAATGGACGCCCCCTAACCCAAGCATCTCCTTGCTTAAAAGGTGATCTCCAAATCATGTGTGTCATAACTTTATGTATTTAATTGAAATAAACATTCATTTTTTTAACACTTTGCCCGACCCGGGAATCGATCCCAGGACCTCATACTTAGTAGTCACGCTTGCGACCACTCGAGGCAGTCTTACACATACATACCAAAATTTCCACGCGAACGAAGTCGCGGGCAACAGCTAGTAATTAATAAAGCTATACTAAAAAATTATAAAGCGGTAATTAATTATTATTAATTACCGCTTAATTATTACTATTTATATAAAGCGGTACCCCTAGAAACGGCACGTATTGTTAGGAGGTTCCTCTCTCAAGAGCCCTAACCACCGGCGGCTCGGACCCTGTGCCCAGTGCTGGTGGCCTACTATTTTTTATATTTTTAAATGTTTTTTATATTGTTTTATATTAGAATATTTAAAAATGTAAATAATATGTACAAAATGAATAAACGAATAAAGCTATCATTAAGTTTAGAAACGGGATATTTACCATGTTTACTTTTTGATTTGAGTTCCCGATATTTCGGGGCTGTTGCAAGTAAACTGGTGCTGGTTGAGTTACACAAGGACCAAGACAGGAGGTAGGCTATGATTTGGAAGTGGCTACAGTCATACATGACCCTAGGAACTAGACATGCTACCAAGGCTGCTCAACTAAATTTGAATGGTGGGCCAAAATTTTGATTTCGTGTCAACCGGCGGGCCATCTAGTAAATAAAACTTGCCTATAGTAACTTATCCAACATTACTGAAAATAAAGTGAAACATTTTTTTTCGATCTGATTTGAAATCTTCAAATCTGTTTTCGAAATACTATCGTATTAGCGGGCCAATCCCAATGCGTTGGTAGGCCATATTGTGGCCCGCGGGCCTGGGGTTCAGCAGCCTTGTGCTAAACCAACTCAAGCCGGCGCCAGACATTCATAAAACCAGTCCTAAAGACATGCCCTCACTTATAATTCAGCCTGAGACACCCACGTTCAGCCTAGCTCAACTTATAGAACATTACGGTCAACAGGTCTGGTCTAGAATTGCAAGTAAGGCTAAATCAATAACGGTATGCCATTGTCTTGCCAATATGGAGACGGTTATGCCCTAACGGATTTGCCTTACGAAGTTGCGAGGTCTGGTGTATTTGCATATGATACTTAGCTATGTAGCTAAGCCGATTTCAATTTACATAATATAACATTTTATTTAAAAAACCGGCCAAGTGTGAGGTTTCTCTCGCACCGATGGTTCCGTACAAAGGCTTTGTTATTAAACTAGTACGGTTTTCAGATTTTTTCCTTTACTTGTGCTGTAACTGTAAGACATTGCCTTGCTGCAAGAAAATTAATAAAATATTCATTTTCTTATTCATTTTTGTTTTTGTATTTCAGATTCAAAAATTATTTCTTAGGACCTGCAATGATTTCTAGTGAGTTTTTGATCAGAAACAGGATCGATTAACATCAAAAAAAAAATTTCGATAAAACTTGTTTGAAAGTTTTAACGAAAAATTTTTTATAAAACGTACGGGAAAAGTTTTTTGCAATTTCTGACTTTTTTAGTACTCCAATCTGGGTTGGCCCGATAGAAGTTTTTGATCAGTATTAGAAACAGGATCAACTGGCATCAAACATTTTTTCAGAGAAAAAAAAAAAATTAATATCTGCGTATGGTGATCAAAATTTAACGAAAAAGTATGGATAGTCTCCTAAGACCATTTTCGTGTAGCTGCAACGGTTAAGGTAGTTCCCCTTACTGCCCCGTTGAACGTATCCATCCTGTATAACTCTACTGCACCCCAACAACATAAAGCGTGAATATAACTAACCAAGCAATCAAAACCAGTACCGCTCATAATCTAATATTAATACATAATAATTATTCCAGTCCATACAGTAATTTGATTGTCATTGATAACGTTTCATTTCGGTCATTGTTAAATTAAGCGATTAGTAATAATAACTCGGTATCTATAAATAACCACATTACACACATAAACTGTGTTTTTGTAATAAAACAATATTTATAAGGTAAAAAGTCAAATAAAATTGGAATAAGTCTAGGTACATGGATCTTTTGGCGCGTGGCCGTATTTGGAACTCACATAACAGCGCCATTTTGCTATTTAAATCCTTGTTACAAAAAAAAACGATTTCATCACAATTTTTCAGGTTTACATTGTCTATGTCAAATAAAATTACAAGGATCTTTTGGCGCGTGGCCGAAATCGGAACTAAAGCCTAAGGTTGTTTTTCCATATACATTTCACAAATTAATTGCAGATCGTTCAACAATATGTAGTGGCCCTTAGAAAATTTCATTCAAGCGTCAAAACATCCGTGTTGCAGTACTCACTGGAGGCCTGATATTTCAGGCATTTTCAGGAAATATAGGATAGATCGCTTCACCGAGACCGCCCACAAAGTAGGTGAGCACTCCGCGGGACGACCTATACCATTCAAAAATATATTCGCCCTTTTAGGACATTGCCAAGAGTTACCGAGGCCCAATAATTTCCTTACTCAATAGATTGAGGCACGAAGATAGCTTGCATACTTTTGCTACTTATGCTTTCCGTGTGAACGAAACCATAGCGCGATTCAGAAACGTACACGAATAGTACAACGCCATCTATCGAGCGTGGGGTCCAACTTTTACTTCTCAAGTTGGAGCTTGAGATTTTATGTGATAAACTAAGTGAGAAATACTAAAAATAATATTCTTATTGTTTAAAACGATAGAATTATGATCATACGTACATGATTGAATATCACTGACTTATTTAAAGTCAGTGATGTCGTCCACGGTTTTAGAGACATAATAGGTTTTTAGCACTTGTGTCAATAAAGCGACTATTATAAAATTTTAATAGTCGCTTTATTGACTCATCATTTAATTAAATAGCAAGTGGTCAGTGCTCAGCAAGTTTAGACTTAATTTATTTACACTGTCATCATCTACCTAGCCTTTTCCCAACTATGTTGGGGTCGGTTTCCAGTCTAACCGCCACTAACCGGATGCAACTGAATACCAGTATTTTACATGGAGCGACTGCCTGTCTAACCTCCACAACCCAGTTAGTACGATCACTCATACTCATCAAAATTACCACGAAGTCGCGGGCAACAGCTAGTATTCTATAAATTAAATTTATATCATGCATATTAGACGAGTTATCACAATTTTTGCAGACGAAGTCGCGCGCAGAAATGTTAGTATTTAATAAATAGGGTAGGTAACTTATTCCATTACCGGTCACTTCCGGGGAGCCCACAGTTTGGGGTCTTCATCGAGTTTGGGGTCTTTATCAGAAGATTCCTATCTACAGTTACTAAGTTAAGATTATGTAACAGTTAAGTAAAAATCGATAAGTGAAACTAAGCTACTAGCTGCGGATTAGGATTAAAGTCGGTTATTGTTTTGGACAAGTTGTACTTACTTTGTACAAAATAGCGCCTAAGTAGAGTTTAGTTTTGAACTGAATTATATAAGTTCCAAGATTATATCAAGAATTGACAAAATAATCATTGCTATTTACAAAACTTTCATAATATGCTTGGCAATAGGTACCTTCGTTTTTTTGTGTAAAGAGGATATTGTGATTTTAAAAGTAAATAACAAACACTATGGTTCTTGGGCAAACGTGGCTAGAAATTGCACAGAACAGAGAGATATGGAGGGAGAAAGCCTTGGCCTTGGCTTTGGCCTTTGCCCAGTAGTGGGACACAATGTAGGCTATAAAAAAATGGTTCTTACTCAATACTCAAATCTTTATTGCATTCCATAAGTAATATAGATGGTGTAATAGTTAAAAGTACAATATGGACCCTGTCGGGCACAGCAACGTTAGGAGAGAGGACTCAGTTTCAATATTATTAATATAAATTATTTATATTAATAATATTGAAACGCATGCAGCTGAATACTACTATTTTACTAGTACCTGGAGCGACTACCTATCTGACCTTCACAACCCAGTTAGTACTGGGTTATACAAAACCTCTTGGTAAGACTGGTCGTCAGGCTTTCTGGCCACCGACTAAACAACAACGCTCCCAATTAATGTTGTTAAAGGGCCAAAAAATCTTTGTAGGTATCTACCTATCATATTATTATATCCTTGACACCCTTTACTGTGCTCTCGGGAATGCATGGCCTAGTTTTAGAAAATTCACAGAATAATATGAAATTCTGATACTACAACGCTTTTACTTTGTAGCTTAAACCGTGCGTAATTTAATATTAAACGCGTCTCGCATCTTTTGAACATTTACGTAATGTTTCTGTGAAACTTTCTTTCTTTTTCTGTTTTATAAAATTTTGCCCCACACTAGGAATTTCTCCTGTATCGTGGGTGCGTTTACAAACATTTAAACTCACATACACAAACAGCCAGACCTGGAACAACTACCTGTAGGCCATAACAATATTAATAATACACAGCAGTCAATCGCTCAGCCACTACGCCAACCGCGCAACCAATCAAACTGAAACCAATCTTTTTCTAAACAAGAGAACAGAAGACTTGAAGTGTAATAGAAATTCGCTACAGCATAATCAGCCTATAATGTTCCCACTACTGGGACACACGGCCTCCTCTCTATGACAGGGAATGGGCTATAATCCACCACGCGGGCCCAGTGCGGGTTGGTAGATGTCACATGCCTTCGAATTTTTTGGTTCTAGGACATGACGGTTTCCTCACGATATTTTCCTTCACCGTTTTGAGAGCAGTGGTGATGAAATAAATTACACAAAGTAATGCGCCTGCCTGGGTTAGAATTCGCTATAATTTAAGTTTAATTTTTGTAATTCGCGAACGGATCAAATCCATTGTATATTTTAGAAGATCTTAGTGGACGCACAGGCAGACAAGAAAAACGTTTTTGTTTTATACTATGTATGTACATAAAGGGTGTAAAAAGACCCTTAACGAAGCCGAAAGACACTTATTTTGCCCGTCAGTGCTATCATTTTTTTGTTCTAGACCATACCTGGGAACCTGCTAGTTACGGAGATATTGGGGGTCAAAGTTGCAACGTTTTCACAAGTTTTTTTTAAATACACGTTTTTAAAGTAAGATTTTTATTTTAAACACCTCCACGACCCCCGTACTATTCAATTCATCCATCAGCACATTGTACAAAATGCTAGGTTGACGGCTTCGTGAAGGGTCCGTTTACACCCTGTATAATATGTGAATATAAAGATATTCATATAAAATCCTCTCTCCTGACTAAATCACAAGTAATCATCGGTCTTGGGCCGGCTAACGCCGCATCCTAAGCCAAGCGATTGTTGCACGAACGCGCCCAACATATTCATTTGGTTGGGCAAACACGATAATCCAGTCGACATTTGTCGAAAAAAGGTGAGGTATCCGTAGTTCATGGAACTTTAGCAGGTTGTTTGGGGTTACAGAAAGACTATCCTAGAAGTTTTAAAACCTCGATGAATTGACCATGTGCTAACTTGAGGCTATTTTTCTGACCTTACTTTTTTACGAAGTCTGTCGCGCCGAAAGATGGTGCCTTCCAGTTTACCAAACTAATAAGACATTGTAACATTGACGCGACGCGCGATCGCGTATTCGCGTGATTGGTCGCTCTGGTTAGGTCGCAGTGTAATACGACCGAACTACAAATAACACCGTCTTTACCTTGACTTCAATAGAGGTAGAAGAGTACCAGGGAATCACAAATCTCTTTGTACCTATACACATGTAGAGTGCCTCGCGACTACTCCGGAGTCAAGAGTCGGATTCAAACTAGGATTACACTCCTGAACTCTCTTCTGTTCATGTCTGAGTACCTTGAGTGGTGTCAACGAGAAATTACGATTTCAGTTGAATGAATACTAAAATACAAACCGTCGCCTTAGAGTGAAAAACTCGGGAATGCATTTTTGCTCAAATTTATTTTATTGCGTTTCTAGGAATTTGTTCATTCGATACTCGTCGCTCCATGTATGACAGTAAATGAGAACCTCGTAAATACTCGCATCTGTCAGTTTGGCGTGAATAACGTTTCGTTTCTTATTTGAAGTATCTTGTAGTATCGAACGGTTCTGGATATAAAAGTGGGTTAAATTTCCATATTAATTGATAAAAAAACATATAAGACGCCGTACAAAAATTTTACAGCACGCAGTTTTTTCTTCCTCCATGCCTGTTGGTGTATAAGTAGAAAACTTCATTTCAAAAAGCCTTTTTTAATAAAAAATATATAATTTCTCTCAAAGTTTATGCGCATACGAATTGGAAAAACGAGAACAACAACTTTGCGACATAAACTAGAGCGTTATAGAAAACCAGGAGGTTGTTTTGTTCAAACTCCAGGACTTTCGCAATTATGTCCGATCTTTATTATTCCCGTCACATAGACTCCCCCTTAGTTAGCCAACGAGTTCAGGAAAAAGTGTTCAAATAAAAAATAACTTCGACCAATGGACATTTGCGTGTACCCACTTAATATTGCTGGCGTGATGTTATGATACATTTAAAAAAATAAAAAGTGCCCAGTAGGATTTCCCATGGAAACATCCCCAATTTTACCGTTAGTTTGAAAATTGCGCAAGTTACAGAAAAGTTGAAAGGGAATAGACTGTCTTGGTATGGACATGTGATGAGGAGGGACGATTCGCATGTGACAAAAAGAGTGATGAATATAAATGTTGATGGATGGAGACAGAGGGAGAGAGAGCTCGTGGCTTAATAATAACAGCCGCTCGGATCGTTCTTTAGGTTAAGCCTTGCTTGCCTAGGTTGGTCTGTGGATGGGTGACCACCCATTACATACCGAGTTTCCTCCGTGCCTCGGAAAGCACGTTAAGCAGTTGGTCCCGGCTGTCATTTGTAGATCTTTGACAGTCGTTACAGGAAGTCAATGGCTAAAAAAGTCTGACAACCAGTCTTACCAAGGGGTATCGTATTATTATTTATTATTTACGAACTGGGTTGTGGAGGTCAGATAAGCAGTCGCTCCATGTAAAATACTGGTATTCAGCTGCATCGGTTAGACTGGAAACCGACCCCAATATAGTTGGGAAAAGGCTAGGCAGATCATGATGGATGGAGAGGGAGAGGAAAACCAAAGAAACGATGGATGGATTGTGTGAGGAATAAAATGAAGGAAAAAGCAGTAAATGATAGCGTGACGGTTGACAGAGGAGAATGGAGGAAAAAAACGTGTTGCGCCGACGCCAAGTAACATGGGACAAGGGCAGGAATATGATGATGCCGGTAATCGAACCCTACAACAAAATTGTAGCAACCAATCGTTATTTCTTTGACGACCATTCAACAAAGTATTTAACTACACGTATATCAACACTAACTTGTATAAGTAACTATTTGACTAATGACCCTCTTACACAACTCCAATTACCGTTAAAGATTTAAACCAACAAACTCATTTCACGGTTATATTTAACCTAACTAATTAACACCACGTTAACTGCAGATAAACCGAACGGTTAACGATACCTTTAATTGGTAGCCGACAGATATGTACCATACATAATTTCACGCCTGTATTTCGCCAATGGTTAGGCAGAGCTGGTAGTTAACAACAGTAAACCCTGATTTTGCTAGTTATGTTTAAGTAGAATGTAACTGGGAGCGAGATTATTGACATCAACCGGACTCAATTCTTAATTCCGGTCCACTGTTAGTAATTTCTAATGAAAAAACTCACGAACATTGTTACTGACCTGGGAATCGAACTTAGGACTGCATCATCATCATCATCTGCCTAGCCTTTTCCCAACTATATTGGGGTCGGCTTCCAGTCTAACCGGATGCGGCTGAATACCAGTATTTTACATGGAGTGACTGCCTATCTGACCTCCACAACCCAGTTAGTACTGGGTAATACGATACCCCTTGGTAGGACTGGTTGTCAGACTTTTTGGGCCACTGCTGACTACCTAACAACTGTCAAAGATCTACGGGACCAACGGCTTAACGTGCTTTCCGAGGCACGGAGGAAACTCGGTATGTAATGAGATTATTGACATCAACAGGACACAATTCTTAATTCCGGACCACTATTAGTAATTTCTAATGGATATACTAACATTTCTACTGGCCTGGGAATCGAACTTAGGACTGCATACTCAGTAATCGTTCTTGCGGTTACGGCCACAATACCGAGAAATTAGTAGGTACAGACGCGAGCACATCAAGCTCCTCCAAGCTGTCAAATTTATTTAATAGATTTTCAACTTTATCGCTAAGATATTAGGTTCAAGGTTGATTGGGAAAATTTGACGGTTTCGGGTACCTAAATTAAACATAAAACTTTTTTTTTAATTACTTAGCTGGACTATGGAGTGCCTCGGTGATCTTTTGGTCGAAAGTATGACTGCCGACCTAGGCAGTGCCGGTTCAATTCTTAGGCAGATAATATTATTGGTATTTGGGGTCCATCAGAAATTGCTCTGTTGTAGCCCGGAGTCTGGCTCAGTGCCCGGTTGATGTCAATAGGCTAGACCCTTTTACGATAACTGAATCAATCAGACTACTTGTGAAGATACCGTTAAAATAATGCAATAATTTATAAGCCAATGATTTATTATAAAATACTGTCATGCAAATAATCATTAAAGGGTTTGTAGAATTCAATTAATTCAACAATTTCATAATCGTACGCACGACGATCAATCAAGCTGTGATAACCAAATTAAGCTGATCTCTCATTGTACGGGAAGCTCATACGAAGCGAGGTCAAGTTATACTGGATATTTATAGCTAGATGTGTCGCCGTGTGTACTTAATTAAAATGATGCCGATGAAATTATTGCAAGCGAGCAATAACTGTGAATATGGAGCTCCCTAAATTCATTCATGAATGTAATGATAATTAAATTTAAATTAATTGATGTGAATGCCTCGTTAGTCTTGCCGCAAGCGCTACTTCTGAGCTTGACGTCCTGGGTTCGATGCCCGGGTCGGACAAGGATTTATTGGGTTTTTCTATCAGGAGTTTCTCAGTAGCAGCCGAAACTTGGATTTGTGCCCGGTTGGTGCCAACAGGCTCGTCTACTATTAAAATGATGGAATCATCATCTGCCTAGCCTTTTCCCAACTATGTTGGGGTCGGCTTCCAGTCTAACCGGATGCAGCTGAATACCCGTATTTTACATGGAGCGACTGCCTATCTAACCTCCACAACCCAGTTAGTACTGGGTAATACGATACCCCTTGGTCTGGTTGTCAGACTTTCGGGCCACTGACTTCCTGTAACGACTGACAAATATCTACAAATGCTATCGGGACCAACGGCTTAACGTGCTTTCTGAGGCACGGAGGAAACTATGTAATGGGTGGTCACCCATCCACAGACCAACCAAGGCAAGCGGGGCTTAACCTAAAGATTGATCCGAGCGGCTGTTATTATTTAGCCACGAGCTCCTCCCTATTACACTGATGGAATGTAAGTGTACAATAGGTGCACCTCTGCTGAACTCCTCAGGTTTTTTTTTTTCTTATCCACTATTATCCCACTGCTGGGCAAAGGCCTCCCCATAGCCTTCCATTCTTCTCTCCATGCGGTTTTTTCTGGCCCATCTCTCAAATACGCGTCTAGGTCACGCCAGCGTTTTCTAGGCCTCCCTCGGCGACGACGCCCGTCTTCTGGCATCCACTGCGTGACGACTCCGGCCCATCGGTCCTGATGCATTCTATAGACATGGCCCGCCCAATCCCACTTCAACTCAGCAGTCTTGTTCCCCACATCAGCGGTTCCAGTTTTGGAGCGTATTGCGGTATTGCGAATTCTGTCGCTGAGCTTAATTCCCAATATTTGGAATTACAGGAGTGATATTATGTTATTTCATAACCCAATGACTCAATGGCATTGCCCAATAGCTACACTTTCTAGTAGCCGCTACATTTTTTACTAATTAACCCTATTGTAGCAATTACTCTTTGTTTAACGTAACAGACCTCTAACTTGGAATATTGGGTCACGGTAATTGGTGAACAGGCTTACATGTCGAGTTATTGGCATTGTCGGACGTTGGAGGCAAGAAACAATGGCTTATAATTATACTGTCACTTACGGGATATCTTCCGTGCTTCACAAAAACTTCAATCGAGAGGATGGCTTCAAATTGTCGAGTACGTGGAATCCAGTTTTGAGTAAGCTCAAAAGGAGCAGCCGGCATCGTAGTAGGGACTCCATAAAACCTGGAGATACTGTGAGTGTGTTTTGTCGTGAAAATAGCTACTTACCTTATGACTTCTAAGAAGGAATAAGAAAATATTTTATGTAAATTAGAAAACTTTTGGCTACAAGTTAAAATTAAAGTTATTCCAAGACTATAAAAGTGTAATTTTACATATTATAAGTAACATCAGCTGTTTAATTATAACAGTTGATTAAAATCCACACAGCTTTCAATAATCAATGCTAAACTACTTGTTTGCGCTGGATTTTTGCTAATAATTTTAACGTTCACGTTCACGTTGGGCATCGACAACGGAGGTTTTGTGCGGGAATGATTTAGAGGTGGGGATTACCTGTGCCAATCAACAAACTAATTGTCTATGTATCCGCGCAACCACTACTGTTACTAAATTCAAATCTACATGTAAACCTTACTTAACCAAGATAGTTCAAACTCACTAACCGGGCGGCTGATTTTCAATCATAACAAAGAACCAAATTGTTGAGTTAACCTACTCTCTGGTTACCAATAACCATGGCGGTACCTCCTCAGATCTTGAGTATCCCGGGATATCAGACTAAATTGCTCATAAGCTTGTCATTAGTACTCATAGTAATTATTAGAATGTTTCTCGTATTTTGGACTATTTGTATGTATTATAATATATATTAGTTTATTTCATTTTATTTGTATATATATATATTAGTATGTGCCTATTTATGTATTTCAATTTATGTTAACAAAATTATATTTTTCTTATTTATTTTTTTGTACTCTATCACTATGCTGACCCCAAGGTTGACTGGTAGAGAATGCCTTGTGGCATTAAGTCCGCCTATGTACCACTTTTGTACATGAAGTTTAAATAAATAAATAAATAAGATATTCACGAGTATCCGTAACTCAATGAATTTGTGGAGTGAATAGAGGGAGACTTAGACAGTCGATAGTTTCTGTGGGTTGATATTATTATTGTTTACTTTGAAAGTTTAAGGTTTTAAGATAATATTAAGTTTTGTTGCGGTGGCCCGTTTACCGTTAAGAACTTGATTTTGCTCAAGGTTGAAGGTCGAAACCTGAGGCTGCGGGACTGTTACGCGGCCCTGGAACACAAAGGGCAAAGAAGGCACATGGATGGGTTTTAGTCAGTACGAGTCTTACACTCCCTTCCACTCCGCCCAGAGCGGGAGGGGTCATTTGATGATTTCCCATCCGAAAAAAAGGCCCAAACCTGAGATGTTATTATATGATAAATTGGCCAACCCGAAGTAAATTGTGGTGATCGTAACTTGATAGACACCAGAAAAGGGTATTTGTAACATGTCAAAAAACAGGAAAATGCCCTTCTAACAACATCATCTTCCTGCCCTTGTCCCATGTTACTTGGGGTCGGCACAACATATTTTTTTCTTCCATTCTCCCCTGTCAACCGTCACGCTATCATTTACTTCTTTTTCTTTCATATCATTCCTCACACAATCCATCCATCGTTTTCTTGGCCTCTCCCTCTCCGTCCATCAACATTTATATTCATTACTATTTGAGTCACATGCGATTCGTCCCTCCTCTTATCATGACAGTCGATGCCTTTTCAACTTTTCTGTAACTGGCGCAACTTATAATTTTCCGCTAATACTTGGTGTAAACAGGCCCTTCACGAAGCCGTCAACCAAGCATTCTGTACATCAAACTTAGTAACTTTACGCAAAAATTATTGCTGGGAAACGACTTTTTTATGGGATAAAAAACCACGTTTTACGGTAGGACTCTATGTAATGTACTCAAAACATTGTGCTGCTGGATGGATTGAATAGTACGGGGGTCGTGGAGGTGTTTAAAGTACAAATCTTACATAAAAACTTGTGAAAAAGTCGGAACTTTGTCCCCCAATATCTCCGTAACTAGAAGGTTCCCAGGTATGGTCTAGAACAAAAAAATATCGCAATAACGGGGAGAACAAGTGCCTTTCGGCTTCGTTAAGGGTCTTATTACACTCTTTATACTCATTCCTTACTTTATCCATTCTTGCCACACCACACATCCACCTCAACATTCATACCAAAAAATAAACACTTAAACATTTTAATTAAACTACACTTAACGATAACAAAGAGTCAAGCTGTATTTCAAAAAATCATCATATACATTTTCTCAAGCCAAGTTTTTTTTCACACTTTTCCACCCGTTTTATTCACCCCCTGTTTAAAATTTAAACCCCCACTTTTTTACCAAAAAACCGTCATGAATATAGACAGAGCCGTGTTAAATAAAAGTGCCGCACTGATATACCGTGTGAATAAAAGTGATTTAACATTTAATTATGCCCGGGGCATGATTTATGGGCGAACTCCTTATTAACGGCACCGTTTCATACGTGACATACAGACGGACAGGTTGATGAGCTTAACGAGCTTTTAAGTGTAGTTTTTGGAGATTTAAATGCTAGGTGTGTTCATCTCCAGCCCCATGACAAGTAGGTGCAGTAATACGTTTACCGGTTCGAAAGCACTCGCTTCTTAAGTTTGTTATCTAAATGGGTTTTGGATAAACGTTTTTTTTTGTTATTATGATATTATTTGTGAGAAGTCTGGTCGTAGAAAATCGCACGGAGAGGAGAGTAGAAGGCTATGGGGGAGGCCTTTACCTAGCAGTAGGACAATAAAGGCTAAGGAAAAAAGAATTATATTATGAACACACCTCAATAAATCTAAAATCTAAAAAATCTATCTTCTTGTCTCTTACCTATCCATGGTCCATAGCTGCTGCTTCGACTGTAAGTAAGTAACTTATAGGATTTGATTGTCATGAATTTTCGGATATTCCTTTTAGATAAATCACATTTGGGTTTCAAAATTTTAAAACAAACTTCACGAAGGTATTGCTTATCTATACTATTAAAGCTGAAGATTATTTTTGTTTAAACGGAAATTTCTGGAACTATAAGTCGGTTTTGAAAAATTCTTTTCACCCAATTTTTGAGGAAGGTTATAACCATCACGCTGTGAGCCTTAGGAGTCGAGCAAAAAGGGAAACGGTTTGTGGAACCTCAGTTCATTGCTAATACAATGTTATTTCGTATGTTGACACTGCACCCAAGGTAAATAGCGTCTATTGCTTGGGTTTACCGTTCTATGCCCTTGTGTGTCACGGGTACGCATTACATATTATTATAAGTTATTATGTCACCCCATCGCAGATTTATGAGCAACAAAATTAAATATTTACAATTTGTTGAAGAATTAATCTTATTTGTATGACGTTAATCTAATATTGTAATGAGTTATATCTTTTTAGAAGTGAGTTTTGAATTGCGCCAAGTTTTTGTAGAAACTCCTGTTTTATGAAAAGAAAATCTTTTGGTTTCTTTCAAATACATTTAATAAATACACATTCCGTAAGTTTACAGTAATACTGTACTTTTCATTTTATTTTTCTGTTGATTATTACAAGTTACGTCGAAAATAAAATTTAATAATATTCATACAAACACATATTTTAATTTAAATATGATTATTAGCAATAAAGCGTTTTGGTTGAATAACGGTAAGCTTAGAATGTTTTTTTTTTTGAAGAAATAAACACACGCCTTTTCCCATGTGGGTATGTTTCATACATTATCGTTTCATATATTTTTAGACATATTAAATAAATCCACCCAAACTTCCATGAGGGTTTTTTTTCCACGTAACACAGAGTTCTAAAATCATTTATCAACAGTCCAGTAACTTAGAACTTGGCTGTCGACACTACCATGCACCCAAACAGATGGTACATAAAATATAGCAAGGGGAGCTTGTTTTTTAATCCCAATGCTATTTATAAAAGATTTTATATCTATCAGTCGAATTTTATACATTTTTAAATGGATATTAATTTTAATAGACTCTTAAATAGAGGATTACTAAATACTAATTTCAAAACTCATATTTTATGGGTTTTTAATGGGCTTGATTTGGTGTCAGCAATTTTTAGAGTTCGTACTTGCCAGTAGCGAAGGGTTGATGTTTTTAAGAGGTAAGCCGGGGTACATATCTTTAATGTGATTTTAATTTTTGTCTATGTATTACTCATTGTGCCCGTTTTCAGAGGGAAGGCGGTAGGTATCGAGTAGTATGGTACCTTCGCCACTGGTACCTGCTTAAAGTATTTTAACGGAACGTGAAGTATTTTTTGTTTTAATATGAAGTTATTAATAGAGTTACTTTTTACTTTATTCTAGTGGTTGCAATCGCTGAGCATAAGGTCCTGGGTTCGATTCTTAACACCAACACTCAATAACACTTTCCATCGGGAAAAGTGTTATTGGGTTTTTCATCAAGATTTTCTCAGTAGCAGCCACGGAGTCTGGATTTGTGCATGATTGATGGCAATAGGCTCCTTTATTACATAGAACTTTAACATAACTGGCGAAATGTCTGAATACTAAGATACACATCTGCCTAACCTTCGGAGATACACAGGCGTGATGTTATCTTATGTTAATAGACTTGGCCTACCTCCGTATCTACTTAAGTACTCCAAATCAACCAGTTCTAGGTAAGGAACTTCTACATAGAGACTAACTAGCACAAAAGACCCTTATTATTTGAAGTTTTTATTAACCCGGTAGCACTATCCTCTGTGGCAGTCTCCAACATAAACGCGGGCTACGGTGGTATTCCTCAAAGCGCAACTAAATTATTCCTCGAAGCGCAACCATTAGTTGCGCTCAAATTTAAATTAAAAATATTATATGATTATTCCTCAAAGCGCAAGCATAATAAAAAATAGAGATAGGTATGATGGATTAATTAACGATATTTTTCATCATGGTTTCGCTTCCAGGAATAATTTAGTTGCGCTTAAAAATAGTTGCGCTTTTGAGGAATACCCCGGGCGACGCCGTTGGTATAAGCTTGTATATTTAGTACGTAGTAGCAAGGTAAAGGACTCCATAAATTACCATAAAGACATATTACTACGACTAGAACGCTAGCTCCTAGACTAGGGTGCTTAGGCACAACCGCACCGCATTGTTTAGCGCTAGTTATCGAGCTTACACGCTATTATATATTCATGCTGGTACTGTCACACACAGAACAACAAGCAACCATGTTTGATTCTTGAAAAAAAGTTACTTATGAACGATCTCAACTTTTGCTTAACATAACATCACGCCGGTAATCTCCGAAGAGCTAGGCAAAGCTGTTCCTGTAGTACTTTCTAAGCTAGATCTAAGTTCTTTTTACCATCAATCGGGCCCAATTTGGGGGTTGACGTGTTCTTGACTGGACACCGCGAATCGGCAAACGTAAGGTGGGACGCCCTCAGGCGAGCGTGGAGTGACGATCTTCGCAGGGTGGCTGGTAGCAACTGGATGAGAGTTGCTGAAAATCGAGTTGAGTGGCGTGCGATTGAGGAGGTCTATGTGCAGCAGTGGACTGCTACTTATAGGCTGATGATGATGATGATGATGGGCACAAATTCAGACAGAAGCCTATATTTTTTTAATATATTTTTAATTGAGACTAATAAATTGTCCATTATTTGATAATGACACTGCTCGAACTGGAAATCGAACATAAGATTATTAACACTTTCGCTGCCCAGCACCCAGCATATGAGTCCAAAGTCCATATTACGCGGGGTGCTGGGCAGCGAAAGTGTGTACCTTTAATAGTTTCTAGCGTTAAAACAGTTACCAACAAAAAACAGGTTACATCTGCCCTCCAAAAAACAAACTACACTGGCTTGCCTAGATTATCGCCCTGACTGTACCAATATATCGATGAGTCCAACAATTTATTATGCAAATTGAGCCGCCGGCCCGCAAACCTCGGACACTGATCCGTGCATAAAAATGAAACCCCACGCTGAATAGATTCGTGGTTTGTTAAAAAAAAACATGGCTCCGATTTTAACAGCTTTTATAGTAGATGAAATATTTTTTGCAGCTGGTAAAATGTAATAAGAGAAGTATGAGATCAGAAAATTAACTAAGTGAAATTGATGATCCTCAATTAAATAAGCAGCAAAGTATATTTATTTATTTATTTATTTAAAACTCTTATACTATCATTACAGGCTACAAACCTAATGCGATAGCTAAGACTACTTGTAATAATTAACTATTTAAAATAACCTTACATTACTAACAATTACACAACCTAACCTTATACAAAATGACCTTATATGTTTTACAGTCAAAAATTAAAAAGTAAAACCATAAAAGAAACAATAAACATAAAATAAACAATAAACCTAAAATTACACTAAACCTAAAATTACACTAATTAATGCTTTCGTAACATATTATATTTAAAGTTACTTTTGCAAGTTCACTAATCTATATATACATAAATTAAAAACTATACTACGACTTAAATTAGTTTTTTGTGTCTGTCTGTGTTACCACGTTGTTCTTCTAAACTAAGCTACAGACTTTGATACGGTTTTTATCATTATTAGAGATTTAATTTAAACTTACATAAAATAAAGAAAACTCGACATTTAATCAAGTCGTTCAGTATGAAACAAGGGCCAGAGTCTTTATTTAAAAAAGAATATAATTATTAACAAAACTGTATACTTTAACACGCTAGCTCTCTGCCTACAAGCGGTGACATTCTACAAATCCGTACAATAATGACACGTCACTTTACTGTCAAAGCCCCCGATCCCTTTAATTTTTAAACAAAACGTGTTGACTTTTCCTTTTAACAGAACTACTAGTCTGTAATTTGTAGCTTGGAACAATTGTATGTGAATCCTTTTTAGACCCAATCCACAGCCTCGGGTGATGCGATTTGGGACGCGGAATCACGAGCGCGTCTCTTGTTTTCTTCGCATTGTGTCGCGGTTACTCGTAGCATTAGGTAGGTCATCATTATCCTGCCCTTATTGTCCTCATTTACTTGGGAAGCACCTTTTCTTCTTCGATACTCCTCTTTAAGTCGGCATTTCATTAGTCAACATATTTTTTTTCACACAATTCATCAATTTTTTTATCCACCAATAATCTTATCGACATGCACTTTCATACTCAAAACTTTCCTCATGACGGCACGATCGGCGTAGTGGCTGAGCGAATGACTGCTGGGCTGCGTGTCCCGGGTTCGATTCTGGCACGGAACATGACACCACACAACTTTTCAGACACCGGTGTCACTTTCAGACTTCCTCCCTCTAAAAGGATTTGTTTTTTCCGCAGTCGGTGTGGTAACACGCGAGTCGCTTGAGCGCATATGTCGTGGCCAAGGGGTTCGGTCTTTGATGCATAATTCCTACGAGCAGTTTGAAGGGTGTTCGGTGTTAATTGTATGGTTTGAACTAAATATAGGAGGTTCGAAATATAAGCCTTTGATTTTGAAAATAGGATGGTAACACTAATAACGGTTTTGATACTTTGATGATGACAGTGATTGGTTAGTGGTCCTATCTGACTTTGATTTATAATGGAAAGTAATATATCAGTTTGTCTTTTATAATGGACAGATAGTGTATGTCAATGGGGTATTTGAATAAAACAAAGACATTCAAAGATAACTAGGTATAGACGGGACAAGACCAACAAACTGACAATTCCAAAACCTGTTACAAATTAGTAACAAGTCGATCAGTCCAGTGCGATACGTCGCCTTGTCAGGTCGCATTCATATGACACAAAGACATTTAAATATTTCCGTTTTATAGACGGGTCATGACGAAAAAAATCGTAATCCAAAACTTGTTACTACTTAGTAACAATTCGTTCTGTCTAGTGTCATCTGTGTCATACGCCCGCTTGTCAGGTAGCATTCGTGTGTCAGAATCGAAAATATTCAGGATGAAAATTATTGTATGACAATATTCCCAATGTCCTCTCTATATGTGTTTTAAATCTCTTTGGAATAAAACAATATTATATACTTTGTTAAATTGAAATAACCTAAAGTAACGGTAAATTAACAATAAACTAAAAAATGGCGTCAAAAAACTCCTCAACACTGTCAACTGGTAACGTCCTCAAGAGACTGGCTACGTTGCCACGTTGCATGGCAACGCTTAGCCTCTGGCCAAGGTAAAAGCCAGCCCTTAGGTCACCGGAAGTGTCAACTGCCGGCGTGTTGAAATTGCCTTGGAAAGGTGTGAGCACTCGGACCCCACGGTCTTAGAGTTTCAACTTCAAACGGCTCGAAAATATATTTGTATGTCAACTCATTTATTGTACTATTGTGTTATGTGTGACTTCCAGTAGTCAAGAGTCAATTTTTGTAAGAGGTAAACCGGAGTACATATCTTTAATGTGATTATATTATTTGTCTATAGAATACTGACTGTGACTTTTTCAAAGGGAAGCCAGTAGGCATCGAGTTGTATGGAATCTTCGCCACTGGTGACTTCTATAGTTTGCGGTCTTAGGTTCGCTATCCAGTTCGGGCAGTGCTATTGTGTTTCTTATTGAGGCTGGACTCAAGACTAAAGTCCAGATCCCAGTCCGGACTTAAATATAACTAGCTAAATGTTGGTGTAGGTACCTCTGCCTTACCCTTTGAGGTATACAAGCGTGATGTGTATTCATCATCATTATATCTGGATAACCTTTTCAGCTGATACCACCATTTTACGTGATGAAATTTAGTGCTGAAAAATAAAATTATGTTAATTGTTAGAGCTTTTTCAATTAACCACGGACGATGCATTTTTTCCACCATTACAGTTAAAGTAATAATCATTTAACTTAACAAGATCATAGAATTTTAACGATAACGATTTCAGTGCATTTTCGAAGCTATATTCAACTCTTGGCACGGTCTCTTGCCAAGAATTGAAATTAAGAAAATTTTTCAAGAAGAAAATTTAAATTTAACAAGTGTAAAATTTTCCTATTAACCTGTTTTACGTTTTCAGTTTGGAAAATATATTAAGGTTACCTGAGGACCTAGATAAAGTAATACAGGGTGTAAACGGACCCTTCACGAAGCCGTCAACCAAGCATTATGTACATCAAACTTAGTAACTTTACGCAAAAATGATTGCTGGGAAACGACTGTTTTTATTGGGGTGAAAAATACCGGTTTACGGTAGGACTCAATGTAACGCACTCAAAACATTGTGCTGATGGATTGATTGAATAGTACGGGAGGACTATCCTTTTTATTGCTAGGACACACCGACCAAACGGATTAGGTTAGGTTAGGTTAGAACCGTGACCAAACTGTGCCGCAAATTGGTTGCATAATAACAAACTGTTACCGGCCGCACCTAGGTATAGCCGGCTAGAACTAGATGTAACCTTACTTCGACTTTTAGCCGTAATATATGTAATAAAAAAACCAAAATAAAACATAAGTTATTCACGAGGGTGCTGCGGGACTGTTCGAAAGAGATACCGCGGCCCTGGAACACAAAGGGCAAAGAAGGAACTTGGATGGGTTTTAGTCAGTAAAAGTCTGACACTCCCTCCCACTCCACCCAGAGCGGGGGGGTTATTGGATGATACCCATCCAAAAAAAAAAAAAGGGGTGGTATGTCTGGACCTTTAGGCTAATTATACTGTGCTACTCAGCTTCAACACTTTCACACCCTGGTGTGACAATTATCAAGCTAAAAACCTTCCTTCCTTTAAAAACCAAATTCCTTTCAAAATAGCCTTCTATGCTATTGATACAGCAATTTTCTTTCGCAAACGAAGTCTTTCTATTCCAAGACGTATCGCTTCACAATGCCTAGATAGTTCCAGGTCGTTCTAGATTGTTCCTTTGTTCTTATAAACATTAGTCTATAACCTGAATGCTTGAAAAGAAATCGTCGCAGTGCAGGCAAGGGGATAATAGTGCTGTGCACCTTGATATCGATGTAGACAACGGAATTGATACTGTTTAGTTTAACTCGATGTTTGTTTTCCGTTTCTTCTCGCGTTGAATACAAAAAAATATGGTTTGCTGAAAAATTGAGCTAGTAAGTAACTGTCCAGTAGATAGCATAGACTGATAAAATAATCCTAGACTTTTAATGTCCCAGGGGCCTCTTCTCATACGAAGAAGGCATGAGCATTGATCACTGGTTCACCACGATTACTCAAGTCGGATTTGTGATTTCAAACTTAACACTAAGTCATGGTTTAATTATTTTATTGCAATCCAAGGTCTGCAACAACCATTATTACCTGTACACTACTCACACAAATTTTTAACAGTATTTAATCAATTATCCTTCAATACTATCGACATCTTCCTCGATAGCATCCCATCACTAGTATCGCACAGTTCGATAGCGATGCACCGTTGGTCTCTGGAGAAATAGGTACACGTATTAGACCTCTGGCAAGCTATTTACACAATTGTTTCGCTGATTTTGGCCCTCAGGGTCACAGAGAGAAACAATGGGAAGTGTCTAATTTATTGATGTTTTTTCTAGTTTATTTTCCAGGCAGTATTTTATCAAACTGGGACGATTTCAGTTTAGTTTAATCAAATAATTGAATTCAGATGTCTATAGACAGTTGTGAAATGTTGTGGCTGTTATTTTGAGTATGTATGAATGGTGATGGCTATAAGAGTATAAGAAGACCAAAGTAACAATGTATGGGCTGTGTGAAGGATGATATAGTAAGAATCGGGGTGTCTGAAGAGATGCCGAGTAATAGAGAAGCATGGAAGAAAAAGACATGCTGCGCCAACCCCAAGTAACATGGGACAAGGGCAGGAAGTTGGCGATGAATATTTAAAAATACATAAAAATATATTTATTTCTCTTCTACAAATAAAGACAATCTGTAGGTAGTAATTATGTAGCATGGAAAAATTTTTTTTTGTTACTGGCGCCTAAAAAAACTTGTGATAAAGTTGGAACTTTGATCCCCAATATCTCCGTAACCAGAAGGTTCCCAGGTATGGTCTATAGCAAAAAAATAATCGCAATGACGGGGAGAACAAGTGCCTTTCGGCTTCGGGTCTTGTTACACCCTGTATGTTTTCACTATTACTTGTATGTACTACGAGATAGGCTATACAGAAAACTGATTGTTGTTTGTAAAGAAACTTGATATTTATATCTTGAGTTTTTTGGCAACAATTTATTACCGTGTCCTATCATTTTAGGACTAACATTACAATTTTAACGAAAGTTAGTAAACGGTCTACGCAGTGCCAAGATCCCAGGACTGGAACAAACAGGCCTGCGGCGACCACCTGATGAAAAGCTGTTTTAACACCAGCACAAAGGACCTTACGTATAAAGCTGAATAGGCTCATGTGCCTGGAATATCAGCGACACCTTTCAGGCACTCTGTATCCTCGAAGGGTAGGCAGGTGTATGGTTCTCGAACATGTTACCAGTTGATATGTTAAAGTTTCTTGAGATATAATAAATAAATAAATAAAAATGTTTATTAACTTTTCGCCCTGGCTCTTGTACTAGGACAAATCATAGCACAAGAGCCAGACCTCTCAATTTACAGAGAACATATAAGAAACGATAGACAAAAAATGAGAAACATTATAAGATATGGCATGCATTAAAAGTGTTTACAAACATAAAACATATAAGAGACTAGAAAACAAAAAAGTGAAAATAATATGGAATATACGGGAGCAAGTTTTTGCTTGATGTCTAGCTGCTATAGAGAATTTCCTAATAGGATAGTATTTAATTGGCTAAGGAGTCCTGCTTGTGAAAAATATACATAGACTACCAGGCCAATGAGATAGTCATTTTTTCATACAAATATAACAAAACATACTTACTTACTACTATTATGCCACGGAGTCTATATGAGACCTACATACATGACTGCCGAAATATGGGTGTACTTATTAGGTACAGCTCTGCCTAAACCTTCAGTGATTATAAGCTTGGATGTATGTTTTGTTATTATATAAATGCGAAAGTTTGTGATGGATGTATAGATGAAAAAATATGTGGATGCTTTCCGAGGCACGGAGGAAACTCGGTATGTAATGGGTGGTCACCCATCCACAGATCAACCTAGGCAAGCACGGCTTAACCTAAAGATCGATCCGAGCAGCTGTTATTATTTAGCCACGAGCTCCTCCCTAACTACGCTGTCCCCCCATACTTAAGTACAAATGCTGTAACCATGATAATATTGTAACAACAAATGATTTGAAAAGAATAACAATGGAGTTTCTTGTCGGTTCTTCTCCATAGGAAACAACCAACCCGAACCGTGCACCTTTTTGTTGACGTTTTATAAGTGCCCATCTGGGCCTATGTGAAATAAGAAAGAAAGAAGAAAGAAGAAAGAAAGAAAACATATTTATTTAGCACATGCCACAGATGCACACAACAAACAAATAAAAATAACATAAAAAAAAAAAAAACTTAAAACTACACAATATAAAACATAAATTAAACAGAAAAAAAAAAGATACAATATTGTGTGCCTCACGGCTGCGCCAAATAGGCCCAGTTCAGCAAACTGCCGAGCAGCTAGTGCCCGACGCTGGTTTTCAACTGGACCCGAGATGGTGATGTGACGGACATAAAACAGTTTTGTTTCTAATTAGGTATGTGTAGGTATGTATGAATAGGTACTTAAATAGAAAAAACTTGTGTATAGTGTTAACAAATAAAAATACGTAGGTACTTATTAATATAAAAAAAAAAAAATGAGAAAGGTGCAAGACAAAACAAAAAACCCAAGATGCATAAATAAATGAATGAACGGACGCATAGAAACATAAACCTGTTTCGCACGTTCCCAACTTGTAAACGCTTTATATCACGAATCCGTAAATAAAACATTTGGATTTTGAGAATCTAGTTGATAATGCTTTGTAATAACTGTAATGGGTGGTCACCCATCCACAGATCAACCTAGGCAAGCACGGCTTAACCTAAAGATCGATCCGAGCGGCTGTTATTATTTAGCCAGGAGCTCCTCCCTGGCTAAAGATACTTGGTAATGCTTTGTAATAACTAAATAATCCAACGAGTTAAAACTACCCAAAAACAAGAAAATAAAGCTTGAAACCTCGTCTAAAGCCGTGTCTACATTCAACGTCGCCGCAACACATTCCAAGCCTAAGGCATTCTATTTCACGCCGCTCCAAACAGGGTTTTCGGCTCAGAATAATCCCAGACTAGAAATCTAGACTTTCTGTAGCACGTGTACTTGAAAGGATGAATCTTTAAAATATTCGCGTATGCATTATTTACGTGGGCCTTTTGACTGGCGGATTTTATTTGTTTTATTTTGGACGCCGGTAGTGTAGACTGGGTTTTATGTATTCGAAGGTGATCGGGTGCTTATATAGCGTGTGATTTATTTTAATGCTTCTTTGTTTTGTCGGGGTTGAAATGTTCATTGACTCTCTTTGAGTAAACGTACTTCTTGAGTGATGTAAAACTGTCTCGTCTAAGATACCAATATTATAAACAGGTTTTGTTTGTAAGTTTGTATGTAGGGGGTAATCTCCGGAACTTATGATCCAATTCTAAAAAAAATTTCACTGTTAGAACGATACATTATTCGTGGGTGCTATAGGTTATAAATATTATTTATATCATCCATATTAGCCAAGCTATCACAATTTTTAGCAGAGGTGTAACTAATAGAACACTCACATTTCGCCAGTTATATTTTAGTATGTGCAATTGGGGGCGAGCCTATCAACCACGCACACATCCAGACTCCGTGGCTGCTACACACTGCCCGACCCGGGAATCGAACTCAGGACCGCATGCTCAGCAGTTGCGCTCATTTATAAAACAATATCTAGCCGTTACGATGCTTCGAGGGTATAAATAATCCCACATACCTACTACATACCTAAATACGTGTAAAAAATATAACCATGTCTTTGCTGACACGCAGTCGAGTAAAAACACGGACATAGTGATCTATCTTCTATGTTTGAAAATATACCTTCGATTTGTAATCTTATTGAATACCAAATTAATCTAATGTAATTTCAAGAAGAATAGAAACTAACTAACTAAATAATCAACTAAATTTCTGTCCAGCATGATTCCTTAAAAGAATATCTAATTAAGCGTAATCTAAACTAAAAAAACTCAATTCTAGCAGGAGCTTAAGGCTAAAACACACAAAACATTCAATAATGAAAACTTCCAAACAAGTTGAAACAGAAATAATTTTTCGCTCGAACTCCCCCTTAAAGGCTCAGTTCCATTGCTGCACTTGGCTAAGCTATGTTAGTGATAATGCACAGCTTCGTTTTGTTTGAAAATGTGGGGTGGATCATCATCACGTGACGTATTGTATAATCGAAATCGTAATGGGTTTACCACTTTTGGCAACAATTCCCACTGACTTGAAACGTCACTATGATTGAAACTATTTAATTGTCACGTAGACAAGCAGACCTTAGAACCTAGACAAACTAACAGCTATCAGTGATAACGAAGATAAAAGTAAAAATGGTGTAGGACTAAATTATAATCCAATATAACCTATTATGTCCATTATGCGTAAAACTTAGCGGTGTTTTGTGACATATTCAATGATGACATATTAATGCTAAGGATGAGCATTAAACCGATAATGGTCGATAAAGTAATTACGAAGTAATTCGTTGCTGCCAAAAAATTAAACTCTTCAGCTAACAGCTAACATGCGTCACCTCTCCGTGCATATCCTACGCGGCAGTGGAATCGCGCCTTTACTCCCCTACAAACTTTTACATAATTAAGTTTTAATTTCTAGTTAGAAACTAGGAACTAATTTATTGGAATGTCGAAAACTTTTTCTTTTTAATTTTTTTCGACCGGACGACAATTGCGTTATGGTGAAGAGACATGGTGTCTTTAACTCGAATAGGAATAATATAGATGAAAATTTGTGGAAAGTTTACTTAACGAGTTTTTCGGTAGCCATCATACCTATTTTACATGGAGCGACTGCCTATCTGACCTCCACAACCCAGTTAGTACGGGGTAATACGATACCCCTTGGTATGACTGGTTGTCAGACTGTTTGGCCACTGACTACCTAACGACTGTCAACGATCTACATATGACACCCGGGACCAACCGCTTAAAGTGCTTTCCGAGGCACGGAGGAAACTCGGTATGTAACGGGTGGTCACCCATTCACAGACCAACCTAGGCAAGCACGGCTTTACCTAAAGATCGATCCGAGCGGCTGTTATTATTTAGCCACGAACTCCTCGAGTTTTTCGGTAGCCAATTTTCGTAAAACTCGATAGTTTTCACTATGTCGAATGTCATCTCATCTGCTTAGCCTTTTCTCAACTATGTTGGTACCGCGAGATACCGCGGCCCAGGCCCTGCAGTCTCGACATTAGATAGCTACAAAAATCGGTCGCTAAGTCGTATCGTTGTCAAATTCCTTTAATAGATTTTCGACTTTATTTCGAAAGCATAAGGTTGAAAATGTATTAAAGAAATTTGACATCGATTACACTTAACGACCGATTTTTGTCGTTATCTAATGTCGAGACTGCAGGGCCTGGAACACAAAGGGCAAAGAAGGAACATGCATGGTTGGGTAAAGGCTAGGCAGATGATGATGACTTTTTGCTGGTTTGAAGCTTGCCACAGGTTACTTTTTCTACTAGAAATCCTTACTTCCTTACAATGTTATAAATGCGAAAGTAAATTTGTTTGTTACCTTTTCACGCCTTAATCACTGAACCAATCATCCTGAAATTTTGCATATACGTTGTCAGGTGTATAGAAACGGACATAGGATATCTTTCATCCCGAAAAAAAGTACTGTTCCCGAGGAAAACAACAATAACGTTTTTATGATAATAGATGGCGCCACGTGTCTTTCGAATCATGATTGAATTATATTATTTAATTCGAGCGAAGCCGCGGGCAAAAGCTAGTAATACTATAAGCTCAAAGCACTCTATACTTTGTAATATACAAAACTGATGTATTCTATTTTATGCTTTCAATCTGAAATGGGAGCAAAAATAATTTCCGTCAACCATTTCTTGTCCTATAAAGGCATGTCATATCCATATTTTATGGGTTTTGTATCAAAGTTATTATGATACTGTAGCATCAGATAAATATGCCTAGCGAATTCATGGGAAAACACATAAGTTTCTTATACAAGGAAACGAGGAAATATATTCTGGTCAAAAATATTTTGATTAAAACAACATCATGCCTGTAATCCCGGATTCCCTGTTCGATTTCCAGTTCAGGCCAAGTGCCCTTGGGTTTTTCTATCAGGAATTTCTCAGTAGCAGCCATGAAGTCTGGATCTGTGCCCGATTGAGCATGAGGTCCTTGGTTCGATTCCCGGTTCGGGTAAAGTGCTATTGCGTTTTTCCATTAGGAATTTCTCAGGCAGGCACGGGGTCTTCATTCGTGCCCGTTTGATGGCAATAGTAAATAATGTTAATGAAATGTGGATGTACCATTAGGTACACCTCTGCCTAACCCTTCGGAGATTACAGGCGCGATGTTATGCTTCCGATGCGAACACGATAAATCTAAGATTGAAGTAGCCGTAGTACCAACATCAGATAACTATAATTCGGATCTATTCCGTAGCCCTTTGTGTGATTATCCCATTATATGGGAATTCTATCAGACCGATTTTGATGGCACTCGAATGTCAAATGTTGAGTCCTGGTTTTGTTAGATGCAGTGCATAATCTAGATAGAGAACTACGCATCCATTCAACATATTGCATTGTATGTATACATGCTGTTTAGCAATAACGTTGTTTTTTTTTTAATCGTTGCCCCACCCTGTATTTTTCTCATGTATCGTGGGGGGTGCATTTACGCAAACGGAGCAACTACCTGTGCGGGAATCGAACCCGTGGCACGAAGCGCAGCAGCGTCAATCGCACAACCACTGCGCCAAACGTGCCGTTAAAGGTTTGATTTGATAAATAACCTTTCCTATAAACATTGAAAGGAAATAACTAACTTGTAAAATTAATAAAATCAACCTACCAAGGTAGATTTTATATTTTTTACAAGTTAATAAATTTGCTTCAGAAAGAACCAAAAACTCACCATCAGAATTCACCAGATTATAGTTACTTACCTAGATAATATAATGGCTAATGCTCTACCTCTAAGGTTTAAAGAAATCCCGTAGTAATAAATGGGCCATTTTAAAAGACCCCGCTGTTCCCAAATGGCCTTGTCGATTGCCCTGAAAACATGGAGTCGATAGTGAATGGAATTCAGGACATAGGTGGTAAAATGATTCAACATGATAACCCTAGCTAAGACTGATGGTTGTTAGACTATCCAGGCTTCTGAATACCCGTAACAACGGTCAAAGATTTACGAATATCAACCAAGATCAACTGCTTTACGTGCTTTCCGAGGCAGGGGAAGGTAATGAGACCCTCCATTCATTATTTGGCACCTACTGTTATTAAAAATATGTGTATGATTGGCCTTCTGAAATTACGGTCATCATCATCAGTCTCCTGCCCTTATCCCAATTTATTTGGGGTCGGCAAAGCATGTCTTCTTCTTCCATACTTCTCTATTACTCGTCATCTCATCAGTCACCCCCATTCTTGCCATATCATCCTTTACACAGTCCATCCATTGTTTCTTTGGTCTTCCTCTACTCTTATACCTATCCACATTCATACTCAAAACTTTCCTGACGACATTTTTTTCATTGATGAAACGCTCATACCACGACAACCAATATGTTTTAAAGTTACTTTTATTTGACGCCGTTTACCCTCGGTATTCCTCAAAGCGCAACAATTTTTAAGCGCAACCAACTAAGCGCAACTAAATTATTCCTCGAAGCGCAACTATTAGTTGCGCTCACAAATTCAAATAAAAATATTATATGTTTATTCTTCAAAGCGCAACCATGATGAATAATAGAGATGGGTATGATGGATTCATTAACGATATTTTTCATCATGGTTTACGGTTTACCCACGTTGACACTCCTTGTCCTCCGCACTCTCTGCCACAAAAGGTAGCAAGCATTTCTCTTAACACCCCGTGGGATACGAGGACGTTTAGAAACCTTCACGCCGTGCCCATGGGGATCAGCAGCGACTCATGAATGTCAATCAATTGCAAATGGTTTGTTTGCATTTGCAATGAGCTGTTTTGTTGTGTCACAATACACAATAATAAGGTCGGCACTTTGTGTTGGAAATTGTGTGAATGATATTGGTTAGGAGCTCGTGGCTTAATAATACAAGCTACTTGGGTCGATATTTAGGTTAATTCGGGCTTGCCTAGGTTGGTCTGTGGATGTGTGACCACATGCAAAGTGCCTCGGAAAGCACGTTAAGCCGTTAGTCCTGGCTGCCATTTACAGATCAGATCTTTGACAGTCGTTACAGGTATTTCGTGGCCCAAAAAGTCAGACAACCAGTCTTACTAAGGAGTATCGTATTACCCAGTACTAACTGGGTTGTGGAGGTCAGATAGGCAGTCGCTCCGGTTAGACTGGAAGCCGACCCCAGCATAGCTGGGAAAAGGCTAGGTGCTGCATGACGATAATTATTACGTATTTTTGCGGGTAAGCTACGCTACACAAAGGCCACCGAAAAAATCAATCCACTTTTCCCCATATTGTTCATCGTAGGTCCTTCATGCCTCGTAATCGTTTCGATCTAGTAAAATAGTTTAATCTCAGATATTCCTGGACGTGAAAACTGAACCTCTAAGTCAATTCATCCATTGAAAAAATCCGCAGCATCACAGACAAAGCCAGCAGCCATCGCTACTCACCTACATATTTTATCAACAGAGTCGCTATTTTTATGGCGGCAATAAAAACAGGTGATATGACGTAAAGCTGCTCATTTTATGTTCATTTCAGAAAGAAAAACAGGATTTGTTTGTTCCTTATCTACCCCACAAATACCTATGAATATGCTGATACAGCCTATATCAATAGTTAATCAAGGAATCAATAGATCTATGTTGCTAAGTCATAGGTCTCAAGTTCGAACCCAAGACCTCTTATTTTTCGGATTCATGTGCGTATTGGATCACTTGCTTCGGTGAAGGAAAACATCGCGAGGAAACCAGCATGCCTGAGAGATATTTCTCGACGGCATGTCTCAAAGCTAAGACAGAGGCCTATGGGCGGCATAAAAACTCTGACACCAGGCTAGGCACTAAGCACACGAAAAAGAAAAAAGAAGCCGGCCATAGACAGAGATGTCAGCAACCAGGAAGGGGCCCGCAAGGGCCGATGCCTGCCGGGTCTGCGGGACTGTTCGAAAGAGATACCGTGGCCCTGGAACACAAAGGGCAATGAAGGAACATGGATGGGTTTTAGTCAGTAAGAGTCTGACACTCCCTCCCACTCCACCCAGAGCGGGAGAAGTCATTTGATGATTTCCCATCCGTAAAAAAAAAAAAAAAAGCCGGCCATAGACAATAGATTATTTTGCCTGTACAGTCAAACTGTGCAGGCATGCCTGAAAGCGTGTAGGAGATAACTGTACTGTTATCTACAGGGTGTAAGGGACAGCCCTCCGCAGACTGATGGGGTGAATTCAGTATATCACACTAAGATGACCGGTACAAGAAATGATTTCAGGAACGTTATGGGAATCCAATTTTGATTTGTTTTATTTCCTCATACGCAATGTACCGTTACCGTTGCAAAACGAATGTAGCGAACGGCCAGCGCGACGACGAGTTCGATGAACTCTATAGCTAGGCTGGAAGTATACAGCTGATTTCACGCGTCGTTCGTTAGAGTATTTCAGCATCCATTGTTGGTTGTTTGATTTTAGCCGTATTATTTACATAAATGGAGTGCTGCGTGCAGAGAATGTAATTTTACGAGTACATTGAAATAAAGGAATAGTAACTGAAAAAACGATAAAAAATGAAAATTTTCCTTAGAAAAATTCTGGTGGAATATGATTCAAAATTAGGAATGCAGAATCAGTACGCGGAGGGACGTCCCTTACATCCTGTATAAGGCATCTCAGAAGCGTTGAAAGTCCCAAAACTGGGCAAAATCGTGGATAGCGGTCATGGCTTGACCCTATTAAAACATCACAAGCTCAGGGCTTCACAAACAATTAGTTTCTCTTTATCATGGAAACAGTTCCCGAGCTAGTTTCCCATTTCAATTGTATAGCGCCACAATGCAGTGGATTAATAATAAACCGGTTTCCGCAAAACTAATAGAAATGCTGGGAACAGAATAGCAATCAGTATCAATGTTTGTTTTTATATAAATAGACGGTGGACGTGACTTCTCTGTTTCGATTAAGCAGTGTTTGTGTTCTATACACCGTGACTTTTTAGTCGTCTTACAAAGGTGGTCCACTCAATGTGCCCGACATAAAATAGCTCAAGACGCGATTTTTTTTTTACCTATCAAAATATGTACAATGAAAAATTAATAATACATTAGAATTATGACACATCCTGTTAATGATGTTTACGTGTCAAACGGTAGAATATTCCTACCCAGCGCACGAGTCAAGTAGATCATCGCTAGCAACAGGATGTTTCAACTACGTCATGCGTCATAATAATTCATTACACTAAAAATTCATTAAAAAAAAACTAAAACTAACTTTTTTTTTAATGAAAAAGATTCATTAAAAAAAAGTTAGTTTTGGGTTTTTTTTAATGAATTTAGTAGTCGTTTTAGTAGTCGTTGGATACATGAAGTGGGCTGCCGTTGTAAGACGACTAAAAAGTCACGGTGTATAGAATTACCCTTGGACCTCTTCTGTCCTAATTGTGATAGAATTGATTAAGAAATGACAAATATCAGAAGGCGTATCCTTTTTAATGTTCCGTACCACAAAAGGCCAACCCTTATAGGATCACTTTGTTGTCCGTCTCTCTATCTGCCTGTCAAGACCCTCATTCTCAGAAACACGTAGAGATATCAAGTTGATTTATCTCAAATAATAATCAAATCAACGCGATCAAAAGATATCGTTTATGTCGCGTATTTTCGAAATATTGTGTGATTTCACAAGGGGCTCAAAACCTATAGGGTGGGTAAGTCCCGTTGACCTACTATGTACTAAGTCAACGGGAAGTACCCTCGGGAAGAATCATGAAATTTGGCAAGACGCAATCTCTAACAGCACATGTTAAGGAAAAAATCTAAAAACCGTGTAGTTTTATAACAAAAAAACCAGCCCGCATTATGAAGTTTGTACGGAACCCTCGTTGCTCGAGTCCAACTCGAACTTGGCCGGTTTTTTTCTAATCCACCACACGGGTCCAGCGCCTTACAAAAACATGGAGATCGTACCTTTTTAACCAATCAGGGTGATTATTTTATTGATTGCTTTTGGCATCATAATCAAACGCATAAATATATTCATAAAACAATTTTTTTACGGAACAGGAACTGTTTTGATTGCCTGGATTACTGAAAATAAAAACACTTCTGTTACGAATTGATAAGAAAAACGAAATGAGAGTGTAGAATTCAATTATAGGAGCTCGTGGCTTAATAATAACAGCGATCGTGACTAAATAATAACAGCCGCTCGGGTCGATCTTCAAATTAAGCCGCGCTTGCCGAAGTTGGTCTGTGGATGGTTGACCACCCATTACATACCGAGTTTCTTCTGTGCCTCGGAAAACACGTTAAGCCGTAGGTCACGGGTGTCATTTGTAGATCTTTGACAGTCGTTACAGGTAGTCAGTGGCCCGAAAGACTGGCAAGCAGTCTTACCAAGGGGGTATAGTATTACTCAGTACTAACTGGATAGTGGAGATCTGATAGGCAGTCACTTCATGTAAAATATTGATACTCAGCTGCATCCGGTTAGACTGAAAGCTGACCCCAACATAATTGGGAAAAGCAAGTCAGATGAAGTGGATAAAATTCAACCTATGGTCGATAATTTAAGCTAGTTTTAAACATAAACAAATAATTTTAAGCGCCACACTTTATTAATCGTCCAATCCAAAAGCACTTAACCCCAAATCACCCTAATAACTAACCCTAAGACTGATACACACATTAGGCTCTTTACTCCACCGGTCTTAAACCTAGATAGGTCCGATTTTTCAGGCACTAGATCCGCCATTTTAACTAGAGGGGATCAGCTGGGATAGCGGGCAGCGTCCATTAGCTCGTCCCAGCGCGATGCTAAATCTTTCGTGATTTCGTCCGGGTAACTGATTTCAGCAATAAAATAGTGCTAAAACTAGGAGGAGTAGACTTTTGGGCTTCTTTAGGGTTAACACCTTATAAGAGGAATTTAAAGTATACAAGGTGTAAACGAACCCTTCACGAAGTCGTCAAACAAGCATTCTGTACATCAAACTAAGTAACCCTTTGCAAAAATTATTGCTAGGAAACGACTTTTTTTTTTATTCACGCACTCGCATTGTGCTGATGGATGTATTGAATAGTAAACGGCTCATGGCGGTATTTAAAGTAAAGTTCTAACCTAAAAAAAACTAGTAATCTAGTATTAAAAAAAAACTTGTGAAAAGATGGAACTTTGACCTCCAACATCTCCGTAACTAGAAGGTTCCCAGGTATGGTCCAGAACAAAAAAAAAATCCGACATTACGGTGATAACAAGTGCCTTTCGGCTTCGTTAACTATTCACACAATTTATTATTATTTTTCTTCTATGTCTAAAGGAAAAGGAGTTTTTGAAAAATACTTTGCAGTCATACAGGACCTGATGGTCTAAGTAAGTAACGATCGCTTTCAAGGCGTTTCGTATTTCACTAAGGCCTTTCAACATGATTGATTTTTCCATCGTTAGCGCTGGTAGAGAGCCAATTTCTATAAAGTTTCTGCTGGTTTATACATAACATAACATCACGCTTGTAATCCCCGAAGGGTTAGGCCGAGGTGTACCTAATAGTACCTACACCCACATTTCGCCTGTTATGTTTTAGTCCAATGTTAAAGAGAGCGAGCTTATTGCCATCAACCACTCCGTGTCTGCTACTGAGGCATTCCTGATGAAAAAACCAAATAACATCTAGCCCGACCCGGGAATCGAACCCAGGACTTTATGCTCAGTAGTCGCGCTTGCTACCACTAGGCCAACGAGGCTGGTTTATATCTATGTATTAATTTATTTACCTACCTAAGTACCCGCACTTCAATACTCATTGTCTCGAGGACGTAACTCACACCGACCGGTCATTACCAGTGCCCTGTGGAATGCTATCGAACGCATCCACAGATTTAATTTTAGATGCCTTTTGTGAAAACGGAGTGGTCTCTTCACAACTCTTTGTAACGAGTGGAATGAACCGTAACTATACGATTTTGTGGGTTATTTTACGGTTTTAAAATGCGTGTAGTTAACGTTTGTGTGATGTTTTTAAGTGAAGGTTTCGAAAGGTCATTCTAGAGGGTCTCTCATCGGTTTTATTTGCCCTTTGGGTATTGATAAGGTGGACTTTACTAAACCTTCATTCTTGAAATTAAACAGTAAGAAAATAATGAAGATGGGTACTCTAATTGTAAGAATTACTGGTCCATGAAGGAGTATTTTAAGGGTACCCTACCCTGTAAGCCCATGTTATATATAGGGTGACTGAATTAGTGACCGATACTTAAATACGTGATTCTACTCATGATAACAAACAACTTTCCCAAAGATTTTTTTTTATACTCATTCACTTTTATGTATATCAGTCGCTTGTCGAACGAGCTGTGGGCCCGTAAAGCTCAGGATTGGTGCACTGAAACAGTGACTCGTCGCGGCAGACCACGAAGGAGATGGCTAGACGAACTGGATGTCTTCCTTGAGAATTGGAAAGAAGTAGCACGGAATCGGGACCCTTGGAAGGAATGAAGGGAGGCCTTTGCCCAGCAGACAATCTAAAAACAACACTGTCAATCAACCTCTGCCAATCCCATCAGCGTAAAACCCAAAATATTTCACCCCCTTAAAATTGTCACCTGCAATCCACCATTTCACCCCATTTCGGGTGGAAAGTTTTATCGTTCGATTTCCAACACACATCGTGATGTACCGGCTGCCATCATATTGAGCGACACTTTACGGCCAACGAAATATCGAATATTCGTTGCACATCAATATTTTATTTTTAAAACTGTGTGATTGGTTTGCGTAACAAGAATTCATATTAAAATTTCTGTGGTAGAACCATTTATTTGCTTGTCTTGATTTCATACAAGGTGTAAACGGGCGACTTATTGTCGGGCCTACGCTGTCCCCCATACTCAGTGGCGTAGCGTGGGGGGTGCCGGGGGGGCCATGGCCCCGGGCGGCACATTTCAAGGGGCGGCAGAGAGCAAGAGCCAGGCCGCGGCAAGCGGATCCAGGCGGTAGCGTCGCGTCATAATTATCAGATCTGAGATCAGGTAATTACTAAAGTCATCGGGACTACGTTGCAAAAACAAGGACAACCAAAAAGTGGAGCATTTTCCTTAATATATGCCGCTGGCCCGCGGCGGCTTTTCATACAAGCCTCACGTCTATTCCGGTCTGCCGCCCCGTATTTTCTAGATACAAGCACTTAATTCTTCTAGCCTGCCGCCTCCCTTTTAACATCTGTATTTATGGTAAAAAGAAGATCGAACCTATCTGGGATGCTAAAATTTTCTAGCTCGCTTCGCTCGCTCTTACAGCTAGGTTTTCTTAATCGTTGCATATCTTTAATACATTCGTAGAAAAATTATGTTAAATTCCATTTGTTTGAATCGTGAAAAGAAAATCTGTTACCTATCCGAGGCGGGGTGCTACAATTTTCGAGCTCGCTTCGCTCGCTCTTGCATCGTACTTACTCTCAAATCTATAGCTTTAATGTATAATTCGATAAAAAAGCTTATTTACCTATATGAATAGTTAAAATAAAATGTAATTTATCAGATGTGCTAAAAAAAATTGAGCTCGCTGTTTTTGTTAATTTCCCGAACGGCAAACCTTATACACAAGGTATTAGCTATATTAGCAATTAAACATGACAAACCTACATACATACGAACAAATGATCATCATCATCATTCTCTTGCCCTTCTTATCCCAATTCATTAGGGATCAGCGCAGAATGTTTTCCTCTTCCATACCTCTCTAACTCTTTATTACTCGTCATCTCATCAGAAACCTCCTTTCTTGAATGAAATTGTGTATAAAAAAGATGTTACTTTGAAATATAAACTTATACTTATGTAGATTTTTTTTTTAATAATTAAAAAAAATGCTTTGTATTTTGACTCTTTCCTACGTGCCTTGACTAATTATGAAATAAGAGGGGGCGGCCAAAATTACATTCGGCCCCGGGCGGCAAAATCCCACGCTACGCCACTGCCCATACTTAAGGTACAAATGCTGTAACCATGATAATATTGTAATACCAAATGATTTGAAAAGAGTAACCATGGAGTTTCTTGCCGGTTCTTATCCTTAGGAAACGACCAACCCGAACCGTGCACCTTTTCGTCGACGTTTTATAAGTGCCCATCTAGGTCTATGTGAAATAAAATATTTTGATTTTGATTGATTTTGACTTTGACTCTTCACAAAGCCGGCAACCAAGCATTCTGTACATCAAACTAAATAACTTGAAAAAAACTTTTGTAAAAGTTGGAACTTCGACCCCTAATATCTTCGTAACTAGAAGGTTTCCAGGTACGGTCTAGAACAAAAAAATATCCCAATGACCTACCTACCTTTATCTTTCAGCTTCGTTAAGGGTCTCACTGAAAATCTTGAATAAAATACCAAAACAAATTACCCTAAACGGTTGTACAGACATTTCACTTGCAACCCTGGATAGGGGTGCAAGTGAACAACTCAAAACGTCTCCGTCAGTCAACGGAAATGTAAGATCGTGCATTTCCGAACTGCAAGTGACTGCGCCCGAGGAGTTCGCAGCAAGAAAATTCCATTATATGGTAAAATCTTTGCTGGATTTGGGTTTCAATCCGAATCAGAGCGGGGACTGTTCTTAAAATACAATGATGGCTATTAAATGTTTATTTCACTGTGAGATATCACTATGAGTTCATAGATCGGTGTTTGATTCCTAGGATGAGCAGAATTCATGATTTATTCGAGATTTCTACCTGGAATTTCTCAGTAGTGACTGCCTCGTTGGTCTAGCGGTCGCAATCGCGACTGCTGAGCCTGACTGAGAGGTCCTGGATTCGATTCCCGGGTTGGCTAAATTGTTATTGGGTTTTTCCATCAGGAATTTCTCAGTAACAGCCAAGGAGTCTAGATTTGTGCCCGGTTGATGGCAATATGCTCGCCCCCTATTACAAAGGACTTTGAAACATAACTGGCGAAATTTGGGTGTACTATCTATCAGATGCACGTCTGCTTAGCCCTTCGGGGAATACCTACAGGCGTGATGTTATGTTATGTTCATGCTCGTACGTATATCGATAAAATTTCCTCCTTTATTTTTCGGATGGGAAATCATCAAATGACCCCTCCCGCTCTGGGCGGAGTGGAAAGGAGTGTCAGACTTTTACTGACTAAAACTCATCCATGTTCCTTCGTTGCCTTTTGTGTTCCAGCCGCGGTATCTCTTTCGAACAGTCCCGCAGCCCAGAATTTCCCCCTTCACTTTCTTCAACCCCCACATCGTATTTCAACCCTAAAATCTCAATCAAACCAGTTGTCTCATTAATCATAGACTGAACCACTCAGCGAGCCGTTTGTCCGTTATTATTGAATCAAACAAAACCGTTGTCGGTAATGATGATAATCATGATTATTATTCATTTGTTATCACGATTGTTTGTCTGATTTCGGAGATAAATTGATTGTGAACGGGATTGGACAGGGTGGTTTGTTTTATCATTGTTTTCTGTGATAATATATACATTAGAAAGGTTTGTAAAGCGGAATTATACTACAATAGTATTATTTCTAAGGTTTTGATCTAAGTAAGGGCTCATTCACACTGGGTCCGTCAACGACGATTCGTCAAAAAAGACGATACGTAATGACGGATGGACGTTCACATTGCATACGGAACGATTCTTCAAAATATCCGAATAGATGTTCACACTGAATTCGTGATTCAGACTTCAGTCTTGGACGAACTATCCAACACGATGGATGTGCATATGACTATCTTGTGTTGGTATTACCTTAATTATTTGCGCGACATGTCTTTACAAGTCAAAGAACGGTCGTAGTGTGTGGGTGCAGTGCAAGGCATAGTCGTCCCGACCGATCCGTCATAACGATTCGTGATTTAAAACTGAAGGTTTTTGAAAAAAGAAGAAACGTCATTTAAGACGTATCCGTCATTTTTCACGATTCCGTAATAGTGTGAACACGGGCAATTAAAATGTATAGCCGCCCATACAAATCAAAATAACGATTCGTGAAAAAAGACGATTCGTCAAAAAACACGAATCGTCTTTGACGGATTAGTGTGAATGAGCACTAACACATAGTTGTAGGCCACTCCTTTGAGGAAGAGTCCAGCTCATCCTGCCATCTCCTTCTGGGCTTGCCGCGTTGTCGTTTCCTGCTATTGGGTATCTTTTTGGTATATATTGAGGAAAAGATTAGCCTACAATCGCACTACAACGTGAAATGTGGAAGGAGGGCCGTGGGACAATATAGGCCTATAATAATAACACATACTTGTGTTAAGAATGAGCAATGAGTTGGGATCGAACTAATGACCTCGTGCTTGACTGTTCGGGTTTTGTCCATTGAGCTTAATACCAGCAAAAACACTGGATTCGTCTCAGACAGACGTTCATACATGCACACAACACACGACTTACATACTTTATTTCTGATATTAGATTAGTAGATATTATGAGACGGTCTATATTCGTTTAGCCTTACTTACAAATCCTAGATTTTTTTTCGGATCTGATCTGGTTATCCAGTCTAACCCTTATGTCCAACACATAAAGGGTGTAAAAAGACCCTTAACGAAGACGAAAGGCAGTTGTTCTCCCCATCATTGTGATCAGTTTTTTGTTCTGGACCATACCTGGGAACCTTCTAGTTGCGGAGATATTCGAGGTCAAAGTTCCAATGTTTTCACAGGTTTTTTTTATTACCACTTTTTAAGGTTTCAACTTTACTTCAATTAACTCCATGACCCGTTTACTATTCAATGCATCCATAAGCACCAGCACAATGTTTTGAATGCGTTACATTGAGTTTTACCGTAAAGGGTTTCACCCCAAAAAAAAGTCGTTTCCCAGCAATAATTTTTGTGTACAGAATGCTTGGTGAAGGGTCTGTTTACACCCTTTATGTATTCGTTTACCCTTACTTACAAATCCTAGATTTTCTTATCGGATCTGATCTGGTTACCAATATATATCTATGTCTATTAGGGAGTTCTCATCACAAAATCACTGCCAGATAGTGTAATATTACGATAACATTTTGATTAATATCACAACACAACTTGTAACTATTTGTGCTCCGGTTGGCGAATTGTTTAATAAACTTCAATAGTTATTAGTTACTGAGTTAACTGAGAGAACCAAGTTACTTCGTTACTTAGACGATACTAACTTACTTTGGCTGTGCAGACATACATCATTGTGAAGATAGATAGTCCGTTGGTACTGCATCGTTGGGTTAGTGATTCAAGTCAGACGTCCTGGCTCCCACAGACCAGTAAATACGTCGATTTAAAAATTAAAAATACTCGTTTCTTCTATATATACTTTCATAATTTTAAGAATTTAATAAATCTATAGATGATACTGATTATGATTGTTGCAAACTATTGAAGTAAAATGCTATAGGATTATTGTGTTTTGATCTTTGACAGTCGTTACAGGTAGTCAGTGGCCCAAAAAGTTTGACAACCAGTCTTACCAAGGGGTATCGTATTACCCTGTACTAACTGGGTTGTGGAGGTCAGATAGGCAGTCGCTCCATGTAAAATACTGGTATTCAGCTGCTTCAGGTTAGACTGGAAGCCGACCTCAACATAGTTGGGAAAAGGCTAGGCAGATGATGATGCTATAGGATAATTGTATTTCCGATTAAAAAATCGACGTATTTACGTTACGTATACAACGCGCGCTAGGGCCTCAAGTCGGGGAGATCATTATTGCGTTTTTTTGTTACGCGCTTCTGTAGTAACTCGGCGTCTCGACAAGACGCCATTAGGCTATTAGGCTTGCTCGTTTTTACATAGGGCTTAATCATAAGTTTTGTAGCTAAACGTGAGTGTGTCTAATATATCTACACAACAGCTTAACCCTTCGTGAAATCCAGGCTTGATACTTTGGCTGTTGATATGTTTAAGACGATTCAAAAGTCGTTCCCTTTTATAAGGAACCCTAAATCTCAGTCAAATATAATCGTAACCTCAGAACGACTCGTTTTTATCGTTTCGACCTCAAGATATTTTTGGAACGAAAATAAGAACTGAATTATTAAGAGAGGAACTTCAAAAATTACCGACTCGAAAGTTTCTTTTACTCCTTTGTTATTTTATTAGCCGAAGCTCCACGGCCAGAAATAAAAGTTCTTTAGTTTTTATTGGGTATAGTACGCCCGAACAATAGCCATTATTTGAGAGAGAATATTCAAAATGGCGCGTTCAATTTTTCAACATGGCCGTTATATTTTTGTTGGAGTGTAAAAATATTGCCTGTCAGTCGTTTGATGTTGTAAATTGGAAATTGAATAGCAATATGTTACGGTATGTTCTCGTTGGCAGGTTTTTTTTTAAATGATCAGCTCGCTTTTTCAATCTATGTATAAAAGAACTTTATAGAACGTTTAATTCCATAAATGTTTAAAAAGGGATGAAAGGTTCATTCATTTGAATATCTACCTAAAAAGCCCACTGTTGCGGTGCTTATAAAGGGTGTAAAAAGACCCTTAACGAAGCCGAAAGGCACTTGTTCTCCCCGTCATTACAATCATTTTTTGTTCTAGACCATACCTAGGAACTTTCTAGTTCCGGAGATATTGGGGGTCAAAGTTACAACATTTTCACAAGTTTTTAAAAAAAAAACATGTTTTGAATATAAGAACTTTACTTTAAACACCTCCACGACCCCCGTACTATTCAATCCATCCATCAGCAAAATGTTGAATGCGTTACATTGACTCCTAATGTAAAACGTGAGTTTTCAGCTCAAAAAAAAAGTCGTTTCCCAGCAATAATTTTTGCGTGAAGTCACTTAGTTTGATGTACAGAATGCTTGGTTAACGGCTTCGTGAAGGGTCCGTTCCCCTTTACATTTTCCATTGCCGGCTGCCGAGCTCGATCCTCGCTCCAATTCCGCCTTACGATGATTGTCACTGCACCCCGAAGAGGATCATCAGGTATTTTCTGCTTAGCCAGTCTATTCACTGTCCTGTCTGTCTTACCAGGCATCGCTTTTATGGCTACTATGAGCCGACATCCCTCTTCTTCTCTCCTACTTTTGCAGTGCCCGACAGGGTCCACAATGATCATAACTTTGTAAAACCTACCATCTAAGTACACTTGTGGAAGCAATAAATATATTGAGTATTGAAATTTAAAGCCATTTGAGCCAGTCGTTTAAAAAATTAAACCTACGATGGACGGGACAAAGCGAACAATATCGTAATCCACTTGCAATAGTCAGCTGGTTGCTGTCGGTACCAGTGTAACGTGTTTTTGGTAATTATATTATTTTGCCATACAGCCTCACTGATACAATCACAGTTTTTCTATGACATTTTCTATATTTTCATTCCGCTGGCGTGACGATTTGGATCGTTCCTGCCTGATTGGCCAGAGGAGGCAAAAACAGGGATAGTTGGAAAGGAATGGGGGAGGCCTTTGCCCAGCAGTGGGACAGAATAGGCTGACAAAAAAAAACTATAATATATTTCACAGTTTATTACAGCTTAGCTACCTTTTATATTGGGTAACTTGAGGTTTGAATAATTCCCCCTTATTTTTTTCACACACCTTTTAGGTTAGCCACCATTATATACCGAGTTTCCTCCGTGCCTCGGATAGCACGTTAAACCGTTGGTCCCGCCCAAGCAGCAAAAACTAGTACTATAAAGAACCATAGAACGTTTTGTAAAAAACTGTCCTTGGTCCTATAAAACCCCAAAGAACGTATCTTTTATTCGGAAGTGGCGCATTTATATCTCTGTTCAGTGACAAAATAATTTTATTGCAGTGTTCCAAATGACGAAACAGTCCAATAAAATCTATGTAACAGTGATGCAGGTCTCAAAATGATGATGTACTGGCTACTGTAGGACCTTTTATAGTACTTTTTCATACTATACAAGAGTTTAGTTTCCTTTACCTCACATTTTTCATTCACTATACATTATTTTACATTCGTGTTAGTGCAGAGTGCAAAAAATAAATAAAATAATTTTACAAAAGCATACAAGCAATCTGAGGTGAGTAAGATTTTATTTTGTTATTATAATATTAGTCTATTACGGTGGAAATGATGTGCGACTGCAGCTTTACTGATAAACTAGGGATAGGTTTACCATGAATTTAAAGTGCCCCCTCGAATTGTTGAGCTTTTACTAAAATATTTATCATATAAAATGATTTCGATTTTTTAAGAGCCATTATAGTACTTGCCGTGACAATGTTTTCACTGTCAGTCATCGTGGATTCAACCTAAAATTGGGGTTCTGTGTGAGCATGACTGAATACATAATACACAGTGTTTTTTTTACTATTTTTCTGAAGACCATAGGTAATGAAAAAAAACTTAATTATAAACTGATTACTGACGAATAGTGTGAATTAATCATGTAACCAGTTTTTTTTTTCGGGAAGAGTTTACGTAGTTATATCAAGTTTTACGTACCAAGTGTTTATATTTCTTTATATATAGTGCCTATGTTTGTATCTAGTAGTATTACTGGACGCAATACCTTTATAAATATAAACTACAGTCAACATTGTGTTTTTTCAGTGTACCTCATGGATGCCAATATGGATATCGATAGATTTCTTAGTCGAGTCGATTTCATGATGCTTGCAGCAGCGGAATGGCCGTGGAAAATCACACATTTTATATTAAGTGCAAACTGTGTAAACTGTGGATTACATACTAATTCCTCTTTACCGAGTCACTTCACCATATATAAAAGAAATATGGCCCAATTATTAAATGAATTATTTTTCTGGTGTCGGGGTTGCGATTTTATGGCTATTTATGACCATTATCCTTCCGATGAATGTCGGCTTTGCAATTAAATAACATTCTCATACATAAAAAAATCTTTAAAATCTATTGAAAAATCAGCTCTAAGACTCCTGTTTTATACTAGCTTTAAATTGAATATTCCTGTGAAGTGAATATTCTAACATTTTATATTTTTGACATATTTTCGAGTACCTGATATTGTATAAGCTGAGTTAATTATGTGGGTTGATTTTAACGTGAGATCAAGACTGATAGGAGAATGAGAAATGAAAGATTTTTCTTTTTTAGTTCAAAATAAAGAACCATTTAATTAATAAAGATTTTTATTTATAAACCATCTGCGTAAATAACCTTAGAAATTAGTAAAATGTGTTTATTATACAGTATGTAATAATGGCACAAAATAAGTTGTTGAGTTGTAAGAGATCGAGATAAGTTTACACTTTATTGCGTCAACTCTGAATAATCTTTGAATTTTGTTCATGTGCTTAGTTTTGCATTTATATATGTTCAAATATGAAGATTTTATTGGAGTTTTAAAGACGTCCTCAATAGGTTCAACACGATTTCCATTTTGTACGGAACCATTTCCCGTAATTGTGATTGTGAATGCACGTCGCATTAATTCCGTATCAAAATGTCTGAATACTGTTGTAAAAGCGGGCCAATAATCCTTTTTGGGACTTAACTGTCATATAATAGAAACATTTATCTACATGTATGTGCCACTTTTGCGTCACTTTAGTGATAAATACCCATTTATAATACTAACAAGCGAATTTCTAGGCACCAAAAAAGTTGTTATACAATAATTCTGCTCTATTATAGTGTCTGTGTGATATGCTTATCGGTAAAATTATAAGATGCATCTAAAAACTATTATACTACACTTACGTTCTATAAGCGTGATCTGAAATTAGACTACATCACAAAAACACTCTATTGTAAAGTCTTTGTGACTATACTAACGCACACGTACTATAGCAGCGATCTGAATATCCACAATATCACAATATCGCCCTGTAGTTGAGTATTCATCACTGCTATAACGAAACTACTATTGCAGTTCGTTTGGAACCCTTATTACGCTAATCAGATAAATAAAGGCACCTGGTAACAATTTTATAGAGCAATATTGTTATGTATTAGTTATAATAGAACTTGCTATAGTACTTGACTATAACGGTTGTATAAAATGGCGTAGTAAACGTTTACATCCTTTGTTTATAGGTATTTTTAGCTCTATAAGCATTTAGAGCAATAATGTACTGTCAAACGCTTTTATACAACACCCTGGCACCGCTAAAACCTTAATAAATCGTTTATAGAGCTTTTTAGAGTTATGAGCTGAAATAATAGGACTGAATTGCTGGTTGGGCGGCTGTCATTTGTAAATCTTTGACAGTCGTTACGTCAGGTAGTCAGTGGACCGAAAGTCTGACAACCAGTGTTACCAACGGGTACCGTATTACCCAGTCCTAACTTGGTCGTGGAGGTCAAATAGGCGGTCACTCCATGTAAAATACTGGTATTCAGCTGTGACCGTTGAGTCTGGAAGCCGTCCCCGACACAGTTGGGAAAAGGTTAAGCACGATGATGACCTCTTAGGTTAGCCAACTCAACAAGAGGTAAATAAACTGTTAAGGGTCAGTATCTTAAACTTCATTGGCGCATAAGCTAACCGAAGATAGGAAAGTTAAAGTTGCAAAACTGTTACAGTGTAATAAATCTTTGTTCCATACTTTCAGTTCAAGTCCTAGTTAACGTCTTGCTTTGCTTATGTTTTGCTCAGTAGGATATAATTGGATTTCCGTCTCCGGTCTGTCTGCCAGGCTGTTGAGTAAGTTCTGCGCTCCGATTATTTAAAACAAAACAAGATTTAAGACTTTAGTAAGAGTTTAATATTTCTCGTCTTACGATTCTTAGATGTGTATTTATTTAGTGAAATGCTGTTTGGATGTTGTTTCGACAAAGATGACTTACATTTCAGCAATTTTGTCCTATTAAAATAAGTCCTATGTAAAAGGGGTCGAGCCTATTGTCATCATCCAGGTACAGACCTAGACACAGATATGGTGTTCAAGATAGAAGAAAGAAGAACCCAAAAATACTTTGCCCGAAGTGGGAGTCGAACCCAGGACCACATGCTCGGCAGCAGTGCTTGCAACCACTAGACTTACGAGGCAGTTCGACATCATTACTCCTGTATTCTCCGAAGGGAAGGTAGAGGTATTGTAAAGAAATATTTATGCAGCCAGTAATTAAGTTCCATGTGTATGGTGACCTCATTACTCGAAATTCGTGTTTGTGGATGGAAAAGTCATCACCTGCCCTGCCTAGCAGCTTCATATCAGTACTTTACATGAAAGGACCGCCTATCTGACCTCCATAACCCAGTTATTCTGGGTAGTTCAATACCCCTTGGTAAGACTGACTGTCAGGTTTCAGGCTTCTGAGGTAGCGAAACGATTGTTAAAGATATGATTGTACAGTAACCACTTTAAGTGTGCAGTACAAGATGCTGCTTGTCAAAATAAAATGCATCGATATGTCAAACTAGGAACATTTATTTAGTTTTCCGTCTGCACAGCTCACAGGGGCTCGTGGCTAAATAATAACAGCCGCTCGGGTCGATCTTTAGGTTAAGCCGTGCTTGCCTAGGTTGGTCTGTGGATGGGTGACCACCCATTACATACCGAGTTTCCTCCGTGCCTCGGAAAGCACGTTAAGCCGTTGGTCATTTGTAGATCTTTGACAATCGTTAGGACTTCCTAACGATTGTCAAAGATAGTAGAAGAGCCCTTAAAGTCTGACAACCAGTCTTACCATGGGGTATCGTATTACCCAGTACTAACTGAGTTATGGAGGTCAGGTGGGCAGTCGCTCCATGTAAAATACTGGTATTCAGCTGCATCCGGTTAGACTGGAAGCCGACCCCAATACAGTTGAGAAAAGGCTAGTCAGATGATGTTTTCCGTCTGCACAGATAAATTAGTTGAAGTGTAAGAAGAACAGCGTTTGTAAAAATGAAACGAAAAATTATGAAATATAGCTTTAATCACTTTTAATAATGTACCTATTTACATTGGACTTAAAAACTATAAAAACTGGATTTCTACAGTAAACATCGTAAAAATATCGTACGTAGTACAATTTACAAATAAAATAAGTGGAATTAGGGCAACACTTCAAACGTAACGGTTAAAAAACGTAACGTTATATTAAACGAGGCGTTTTTTCTACGATCCGTTATGTCGAAGACAAGAAAATTTGTGAAACATTTGATTTGTACAAAGGGCGCTTATTACATTGGTTTTTCATTTAATTATTGGTTTCGAACATATTTTAAGTGGCCAAAAATGTATCTTTTATTTTTACAAGCATACCAATTTCAATACATTAATTACAGTACATTTCTCTTTCTTTATTTTTCGTACACGCCCATTTTCTATAAATACTAAAGAAATACAACATTTCATGTAAATACAACTTTGTCATGTACTTGTTTAACTAAATTAAAAAAGTCCTCTCACTTGAAAAGTGCTTGAAAAAATATCATAATTATTATAAAGCATGATATTTGCATTATGTCACGAAAACGTCAACCATGACTTTTGCACTATGTCATAGTAACATAGAGAAATATTACCAGCGAGAATAAAAGTACGAAGTATTATTATCGCTCAAACAATATGTCTTTATCCGCATTGCGAAAAAAAATAAAAAGTAGATTTTTCACTTTGTCTATTATATTGTAACGCATGAACATTCGATTCTCCCAAGAAGTATCTACACCACTTCAAAACAATACATGATTTAAATAGTTTAAAAATAAGCTATTTAAAACCCAACAGCATTTTCAAGTGAGAAACATAGTAGGTATACAATTAAAAAAATTAAATAAATAGACACAATAAAATGTATACAAAAATATGCACCAAAACATAAGCGATTCCTAAAATCATAACATGATATTTATAGCTACCGATATAAGCTAACACATGGTATAAAAAAGTTTTAGGAACTATTTCTCATAATCGCGGGTACTTGGTTTGAAATGTCAAACTGTAGAAATGACAGGGCAGAGAACTTACTAGAAACCAGAGAGCCAAGACAAAGTGACACAAGCTACCGAAAAGTTTATGTCGATCCTGTCGAAAACCGTTGTAGAAATGCGAATCGGTTTGAAAGCGATACTCACTAGTCTAGACCTTCTTGTGATAGCACAGAATATACTACGTTCTTTTTATGATGAGTAATATGACATAATTATGCAAGACGCTCTTTCTAAAAAGCGTATGGCGTGAAATCAAGGTTTTGGTTCTAAGAATCAAATCAAATGGTTCTAAAATAGGCATATAGTATGTGTCATATTAGTCATCATAAAATGAGCTCAGTGTATTTGATTTGGATTCTCTATTAAGAAATCAGTAGACATTTGAAAGAGCTCTGAGTCCTAAATGTGATTTCTGACCATACTTTGAATAAAAAAACTAAACGTATATTAAAGTACCCTCTTTAAAATAATTGTGACAGTATTTTGTGTAATTGACAGCTTAAAGTATTTGAAGAGAGGGTAGTCATAAGTTTACATGTAGTCTTTTGCTTCCTACCGTCAAATTATAAAATGCCATTCTACAATTTGACATTAGACGTTTTAACGACAATGTGTTTCGAAGTCAAACTGTAGAAAACAACATATGACTAAGAAATAAAACAATTGACGTACTACGTATTTTTTTTTTGCCTGCTTTGGTTTACCAGGGAATCCCTAAAATTCCAATAAAATATTGATACTCTGGTAAATTCAATCCTGTGTGGCAAATTCATTATAGAAATAGCAGGTTTATTTCGCACCAAAAATATAATTCAAAAGATGTGTCACATTTGAGAAATACATGAAAATAAATGTTAGCAAAAACAGCCTCGGACTAAAAACTAAAATGTTGTTAACTTAGAAATACACGAAGTTAAATATTTTAGCACAGGGTGACCGGTGTGTGTTGAAATATGTTGCACATTTTTATCAAAAAAAATAAAATATAGCAAAAACTCTATTTTGTAACCTCGTTTGAATATTTATTTTTATTTCTCTACCAGATGCCAGAGTGCATACAGACGATCTAATTTCAAAATGAACTAGCAAGCTAGAATATAAAAGTTGTTTAAACTTGGGACAAAGTTGTTTTGGGAATGTCCCCGTTTGGTACAGAAATTGACAAAACCTTGCTGGTTCCGTATGAAATTGGGGACCTTCTAGCACCTTAGGTTGTACAAGATGTTACAGAAAGTACTTTAGAGAAAGTTCCTTTCCAATAAATGAAAGTTGACTAAGAAATGTGCAACATATACCTACAAAAACGAAACAAAAGAACTTAACAAACACATAACGCTTATTACACAAAACTATTGACCTGATCAATAGAGGAAAAGCGAATTATTTGCCTCAGTCTTCCATAATAATCTATTTGAAAATCATGATAGCAGTGTGTTGATGCTACTAAGAATGCTTCAAGGAATGTCAAATAAAAATGGAATATAATGAACAGTTCCAAACAGATGAGGACAGTACAATTTTGGAATGATATAAGTCAAGAATTCTCATGTCTAGCTTGTATAAAATATATGGAGTACTTAAAAATTCAATTACAGTAATACTTCCTCTCTCGCATTTGAATAATATACGGCAGTGTCGTACTGAAAATTTCGAGCACAATGACAGTCGAGCAAAACAAAGCTAAAAATGATTAAACTTTAAACTCAGTCGAAATAATGGAAGAAGAAATAAATCTGCTTGAAACAGTTCATATACCACAAAAGCGTGTCAATTTAGAGTAATCAGTCTTGGAAATTGATGAAACAATCGTCGCTACAAAAAACCATCATTTATTTACCATCCGTGTCTTAACCAAAGAGTACCACAAATAATAAATACTTAAAAATCAACAGCGAACGCGACGTCCAATTGCGTTACAATGATTATATTTAAAATGGTCCATAAATTTTACGCGTCAAGTAAAAAATCTAGCACAAATGTCTATTTACAGGAGCACCGCGGAAAATTAATCGTAAAACACGTCTTTTTCACTGATATCGTGACGTAGGTCTCTCCTCTCACTAAAAGCTCATTGGCACTTTGGTAAACCTTTAGTCTAAACTATTACACTTCCGTACCATCCTCTCCTTCGTCTTCAAACAGTGGTTCGTTGGGGTTCACTTCTGTACTCGGCTTTTTCTTCGGTTTCGGGGGTGGTCGCGGAGGGATCTTTCCACTCCTGCCCAAAGTCCCTGTTCCTGATTGGTTCAATGCACTCTCGTTCTTCTTCCCGTCGTCTTTAGATGGCGAACTTGGCTCCTCCTTGCTGTCTACCCTTGGAATTCTTCTTAAGGAACCAGTTTCTGGCTTGCCTCTTCGACTCAGAGTACTACTATCTGATACATGGGATTGCGTATCGCTTTTGTCACTGAACAGAACTTTCCTAGGCTCGGGTTGTGGAGTGGAAGTGTTCTTTGCTGTCCAGCTCATTCTCGGGTTTACTGGTTCTTGCGGGCCCGGAGTGGATAGCTGGTGAGACAACTGAGAGCTGATACTGTTCCTATTCATTTGTGGTGGGACAGGTGACGGCGCTGGCTCTTGTTCCTCAATAGGCGCGTAGAAAACTGGATGTAGGTTGGGATAGATAGTTGGTGTAGCTGGTAAAGGCCTGTTCCTCATCGGCGAGAATTGGGGTTCAGGACCTAGGCCAGTTTTGTTTAAAGATAGCACTGAGCTACCGTCTGCTGTGGTCCTCAGCCCTAGGTTATCGTACAAAGGTTCCTGTGCTTCTGAGCTTGGCAGGATTTGTGTGCTCGCCGTACTAGACCAGCTAGGGACTCTAGGCCTTCTTGGGATCGTCACGTACCCTTGCCTAGGAGTGACAACGGGAGGAGTTATGGGCGCCGTGAACGGAGACTGCGAACGGGAGTACGGCAGAGTTCTGAATAGATTTTGGTTGTTCATGCCATATAAAGGAGAGTGTATTGGACTGATGGGATTGAGCTGCTGTGGAAGCCTGGTGGTATCAGGCACGGTCGAAGCGTTGCTAGCTGCTGGCGATATCTGAGCAGCTCTAGGAGGGAAAGAGAGGAGATCTGGAGGGTATGCCCGACCATCAGTGCGGCCGTATTCCACGTTGAGGGCGTCCTGCGAACGTTTTGATGGTGGGTCGAAATCTAGCGACCGTTTTTCGTCTTCGTTGTGTGCTGAAACAAAAAAATAAGTGTTCAATCTACTGTACCATAGGATATGCACTGATGCACGGTCGTTAACATTTGAAGGGGTCAATCATCTCTTTGATTCATCCTACGCTTTGTGATAACTATTCTGTATCAGTCAAAGCAAACATTCAAGCTCTACTAGCTACATCATATCTTATCAGGAATATTGAAAGTGAAACTTATTGGATCCAAAGCTTATCATCTGATACGTGACTGGAACTACCTATGCAAAGTGGTTGAACTTTTAACATATTAAACAAATATTTTTTTACGGCATTATTAGCAATACATCAAGAGTTATTGTAGAAATAATTCTATGAAGTGCCTCGACATTTCGATATTCTAATTTGCGAGTAATGTCAGGAGAATGAATAGAGACCCCGCCTGCCAGTTCACTGTTATAATTTGAGCAGATGGCTTCAGATATGTCCTCTAGTTTTTGGGACTCAACATTTTTAACTACAGAAAACATAATGTGACTTACCAAAAACAGAATCATTGTCCAGCAATGTTTTGTTCAGTTCAGACATTTCTGTCGCCCCGCTGGTTATCGATGCAGGGACATCATATCTCCTCGGCGGCTTCGTCACTGGGTTCACGGCAGTGATCAAACTCTTCTCCATCTCAGGAATGACTGAACCTTCGATCAACGCTTCCCCGTTAGAGTTGTCAGATTTCTTCTTATCAGAACCGCGCCGTTTGCAGCAGCAGTAGCAGAGAATCACCAGGATTATTAGCAAAATGGCTGTGGTACAGGAAACGCCTATAAGCACTGGTAGCATGTCATTGTCCATTCCTTGAGGAACAACCCCGCTGTCAGGGGGGTAATGTGCCACTGCTAGAGTCAAGCTCCTTTCTTCGACACCACCAGGGTTTTTGGCAACGCATAAGTATTCTCCGTTGTCAGTGCTCCCCAAATCAACTATAGTTAAATTAACCCATTTCGTGTTGTCGAGATTTTTCTGTGTGATGTAGTATTTGAGATCTCCTTGGTATCTGTAAGCACCGTCTATGATTTGCGCGTTTAGCACCCAGTTTACTTCTGGTAAAGGATTGCCATTGACCTGACAAGATAGTGTGACATTGTTGTCAGAAGTTCGCAAGGTTGTGCTGACGGAAGGGTATACGATGCTGGGTTTGCAGGCGAAGTCGCTGGAGTCCAACTCTTTCCAAAGTTTTCCGTGAACTTTAGGAGGCTCCACACAAGATATAGGAGAAGTGTAGAAGTTTTTACTGATCACCCAGTTTCTGAAGGGTTGTAGGTAGCAGTCACAGCGCCAGGGGTTTTCGTGGACGTCTAAATTCGACAGTGACGTCAGTGCACTCAATGTGTCAATTTTAAGATACTCTAGTTTATTCCCATCCAGTCGAAGAATGGTCATTTTAGGCACGTTCATAAACGTCTTCATTCCTATTGTTAGAATTTTATTGTTGCTTAAATCTACTTTTTGAAGGAATGGCAAATTATTGAAGAGACCGTCTTCTAGTTTTTCTATTTGATTGTCATTCAGCAGAATCCATCTGATCTTTGCGGTCTCTCTGAACGTGTCAGCATGTAGCATCTTTATATCATTCTTCGACAGATCTAATTCAATCATGATAGCGAGTCCACTTAGTCCGTTTCTCTGAATAGTAATGATCTTACATTCTTTGAGGATGAGCTTCTTTAAGTTGATTAGGTCGACATCTTGGAATGCGTGTCTCGTGACTTCATACAAGTCATTTCCTGTGAGGTCGAGGTTTTGTATCTCTGAGCTTAAGTTTTTAGGTATATCTTGTAGGTGGGTATGTGAGCAGTCCGCTTGTTTGTTCCCACTCGACCAAAAGCATTTGCACTCTTGCGGGCAGTTCGTTGTGAAGTCGGCGACTGCTGTGGCAAGAAAGACGCTCAGGAGCAACCAAACTTGCTTCTCCATTTTGAGATCATGTGCTTTGAACCTGTAACAAAGAGAAACGCATATTAACGTTTGTAGGCAGTTAAACAGAAATAGAAGGTGACGGAACACGCACGGTAGCTGTAATGGGAACATTAGGAATGCAACCGCCATGGTTTTATGTATCAGGGGTTTGTAAACTCAATAATTGTGAAGGGCTTTGTTTGAACCCTTTGGAATAGGATTAGGGCTTCCTGAATTATTTAGTAGGTACACATCAAACGTTTGTAACAGCTGTTATAATCTGAGATGCCTCACGGAATTGGAGACGTGGAACATGTTAGATTAAGAAGTTCATATGACAAAGGGATAATGAGTTGGTAACATAATTATGTGAAGTATTTCTATGGTAACTCGTAATGATTTAAAGATAATGATGTTGATACATTGACGAACAAAGCTGATGTCATTGTACAATTAGAGGTAAAAATAAACATATCAGTATTTTTATTTGCAGGTAACGTACATATTAAGTTTAAAGTTAAAATGTGAAAAAATAGAATACTTTTAAAAATATTATATTGTAATACGACGGCAGTAGCTCTTACATTTCAGCTACTTATTTTTAATGATGTTATATAGAAGCCTTGTCTAATGTTTCGCGTAATTATTTGTACCAATAAAGCTTTCGTGGTTAGCCTGGGGCTGTAGGATATGATGGCCTGTACAGACGAGAAACTTTTGTCAGTTTTAAAATTTACGGGATGCGTGTGTTCGTTTTGCAGATGATTATTACTTAAGTAAATATTGCAAATATTGTAAATATTGTATTTGCAATATTGTAAAACTTATGTAACAATTTTGATGTACAATAAATATATTCCATCTACAGAATGTAAACAGACCCTTCACGAAGCCGTCAACCAACACCAAACTAAATAACTTTACGCAAAAAATATTGCCGGGAAGCGACTTTTTTTTTGGGGTGAAAAATCGCGTTCTACGGTAAGCACTGTTCAATGTAACGCACTCAAAACGTTGTGCTGTTGGATGGATTGAATAGTACGGGGGTCGTGGAGGTATTTAAAGTAAAAATCTTACATTAAAATCATCTATTTAAAAAAAAAACTTGGAACTTTGAACCCCAATATCTCAGTAACTAGAAGGTTCCCAGGTATGGTCTAGAACAAACAAATTATCGCAATGACGGGACGAACAAGTACCTCTCGGCTTTGTCACCTTTTTTTTCGGATGGGAAATCATCAAATAACCTCCCCTCCGCTCTGGGCGGAGTGGGAGTGTCAGACTTTTACTGACTAAAACCCATCCATGTTCCTTCTTTGCCCTTTGTGTTCCAGGGCCGCGGATCTCTTTCGAACATCCCGCAGCCCTGTATTTACACCCTTTATGTCACATTTCGGTTGATGTCAATATGCTCGCCCCCCATTACAAGGGACTTTGAACCAAAACTGGCGAAATGTGGGTGTACTATTAGATGCACCTCTGCCTAACCCTTCGGGGATTACAGGCGTGATTTTATGTTATGTTCATGCTCGTATGTATATCGGTAGAATTTCCTCCTTTTTTTTCGGATGGGATATCATCAAATGACCCCTCCCGCTCTAGGCGAAGTGGAAAGGATTGTCAGACTTTTACTGACTAAAACCCATCCATGTTCCTTCTTTGCCCTTTGTGTTCCAGGGCCGCGGATCTCTTTCGAACATCCCGCAGCCCTGTATTTACACCCTTTATGTCACATTTCGCTAGTTATGTTTCGTCTGCGTCGGCATGAAGCTGTAATATTTCGACATGTACTGTATAATTATGTTTATTACAGCTCATTCTCGTCAATGCTTGGATCACCCGAGGGTATCGTAAAGGCTACTAAGGAAATTAGTCCAGAGGGTGGGCAGCCTGCTTGTTAACGGCTGTTGTGATCATCCATTCTCTTTGTCAAGAGTGATGATTATGGACTATGTTTCTTGTGGATGTTAATTTTCAGAGATGGTGATGTACTTTAATTTGTATAAAGGTGATTCTTTAGACCATAACATAACATCACGCCTGTAATTCCCGAAGGGTAAGGCAGAGGTGTACCCATTAGTACACCCACATTTCGCCAGTTATGTTTAAGTCCCATGTCATAGGGGGTGAGCTTATTGCCATCAACCAGGCACAAATCTAGATTCCGTGGCTACTACTGAGAAATTCCTGATGGAAAAACCGAAACTGCTTTAGACCAATTAACATATAACCAGAACTAGATAAAGAGTAATGCAAGTATGTGCTTTTCGGTTTGTTTAAAACTGATCAGACTTAACTCGAGTGAATATTCACATAACATAACATCACGCCTGTAATCCCAGAAGGGTTCGGCAGAGGTAGTACCTAATAGGACACCCAGATATCGCCAGTTATGTTTAATTCCCATATTATATGGGACGAGCCTAATGTAATAGAGGGGGGGGGGGTTAGCATGATGTCGGGCAAAGTATTATTGAGTTTTTCCACCAGAAATTTCTCAGTAGCAGCCACGGAGTCTGGAGGAGTGCCGGAAGTGAATATTAATTTATTTTTAATTCAAAATTCACTTTTCATTCATTTTTTGTTCAAATATTTTATTCCAGTGCCGAATAAAAGCAAAAAATAATTGTAAGAAAATATTAGATTTCAGTTTTAAATAAAAACAAAGGTAGCAAAGGAAGAAAAACATTTGTGGTTCTTGCCATTCGTAGAGACTCAACTATTTTATTTTCGGTTATTCTAAAAAGACAAATAATCGCAATGTTCCACCTTATTAACTTTCGTATAAATGTAACAGAACGTTTATCAAATAAGTGGAGCCTAATGGACTGCAAAATATAGAAAGAAAAACGAAATATTTTTCCTGAAAACGAAGATTTATAACTCAATAAGGTTCCCTAGGATTTATTGCCGTCGGTTCTCGTTAGTGCGACAATTGGAACTGAGTTCGTGATAATTACAGTCAGTGAGAGTAAGGGCGCGCATAAACTGCGAGCAATTTGGACGTAAGTGCGTTCCGCAGTGTGATCTGTGCCTTATGTTTGTGTTTTACGCGTGGCTCGAGTGAGGAGCGGGCGCGGATTAGCAGTTATTGTGTGGTTCAAAAAAAGATTATTTATTTATTTATTTAATTCAGACCATAGATCCATAAATTTTTAGTATAATCTTAAGCTATTGTTGGTATATAACAAAATTACAATAAATTAACAATTCATCTAATTGGCGACGTGGATGGCTGCGCGCACATGTCTACCCGCCTAATTCCTGATAAATGAGCCATCAGTTTTGTCCGCCAATGTAGCTAGAATATTGTAGATAAAAGCAAGGCGGATATAATAATAATATTAGAGACAAGCTAGGCATAAAATAGGATTAAAAAACAATGACATCGGCCAGAAAACGTCAACTCACTAAAATAGGCTTACAATTTCACTTCGCTAAATAAACCTGTATCATCTTTTTACATTAGATTATTTGTGCTTATTTCAGGGTAATTTGTCAAATTTTGGTGCTTAGTCTTAAGTAAATAGCTAGTAGCTTTTTTTTTTGGATGGGAAATCATCAAATAATCCCCCCGCTCTGGGTGGAGTGGGAGGGAGTGTCAAACTTTTACTGACTAAAACCCATCCATGTTCCTCTTTGCCCTTTGTGTTCCAGGGCCGCGGTATCTCTTTCGAACAGTCCCGCAGCAAAGCTAGACTCGGAATCAGCGCAGATCCATCGAATTTTATCCTTATCATAAATCGCTCTCCGCTTATAACTCCTACCCATCTAAAATAACATCTTACAGTAACACTCCTGAATGTTCTAAGCACCGTGAAACTGGCATCTCTTTCTTATGTCCCGTGTTATTATTCCCCCTGCCTGTCTGGCGATCACCTCGCGATTTATATGCGTGAAGATGTGCAAGACTTCGGGTATGTTTGACGGGGATGTAATGTTTTCATGAAAGTTTGAATTTTGACTTTACTTTATATGTTTGAAACTTTATGTTTTGAGCAGTTTAAAAGTATCAGTTTTTCATTGATAAAGGGCACGTCAGAAAATTAATTTGCCACTACTGTGAATTGTAACTAACACAAAATCAATAAATTTTGATGTTTACTTGATACGTAATAACATCATCAACGCAGGGGTAGTTTATTAAATACGCATTATAGAAGCTCCCTCAAAAACTACTCATCAGAACTTAACAAAGTATATATGGGACGACCCCTAAAATACCACCTTTCCAATAAATAAAGAATATTCGAAATCGGCCGCCGTGGTTCGGAATAATCGCTGAACATACTACACACAAAAAAATTACAAAAACACGAATTGACAACCTTTTGGAACCTTTTGAAAGTCGGTTAAAAACCGTGTGTTTATGACCAGTTTTGGTAACAAAAGTCATAAATGGGCTCTTACTAGTAGGTAGGTACTTTAATCGCATATTGGGTTCAACTATCGAACGTTAGATGAGCATGACTTCTACTCATGCATAATTATTATAGTTTTTTCTTTGCTAAAGTATAGGTATAATATAGGTAGGTATAGTTAAACATGTCTGACTGTTTCAAATTAACGTTTAATTTAAAACCCAGACAGAGTTCATTAATCTTATTCAGTTAGCACTAACTTTAAGAGTGACATAAAAAGCCGTGTTTTATCCCCTTTCTTATACACGATTTTAATGTCATTTTTATTTTATAGTCGCATTCAATGTGGTCTGAACCATCTTAAATGGGAATATGTATTTATGATACTTTCTATGCTTATACTCAAAAGTAAAAAATGTTTTTTCGGGAATTTTAAATTGACATATCTACTCCTCATTGCAGAGAATTCAAAATGGCGGAGGGCAGCCATTTTGCATTCCTTTTGAACGCGCGAATTTAAATTTCGAAGTCAGGCGTGTCTGCGATTGACGTGTGAAATCAAAGGAATAAAAGATGGCTTCATTTATTTTATAAACTCGAGTAGTATAGGATCAAATACAGGGTCAAATTTTAGCACAGGAAACCCTGCAGACGGTAATCTGGATTTGTGCTCGTCCTGCAGAGTGGGGCTCTAACCCACTTTAGGTGGGGTGGGGTCGTCATATACCTTTGTTACATTTTCGGACTTTTGCCAGCCAGTTTTTGAAGATGTATTTATGTCACAGTCAAAATTATTAATAAGTCAAAACTACTTTTGACCTCTGTTAATCAGTCGAAACTACTTATGACCGGTGAAAAACTATTTGAACAATAACTAACATTTACTTAGAAACTTATTAGGTTGTTAGTTTTTTTTTTGTGACCCTTTGCCAAACATTATGCTGCAGTAATTCTAATTACAACGTTATGAAACAACGTATTTTAAATGGAGAAAACGCATTTTAACATACTAAGGGTTTTGACTGACACCAGTCAAAAGTGGTTTTGACCGATTAACAGTTTTGTCTGTTACATATACAACGTGTATGTTCATAATACAACTATCTGTAACCTTATTATCGTAGTGTAGGGCCAAAAGATTTATTCTAGTACATAATATAATTAATAAATACTGGTTGAAATTGCCCTATATTATTAACCCCGCATTTTAAGCTTACTTTTTTATGTAAGCTAAGAGAAAACTTTTTCAGGCCTTTTCCAATAAAGAGAGCAACAAAAATAAACACAATCACGCCTGTAATTCCCAAAGGGTTGGACAGAGGTTTACCTTATAGTATACTTACGTTAATTTAGAATTTGACAATCAATTCGGGTTGTACTCTGCTTGTAATAATATAACTCAATCATTTTGAAAGACACGTGGCGCCATCTATTATCATAAGAACGTTATTGTCGTTTTCCTCGGGAACAGTACTTTTTTTCGGGATGAAAGGTACCCTATGTCCGTTTCTGTACACCTGACAACGTATATACAAAATTTCAGGATGATCGGTTTTGTGGTTTAGACGTGAAAAGGTAACAAACAAACTTACTTTCGCATTTGTAATATTAGTATACACACTGTACTGACTTGAAATTACCCTATATTTATATACTCAATATAAATAAATATAAAAAAAATATATAATATATATAAACATATTGTCATCATATAAATAAATATACGCCTACAGGCCATAATATCTGTATGTTTTGTGTCCATAAAACAGATTATACTAGAATACACCAACAAGCATAAAACACCATTAAATGAAACCAATAAATTCACGTTTTAATAACCCAGATCATATAAATTCGCTGTAGAATTTATACTCATAAACTTTAATATAGTGGTCGTAAGTACCAATATATGGGCGGTCTACAATGGCCCAGTGATAACCCTACAATGGACAGTGCCGTCAATGAGGGCCTGTTGTACCAGGGTTACGCTTTTATTGACCCACACGAGTTGTTTACGGGTTAGGTACGGGCATTGGAATAGTGTGGATACGGTCGAGTAAGCTTAGAGTGAAGTTGTAAAGGTTTTAGGTATTTCTGTTACATGTTTTGTTATAATAAAAGTCGCGTCGTAGGGCTGAGATTTCAACATTATAACATCAACAGAATTTTGTCATTAAAACTGTAATGACAAGGAAAATTATGATTTTGTACTTAACTTATTGCCTTTCTAAATACAGGACAGCAATCATTAATGTTAATTTTGATTTTTTTTTTATGTTACCAATCCAATATACTAAATAAACTTCTCTCCTTTTTAACAATTGCTATAGTTGTAAAGACATAATCAGGAAGCATTGGCGTGAATTTCAAAAGCACCGGCCTGGGAGAGATGCCTAAGGCATTAATTCAGTCCGACTTTCTACCTTTTTGATGTTTAAACAATAAATAATGACATTTATAAATTTTAAAACTGTCATGATCCCTAACATTATCATTAACACTAAAACGGGATATTTACCATGTTTACTGTTTGTTATGAGTTCCCGATATTAAACATGGTAAAAAATATAGAAAAAAACAAAAACATGGTGATAGTAAACATGGTAAATATCCCGTTTCTAGTGTTAACGGTACTGACTTTTATTCCCGCAGTAAACTTCAAAAGTAAGTAGTATGCAATAAATCATGAAGTGGCATGATGCAAGCATGCATGTCATATCCACACAAATCTTGCGCCTGTCTGATTGCACTATTAAGCAAGCGCATATGTTAAATGAATCAATTCTAACTCGTTAGTCTTCAGACATACCACGCCAGCGCATCATACGTTCTTTTGTAATCTTTGTGTCCTTTGAATATCGTTATGAGAGCGTAGAAAGTGGAAAATATGAAGATTTAAGAGGAAATCGTCCATGAATTACTAAAAACCCAATCGCAAAATCAGCGATTGTGTCTGATATATAAATATTTGAATATCAATTTTGTTGGACGTGAAATGCGACATGAATTTTATTGTTTGTCGGTGAGGTAACCAAGGGTCTTAAAAAACTGTATTTCATCAGCAATTGCCATGATGGAAAAGTCTAAACTGTGTTGAATTGACCATCGATACATTAAATATAAAAACCTAGATGCTTAGTTCCTTGCAAATGTCACATCGGAAAGTGTTTTCCATAAATAAAAAAATTACAAATTCTTATTGACTAAACACAAATTCGAACTTACGACGACCACATAAAGTTGTTTTTGAAACGCGAGCAACGCACGAATTTGCAAGCAGTGAAAAGTTCGCGCAATTCGAAATTGTACTGCCTATCTGACCTGCACAACCCAGTTAGTACTGGGTAATATGATACCCCTTGGTAAGATTGGTTGTCAGACTTTTTGGGCCACTAACTACCTAACGACTGTCAAAGATCTACAAATGACACCCGGGACCAACGGCTTAACGTGCTTTCCGAGGCACGGAGGAAACTTGGTATGGTATGGGTGTCACCCATCCACAGACCAACGTAAGCAAGCACGGCTTAACCTAAAGATCGACCCGAGCGGCTGTTATTATTTATCCACGAGCTCCTCCTAATAGCTCCTAAAACCTTCGTATAAAAGACGTTTTCCATTTAAATATCACGTTTATTACTGAAATCATTATTAGGCTAGGTACAGATTTTCAGTGTAAATAATAACATGAACATGGACGAAGCAAAATATTACACATGCCTGTAGTTTTTGCCTACTCTCAAGGGAAAAACCGTGAGTACCAAGAAAACTCCCTCTACCCCAGTTCATTACATCAATTTATGAAGGCATCTCATGTACAACCACGGACATTTTCAGGCCTGATATGTGACATTGTAAATACAGCTTTATTCGCTGACTGTACCTCCAAGCCTGGTCGACATCCCGCCGACGCGAGAAAAAACGGACCAAAGATATCTTTTGCTATCTTTTTTTTTAGAAACATCAGCATTATATTTCTTGGTGAACATGTGGTTTCGTTCTTACAATTTCGTTGTACTACATAACTTAAAGCTTTATAGAGGGCGGGTGTGGGCAGATTGCCAGCAAGAAAGCCTTACTTATTACAGAATAAATTCTTGAAGACCTCAAGAATTTTGTTGGAATTTTAGATGCTTGTTATGTTAACAGTTTTCTGTAAATTCTCGTTTATAAAACGAAAAGGCATTAAAGGTGTTTGTGTTAATTGGGCTGCTTAGAAATTTTTTGGAGGAGGTAGGTAGAAAGGTTATATAAAGGGTGTAAAAAGACCCTTAACGAAGCCGAAAGGCACTTGTTGTCCCCGTTATTGCGATCATTTTTTTGTTCTAGACCATACCTGGGAACCTTCTAGTTACGGAGATATTGGGGGTCAAAGTTCCAACTTTTTCACAAGTTTTTTTTTTTAAACATGATTTTAATGTAAGATTTTTACTTTAAACACCTCCACGACCCCCGTACTATTCAATCCATCCATCAGCACAATGTTTTGAGTGCGTTACATTGAGTTTTACCGTAAAACGTGATTTTTGACCCCAAAAAAAAAAGTCGTTTCCCAGCAATAATTTTTGCGTAAAGTTACTTAGTTTGATGTACAGAATGCTTGGTTAACGGCTTCGTGAAGGGTCTGTTTACACCCGGTATAACGCTACAGTAATTTCAAGGAACAAAAGCATTGAACTAAGATCCCTCTCAGTACTAACTTCGTAACTTCATAATCTATACTAATCTATACTAATACTAGCTTATGCCCGCGGCTTCGCCCGCGTGGATTTGGGAATTGCCCACAGGATCTTACTTTTGGTATAATAAGTAATCTATGTACCTATGTACATAATTATATTAAATATATCCGAGAGACGACTCGGAAAACAAACAGTTTCACAGAAAGTTCATCATTTATCATACATTCCGTTTCACCCTCTTAGGGGTGGAATTTCGAAAAACTCTTTCATGGTGGATACCCAATATAAAAGAGTACACCCATCAAATTTCATGTCTTTAAGAACAGCAGTTTAGGCTGTGCGTAGAATCGTTGATATATCAGTCAGTCAGTCAGGACTTTGAATTTAATATTGGAGGATGATTTTGGAAAAACTGTAATACACGTGTCTCATAATTTCAAGTCAATCGACTCATCATCTGCCTAGCCTTTTCCCAACTATATTGGAGTCGGCTTCCAATCTAACCGGATGCAGCTGAATACCAGTATTTTACATGGAGCGACTGCCTATCTGACCTCCACTGCCCAGTTAGTACTGGGTAATACAATAATACCCCTTGGTAAGACTGGTTGTTAGACTTTTTGGGCCACTGACTACCTAACGACTGTCAAAGATCTACAAATGACAACCGGGGCCAACGGCTTAACGTGATTTCCGATACACGGAAGAAACTCTGTATGTAATGGGTGGTCACCCATCCAAAGACCAACCTAGGCAAGCACGGCTTAACCTAAAGATCGACCCGAGCGGCTGTTATTATTTAGCCACTAGGTCCTCACACCCGGGCAAGTTTCAAGCCAATCGACTCAGAGAATAAAAAGTTTCACAGAAAATTCAACACCCCATTTCACCCTCTTAGGGGTGAAATTTCGAAAAACCCTTTCTTAGCGGATACTTACTCTTCACAAAGAATACTACCCTCCAAATTTCATGTCTCTAGGACCAGCGGATTGGGCTGTGCGTTGATATATCAGTCAGCCAATCAAGACATTAAATTTTTAAATTGGGGGATGATTTTGGAAAAACTGTGATACACCTATCTCATAATTTTATCTGAAAAGTATGTACAAAAATTTTCAAGTCAATCGACTGCGAGAATAAAAAGTTTCATAGAAAATTAAACACCCCATTTCACCCTCTTAGTGGTGGAATTTCTAAAAACCCTTTCTTAGTGGATACTTACTCTTCACAAAGAATACACCCTCCAAATTTCATGTCTCTAGGACCAGCGGTTTGGGCTGTGCGTTGATATATCAGTCAGTCAGTCAGGACTTTGAATTTTATATTATCGAGGAAGGCTATAGGCTATATAACATCACGCTATGACCAATAAGAGCTGAGCAGAAATAAAACAAGTCGGAAGCGGCGGGTGAAACCGCGGGGCACAGCTAATTTTTTTATAAATCTCTATATTTTTATAAAATTCTTTGTATTTAGTAATGACAGAAAACAAAACGGCTCTTAAACCAAAAAATCGGTTATGTATTATAAGAGCAGTAAGTATGTTTTGCATAGGTTTGAGTAATTGGCGTGAAAACTTCTTGTTACAATTTTGTTTTTTCGGACTTCTTTTTGTAAATTATATTAATTGTGATGATTGAAACGTGTGCAAATTAAGCGGTTTTATATTCTTCACTCAATATAAGAATAGTAACTGTTTTAAATGACGAAAATCCTTTTATATCTAGTATTACTTGAAACAACTAAAACTGATCCTTAACGAAATTTACCAGTTCCCGATAAGCTATTAAAACAGCTTTCACCACATCTGGTAGAGTTCATTGCGCTGATTCAGAATCAATATTTAACTCATTTTGTCAAAAATTGCACTTACTGCTGATATCGCTGGCGCGGCAATATTATCCAGTTCCCGTCAGGAAATGAAGATCTAAATAAAAAAATACGGTCCAGCTACTCAGCTTCACGATAAAATTAAAATAAAGCAAATAACTAAAGCAGCTCATTCACGGAAGCCACGATCGATTCCCTCGATGGCTCTCTTAAATTGCAGCGCCATATATTTCATTAACCGCCGGGATGAACTTTATAAGAGGCACTCGATTCGATGGGTTGCCAAGCTATTTTGATGATAAAACTTTAAATCGGGGACGGCAATTACAGATTTATTGGTAACTTGGGTATTGGGTGAAGTTTATATGGAATGACAATTAAATATAACTGGCGAAAAGTAGGTGGTGCCTATCCTCTGTTGAAAACAGGCGCGATGTTATTTTATGCGTGTACAACATCATCAATTCATTATCCTTTTCCAAACTATGTTGGGGTCGGCTTCCAGTCTAACCGGGTGCAGCTGAATGACCTCCACAGGCCAATCAGAACTGCTGTACCAGGCGATACCCCTTGGTAAGACTGGTTGCCAGACTTTCGGGGCACTGACTACCTGTAACGACAACAACGTCAAAGATCTACAAATGACATATAACATAACGTCATTATGTTATTTTACTCGCTATGCAATGAACTGATATCAGCATCATTAGCAGTGGACAGCCAAGGGTGCTGCAAGTTCAAGCCATGTCATCCGGCGAAGTCCGTCGCTATTTGTTTTACCCTATAGGTGTAAGCAGACACACAATAAACAGAACAATATCACAATAAACAGCCAGTGTTCTTCCTCCTCTCTCCTACTTTATCTATGCTGTGCCCGACAGGGTCCATAAATGTGACTAATTAATATATTAATTTCCATACCAACTACATACATTATGGTACGCAATAAACAATTGAGAACTAAGAACTAATATCCTTGCATACTCCTTTATTCATCATTCATGCGCGATCGCGATCTTCCGTCAAAAGAAATACCTCTCAATGTTCATTAGTGACCTCTAAACAGATGCTCTTAAGGTAATTTTAACTCTAACACTAAAGTCTAATTAACACTGTTATCGCACTGAACTAGTTATCTAGCTTACTGTTTAAAGTATTGTTAAATGGCTGAGATCTGATACAAACTCGTTAAGGATGGCTATGCAGATTATTTGCAGAAGAACCTCTTTGACCAATGATAATTGTCAGGCTTTCGGGCCACTGACCTGTAACGACTGTCAAAGATCTACAAATGACAGCCGGGACCAACGGCTTAACGTGCTTTCCCGAAAGCTGTTGGTCCCGGGTGTCATTTGTAGATCTTTGACAGTCGTTAAGTAGTCAGTGGCCCAAAAAGTCTGACAAACCCGGGACCAGTCTTACCAAGGGGTATCGTAGTACCTATTAGCAACTCGATTGTGGAGGTCAGATAGGCAGTTGCTCCATGTAAAATACTGGTATTCAGCTGCTTCCGGTTAGACTGGAAGCCGGCTCCAATATAGTTGGGAAAAGGCTAGGCTGATGATGATTCTCCCCGCTATTATTTTCTGATTAATTTCATTGAGGGTTGCAAGACAGTTAAATTGCTTCTCCGGGACTTCGCCAAGCTTAATTACGTCGGCGGTTTTCTGGCAGTCATCACTCCATTGATTATGGCTTCCAGGCGTTGCAGTGGTTTGGGAAATGTGGCGAGCTTGTCCCATAAAAACAATATCATAAGGTACGCACGACGGCCAATCAAGCTATACAAAACCAGTTTATGCGAATCTCTCATTGTATATACAAAGAATAGAATTTTTTTATTTCAGACCGGAGTCCATAGGGTAAGTAACAATTTTACTTAACTTCTAGTGTTAGTAGGTTTCAGACACATGAAAATATACAATTAAAATTCAGCGTGGAGCCGCATCCACCTCCGCAGCATCGGGGAATCCCATCGATCTGCAAATACACTGAGAATACTGTTGGTGCCGCCGCGAACACGAGTCCAAGCGAGGCCAAGTTATACTGGAACTGTACAGCTTTATGTGCCGCCGTGTGTACTAGTCCAAGTTCTCTGACTGTCTACCACTTTTCACCCTTCTGCCTTAAGTAATAAGGTTGAATTTGTGGTCGACCCTCAGTGAACATAGTACGTGTTATCCCGGGGTCGAGATGTCAGGGTCCAGTTGGGTCTAGTTATCTGGTTCGATTTGTCCCTGGGGTGAACAGTCTCTGGGTCAAACTAGTAATACCATTGTCCTTCTGCATTTTCTTATTGCAAGTGGATTCCAATATAAAGGCTAATGGAGCATTGAAACATTAACAGTTTCCGATCTAGTGGCCTGTTGTGTATCTTATCATTAAATATAAGTGCCAATGAACACTCGTTAAGAATGTTCGATATTGTAAATGATAATTTTATCGGAGTACGATACTGTACTGGTCATTTGCTAAATGACGTCATGTTCTGTTAGTAGTGTTGTACACATCTTGGGAATACATAAACACTAAACAGTACAATAATAGTATAATTACAGTATAATGAAGTCTTCACTTCTACACTGCTTAATAATAACAGCCGCTCGGGTCGATCTTTAGGTTAAGCCGTGCTTGCCTAGGTTGGTCTGTGGATGGGTGACCACCGATTACATACCGAGTTTTCTCCGTGCCTCGGAAAGCACGTTCAGCCGTTGGTCCCTGGTGTCATTTGTAGATGTTTGACAGTCGTTAGGTAGTCAGTGGCCCAAAAAGTCTGACAACCAGTCTTACCGAGGGTCGTATTACCCAGTACTCAATGGGCTGTGGAAGTCAGATAGGCAGTCGATGTAAAATACTGGTATTCAGCTGCATCCAGTTAAGACTGGAAGCCGACCCTAATAAAATTGGGAAAAGGCTAGGCAAATGAAGATGACTACTACACTGATATTATAAGGAGGTAAAGTTTGTATGAACATGGTGATCTTCGAAACTACTGATCCGATTCCGAAAATTCTTTCACTAATGGAAAGCTACCTCTCTGTCCTCTGGTGTCCTTAAAGTGGGATAATTTGTAACCATAACGAGAGCGAAACCGTGGGTAAAAGCTAGTCTTGCTTAGAACTTCGTTTAGTGGGGCATACAATTATTCAGTTTTACAAGTATTCATGACTATCCCCAGCGTGGTAGGCAGAAATACCGGAAACTAGAAAATGGCACCTGCTACGATCCTTGTCATACCCATTAACAAAATTAAACCATCGAAAAACAAAGCGCCACTCTAGGCCGCGTCATCGCTTCACATTTTTTTTATTAAGCATAAAAAATTTCCTATCCTAGAAAAAACAATTATGAAATCGATTTGTCGAGAGTACAGTGCGATAAACTGAAAAGTACTTCCGTTGCAACAATAATATTTCCTGTGCACTTATACTGTCACTTACGGTATATCTTCCGTGATTGTTCATTATTTGAGCTCCCGATATTTCGACGCTGTTGCAAGCGCCATGATCGCGGGTTGCTGCCGTAAGTGACGGTATAAGTTTAGTTGTAAACCGTGAAAGCTTAAAACAGTGTTTGAATACTTCCTGCGCTTTGCGGCTAAGCTTAGGTATTTTGAAGGTGATTTGAATTAAAAGCTCTTACAATTAGTACCTAAGAGAATAGGGCATACCATGCTAGATCTGATGTCAAGTGATTATGCTTGTTGTCCAACAAACTCATAACTTCCTTGATTCAAAGTTACAACGGATAACAAAGACCTCCATAGTTCCTTCTACGCCTACCCATCTCTTTCACCAACTGTACCCACAACACATACACTAGTCAACAAACAGCATCGTAATTCACCCCTCTTGTGACAGCGCCCGTGTTGCGGCGACGTAAATACTTGACTGTCAGGCGCATCTGACTGACATCCGATTAAGTCTCTACTTATCCTATGCGGAAATACAATGAAAAGCAATCGGGATAATTGCGTATGGAGATGTTGATAAGATGATAGAAGTACAAAAGTAATTTGGTACAATTTCGAGCGCAAACCGCAGTTTCCACTTAAGTATTTAGAAAACTTCGTCCCTGCAGCCGTTTTCATAAGAGTGTCGCTGCGGTTGCGATTGGGTCGCTCTGCTGCTGAGGTTGAACGTCGCCATCGTCTTCGGAATTGTATCTTCAGTTTGAAGGCTGCTGGGAATGATTTTAATGGAGGAACTTCTCACTATAATATATAATTTGACAGGGCAAAGACCCGCACAGGAACATAGGGGGAAGTACTTCCTCGATTAAATCTTAAAACTTAACATAACATCGTTACAACACGCCTGTAATCCCCGAGGCGCCAGTTATGTTTAAGTCATGTAATAGGAGGCGAGCCTATTCCCATCAACCGGGCACATATCTAGACCCCGGGGCTGCTACTGAGAAATCCTGATGGAAAAACCTAATATAAAAAATCTGCTGTTCCATCATTTGGCCGTGTAGATATAATTGCATTTTTGTAGGAAACAACAATTTCTTTTAATAACTAATGAAACATTTCTATATGGCCGGCTCAGAATGATGTACTGAATACGCGGTAAACGTTTTCGCGTCGCTGTCCCTTCCATCCTGTGGATACCAGGGTAAGACCTACATTCTACTCTACTTATAAATACTAGGAAGGAGACTTCCAACTAACTTCCACTGCAGTATGCTAACTACATTACCCGATAAAAAGCTATTAACTGACTTATTTTCTTTCAATAGCTCTTTAGCTCCAGGAAAGAGAAAATGAGCATTGCAGCAATATTTTATAAGACAACCTTTGAATTTGAAATAAGAGAATGCTGGAGTTTTTAAGGAGTTTTCAAAAGAAACTTTGGAAGGATTCCGACGAAAGAAGTATAGACAGTAACTCTTGGTTCCAAAAGCCTACATTAAGTTAGAACTAATAATATTTTAATATTGAGTGCGGATTCAAGATTATGAAAATATTTATGAATAACACAGTTTGGATTTAGATTAATTGGATGTACACTCAGGGAAGTTATATTTGTATCAAATAGTCACACTAATCACTACGTCAATGTTCGTGTAAGAGCCATTTCATACAAACTGTCTAAGAATGTCAATTGTGATTTGATTATACGGATAATTTAAGTTGGTAGTCAATTTCCTGAAACATGAATTCCTCTGATTTGTCATAATGTCTAAAATACACGAACATAAGATCACAACTGTAATCCTGTATCAGAGCTGAGTATTTGAAATTAATCTCAGCTCGATACCTCCACGCGTTCCTGAGAAAAAGGGTCTTGACAGACAGACAAACAGACGGACAACAAAGTGATCCTATACTTAAGGGTTGCGTTTTTGCTAACGAGGTACGGAACCCTAAAAATGGAAAATAGGCAAAAGCAACTTGCCTTTGCGAAGGTCCAAATTGAAATGGACATTTTATAACTTCGGCAAAGAGATAGGAATCAATTTAGGGTACGTAACGAAAAAAAAATGGTACAATTTTTTTTCGTTACGCTCTTTCAATTTAGCATACTCTGTGTTCAAATTTTTATTAAAAAATGGGGTTTGTGGTCACATCTGTGTGTAACAGTTATGAAAGGTTTCAATTTCCTCGATGGGATTGTTTTTTTAACCAACCCCTTAAAAGCAGGAGGTTTTGAATGCTATGCTTTGTAGTCGTTTCAACCGGAATTGATGAGGCCCTGGGTTTGATTCCGAGGCGAGTAAACAGTTACTGGGTGTTTCTATCAGGAATTTCTCAGTTGTCAAGTTTGGGAGCACCTTTTACACCTATATTATGTTACTAAAACATAACTGGCGAAATATCGGTGTATTGATAATAAAGGTACACCCCTGCTGGGCTATGGGACTGTTCGAAAGAGATACCGCGGCCCTGGAACACAAAGGGCAAAGAAGGAACATGGATGGGTTTCAGTCAGTACGAGTCTGACACTCCCTTCCACTCCGCTGAGGGCGCGAGGGGGTCATTTGATGATTATCCATCCGAAAAAAAAGATACACCCCTGCTTATCCCAACGGGGAAACCGGACGTGATGATGTTTTTCTGTTTTTAAAGTCGATGAGCCTACCTGAATCTATCGCGGGGCGATGTATTGTTAAGTCTAGATAATATATAATACGAAAGGAAGAAAAACAGTCATCAACAAAATAACGTTATGACTACACAAAAAAAAAATGTAGAAACAAACTTCTAAATCTTTCATCCATATTTTATGAGTTAAGAAGCCTATTTTGTCTTTCCAATGAAATATCAATACACGTGGCTGAACCAGGAGTCATGATGTCCGCACGAGCCAACAACAACCCAATTGATTTCTATATAAATGTGACACTTGAATAAACGCTTTTACCCACGCATTTATATACATTCGCAAGGGGATTTTGTACAAAGGGTGTAAATAGACCCTTAACGAAGCCGAAAGGCACTTGTTCTCCCGGGTATTGTGATCATTTTTTTGTTCTAGAGTATACCTGGGAACCTTCTAGTTACGGATTTATTGGGGGTCAAAGTTCCCACTTTTTCACAAGTTTTTTTTTTTAAATACAATTTTTAAGGTTTTAACTTTACTTTAAATACCTCCATGACTCGTTTACTTTTCAATTCATCCATAAGCACAATGTTTTGAATGCCTTAAATTGAGTTTTACCGTAATAGGTTATTTTTCACCAAAAAAAAAGTCGTTTCCCACCAATAATTTTTGCGTAAAGTTACTTAGTTTGATGTACAGAATGCTTGGTTGACGGCTTTGTGAAGGTTCTGTTTACACCCTGTATACATATGCAAGGGACTTGTTTTTTTAACGATTGGACGGAACCCTAATCTTTTTTCCAAAATAACAGTAGCCTAAGTGTTACTCCTTATAATATCAGCTATATGTCAGTAAGTCCCGTGAAAATCGGTGCAGCCGTTTAGATTAGCCAAAACAAATAGAGAAAAATTAAAAAAAAAATGTTTTATGTAAGTACCGTATCTTAAAATTAGAAACCAGACACTTCAGTTTTATTTATTTGTATGCATAGATGGCCTCTCCTTATTATTTCCACTTTTCACAGCAATTCGCTGTTTACATCCAGTATTTCATAAACGGCCTATTTCAAATAACATGAATGAAACTCCATACAAACTAGCCAGCTGTGTACAAGTTGTACCTATCCATCAATTAAGGCAAGTGTGAAGAGAATCGGAGCGCGATGTGAGTGTAATCGAGCCAATGGGTTGGGTTAATTGTGATAGGTTTGTGTAATAGCCATAGTTGCTGTGTTTGTTTCCGTTGCCTGTGTTTGTGTTATGCTAGGAAAGTTTTGTAACAGCGGTTACGCCCATATACCAGCAGGGATCTGGGACATTTGCGCGAATGACACTTTCGCCAACCCACTCGCGCGATTAAATTTTTGCGCGAACGGATTTTTGCGCGCATGGATACTTGTGCGAATGGACTTTTGCGCGACTTAACGTCATGGGTGTCGTTTTCGTGGTTTCGGGGTCACTGATGGTCCGTTCGGGCAAAAGTCCAATCGCGCATATGACTTTTCGTGCAAGTGGGTTCGCGCAAACGTCTTTCGGCACCGATACCTTACAGCAGTAAAATGTTCGTATACCAGATTTCGAAAAGTCTTATAATATGCTTGTCAACAACATAAATAACATCACGCCTGTAATCCCCGAAGGGTTAGGCATATGTGTACCTAATAGTACACCTACATTTCGCCAGTTATGTTTAAGTCCCATGTAATAGGGGGCAAGCCAGACTTCGCGGCTGCTACTGAGAAATCCATGTTTGAAAAACTCATTAACATTTTGCCCGAGCTGGGAATCGAACCTAGGGACCTCATGCTCAATAAGTCGTATATTAAACATGTAACACACATGTTTTGTCGTTTTTTCACACTTGTACGAGTATTGTTAATGATTAAGAGTGGGGTTTTTGACTATTTTGAACCGTATGAGCCAATAAAATATACTGTGTAAAATTTGTCGAAATCGTAAACCGGCTTTAGCCCATATGGAAAGTATAGTGCTAGTCACCGGTGACCGCCACCGTGTTTAATATGTTAATTATTTTAATCAATTTTTTGTCATTTTTCACAAGTTTTTCTTTAGTTTAACTGCACTGCACTTCGGCTAACCAGCGAATAATTACGGCAGGACCGCCAGATATCAATTTCATTAGTGAATTGGATGTTGTTGTGAAACCATAGATTCCAATTAGTATAACTATCAAATTCCGTGTATTGGCAGCAGTGATGGGCTGAAATGATAATGACTATATCACTTTACAAATCACCTAAATTGATTAAGGATTACAGTAATAGGTTAACAGGCAGCCAGCAACTATTTTATGTTTTAATGTATTATGTCATTTGCTAAAAAAGGAGGAGGAGCTCGTGGCTAAATAATACCAGCCGCTCGGGTCGATCTTTAGGTTAAGCCGTGCTTGCCTAGGTTGGTCCGTGGATAGGTGACCACCCATTACATACCGAGTATCCTCCGTGCCTCGGAAAGCACATTAAGCCGTTGGTCCCGGCTGTCATTTGTAGATCTTTGACAGTCGTTAGGTAGTCAGTTGCCCAAAAAGTCTGACAACCAGTCTTACCAAGGGGTATCGTATTAGCCAGTACTAACTGGGTTGTGGAGGTCAGATAGGCAGTCGCTCCATGTAAAATACTGGTATTCAGCTGCATCCGGTGAGACTGGAAGCCGACCCCAATATAGTTGGGAAAAGGCTAGGCAGATGATGATGTCATTTGCTAAAAAACTGGATTGGCCTGTCTTTCACCATTCAAGCTGCATGAGCCTGATAATACTAATTTTGTAGTAACATAAAATACTTGAGCACAAAACTACCGCGTATCTAGTCAGTGTTACGGAAACATCTTAACATCACCCCTGTAATCCCAGAAGGGTTAGGTAGAGGGTGAGAAATTCCTGATGGAAAAACCCAATAACACTGTCCAATGCCCAACAGGGAATCGAACCCAGGACTTCATGCTCAGAAGTCGTGCTTGCGACCCTTAGACCAACGAGGCAGTCAGTTGTTTTGTAAACACTTAGTAGTGTTGTAACATTACTAACATAATATTTTGAACAAATAAAAAAATTCTACCTAATAGTTTTGTAGGAAAATGCCGTGTTACTCGAAAATAAATCTTTTTCATAAATATTTACTTACCTTATTTATTTTATCCTGTACATATTTACTAGTCAACAAATGTCTAGATCACTAATTCTCGTGTTTTTCATCAAAAGAGTCCAATGAGTGCCAACACGTGTAGAAATAGTTTGATGTCCTTGTGAACAGATACTAAACATAACGCCTGTTCTCTCCCTAAGGGTAAGGCAGAGATTTACCGTGAGTGTAATTTATAAAAGGCTCGCCTACATTTCGGCAGTAATGTCGAAACAGAATAAGCATTTCATCATCATCTGCCTAGCCTTTTCCCAACTATGTTGAGGTCGGCTTCCAGTCTAACCGGATGCAGCTGAATAGCAGTATTTTACATGGAGCGACTGCCTATCTGACCTCCACAACCTAGTTAATACTGGGTAATACGATACACCTTGGTAAGACTGGTTGTCAGACTTTTTGGGCCACTGACTACCAAACGACTGTCAAAGATTTACAAATGACACCCGGGACCAACGGTTTAACGTGCTTTCCGAGGCACATAGGAAACTCGGTAAGTAATGGGTGGTCACCCATCTACAGAGCAACCTAGGCAAGCACGGCTTAACCTTAAGATCGACCCGAGCGGCTGTTATTATGTAGCCACGAGCTCCTCCCATTCTAAACTTTTCAACGATAAAAAAAAAACAAATTTAAAATCTCATCTTCAAAAACAATTCTAAAATTTTCAATGCACAAACGAGTATTTGCACTATTCCGCCCAATACGCCTGAGGGGTCACTGGCGCGGTCAGGTCCATTGTATCCCGCACCTAATCCCCTTTTTACTTCAACCGGTTATGTTGTACCGGTGTATGTAATATGTATGTATATCAGCCTGTATGTCCGTCATGTATTGAATTAATGATGGAGGTAAGAGAGGGTTATTTGAGGATATCTGGCTGACCCCCGTACTATTCAATCCATCCATCAGCACAATGTTTTGAGCGCGTTACATTGAGTCCTGCCGTAAAACGAGATTTTTCACCCCAAAGATTTTTTACGTAGAGTTAGTTAGTTTGATGGCTTCGTGAAGGATCCGTTTACTCCTTGTATCATTGAATTCTTTACTTCACAATAACTTTCCCCAAAGGTGTCTAATGAGTTGCTTTGTTATTCATTATCACATCCTCATAACAAAGAATGTGAAACCCCTCCACGCCTACAAACGTAACAGTACACCATAATTTAAAATTTTCCATAACACTTGGGGGGAGGGGGGAGAGGACTTTGCCCAGCATTACTATAATGCAGGCTGACAGCAGAAAACAATAGTAACATGAAGCAAAGCATAGCATAATCAGCCCATACGGCCTCCTCTCAAGGAACATGTAACATGAAATTACACCTTACTCTTAGAGGTGGAGATAGAACGCTACTGATCGCCAAGTTGTGCAAATCACACCTACTCCTTTTGCGTCGTTCATGTATACCTAAGTTTAGAGCGAATACAACAATGAGACTGAGCGCCATTAGCATGTCAAAGCTATCAGTCTCATAATTGGACGTTTTAAGCGAAAAGGATCCAATCCACAACATGGCCAAATATTACTTAAGTGCACCAAACTGATCGGGGCTGCGGAATTGTTCGACTGGGCTGCGTGGCTGTTCGAAAGAGATACCGCGGCCCTGGAACACAAAGGGCAAAGAAGGAACATGGATGGGTTTTAGTCAGTACGAGTCTGACAACCCCTTCCACTCCGCCCAGAGCGGGAAGGGTCATTTGATGATTACGCATCCGAAAAAAAAAAGTGCACCAAACTGATGCTAAATATCGATAATTCGATACTATAAGCCACATGAGCACGTGTGGGTTGGTTCTAACGTTGATAAAGTAACCTTTTGTTTTTTGCTTGGATCTGTTTTACTGGCTGGCTTGGTTTCTTTTTTCTTTACGCTTAACTACATGTAATTGCTATAGAAAATTAGTAGCTCTTGAACGCAGTTTAGTTCCGCCGTTTGCGTTCAGTTCCATTGGTAAAATCCGTCCCTACGATATATTAATAGAACAGAATCGGCCATAATTCATCTGTCAGCCAAACAGCTTCAATTTCCCGATCCGACAGCACGTGTCGAGCTAAATCCGACGCGATGGACGCAATATCGACACGTTATCGAAGCTGTGCATTTGAACGCACAGGTGCGTCTGTCTCTATGATCAGATACATGCCAATATGTTTTGTATTTATCTGCATTGTTTGCATAACAATTTTGTTTAAAAAATAATTTATTATCAATAAGTTATAAGAATAATCACCCCACTCACTGGCGAGCGATCCACGGAAAGACTAAAGCTGTGGCGAGGTAGTGCATCCTTACCTAACCCATTTGTTACACCTGCTGCAAATCTCCCACCTGGACATGAGTTGCCATGGCTAACCTGGAAGTCTTTAAATAGACTCCGGACCCAGGTTGGCCGCAGCAAGGAAAACCTGCTCAGGTGGAGATTCATTAATGACTCTGGCCTGGAGTGTAAATGTGGTGCTGTCCCACAAACGATGGGGCACTTAATATCGTGACCTGCGTGCCCTGTTGTTTGTTCATTACAGGAACTGATGGACGCTACCGAAAGCGCCAAACTAGTTGCTCAGTTCTGGGCTGACACTATTTAGATTGCCATCGACACGCTAAGAAAAAGATAAGACACAGGATCTCCTAGTTTGGGAGTCAGAGTTTACTCTATCTGTATGACCTTTAATTCCATGTGATCTAGTATTTAAGCTATGTTGAAGGTTTTTGTATAAATAAAGTTTTATTTTATTTTGTTTTGTGTGTGCCTCGTTTTTGTAGTGGTAAGCGCGACTGCTAAGCATATGATCCTGAGTTTGATTCCTAGATCTTGCAAAGTTTTAAAGTGTTTACATCGGGAAATATTGCGTGTTTACCGATGTAAACACAAAACTCTCATTAAATTAGCAACGAGTCTAATAAGAAGCACAACATGCTCAGGTGACCCATAGGAACATATTTGGTCCCCACAAAATTATCACCCCATTATCGTAGTTTGTTTTGCGACCCCAGCCCTATTACCATAAAATAAACAACCCTTATCTGGAAGGGAGGGGCTGGTAGCAAGAGATTACAGAAACCAGTGATGGTCATTTTATTTTTCTACATTACTTGATTTTACGGTTCAGAAGCAGTGTGTTACCTAGGGTCAATTTCACAACTGAAAGTGAACGCGATCAACGTGACTTAACCGCGTTCAATTCAGTGTCATCATTGTTACGGACTTTTGATACTAATAGCCCTTGAACGCGGTTTAAGATGTGCTGATTGTGACTACAATCACGTGTTTAAGTATCGGTCACTAATTACCAGTCACCTTATAAGTGTTCCCTTAGCAGTTAACCCCTTAGAATCTTTCAAAGACCCTCACTACCAGCGAATATATTCAACTTGAACCACCTTCCTTACTCCTGAGGGAAAACTTTACATTTACATCCTTAGTACTGTCAAGAGATCCCCAAAATGGGTTCTCGGAACAAGATTACAGGAAGACCTTTCTCAATAGATAAACATGGTATTTTAACATGGATTCCCTCGCTCTATTGAGTCGGCTGAAGGGTTGGGGGCGTTCCTTGTCCATCAAACGCCTTGCTTACGATGTAGGAGGCTGAGGAAAAGGAAAGATGGGGTAGTAAAATGTGTGTTTGATTTTTATCTGTGTGTCTGAACTGTTGGGTAAGGGAAAGTATATGAAAGTATATTGTTTGCTGTTGTAAAATATTGTTTTCAAAGGGGTTTTTGATATTATGGTAGCTACGAGGAGCTCGTGGCTAAATAATAACAGCCGCTCTGGTCGTGCTTGCCTAGGTTGGTCTGTGGTTACATTCCGAGTTTCCTCCGTGCCTCGAAAAGCACGTTAAGCCGTTGGTCCCGGCTGTCATTTGTAGACTTTTTGATCTTTGAGTCGTTAGTGGCCCAAAAAGTCTGACAACCAGACTTACCAAGGGGTATCGTATTACCCAGTACTAACTGGGTTGCGGAGGTCAGATAGGCAGTCACTCCATTTAAAATACTGGTATTCAGCTGCATCCGGTTAGACTGTAAGCCGACCCCAACATAGTTGGGAAAAGGCTAGGCAGATGGTGATACGCGTGGGTGACTTAATATCTTTTAATCTAGATAAAAAGCTCTGACTTTTATGCCTTTTAAAATAAATAGTAGTGCTTTGAACACCATTTTATTAAAATCGGCTTTTCGGCTAACTTTTAATATTCAATTTTCAATATCACTTTATTGAGTGCCACTCAAATTGCTGTTAAAATAAAAGATTCGATTTATCTTTTGTTGATTTGGTTTCTAAAGGTAAATTACCATCTTTATCGATAAACATTATCAAATTATAATTCTGAGATATTCTCCCACGCTTCGATTCGGGGTTCCTAAGAAGCACGGCCATATTTTTTCTTAGAACTAGCGCTAAATGTCGTGAACTTTGGCCAAATACCACCTACATGGAACGTACCACCACTCTAACAATAAAAGTGATTACAAAAACCTATTTGAGTGTAGGAATCACGGAATGTGCTGTTATTTTCTACATGATCGCCTTCGTACTATTGTGTGTTTACAATTTCCGGTGTAAGTTATGAGCTTACAGCGATTTCTTTCGTTAAAATAGCCTCAAGGATTGGCCAACTCAAAGGTACAATTCCGAAGGCGAATCGCGATGGTAACCCCTTTTTTTTGGATGGATAATCATGGAATGACCCCCCCGTTCTGGGCGGAGCAGAAGGCAGATTCAGACTTGTACTGACTTAAACCCATCCATGTTCCTTCTTAGCCCTTTGTGTTTCAGGGCCGTGGTATCTCTTTCGAACAGTCCCGCAGCCCCGGAACAGTCCCCCAGCCCCGGAACAGTCCCGCAGCCCCGGAGCTGCCAGACCCTCCAATCACAACGGCAGAAGACTGCTTTCCGCGTAACTCCAAGCAGCACGGCTATGGCATGCCTTGCCTGTGTCAGTGAGGCGCGCCAACCTTGTCCACTTTTAAGAATATGGTAAAAAATCACAATTTCTCCCCTTAAACATCACTATACATGGTTCTTTACTCTTGTTACATGGTTATTATATAAATAATTTATTATTACGTAATTGGTACACCACAGACTAGCTGCAGTTTTGGCTCTCTCTCTTCTTGTAATCCATCCAAAGGTTGTCTTCATAAGACCGCCCATTGTGTCATCTTATGTGAAATGTCTTCTTTTATAATAGTTATTTTGTAAGTATGTGTACATAATAAAGAATATTCAATTCTATTCTCTATAAAAATGCTTCCGTAGATGACGTCATTGCCGCCTGTTGCCGTTAGCGCGTGTCGCAGGGATCTTACTACGCGATTGGGTGGCTCTGCTATTGCAGTTTGCAGTTGCGGTTGGCTCAGGAATTTACCTTTAGTGTACATTAGGCACTCTCTGGGGATGGCACCCCCTTATTCTAATTTTCTTAGTACTTCTTAGTACCTCTACGTAACAAGTAATTTGTTTTGCCATCATCAGATCTAATTGAAATTAGTTTTTGTATGGTATCCGATACCTATTTCTATTTCGACGAAAACTTCATAAGGTAATTTAATGTTTCGAACTTTGAATTTATCGTTTATGGTTTCCACGAAATCGTTCATTATTCAGATAATTGGGAGCATGGATGAGATGAACAGATAATAAATAAATGATTGGATAGATCAATATCCAATAACGTGTACGGTATTCTTAGAAAATTGTACATATTCGAAAATAATTTAACATCCATTCTAATAGATTATTACTTTGCATAGGACGTTCGATTTGGGAGCAGCTCGTGGCAAAATAATAACAGTCGCTCGGGTCGATCTTTAGGTTAAGCTGTGCTTGCCTAGGTTGGTCTGTAGATGGGTGACCACCCATTACATACCGAGTTTACTCCGTGCCTCGGAAAGCACGTTAAGCCGTTGGTCTCGGGTGTCATTTGTAGATCTTTGACAGTCGTTAGGTAGTCAGTGGCCCAAAAATTCCGGCAACTAGTCTTACCAAGGGTATCGTATTACCCAGTACTAACTGGGTTGTGGAGGTCAGATAGGCAGTCGCTCCATGTAAAATACTGGTATTCAGCTGCATCCAGTTAAGACTGGAAGCCGACCCCAATATAGTTGTCAAAAGGCTAGGCAGATGATAGGACGTTCGATTTGGCCGCGAATCTATATTTTTATGTTCTAAAGTAGAAAATGTATTCTATTGGTTTAACCAACATTTTTATTTTACTTTTTTTTTGTTATAGCCAGGCCCTTGGTTCCTGGTCGCTAGTTCTTCAACAGCCCACCGCTCATGACTTCAGCCCCTATTGCACGGTCTACCTCAGAGCTCTGCGTATATGGGCACATTATCTACCACGGCTTCTTGGAACTCTCTCAAAGCCTCCAGCGCCCATAAAACAATTTAATGTACGTAACAAATTACTTTTTGTAATTAGTTCTAGCACTACCTTTATGTATATACGTATTGATTGAGGGCCGGGGAGCCGATTTTAGTGTCTGATTTTTTTGGTACATAAAATACTTTTCTTTGAAATCGTTAAAAGCAAAAATATAACCAGATAGTTCATAATGGGTGTAAAAATACCATTAACGAAGCCGAAGGGCATTTGTTCTCCCCATCATTGGGATATTTTTTTTTGTTCTAGACCATACCTGGGAACCTTCTAGTTACGGAGTCATTGTAACTTTTCACAAATACAAGTTTTTAACTTTTTATTCGAAATGCAAGTTTTTAATGTTTTTGATACTTTACTTTAAATACCTCCATGACCTCTGAACTACTCATTGCATCCATCAGCACAATGTTTTGAGTGCGTTACATTGAGTCCTACCGTAAAAAGCAATATATCACACCAAAAAGTTTCATTTCCCAAGCTACTTAGTTTGATGCACAGAATCCTTGGTTGACGGCTTCATGAAGCGTCCGTTTACACCTTGTATAGTGTTCATCACTTTTTCCCTTCACACTATTTCATTAAAATGAAGGTATATTTTGCAGCTAGAGCAATCAATGTGTTGAAACTAACACGGTCATATTTAGGTGTTACAAACCATTTAAACAACCCACATCCCGCGTGAGATTCCCACCAGGGTCGCTGGAGTGGACGCAGGCGTTCTCAAGCTCAAGTAACTTACAGCTGTTTCGTCATCATTCTACTAAGAATACTATATACCAGTGGCGAAGGTTTCATACAACTCGATTCCTACCGGATTCCCTTTGAAAAATGGCACAGTCAGTATTCTATAAAGAAAAAAGATATGTACCTACGCTGAAATTCATGTACTCCGGCTTACTTCTTATAAAATTGACCCTTCGCTATTGCTATATACCTCTCAGAGCATTCTGCCTAATGTTAGGCCACTTAAGTGTGTCCTTAACAATTTCGGAAACGTATCGGATTTAAAGACTGCTATAAAAAGTAAGTAGCGACAAGTACTTGGAAGTGTGCCTAATGATGCCGCAGTATCGCAATTACTGGTACACGCTGAAGTAAAATGATACTACTGAAACTTTGCATACTCGCAACCAGCATGCGTGTGTGACTAGGGGTCTAAATTGGCAGCTATAGCAGAATCATAATAGGGTATTTGCCCCTAAAAATCTATTTAGTCCGACGGTTAGATCACCAAAGAATGTTGGATGCGTATTTTTTCTTTTGTCACATAATCAAAAAATGACGACGATACAGCGCATCAAAGTTCAAGAGACGCTTGTGACGTCACTGGACAGTAAAAAGTAACAGAAATTGTGACGTCACGCGAGATTTCAACACGCTGTATCGTGGTCATTTTTCGTTTACGTGACAAAAGAAAAAATACGTGTCCAATATTTTTTGATAATCTAACTGACGGACTAAATAGATTTTTTCATGCAAATACCCTATTGGATGAATCACGTTTAAATTCTTAAAATGGAAACAGACGCAGTTCATATTATTTGTCATTATTTGACCATTTTACGAATTGAAACGTTTTAATATTATCACCCTATTATGACGATGCATGCACGTGGACGAGGCGAAGCGAGTATGTAAGCAGGTGACGTTCTGTGGTTTCTGCCTACCCTCAGAGGAAAAAGGCATGAGTTTATGAATGTATGAAAGCTTGCTTTACCATGATCTGTGTACCTTGTCCAATAAATTGGGCTTCATTTTGAATTTGACTGAATGGACTATGTGAAAGCCAGACAGCTTGCACTGGGCTTATGTTGTAGCTAAACTAAGATAAATACTCCTGAACATCAACATGACTTTTGACCTAAGCATAATATAATCAGCCTACGTAATTTGCCCACGGCTGGGACACAAGTCTCACAGAGGGGGCGTGGGCAATAATCTTTCAGAGCGGTCCGGTGGGTTGGTAGACGTCACATGTCTTCCAAATATTGATTCTATATATTGAATAAATGTCGGTTGCCTCTCGATGTTTTCCTTCAACGTTTTGAGAACATTGATCTAGTCTTTTAAACAAATCAGATATAATGAGCATGATACATTTTACACGTTCTTAACGAAGCACCTGATCAATAATTAGGTTTAACTTTTGACCTGTTTATGTACCTTAAGACGCTCGTATTTCTAATACGTTCCGACCATCTGATGTTTATGTTTCGGAGACATTTGAGATGGAATTTGTCCAAAGTCCTTATTTGTATGTGCATCATATTGTTACATTTTCAGAGGTGTTTTGATGTGCCCAGGTACAATTGACCCTGGCAGAGTCCCCGAGGGAAATCTTAGGGTCCTCAAAAAGTAATGATGGTAGTAATTTTTCATGCATTTTATTTGTTTAGGTACTTGCATGTGTTTTTTTTGGTTATTGAAGGAAAGTAAGGACTTGTTTATTTCATCTGATTTTGTTTAAAATGGTTTTCGCTTTTACAGGACTTGCATTATTATTTCGAAAAAATTTAGAAAGAAAGAAATTTCAAAGTTATTTTCAACCATAAAAAATAACCTCTAAATTAGTTATTTTACTACGATACAAAACCTCTTATTTACCATTTTTATTACACTATTACAAACATTTACAAGTAAATTATCATGTTTTCGGGTCCCTAAATGTCGGATGCGTACGAAAGTGCCTAATGCCGGATATTGGAAAGTCGTCAGGGTAGGTTCGTGGCCATTAATTGGGCGGCGCCTGATATCGGGCGTTAATGACCTAGTACGTGATTGTAAGAGAAGGGATAATAAGTCATATTTTCGGTAATGGAATATGATATTGGTGTCGCATTTTGTATTATATTTTCTCCTAGTAGAAATAGGTCCTTTGGTAAGATTATGGGATTAATCTAGCATAAACACGTCTGGAATCCTCTATCCACCCTTATGCCCTTAGTAACAAGGGTGTAAAGTGGTTGACCGTCAGTGAGTGCGGTCTGCCTATCAGTAGCGAAGGGTCAATTTTTGTAAGAGGTAAGGCGGAGTACATATCTTCAATGTGATTGTATTATTTGTCTATAGAATACTGACTGTGCCATTTTTCAAAGGGAATCCGGTAGGAATGGAGTTGTATGGAACCTTCGCCACTGCTGCCTATAGTGTTTGTGTAAACCCGCAATTCACGAGTTATGTTTTATTCCTATACGTGATGGAAGGGACATTGACGCACAAACAATTACCATGTGTTCAGTACACCATACCGACATCAAAATTAATCATCGGTAATTTAAAAAAAAACTGCTTTTTCCTACAAAATGCAATACCTGCCTGATTACAGGCGTGATGATATCTACACCGTGACTTTTTAGTCGTCTTGCAACGGCAGCCAACTTCATAATTACATGCCCAATGTCTACAAATAATTCATAAAAAAAAATAGGTATTTTTGAGATTTAAATAATTTAAAAATAAACATATTATTCAGTATTATGACGCATGACGTAGTTAAAACACCCTGTTGTTAGCGATGATCTATTGGACTCGCCCACTGGGTAGGTACGAGTATGTTCTCCCGTTTGACACGTAAACATCATTAACAGGAGGTTTCATAATTTTTTCTAATGTTTTATTTACTTTTCTTTGTACCTATTATGGTGGGTAAAAAAAAAAAAATCGCGTCTAGAGCTATTTTATGTCGGGCACATTGAGTGGACCACCTTTGTAAAACGACTAAAAAGACACGGTGTATGTATATCCGATTTAATAAAAACCAATATTTCTTTCCAACTAATCCTACATCGAAATCGTAGTGTATCTGAACTACATTTATTCCCAGGAGCTCAATTTCTGTCACAAACGAGTTTGCCTAAGGCTCACCTGTCAGTCCGACCTGCTTGTTCGTGTATTATCTCCACAAAAAGAATAATGGATGGTCCTTGTACGTGGCATGACAATAGTGACAACAAAACATTTGTACCACTTAGGAATATAGGCACTATTTGTTTGACAATAGGTACTATTGTACCTAATAATGTATCTGCTGGCAGTCTGGGACAGGTTTGTTCAAATGGTGTCTAGTATATAATGTACATACATAAACTTTTCTACTGGCAGAATCTGCAGGACGCCAGCGCAACAATATTTAGAGTACCTACGTTACTTTGAGTCCTACCGTAAAACGTGATTTTTCACCCTAAAAAAAAGTCGTTTCCCAGCAATAATTTTTGCGTAAAGTTACTTAGTTTGATGTACAGAATGCCTGGTTGACGGTTTCGTGAAGGGTCCGTTTACACCCTGTATACTCCTTTCGCCTCGTCCACGTTCATACATCTGGTCATACACGCACTCTCGTTGAGAGTGATCGTGTCGGGTATTTTCCTTAAAACGCCAATCCGGATGCTCGAAGTCAATGAATACAACATACATACAGGGTTATGCGACGTGTAAAAGAAAAATAAAAACTCGAAAACACTCCAGGAATGGTCGGGTAAAAAGTAGGTCCAATGAAGATGTTCAAGCGTAATATCATTGTAACCACTTGAGAACATTTTCACTCAACGTGCTACAATTTAGGGGAAAATCCCCAAAAATAACAAATAGCTGCCATAAGCCGAGTGTTACGGGGAATTCACGCCCACTCGGCAAGATAAAGGACGGTGTTGCCGACCGGAAGAAATGAGTTGTAAACATGTACAATTTTCCGCAAAGAAGGGACAAAACTCAGTGAGATATTTCTTGGACCTGCATGTCATTGAACGACGTTTGACGCGAGAAGTCAGTGAAAAAAAAATTATTTTCCCTAGCATGAGCTCGCGGTATAAACGTAAAGTAAATACGTCGATTTTTTAATCGAAAATACAATAGGCTATTTGACAACATTGAAAAAAAAACAAAAATATTTAGTCCGTCAGTTAGTTCACCATGGCAAATCTGTCATCCTGATTAAGCTGGATGACTTCATCACGAGCTAATGTGATCAGGCACTAAGATTTCACCCCTTTTTTTCGGATGGGAAACATCAAATGGAAGGGAGTGTCAGACTCGTACTAACTAAAACCCATCCATGTTCCTTCTTTGCCCTTTGTGTTCCAGGGCCGCGGTATCTCTTTCGAACAGTTCCGCAGCCCCGGCAGGCATCGGCCCTTGCGGGGTTTTGCTGACATCTCTTCACCCTTTGTATGTATTTTAATGGGGAAAAATCTGTTAGTGAGATGTTGGTGTGAGGTGCAAGTTGAAAGCTTAGGTCAAGGTTAAATTAAATCAGAAGCCCTAGCATGGGCGCGCGGTGTAGACGTAACGTAAATACGTCGATTTTTTAATCGAAAATACAATCCTACAGCATTTTAGTTGAATTGTTTGCAACAAGCACAATCAGTAACATCAATAAATATGAATATATTCTTAAAATTATGAAAATATGTGAAAAAGCTTTTTTTTAATTTTTGTTTATGCTACGTTTAGACCGCGTGTTCGCGCTAGGGCCTCTGGATTTAATTTGACGCCAGTTGAAAATGTAGCTGAGCACTTACAGTTTATTACTTTGGATAGGTATACTAACTGTATAGAAAAGCGGTAATATTTTAAATACTGATTTAAATTAAAAACGGCACCAAAAAAATAAAAACCTAAAAAAATTGTCAAAAAAAAAAATTGTGCTGCAAATAAAAATGGTCTAATTGTTTGATGATATAACCCTTTTTATTGATTCTGAACCCGTGTTTTTATATTCCTAAGTTCTGAACAAACTAATTTCAGGTTTACATTATATTCAAACTAGATCTATGATAAATATATTCCAATATTGTCACGTTTTTCAATTTATTTTTATTGGATTATCTAGTAATAATCTAGACTTCAAATGTAATGCCCATGCAAATGTGTCGCATAGCAATTTGCATGCTTATTAGTAGTGTAATAACATATTCCTTTGGCTCCAAGTACATAACGATATTACTTGTTGCCTTAGGTGTTTGAATTTACATAAAAAGATTACGTGATTGTGGTTAGTGTTGTACCTAGCATTCCTGATACTATGACGATTGACGATTCAGGAACTGTGATAGAAAATGTAGTCATTAGTAGTTATAGTAATTATTATAAGGTTTCTCGTATTTTGGACTATTTTCATTGTGTTCATTTCATTTTATTTGTAAATATGTGTATTAGTATGTACCTATTTATGTATATCAATTAATGTTAATAAAATGGTATTTTGCTTATTATTTTTTTTTGTACTCTATCACAATGCTGTCCTATTTGACCCAAAGGATGACTGGTAGAGAATGCCTTTTGTCATTAAGTCCGCCTATGTACCACTCTTGTACATGAAGTTTAAATAAATAATTAAAATGAATTAAGTGGCTACTTGGTGGTTGATAGAGAAAATACTTTAGGTAATGGTTAATTTAGTCACTGCCACTAACACTGAATAAATTACTAGTAGTTATATTTTGGTACTCGCTTCAATACGATTAATCCACTAACAATTTTGTGTTCTTTCTCAATACGAAGTACAATTATTTTTTTACAAATAATTGATTTTGTGCACTCGAAAAACAAGCCCCAATTTGTCAATATTACTTTAGATTAGAATAGATGATTGTTAGTGAGGACTTACAATATTTAATTCTGATTGATTTTCTCCTTATAGAAGCACGCAATTACCTGTAAAAAAGAAAAAGACTCATTAAAATCTATTTACAAAAAAAAAAATACATTGTCAACATAACCAAAAAAAAATTAATTTAGATTTATAAAACCAAGATTTGTGCGAATTTGTATGAGCTAAAGCGGGTAGCTACCCGCTCCCGCTCACAACTTTCACCATACCGGAATCCCGACGCAATTTGTCTCCAATTTACGTTGATAAGAACAAATCTCTAGAGTAACTCATGGCGGCAATCCTTCCACACGACGACCACAGCTACTACTATAATTATGTCAACGGAAATTAATAGCCACAGCATATAAAACTCCCAACGCAATTTGTCTGACTAGACTTTAATTTTTATGATTGTGAGTGCGTTTGAGTTTGAAAAACACATACATTTTTCAAATTAACTGCCCCGTTGGGCTAGTGGGCACAAGCGCGACTGCTAAACATGAGGTCCTGGGTTCGATTCCCGTGTCGGGCAAAGAGTTATTGGGTTTTTCCATAGCGAATTTCTCAGTAGCAGTCACGGAGTCTGGATGTGTTAGACTATTAGGTACCTCTGCCTAACTCTTCAGGATTATAGACGTGATCTTTTGTTATGTTGTCATATTAAATCCCTAATTCTGGAACGCGTTTAAATTTAACGCAAGCCAAAGTAATGCGGCTAGCTATCAATAAGTCATTCAATCAACAACAGTCCATTGCTGGACAAAGGCCTCTCCAATAGAACGACATTTACTCGATTCTCGGTAGCTCTCATGCAGCTGCTGCCAACCAAACTGCGAAGATCATCGCTCCACCTAGCCTGAGGGCGTATGTGGTCTCCACTCAGGATCACGTCACCCCCAACGGTCATCGGTTCTATGGTTATTTATATAATACCGGTCCAATTCCACTTCAGCTTGCTTATTCCAAGCTAAGATGGTAACATTTAAATCCAAAACTAGGTCTACAGCCGAGAGAACTGTCAAAAATCATTGATTACCCAACATTACCACCCTATTTTAAGAAAACCCATTAATTTCACACACTGAAGCTCAAAATATACCAATACCGACTCCAATCGTTAACAGCATAAACAAGGCTGAAATAGCAACCGTTTTGACAGCTGTCAAACGTTTGACGTTTCGTAAATAGGCTCCGTGTGCACTGCACGAGCTTAGCACTATAGGTAGTTAAAACTGAGATCAATTTCAGATGTTGGATTTAGGTATTAGTTTGTTACATTGATCTTGATTTATAGATTGAATGCACGTTTTGCGTTAACTCTTCAATTCCCAGTGTCACTTGTAGGTTGCAGAAGTTTAAAGATTGTTTTTCTACAAGACAATAAAAAAAAAAATAGTAATTAATTTCTACCCAAAGAATAATAAAAATTACATAGGACATATTTTTATTATTCTTTGGCTACCTAATTAAAATGAAATTGGCTTATGGTAGAAAAAAATCATGAAACTTCTGCAAACTACAAGTGACACTGGGAATTGAAGAGTTAAATGCATTTCAGAAATCGTTCTGTCTCTGTCATCTTCAAACGGGTGACAGGAACAGAATAATGTTTAAAATACGTTGACTTTAACTAAAGGATATCTAAATTAAAATGAAATACACAGTTGCTACACCTACACGTAGATATTCAGTTTGGTTCAATTCTAGCGCTATTATTTTCTATGTCACCACAATCATGTCTTCTTGCCATAAAAACTGTCTCACGAATGAAAGCGAATAGAATGAAAGCGTATTCTATATATTTAACGTCACCATCTTGTTTTTCAATACATTTCTCAAGTTGATAATTTTGAAAATGTTTTCCAACAGCGAATTTGCAACGTCATTCAAGAGCCACAAAATCCGTGTACCCATAGTTGTGAACATCATTTCGATTGTCATCCGATCCACGTCTCAATTTCTCACCTTTCGGTATTCTAACAATAACTTCAGATTCCATAATCAAGCACACTGCAGTACATAACAACTCAGCAACAGCACCCAGCTTTATGAAAAACAAACGCCTCATACGTGATGTTCCACAAAACTTTGCAGTCTATTTTTGTAAGCCCAAAGTGCTTTGTTTCAGTTTGTGAACTGGCTCGGTGAAATGTTTTGCTTAGTCGTGTGTAGTTACTTGCTGCCGTCGTTATTAGTGCAGCAGTCATTTTGGATAAATATAGCGTTTTATCAAGGGTGAATAGTGTTAGCTTTGTGTTCAAATAATAATTGTGTCGTTTTCTTTGAAATAGTCTGAAGTCTAAATCAAAAGTTATACAGGGTGGTAGAGACACCGATGCACAAACGGTTACCACGTATTCAGTAGATCATTCTGAACCCACATAGAACTTTCTCATTGGTAATTTTTAAAAAAACATCGTCGATGTCCCTTCCAGCCTGTATAGTAAGTTATCGCTATCATCATCTGCCTAGCCTTTTCCCAACTATGTTGGGGTCGGCTTCCAGTCTAACCGGATGCAGCTGAATACCTGTATTTTACATGGAGCGACTGCCTATCTGACCTCCACAACCCAGTTAGTACTGGGTAATACGATACCCCTTGGTAAGACTGGTTGTCAGACTTTTTGGGCCACTGACTACCTAATGACTGTCAAAGATCTACAAATGACAGCCGGGACCAACGACTTAACGTGCTTTCCGAGGCGCGGAGGAAACTCGATATGTAATGGGCGGTCAACCATCCACAGACCAACCTAGGCACGCACGGCTTAACTTAAAGATCGACCCGAGCGGCTGTTATTATTTAGCCACGAGCTCCTCCAACATTAAGGAAGACCTAAATCCTTAAGAATGTCTTTAATAAATAACGTGTAGCTCATCCGCTATATTAAAGGGAATGAAAAGTGGAGCTTATGATCCTGTCGGCCCCTCTAGGGAGTGCACGCGTGTCAGTCTTTCCTTTTTCTAATAAATTGGAAGAGAATATGCTCCGGGCTGTTCTGTGCGCTGGGGGGACCGGTTGGGAATGAGATTATAGACTAACATAAGTACTTAATTATATCTAGAACTGCAATGACTATGCTTAAATCAAAGTATGTACTGGGCTTGAAGTTGAAAGACGTTAAATTAGAAGCATTATTACATTATTTGTAAATGTCACGAGCACCAATATGTATACACTTTCCTAAACTTAAAAGCAATCTTCGCGCGAAATAAAATATGAGTTCCAGAATACTATATTCGTAACAACATTAAATTTTAATCAGAACAGTAGGAGAAAAACACTTTTAAAAGTTGTTAAGTTTTAACATATTTGGGGCTCGTGACTGTACACTGTAGACATTATTATGGTTAGTGGGGCTCATCCTAATGTTTAAGTTTTAATTTATTTTTTACTCTTTCTACATTGTGCTCACATACAGAAGCAACAATATTGTACCAAGGACTACGTAATATATAACTTGCTTTGAAAAAGTCCATGGAGTTTCTTGCCCATTCTTCTCCATAGAGATCTACGATTTTGGAATGGGCAACTACAGTCCATTCACTGTTACTATACCTGTGGCTGGACTGCAGGTAGGTAGCTTCTTTAGGCTTCGGCTTCAACCGAAGGTTGTTCGTCCGGAAACCGACTTTCGGTCAGACACAAAAAATTACGTAAAACTCCAGGATACCATTAAAACGCTACTTTTACCTTTAATTACATTTAGAAAAGGTACCGGGCATAATAAAGCGATAAATAACTTTTAATCAGATCTCCCTCTCGGTATGATAGAGGCATCACGGAGGAAATTCTTAACGAAAGCGAACATTCGGCGCGAGAGACCACTCTACTCCAATTTGCGGGAAAAATTCTTGGAAACACGGAACGAAAATAGAAGAACTTTTGTAAATATTTTTTGCTGCGACATTCTCTTAAACTAATCTTGTGGGTTTAAAAGGAAAAACAGGTAAAAAACAAAGTAAAAATAGTAACTGGTAAATTGTTGTGGCGTTTTTTTTATCAAAACAGGCTTAAGCAGCATAGGCACAATCCATACTATAAATGCAAAGTACGTTTGTTTTTTGTTAGCTTCTCTCGAATAAACCACTGAACCGATCATCCTGAAATTTTGCATATACGTTGTCAGGTGTACAGAAACGGACACAGGGTACCTTTCATCCCGAAAAAATGTACTGTTCCCGAGGAAATCAACAATAACGTTCTTATGATAATAGATGGCGCCACGTGTCTTTCGAATCATGATTGAATTATATTATTACAAGAAGAGTACAAGCCGAATTGGTCGTCAAATTCTAAATTAACGCGAGCGAAGCCGCCTGCGAAAGCTAGTATGTAATAAAGACGTACATATTCCAGTTTTTTTTTTAGACTGAATCTATCTCAATTGTTTAGACCGAATAGACATAGACTAAGCTCCTCTTGTAACTGTGTGTTGAACAGTAACTTAAAGCCTAACTAATTGAAATATCTGAGAACCTTTTTTTTATGAGCCTGATTTGGTCCACTACTTGGCAAAGGCCTCTTACCATTTTTCTCTATCTGGCTATTTGGGCCCAATCCTTTAGGTAAGAGTCCAGCATGTCACTCCAACTCCTTCTAGGTCCACCGCGTCGTAGGGTTCTGTTGTTCGGAACCCAATCTGTTGCCTTTTTGGCCCAATTTTGATGCGACATGCGGCAGATGTGGCCTGCCCAGTTCCATTTTAATTTGGCGGCTGTGTTGCAAACGTCTGCGATTTGGGTCTTGAATCGAAGTATACTGTTCCAAGGAACTCAAACTCAAACTCAAAGCATTTATTTCAATTAGACCATTACAGGCACTTTTGAATGTCAGAAAAACAAAGAAGGCGAAGCTACAGTCCCAGACATAAGACATAATAACTTATGAAAGTACTGTAGTTGCCCATTCCAAGGCGTAGATCTCTATGGAGAAGAATGGGCAAGAAACTCCATGGACACTCTTTTCAATCAAACATTTTTACAAGATCTTGGTTACATCATTCATGTTGAGATAATACATATATGTGAGAACGATGTAGACAGACGTGCACATTAAGAACGTACAGTATGAATACCTGTATGTCCACAAAATTCGACAAAAAAATGATAAATCAGCCGCTTCTTTTTAGTGATTTTAGGATTGGTCACAAAATGTAAGCCTTCTAATACAGGCATTGTTTGCCTAAATGGAGGCTCCAAACACATTAACATGTAATGTTATATCTAATTGGCACAATAAAAAAAAATAAAAAATGTCCCGTTGTTAAATATCATAATGATTAGTTAACAGTGAACCCTAAGATGTTATAGGACTGCCCAATATGCTCCTGGTGTAGGTACTCACGACGACCAACAAAACTATACAAAACCAGTTTATGCAGATCTCTCATTGTAAGGAAAATCTATACAAAGCGAGGCCATGTTATACTGGAAATGTAAAGCTGGATGTGTCGCCGTGTGTACTACCTATATTAAAATACCATCTCCACTCCAGAAACCGCTACCGCTAATGTTTTACAGTTTAATTACAGTCAATATTATAATTTTCGCCAAATAATTAACTGAAAATTAATGAAAATGACGCTTAAATATAGGCCACTAAATATCCGCAGCTCGGTTTCTGCGGTTTTTGGTTTTTAACGGACTTATTTAATCCCAAATGTTTTCAAACCATAATTTACTGGGTATTATTTTCAACATTTTAATGGAGAATTCATGAATGAAGAGTTAATTGTTCACTAACTATTTTAAGTAAAACTAATCAGCGCGGTTATTGTGTGAAATCAATGCTATTTAATTATATTTGCATTAAGTTTTTTATCGAACATACGATTTTTTAAGCAAATGGATCAAAGTTACGTATCTTCAAAATCCTACGGTATGGAACAGGACAGTGTGTTACGCAATTGAGGTTTTATAAACAGCAATCATCATCGCTTTTCCCAACTATGTTGGGATCGGCTTCCAGTCTAACCGGTTGCAGTTGAATACCAGTATTTAACATGGAGCGACTGCCCATTTGACCTCAACAACCCAGCTAGTACTGGGTAATACGATACCCCTTGGTAAGACTGGTTGTCAGACTTTCAGGCCACTGACTACCTGTATCGACTGTCAAAGATCTACAAACGACACCCGGGACCAATTGCTTAACGTGCTTTTCGAGGCACGGAGAAAACTCGGTATGTAAGGCGTGGTCACCCATCCACGGACCAACCTAGACAAGCACTGCTTATCTGCGCCACGAGCTCCTCCGAGGTTTATAAATAGCAACATGATATGAAATCAGATCGACGTTTATAAATTTAAAACTCACCGGAAAAAATAAAAGCATTTTCCAATTTTTCCTCCTTTTTACCTAAATTTAAAAAAACTTTGATTCCCCGACACGTGTAACAAGTTATGCTCACTAAAAATACGGAACAAAAGAATACGGGAATCGCTATACAACTGAGGAATAATGAATCCACGAGAATTTACTTAACAAAATACATAACATTGTGTGCGGATGAAATACTTCAAAGTACAGAACATTACAAACGTGTCGTTATGAATTAGATGATTATTGAGGAAGAACGCTTTGTGAAAAAATGTATTTATATATGTATATTAAATATGTAGGTACGTACTCCTATACTACTGAAAATGGGAACTACTAGTGAGTACTGGGTAATATGACAGCTCTTGGTAAGACTGGTTGTCAGAGTTTCGGGCCAATGACTACCTGTAACGACTGTCTAAGATCTACAAATGACAGCCGGGACCAACGAGACGTAACGTGGGCAAACGCGGCTTAACCTGAAGATCAAGCCGAGCGGCTGTTATTATTTAGCCACGAGCTCCTCAAACATGGCCTTTTACAAACGTTAAATGTAACATATGTTTTAAAAAGTACAAGTGTTAGCAAATCTGTAGGTCATCGCCTTATGACATAATTGTGCATATCGCAGTATCTTAGTTGTAACAAGACACCGAGGTCTTTATATACGATAACCGACCTACATCGTGACGAGCGATGTATATGGAATGTTAAATAAGCTAAATTAGTCATATCGTTACTGCTTATATGGGCTGGTTTACCTTTGAGCGGTGATCAGTCATGTGTTATTAGTTTTGATGACAAACATGGGATTGAGCGATATGTGTGCATACTCAAAGCATTTATTTCGGGGTATTCCTCAAAGCGCAAATATTTTTAAGCGCAATCAACTAAGCGCAACTAAATTATGCCTCAAAGCGCAACCATGATGAAAAATCTATTAATAAAAATAATAACTATAACTAATTATAATTTTTCATCATGGTTGCGGTTCTAGGAATAATTTAGTTGCGCTTTGAGGAATACCCCTTTATTTCAATTAGGCCATTACAGGCACTTTTGCATGTCAAAAAGGATGAAGCTACAGTCTCAGTCACAAGGCATAATTACTTATGAAAGTACTGTAGTTGCCCATTCCAAAGTGTAGATCTGTATGGAGAAGAACGGGCAAGAAACTCCATGGACAACCTTTTAAAATCAAAATATTGTTTACTATTATCATGTCCACATAAATAGAAATTCTTTTAAATATGTCCTATGTGTTAGTATCATACATGTTTTTGCCACCTAGTAGCGTATTGGCAACAGTACAATTACAAATTAGAAACGACAGCTTTGGTCATACTTGCAATCGGCATGAGTGTATGAACGTGGATGAAGGAAAAGGAGTATGTAGAGCTCGTATCAGATGGTTTCTGCTTACCCCGTCGGAAAAAGGCGTGACTTTATGCCTGTGGGATACCACTAGTATGGCAGATGTCTATACACCGTGACTTTTTAGTCGTCTTACAACGGCAGCCCACTTCATTTATCCAATGTCTACTAAACATTTATTAAAAAATAGGTATTTATGAGATTTTAATAATTTAAAAATAAACATATTGTTCAGTATTATGACGCATGACGTAGTTAAAACACCCTGTTGTTAGCGATGATCTACTTACTGGACTCGAGCGCTGGGTAGGTATGTTCTCCCGTTTGACACGTAAACATCATTAACAGGATGTTTCATATTTTTTTCTAATGTTTTATTTTTTTTCTTTGTACCTATTATGGTAGGTAAAAAAAAAACACGTCTAGAGCTATTTTATGTCGGGCACATTGAGTGGACCACCTTTGTAAGACGACTAAAAAGTTACGATGTAGAATGCCCACTTATTTTTAGTAAAAACACCAGTTTATTTGCCACCCAATAACATAAATAGTACAAAATTGGCAGTTTCCTTGTGTCATCAGAAATTTGAGCTTTCATAACATATCATTATTTAATCAAAAGATTTTATCGTATCGTCCAATAAAGCCAAGTGGTGCCAATGACACCAATCACTTGAGCATCTCAATTACTATTTGTGATGACTATCATTAGTCCGTGTATGACCCAGATGTATGAACGTGTACGATTAATTTGAATCGATTGTCCAATATTTTTTGATAATCAAACTGACGGACTAAATAAAGGGTGTAAAAAGATCCTTAACGAAGCCGAAAGGCACTTATTCTCCCCATCATGGCGATCATTTTTTTGTTCTAGACCATACCTGGGAACCTTCTAGTTACGGAGATATCGGGGGTCAAAGTTCCAACTTTTTCACAAGTTTTTTTTTAAATACGAGGTTTTAATGTTGCAACTTTACTTTAAACACCTCCACGACCCCCGTACTATTCAATCCATCTATCAGCACAATGTTTTGGGTGCGTTATTTTGAGTTTTACCGTAAAACGTGATTTTTCACCCCAAAAAAAAAATGGTTTCCCAGCAAAAATTTTTGCGTAAGGTTACTTAGTTTGATGTACAGAATGCTTGGTTGACGGCTTCGTGAAGGGTCTGTTTACACCCTGTTTTTTTTTTTTTCGATGTTATCAAATAGCCTATTGTCATTTCGCCAAAGTCCTTTGTAAACGACGTATCTTTGAGGTTTCGCATTTTCAGTCAAATACCGTATTCTGACACGAAAAAACAGCCAGGTTCTTGATTTATTTATGTCTATTAAAACAACAATAGCCAGCTTGTTTTCTTCCTACATTTTGTTTCGTTTCACAAGTTTATATATAGCTACAAATGGTATAGCTTAACTTGTTTGCTTCCTTTCAAAAGAACGGTAACCGCTATTCAAACATAATATCTATAATATACTGTTTTCATAATGATTTTGCGAATTTGCCTGATATTGATTGATCATGCTTCAGAAACATCTGTGGAAGCGTTTTTGCCCAAATTGAATACGCGGGCAAAATTAAATATCTGGATATTTAGTCTAGATATCTGCCGATGAAAGATGGAATCTGTTGAAAGCGCTTGCCGGTTTTTTCGTAAATTCTGTGGTGTGTTTTTTTTGTTAATAATTGAGGGTGAGTGGATGATTTTAAAATGTACGTATTATTCGGGATTTGGGATAACGCTTTTAGTCGTTGTGGTGGATTAAAAGGTACTTCGGTATTAGGTTAATGGTTAGGGTCGTTTATATTGGTTAGTTAGATAAACAATTGTAAGTAAATTAATTAAGAAATGAGTGGAATAGTGAAACCTACAATTGAATAGAAGTGTTGAAAATTGAATTTAAGGCTCTCTCTGACAAGTGTTATTTAATTTACATTTTGATGATGAAAATTCAAAGAAAAATATATGGAAAATGAAGAGGGGGACCCCTAGCAGTAAGACAGCAAAACTAGCAAAATAAATTGTTGTATAATATAAGATACTGCGTAGTAAGTAGATAAAGATCGTAAAAAGTATCAGTTAAACCCTACATTTTTACTGTACGTATTAAGAAAACTGAGTCATTGGTCGAGTGTTTGCAAGCTCGACTGTTGAGCATGAGATCATGGATTCGATTCCCAGGTCGGGCAAAGTGCTATTGGATTTTTCTATTGGAAATTTCTCTGTTGTATCTACTGGATTAACGCCGCTTGATGTCAATAGTCTCGTCCCCTATTTCATGGGACATGTGGGTGTACTTTTAGGTACACCTCTACTTAACCCTTCAGGAATTACAGGCGTGATGTTATGTATTAAGAAATAAAACAACACCATAAGAGTGAATACATAGATTCATACAAAAACGGACCCCTTTCACAATAATTCAACGATTTTAATAAACCAACAGCTATGGAATAAGAATGATCAGAATACAACAGATGTGTGATCCAAAGATCCAGTCTGAGCCTCAACTATATGTTATTCTGTTTGTCCCGCGTCGGCAACATCTCGGGGACCCGGGATCCCGCCAAGCCCGGGATTTGGAGCGTCGCATTTACATATTAGCACCTTGGATGTGCTGATAACTTCGACTGATTTGTGAAGGAGGGTGTCAACAGATTATGGGGAATGGGTGTGTGTTGGTGTGGCAGATTTTGTAGGGTTAATTTTAGATGACTGTGCATCTTTTTGGTTTTGTGGTTAGATAAAACATCTACTACTACTCCACCATTATTAGTCTTTGTTATCTGAACTGTGTATTGGATGATATGAATAGAAAGGAGGTGACTGCTGAGATGACGAGTAATAGAGAAGTATGGGTGAAGAAGACATGCTGCACATAAATTGGGATAAAGTCAGGATACCGATGATGATGATAATATCAGTCTTTGTTCTTGGTGTTTGACAAGGATAAAGAATAACTATCTCGAGAGTAGATTACCGCATACATACTCTGTAGGTATTTAATGTTTTTTATGTGCCCTGGCAGTTTTCGTTATATTAATTAGCGTTGATTGAATACTTGAGAACTGAATTATTTTAGTTTGGTTTGGATGGTCTTCAAGCGCAGGCCACACCGCGAAGAGCGACGCGGGCGAGCATCGTTTCACCTCTTCATACTTTGGTTCACACCGCGAACTACAGAGCTACGCCACGTCAGCGATACAAACGATGTGAACGAAATATCCGACGATGCCAGCGATGCTATTAGTTCACGTCGCCCGCGTCGCCCGGTGCGAGACGGAATGAGACAGAACGCTCCTCTCGCTCGCCCGTCCGTCCATAGCTTTCGGTGTGAACCCACATAATTTAGCTCGCCATAATATCTTCGCGTAGTTTATAGTTTCGATCGCCTCGCTTCGCCCACCAGCTCGCCTGCTCGCTAGCTGGCCGTGTGGCCTGCGCTTTATATCGATGACACTGCCAACTTTCAACGAAGAAAAGCTTTTCACTACTAAATAATAATTTCTACTTCAATTATTAGATACTGTTTTCTGCTTATTTCTAGATCATGGTACTAGTAATATCATATCCCATGGTCGAAGTCTAATACTTTCTAAGACCAGCTTAAACAGACCCTTACATAAAACATAAACATTTGTTACCCGAATCTACTAAAATGTTCTGATATCTCTTGGAACGGCTCCAAACATAACGTGTTTCATACAGATAGTACCAGATTTAGGGCATAGCCACTTTACGGAATATAATATACTGACTGGCTTTCTAGTACGTCACGAAGGGCTATAATGGCCTGTTACAGTGGCCTTCGGGTGTTATGATATTTTATTTATTTCATCGAAATACGTTTGTACTTTGAGGAGTTCTTGGCTAAATAATAACAGCCGCTCGGGTCGATCTTTAGGTCAAGCCGTGCTTGGCTAGGTGTGTCTGGGTATGGTGGCCATCCGTTACATACCGAGTTTCCTCAGTGCCTCGGTCCCGGTTGGTCCCGGCTGGTCCCGGCTGTCATTTATTAATCTTTGACAGTCGTTACAGATAGTCACTGGCGCGAAAGTCTCACAATCAGTCTTACCAAGGGGTATCGTATTACCAATTACTAACAGGGTTGTGGAGGTCAGATAGGCAGTCGCTCCTTGTAAAATACTGGTGTTTAACTGCATCTGGTTAGTCTGGAAGCCGACCCTAACATTGTTGGGACAAGGCTAAGCAGATGAGATGATGACAATTGTACTAATTAAGGACATTACTCAGTCTAGGTGGAGTGACGATCTCCGCTAGACGGCTGGTAATGGCTGGATGAGAGTTGCCGACATTTATGTGATATACTAGTACTAGTACTTAGTACTAATAAACGTAGCGACAGCTTTAAGGTTGCGTCTCGTTCCGTCTCGACTAGTCCTCACTTATCCCGGGCAGCGAGTGCACGTACCCTTAAAGTAGTTCATCTACTTACTGATAATTTGGTGGTTTTATTCTCAACTCTAACTAGTGTTTCTAGTGAACATCACAATGAAATGTCTGTAAGTACTTTTTTGCTAGCAAAATATCATCAATTTATTCAATACGGTGAGATCAGACTGTTCCAAACGCATGAGTGCTGATGGACAATAAATTATGCGTTATTTTGCTCTGTAATGTATGTAAGTATACCATAATAAGTGCCGACTCAGTTTCTATTGAATAAAATAATAACAGCATCAGTTATAATATAACTCGATACAGTATATGTTACAGGGTAAAGAAAACAATGAAATGAAATTGTTGTTTTTTGATATGTTAGACTTTTATTAGTTTTAACGATCAGCTGAAAAAAGTAAAGATTTTTTTAACCAATAAAACACTCTCAAAGTAAGTTACCTTTTTTTTCTGATGGGAAATCATCAAATGACCCCCCCCCCCCCCCGCTCTGGGCGGAGTGGAAGGGAGTGTCAGACTTTTACTGACTAAAACCCATCCATGTTCCTTCCTTGCCCTTTGAGTTCCAGGGCCGCGGTATCTCTTTCGAACAGTCCCGCAGCACAAAGTAAGTTACCTCACTTTCACTTTCGTTCTCATCAAAATTAGATCACGGTACTCATTTCTCCGAAACATCACTCATACATTTATGCATGACTAACGCCCAGATGACGGCTCATTCAACTCTCATACATAACATAATATATCTAATACAATCAAGTCTAAGCGAGCAGACACCTGAGCGGAAACACCTGGTGTAATCCGACTCGGCGTACAGTCGCGAGCAAAGTTCATTCATCAAATTGATGATACTAATACAAAATGAGTGAAGACACACTTCGTGGGGTATGCGGTTTTATTAAAAGAAATCTCACGGACGATTTCCGACCTTAACTGTTACCATTAAGATTTAAAATCAGATGATATTGGATATCGGTTGAAAGGTCCCCGGGTCGTCAATTTTCAGAACTGATTATTTCTTTAGATGGTCTGGATTTCTTATTTCGCATGAAATTGGATTAAAAAACGTTGAGATCAACCCACTTGTCTGGAAAAATAACTTGAAACCAGAATAAAAGTAATAAAAGTAATGTACTTTTAAAAGTACACATACAATAAAATTCCCAGTACATTTATGGAAGAAACTGAAGTTATGGCCGTTCTGGAATTCAATTTTGGATGAAATTCAACGAAATATCGACGTAACTACCGAATTTATTGCAGCTACCGTTGGAGTGCATTTAAAAGTTCTTAGCTTCGAGTATGTGAGTATATTTTAGTCTTTGAAGAAGTGCATTTGTGCTACATAAACTAGTGATCACTTCTGCAATTGCTGAAAGTGGAGTCCTGCATTTGATACCCTGGATGTTGGTCCTCAGGTCACCAAGTCGCTACTTCCCAGTCTTACTGGGTTTTCGCATGCGGTATTTCTCAGGACCAAACAGTCCCGGTTCTAGATTTGTAATCGGTTGATGACAAAGGGCATATGCTTAATTTTGGTGTACTTAACCAGTAAGACTGCCTCGTTGGTCTAGACGTCGCAAGTGCGACTACTGAGCATGAGGTTCTGGATTCGATTCCGGGTCGGACAAAGTGTTATTGGGTTTTTCCATCACGAATTTCTCAGTAGCAGTCGCGGAGTCTGGATTTGTGCCCGGTTGACTTAAACATAACTGGCGAAATGTGAGTATACTACCTATTAGGTACACATCTGCCTAACCCTTCGGGGATAACAGGAGTGATGTTATGTTAAGTTAACCAGACTTTTGAAGACTGCAAGCGTAATGATAAGCATTATAATCGTGCAAGATAGCAGTTATGGAAACACCTATATTTAATAATACGCACTACATGAGCATAATGTTGCCACCGAAGACAGTCCTCATCTCTGAGAAGCAATGTCACTAGTCTTCCAATCTTTGGTTCCAGGACATCCGGGTTTCCCCACGATGTTTTCCTTCGACACGAACATGATACGAAGTCACAATATATCAATATCTCCACAAAACATATTTAATAGACAACCCACATTTTTCCACTGAATCCTCGTGACTTGAATAATAACATACTCCAAATGGAACCGATCTAATAATATATGTTTTTCTTACTCGTTGAACAAAGAATATCATGCAGTGAGGGAAATAATTTATCAATTCAATATCACTCGACATGTTTTTATTTTTCTATTGAGTGGATCACTCGCGGTAGGTTTGTTATTGCGAAGCCAACGAAATAGTAAATACATTCTGAAATGTTTTTTTGATTAAATATAAATAAAGCTCGTCAAATCGACGTTTATTACCGTGAAAATTGGAGTTTTTCATGGAAGAGTTCTAATGGGATGATCATACATAACATCTGCCTAATAATGATACAGCTAGACATAGGTTTTTCAAATACCTACAGGTGTAAGATTTGGCTGAGATTTCGCTTTCAAAGTGGTTGTTTTTAGAATTTTCAATCCATGTTATCGCTGGTAACATCAGCTGTATAGGCTTCCGTACGCTTTTTCACGGGTGACCACTGAAAACCAGTGCTGTTCTGTGGGCCCCCATAGCACAGCATCATGCCGAGTGGTAACCTGCTTGTCGCAGACACGACGTGCAAGCTGTTAACGTTTTTTTCTAATTTTTTTTCGTCCTGTTGAATTTATAAATATTTGTTACGCTTTGTATATTTACTGTATTTTTTTTTGTCATTTTGTATGATGCACGTCCTGTCCTCGACAAATAAATATTTTATCTTTCTTTCTTTCTGATAGAATGTAACTTTTGCCGTGCCCTCAGAACTCATTACACAAAAACCCTAAATAATAGCAAAAAACGTAGACACGCTAGAACATTTTTATTAACCTTTCTCAACACTTTTACGGTCAACTGTACGAAGAGATGTACAACTTTTCTTTTTTATTTTAAGAATTATTTCAATCTTAATGTCAGGATTGCGCTCGCCAGCTGCTGTCTGCATCGTTTTGTTAGTGGAAAGGTACCCATCCAACTTCTGGCCTTTTTAGATGACGTCACGTTTCTGGGTCCGCTTTGTAGGTCACCGGTATTCATGGTTGTATCAGATATTTATGTCAGTTTTTACAAAGTCGGGTTAAAAGATTTTGTAAATGTTACTCAAACTTTTAATTAAATAAAAAACAGTAATAGTTAAAATAAGTTTGGCATTGTTATATTATGCCTGCTATTTAAAAATACACACTGCTAGTTTAATGAAATGTATAGAAAATAAAAGCACATAGGTATATTTAAAACACTTAAAATAATTTCATACTAACGACTGGCCCAAATTCGCACGGTTTTTATGATTTATTTCTTCATTTTTGTACTGTACTGCATTCTGTACATCAAACTAAGTAACTTTACGCAAAAATTTTTGCTGGGAAACGAGTTTTTTTTTTGGGGTGAAAAATCACGTTTCACGGTTAAACGCAATGTAACGCATTCAAAACTTGGTGCTGATGCATATTTTGAACAGTAACAGGTCATTGAGTTAATTACAGTAAAGTTAAAACCTTAAAAAATTGTAATTTAAAAAAAACCTTGTGAAAAAATTGGAACTTTGACCCCCAATAACTCCGTAACTAGAAGGTTCCCAGGTATGGTCTAGAACAAAAAATGATCGCAATAGCGGAGAGAACAAGTGCTTTTCGGCTTCGTTAAGGGTCTATTTACACCCTTTATAAGTTTACACATCGCAACCACACATCGCATCACATCCTCACGGATTAAATTCTCTAAATAATTATTAAAAATCCACCACCAACCATCAAAATCCATTGTGTAGTTTAAGAGTTATCAGGTTAGGTCACAAAGATATACACAAAAAGAGACTTCGTTTCATACTCTGTTAGATATAATAAAGGGTGTAATAAGATCCTTAACGAAGCCGAAAGGTACTTGTCCATCCCGTCATTGCGATCACTTTTTTTTTTCTAGACCATACCTCGGAACCTTCTAGTTATGGAGATATTGGAGGTCAAAGTTCCAACTTTTTCACGAGTTTTTTTTAAATACATATTTTTAAAGTTCGATTTTTACTTAAAACACCTCCACGACCCCCGGACTACTCAATCTATCCATCAGCACAATGTTTTGAGTGCTTTACATTGAGTCCTACCGTAAAACGTGATTTTTCACCCCGAAAAAAAGGCCTTTCCCAGCAATAATTTCTGCGCAGAATTACTTAGTTTGATGTACGAGGCTTCGTGAAGGGTCCGTTTACATCCTGTATGTAGATGTTAAATCTAGGTTGCACTATTATCATTCTACTTGGTAATAGCTACTATTCTCTGGGTCCATTAATGGCCAGGCCACACAGAAACCTACAAATGTACTGAAGCTTTTTACGATCGAGAGAAAAAGGCAATCACATTCGTAAATAAATAAAATAGACAGGAAACACTCACTGTTTCCCATCCTGTGTGCAATTCCTGGCAGTAAGTAGGACTTTCCAGAGTTAATTGACACAATTCAGTTGGTAAGCTTGGCTTTACCGTGCACGTTTAGTATTCTTTAATCTGTACGGAGCAAATAAATGGTCTAAAGTGTGATGTAGAACTATCTGACTCATCATCTGCATAGCCTTTTCCCAACTATGTTGGGGTCGGCTTTCAGTTTAACCGGATGTAGACGAATACCAGTATTTTACATGTAGCAACTGCCTATCTGACCACCACGACCCAGTTAGTACTGGGTGATATGATACCCCTTTTTTTTTTGGGATGGGTCATCATCAAATAACCCCCCCCTTTTACTGACCCCATGATATGATACCCCTTGGTAAGACTGGTTGTTGGTGGCTTTCGAGCCACTGACTACCTATTACCTATTGTCAAAGATCTACAAATGACAGCCGGGACCAACGGTTTAAAGTGTTTTCCGACGCCCGGAGGAAACTTGGTATTTAATGGCTAAACCCATCCACAGACCAACAGTGGCAAGTGCGGCTTAACCTGAAGATTGATCCGAGCGGCTGTTATTATTTAGATTTTTTGTTTGCAGTTTTTAAAATTAGAATCATAACTTCTCTTCATATGTATGTACTACATTAAACGTAAGTTGTTCCTTAGGTCACCTGCAAACGTATTCCAAAAAATATTTTTTGTTTCTCATAATCATCATTAAACTTTTTGCACTTTTAAAAGGTCTTCTTCTTATTCCTAGATTCTTGTCATCGACCGGTGACAAATTCAAACTGTGACCGAGAAATTCGTGATCAAAAACTCCAAAAAATCCCGATGGAAAATCCCGATTCCCTATCTGGTTATCAGACTTAGAACTTCGCTCCAGCAATTGCATTTTATGACCAGTAGATCAACGAGTCTTTAAGAGTAGAGGGAGACCAAAGAAACGATGGATGGACTGTGTATAGGATGATATGGCAGGAAAGGAGGTGTCTGATGAGATGACGAGTAATAGAGAAGTGTGGAAGAAAAACTTGAAGAAGACATGCTGCGCCAACCCCAAATGAATTGGGATAAGGGCAAGTGAACGACGAGATCAACGAGTCTTTTTCATAATATCCACAGGTGAGTCAGATTTAAGAGCTGGTCATCTATAAAATATTAATTGGCAATCGCCTACACAAGTATTAAAATCTGAAAAAAATCAGGTACAAAAGGGAATTACTTGGGGAATTCCAAACGTGATAATAAATTCTACAGGCTGGGAACATGGATAGTTATCAACAACTGTCGTGTTCATTTACTCAGGGAATTTACCGGGTCGGGTAATAAGGTCCTAGCGTATAGTTATTACTAACGAATAGTGTTTTTTTTATTTAGTCTTGAAAAAGTTCTGCGTTATTTAGTTATTTATCTATTCATCAAATAAATAAAATTGAAGTGTCTGGTTGTAATTTCAAAATAATAGCTTTTTAATGAATGCACATGGAAGTACATTCGGTACTTATAACAAAAAAAAACATTTTTGTTTAATTTTTGTCCGTCTGTCTGTTTGTTCCGGTTAATCTCCGAAATTGGTGGATCGATTTTGATGGGACTTTTATTGGCAGATAGCTGATGTTATAACGAGTAGTACTTTTATTTTAGAAAAGTATTAGGGTTCCTTGCAAAAAAAAAAACCCTTAAAAATTTTAACAGAATCCGATTCAAATAGGGAAGCAATTTTATAATAAAATCACGCGGACGAAGATCGGGGGCAACACCAAGTCAATAATAAAACCAGATCAAGCCATGGTCTAATTTGATAAATCATTAAGATGGGATCGAATTCAGGCCTTACATTGTGTAAATTAATTCAACACTACTGCTTTCAAAACAGTCAAGAAAAACATCGAGAGGAAACTGGCATGTCCTTGAATCAGAACGATCCCTGCTTACAGCCGTTCCCTCTCATGTTGAGGAGACTAGCCTCCCAGCAGTGGGAACGTTATAGATAGATAGATAGATAAATCATTTATTTAGTGCACACAAAAGACATAGCACAACACACAGAAACACAATTAAATAATACAAATTACACGACTATACAACTATATAAAACAAGGTGCTAATATACAAAAAGAAAAAACAAATTTACGAAAGAAGTATAGTAACACCATGACATGCTTCAAATCAAATAACGAGTATACAAGGTGCGGTGTGCGTCTCAAGGTTGCACCAAATGGGAGTCCAGCTTAGCATGTGTCAGGCATGCCTGACGCTGATATTCTGCTGGATCCCTGTAGACATACGGACATCGAGCAGACGAGATAAATTATAGGGTCTCTCAGAAACCCGATGTGTCTAGGGAAGAAACCAATATTATTTATCTAAATTCTAGATTCATTACCATGCCTTTAGTACCTAGTCAATCGTGAGCAAGTGCTGCCATGCGTGACTAAAACAAATTGAGTGAAAGAGAAAGCGCTATTTGATAGGAAACCATAACGTAGGTAATTATAGACAATTATTGTGTGACCAATAATGTGTGTGATTGTTTGAATGATTGCTCTAATTGATGCTATTAGGGGCTTTCGAGGTTTTTGTTGTTATTGCTTTATTTTTTTGTTTTGGGGCACTTGACTAAATTATAGAGATTGACTTAATTATTAAGAGCTTGAAACTTTGTTTCGAAAAATATGTTAAGATAATTTTAAATAGCAGAGGTACTTGTGCCTAAACTAAACTCATCATCTACCTAGCCTTTTCCCAACTATGTTGGGGTCGGCTTCCAGTGTAACCGGATATAAGTATTTTATGTGGAGCGACTGCCTATCTGACCTTCACATCCCAGTTACTACTGGGTAATACGATAAAGCTTGGTAAGACAGGTTAAGATACCCATCTTAACCTGTCTTACCAAGCGTACCTGTCTTACCATCCACGGAAAAACCTAGGCAGCTGAACCTGAAGATCGACCCGAGTGGCTTGATGGTGGTTACTGTTCTTCACAGTACGCGTAAATACTTAGACTAACTTAGACTAAAAGTTTATTCAATAGTAAGAGCAACAGCGTCCTCCTGTCTTCTAATACTGCAATCAAATCCTCGTACCACCATCGTCTGCCTAGTCTTTTCCAAACTATGTTAGGGTCGGCTTCCAGTCTAACCGGATGCAGCTGAATACCAGTATTTTACATGGAGCGACTGCCTATCTGACCTCCACAACCCAGTTAGTACTAGGTGATACGATACCCCTTGGTAAGACTGGTTGTCAGACTTTTTGGGCCACTGACTACCTGTAACATGTCAAAGTCTATAAATGACAGCCGGGACCAACGGAGGAAACTCGCTATGCAATGGGTGGTCACCCATCCACAGACCAACCTAGGCAAGCACGGCTTAACCTAAAGGTCCGAGCGGTTGTTATTATTTAGCCACGAGCTCCACGTACCAAGCTAGGTTAGTATAGTATTTCCGTTTGCCCTTCATTGTATCTACCATCAGGCAATCCATACACGCTTCCAAGCTGCAATGTTGCAATATTTCCTGCTCCAAGACTTACTTTAAAACGTTGTATATTCGTGATGTCAATCGTAATCGCTACTTTTACGATTCTCCGACGTGACTGCAGATAACGATCGGACATCTAGAGATATATCGTGCAAGCATGCATAATATGTTATCTTTTGCATTTTGATGGCTTCGTGCGTCCGCGCAGGAATCAGGTATCATTTGTGAAGGATTCTTCGGTTCATTATAACAGTACCTTGATTGACTGACCGCCAACGCACTGCCTAGATTTCTGGAGATTAGGTTTCGCCCGAAGCTTGTGGCTAAATAATAACAGCCGATCGAATCTATCTTTAGATGATGTCTGTGGATGAGTGGCCACCATTACATACAGTTTCCTCCGTGCCTCGAAAAGCACATTAAGCTGTTGGTCCTGGCATTTGTAGATCTTTGACATTCGTTACAGGTAGTCAGTGGCCCAAAAAGTCTGTCAACCAGTTTTACCAAGGGGTATTGTATTACCTATTAACTGGGTGGTTGCTCCATGTAAAATACTGGTATTCAGCTGCATCCGGTTAGACTGGAAGCCGACCCTAACATAGTTGGGAAAAGGCTAGGTAGATGATGAGCATTCGCCCGAATGGACGTAACAACTGGTGGAGAAAAAAAAGGACCCTAAGTCCTGGTCATGGTCTGCTTGTGTGCTAAATTACATTAAATTCCGTTCAGCCGTTAACACGTGAAAAGGTATCTAACATAAAGACGGACAGATTTACTTTCTTCTTCGCATTTGTAATCATCATCTTCCTGCCCTTGTCCCATGTTACTTGGGGTCGGCGCAACATGTTTTTTTCTTCCATTCTCCTCTGTCAACCGTCACGCTATCATTTACTCCTTTTTCTTTCATATCATTCCTCACACAATCAATCCATCTTTTCTTTGGCCTTCCTAAGATAAGATTAATTCTGTATCACTTTAATAAAGTCTTCCACACAACCCTGCAATGTTCGAGTACTTATACAATATTCAGATGGTGGATTTATCGTTCCCTCTCTGTAGGGTTGACACGGCATATCGCAATTATTGCCCCAAGGGGCTCCAATTTAAGCGACAATTTTAATTGCAAGCCTTCGTAATTGGCGCTATAGATATGTTTGGAGGATTCGGCGCAAACTTGCGATTGTCGCTTCAAATTTGGGTATGGGCTTCGAGCGATGCGACTTGTCTCAAGCGACACTTGATTTTTTTTTTAACCGACTTCTAAAAAAGGAGGAGGTAATGGATTCCACCAGTATTTTTTTTTTCATGTATGTTCAGCGTTTTCTCCGTGATTACTGATCCGGTGTAATTGATTCTTTTTTAATTGTTAACTTTGCTTTGGTACCTTTTGAGTAGGTAGTTATGAGTTATCTATAAAAAAGCATCTTTTCTTCTTCGTCTATGTGGATGATGTGCTAATATTTTCTAGTTACAAAGTAAAATTACCTAGCAAGGCGTGGTGATGGCAGGTGGAGTAAAGTTGTGACTGAGTGGCGTCCAAAGAATGGAAAGAGTAGTGTTGGTCGACCGGCGCGGCGGCGAGATGGTAGACGACATTGTTGCCACTGTGGGAATATCTTGGATGAGGCTGGCAAAAGACTGTGGAGATTGGCACAAGCAAGGAGAGGCCTATACCCAGCAGTGGGTGAAGTCGGGTTGTGGATGATAATGATTTAAAATTGATACTTGACAAGGATTTGTATGAGATACTACAACTTAAAAGGGTAAAATAATGTTTTTTTGCAAAAAAAAAACCGTCTCCTTAGGTTTTTTCGCCGCAGTCGCTTTAGTCTTTTCAGCAGTTACTAGTTGATATTGTTTCTTTGGAATTTAAATAGTTACTTGAGTAACATGTTATTTAATTTTGAAATGAATATTAAGTCTTTTCTACTTTCGGTGTGTTTTACATAAAGCTATTATTATGCCTTTACTCTAATTTGCCTATATTATTTTCTAATATTCCACAAGGTTTTTCGATATCAGTTTTGCGTTGTTTAAATTATGTAGGTTCTTACTTTGTTAATCGAAGATCTTGTCTACTAGTGTCTTGTGTTTGAGAGCAGTTGCCATATTTACCTGTAACAAAAAACAAAAATCATTAGTGATATTACTCAGAAGTATAATCTTATTAAAATCTCGTTGAAAACACATTATAATTAATCTTTTAGGAGTGATCACACTTTCGACGTAGAATCGGTTTGAGCAGATCACGTATTACCACGCTTGGAGTTTCATCGTCTGAATGGAAACGAAGCGAATGATGCTTTCGCTTCGGTTTTATTGTATGGACTTAAAGTTATTTCTGGCCAGTTCAAGCCGATTCTGCGTTGATAAGTGTCACAGCGTGTGGTGAAAGATGCGAATTGTGGAGGAACAGACATCCCACCCCTCCTCACTCCATCAATCCAGCAGAACCTCTTCCTCCTGGACGTTTGCGGACCCAGGTTAGCCGCTGTAGAAATAATGTGGACAAATGGGGTATCATCGACTCGTCCAAAACACAATGTCAGTGTGGAGCCCCTCTGCAGGATATTCCTCACCTCCTTTCTTGCCCATCCTGCACAGCCACCTGCACCTTCCAGGATTTAAACGAAGCCAACGACAGAGCTGTGCAGGCGGCAATATACTGGTCGGGTATTATTTGAGTCTATCGACAAAAAAGAAGAAGAAGACAGCGTGGGTACTCCCGTTGCGTCTTCAAAAAATATAACTCGAATAAATCGCACAGTCGATAACGTGTCGCGCGCCTTACACGCTGAACTCCGTAGAGTCTGTAGACGACCCAGTTGCATTGCGCCCGTGTTTTTATTTTTTGTTTGAAACCGCACCGTTTACATACTTTACGGTTAATGTATAGGTTTCCATTTAAAATAAATTGTGGTGAAATGAATGAGGAATACAATTGCATTTCCGATTTGTCCCCAAACGAAGACACGGATAACTGTGGAGTTTGAAATTCGTAAGTACCGTACCGACCCCAATATAGTTGGGAAAAGGCTAGGCAGATGATATGATATTTCGTTACTTATACCCATCTTTAATAGCTAAATGATTGTTCAATTTAAGCATGGACTGATTCGAAATAGCCGCAATAACCGCACTTGGTCTACGGTGTTTAAATACCTTGCTGTACCGTATATGCTACATACAGTAAGATTGTAACATCTATATGAGTAATAAAAAGTTGCTAACGGATATATGTGAGATTCCATAGCTATAACGACCATGGAGCTATTCTATAATAGTAGTAAATAAATGTAACTCATGTAAAGAGTTTAAAAGCAGCGGCAAAAGTCTTGACTTCAGTATTGTCATCAATCTCCTGCCCTTATCCCAACTTACTTGGGGTCGGCGCAGCATGTCTTCTTCTTCCACACTTCTCTATTACTCTTCATCTCAGCAGTCACCCCCTTTCTAGCCATATCATCCTTCACACAGTCCATCCATCGTTTATTTGGTCTTCCTCTACTCTTAGAGTCATCTACATTCATGCTCAACATTTTCCTCACTACATTTTCCTCATTCCTCCGCTTCACATTTCACACACTTTTCACACAATACTGAAGAGTATTATATTCTTTATTATTGAGTAAGTTAGTGTTTTAAAATTCCGGTATTAATTAACTTCTGGAAAATTTAAATAATATAAACTCTAAGCTGTGAAAATACAATGCATCGAATATTTTCGTCTCAATTTGGATTTTGTGTAGCATTGATAATTAATCGTCGTTAATTATTAGAATACTTACAGCAAATAAACTGATTTGATTCGATTTATCCGTACCTAAAGCCCATATACATAGATACCGCGGCCCTGGAACACAAAGGGCAAAGAAGGAACATGGATGGGTTTTAGTCAGTATAAGTCTGACACTACCTCCCACTCCACCCAGAGCGGGAGGAGTTATTTGATGATTTCTCACCCAAAAAAAAAAGCCCATATTCATGGAAAACATAAGTTGTGCAACATGTTTCAGCAATGTTAACGTTTTTGTGTTGCTGGAAATATGTTGCAGGCAAAATGATTGGCTCTCAACATACATCGTACATTCGGGTAACAATGGGCGGTGTTCTGTTGCCAAAAGTTCCATTTTAAAGTCAAAATTCATGTCTTATAGATGTAACCTTCAAGAAATTGCAATTGTTGTTGTAATAGAGGTCTGTAACCCCTAATTCACAAATGAAATATTATCCCAACTTTAATTAAATACAAGAAAATTTAAGATAATCAAAAATAATTACTGTGTAATGTCTAAAACATCTCAAATTCAGTGAAAATAATGAAATACTGTATGTATTAAAATTTTTGCTTGTGTGTTTTTGTGCTTATACACAACTAACTTTCGCCCGCAGCATAGCCACCGTGTAAATGATACCTTATTTCATTCAAATCTATTCAGCCATTTTAAGACTTGAAAAGGCAAGAGACAGACGGACAGAGTGAAGCTAAATAATGCCCAAAATATGGATCAACATTACTCACATTTGACAAAAAGCCATTTTTGACCCCCCATTCTTAAAACGGTCACAGACGCAGTTAATATTATGAGTTGACACTTTGTGACCATTTTACGAATTCTAACGTAATTCATATTATTAACCTACTAGCGGCCCGTCCCGGCTTTGCACGGGTGTACGTTTATTTTTTAAACATTTTGGGATTAAATATAGCCTATGTACTCAGGGATAATGTAGCTTTCTAATGGTGAAAAATTTTTGAAATCGGCACAGTTGTTTTTGAGTTTATTCATTACAAACATACACACACAAAAATACAAATCTTTCCCCTTTATAATATTAGTAAGATTGTGATTCTGCTGAAGCGGCCATCTTAAACATCTTATGAGCAGGTATAATCTTTTGTAAACCTCAATATAGGGTGACTGGTAATTAGTGACCGATACTTAACACGTGATTGTAGTCATGATAACAAACAACTTTACCAAATAATCAAGTGGCTAACAGCTGGCTAACAGCGTCTAAGGCACGCGTGCTAGTTTCATACGGCTGTTGTGTTATTGTGATAAAAGTGAATGACTATAAAAAAAATGTTTCTTTGGGAAAGTTGTTTGTTATCATGAGTACAATCACGTGTTTAAGTATCGGTCACTTATTAACAGTCACCCTATATACTGCAAAGAAACTTCAGTCACCATATCAAAATAATGCTTAATCATCTAGAAAACTAACAACCGAGCTAATTTCAGACAACAATAGCCCACATTTCAAATGATAGTGAGAGTGAATACACTTTATTTTAGCGAATGCAGTTAGAAAGTTAGACGAAGCACTCACTTGGATGATTTCACGCGTCGCCTCGGTCCAGTGGACCGACTTTCATCAACCTTGGGGAAGTTACTATTGCCATGACTAAGTTAGAATGCTCATTGAAGAAAGAAATGCACTAGGTATAAGTACTGTTTAAACTTATACTGTCACTTACGCGATATCTTCCGTGATTGTTCATTATTTTGAGCTCCCGATATTCCGACGCTGCGCTGTTGCAAGCGCCATGATTGCGGGTTGAAAATATCGTTAATGAATCCATTATACCCATCTCTATTTTTCATCATGGATATAGCTTTGAGGAATAAACATATATTATTTTTATTTTGAATTTCTGAGCGCAACTAAAGGTTGCGCTTCGAGGAATAATTTAGTTGCGCTTAGTTGGTTGCGCTTAAAAATAGATGCGCTTTGAGGAATACCCCGAAAAAAGAACTCAAAAACTGTATTTTAGTCGTGTCATGCGAGACAGATCATACCTAGCTATCGGTCTACGTAGGTACCCACGTATATTAATAAGTTACTAGCTCCAGATCCAGTAAGCTGAGATATTGATCTTGGTCTAATGGCTCTTTTATTGGGACATCATAAATGGCGTATTAAAGCCGTAAAGTTTGAAACATACTTCGGTTACGCTGAGTGATGAGTTATTACTTGTTTTGTGAATAGAAATTGATGATACCTTCAATTTAACATGTTTACAAAGGTTACGACTAAACTGTATTGCGAAAGTCAAAATAAAATTCCGCATTACTGGAAAATCTTATACGTGTGAGCAAAACTTCTATAGTGTAAAGAACTCACGAAGAAGAAAACTCATAACTAGTTCGTTCGAGAAACGTGAGTCTGATAAAAGCAAAAACTACAACTTTTTACAACTAAGTTCTTAAGTGTTGCTGTACAAGCATAGGGGAGACCAGTACTTGTATCAGTATTCAGTAGCCATACAGTGAGGATGTATGGACGGCTGAGGTCTTAAATGCGTATGCATCCTCCATCTTGTGCCGCATGCCCCGTAACCTCATCAGTGAGCGGACTTTGCGTAGCTTAATTTTTGGCCAAACTTTTTATATTAAAAGTGTTTGCCATCAAAGCAAAAATCACAAAACGATTGGATATGCGTTGCGGGATGCCAGTATCTAGCCGCATTCGTATTCCGATTAAAAGATGATGCTGCCAAGTAGTCCCAAAATTTGACATTATAACCACTCCAGTGACGTATCCTAACAGTGTTTTTCATCATAACTCAATATATAACCACAGACAGACAGAAACACCTGCGGAAGCGTTACGACTCATCTTTACGACTGTTAGTTAATATGGCAATAACATTATGGCCATAAAAAACTTATGTAAGAATGGTTTTATCATATTTAATATCTCATAGCACGAGTGATGGTGTTTCATTTAATAACTTTATGCGATAAGTTGTGGGGTTCGATAGTAATTTTGCTGGTGTGTAGAATTTTATTATGTGCAATGTCTTGACTGCTTACTGAAGAAAATGACGCGAGGAAAGTTTTGAGTATTTATCTGGATGGGTATAAGAGTAAAGGAAAAAACTTATATTGTCACTTACGGGACATCTTCCGTGATTGCGCCGCTGTTGCAAGAGCCATGATCGCAAGTTGAATAACGTTAATCATTTGGTCAACTCATAAAACAAGTATAGCAATGGATGAAATACTTTGGATCGTGATAGAAAAGTCAGAAGCTCAACTAGGGTGACGGTGGAGACTCGCACAGACCAGGAAAGCATGGCGGAGAAGGGAAGAAAGAGGTTTTGGAGGGACAAGGCTGCCAATATTGACGATGCTGATGATGACTTCTCCTAATGTCGTGATAAATCATATTGACGGCAGGGTTGGCGCAGTGGCTGAGCGATTGACTGCCACGCTGCGTGTCACGGGTTCGACTGATTCAAATTAAATTTTATCGCCTGAAAAAAGCGTGGATTTTACGATAGGCCTGATATAAACAACACATTTTTTTATTAATTGAAACGACACATTCACAGTATTAATAGTAGTAAACGGTTTTATTCGGTAACAAAATGTTCTGCAAATTACTATATTCATACGGAATGTTATGTTACAATTTAATTGGGTAATGATCAGTGATTGGATAATCGGGCGCTTATATACCTAAACTTTTTCCCACGAAAGAATAATATGTACATTCCTTTCTGAATAAATAAACAATCCTGGGTTCCCGGAATAGAACAATTTTGTAAAAACAACTATAATAAACTTAATGAAATTATAGCAGTAGTTATTTTGATTTAGTATCTTTATTTTATTAAAAACTAATGTAATATCAATAAAAAAGGATAGTGTACACAATGTGGTCAAGTAGTGGAAATTGATTTATCTATCTAACAGATTAGTGATCAAATCGACTAATTTATTGTATTTTATACGAACAAAAGACTAAAAAATATTACTCAGGAATTTCAAAAGATTCCGGGATTCTGAAAGGCATGTCCGTATTATTCTTTCGTGGGAATAAAAGTGCAGTTTAGATATATTAGCGGCCGATTATTCGATCACTGGTAATGGTTAAAGGCTAAACAGTATTTGATTTCTACAAAATACTGCGATATACAGTGACTAATTAGCTGCGGTTATTGGATATTTGATTTCCATTCATTTAAACGCGATAGAAAACCTGACAAATGGACTGTTTATACATGGTGTAAACGGGCCCTTCATGAAGCCGTCAACCAAGCATTATGTACATCAAACTAAGTCACCCTACGCAAAAATGATTGCTGGGAAACAACTTTTTTTTGGGTTAAATATCACGTTTTATGGTTAAACTCAATATTACGCTCTCAAATCTTGGTGCTAATGAATGCTTTGAATAGTAAACGGGTCATGGAGGTAATTAAAATAAATTTAAAACCTTAAAAAGTTATTAAAAAAAAATCTTGAGAAAAAATTGGAACTTTGTCCTCCAATATCTCCGTAACTAGAAGGTTCCCAGGTATGGTCCACAACAAAACAATGATCGCAATGACGGGGAGAACAGGTGCCTTTCGGCTTCGTTAAGGGTCTAGTTACACCCTTTATACATATAGGCGAGTTCTGATTGCGTGGACCAATCAACATTGTAATGTGTAATGTTAAAAATAAAGATCTCAATGTCTCTGAAAATTCCTCATCCTATACACGGTGGCAGGGACACCGACGATCAAATGGTTACCTCGTATTCAGTACATCATTCTGCACCACCCCCTGACTTTTTTTGAATTGGGGTGTGGTAATTCGGTAATCGCAGTGGCTGAGCGATTGACTGCTGCGCTGCGTGTCGCGGGTTCGATTCCCGCACGGAACAAATATTTGTATGGCCTACAGGTAGTTGTTCTGGGTCTGGCTGTTTGTGTATGTGAGTTTAAATGTTTGTAAACGCATCCACGATGCAGGAGAAATTCCTAGTGTGGGGAAACGTTAAAAAAAAAACTTGTTCCATACATTTGGACCGTCTCTTTATTGCATTTTTGTAGGAAACAGCTGTTTTTTTTTTAATTACCGATGAAAAATTTCTATGTCGGGCTCAGAATGATGTACTGAATACGTGGTTACCGTATGTGCATCAATGTGTCCCTTCTACCCTGTATACATATTTATTTACTAGCTCTTGTGTGCTTTAGTTGTCGGAAATGATCGCACGGGAACGTTTTAAATACAGCCTATGACACTCGGAGACTCGTGGCTTAATAATAACAGCCCCTCGGGTCGATCTTTAGGTTAAGCCGTGCTTGCCTAGGTTGGTCTGTGAATGGGTGACCACCCATTACATGCCAAGTTTCCTCCGTGCCTCAAAAAGCACGTTAAGCTGTTGGTCCCGGGTGTCATTTGTAGATCTTTGACCAGTCGGTGTCAGTGGACCAAAAAGTCTGACAACCAGTCTTATAAAGGGGTATCGTATTACTCAGTACTAACTGGGTTGTGGAGGTCAGATAGGCAGTCGCTCCATGTAAAATACTGGTATTCAACTGCATCCGGTTAGACTGGAAGCCGACCCCAATATTGTTGGGAAAAGGCTAGGCAGATGATGATGACACTCGGGGATGATGTAGCTTCCTATTAGTGAAAAGATTTTCGTAATAGGATAAGTAGTTGCGAAGATTAACCCCTACTTACAACCTTTATATCTTCAAAATAGTAGAATTGATAATATTAACATCACCTATATTCAAGAAAGTTTGACGTGGATGTCTAACAGGCCGTCGAATACTAAGTTGCAAGAGTAAACTGCTCAGCAAGTGCATGTTTACACTTTGCAAGTCACTTTTAGTTTGTCCGACGATTCACGTAGAAGTTTTATTTAAACCGAAGTTAGTTCCATAGCTCAAGCGAGAGCGATGGGAGATGGAAGGGGAGTTGACATGCTGCGGGACTGTTCGAAAGAGATACCGCGGCTCTGGCACACAAAGGGCAAAGAAGGAACATGGATGGTTTTAGTCAGTAAAACTTCAGACACTCCCTCCACTCCGCCCAGAGCGGGGAGGTTATTTGATGACTTCCCATCCGAAAAAAAAAGGAGATGACATAATGGCTGATATGCTAAAACATTTAAAATTGTCATGGATATGAATGTTGATGGATGGAGAGGGAGAGGAAGGCCGAGAGAGGAGTAAATGATGCCGTGACGTCTGACAGGGGAGAATGGAAGAAGAAAACGTTGCGCCGACCCCTAGTAGAATGGGACAAAGGCAGAGGTAATGGGACAACAAGATGATGATTTGAAATTGACATTATTAACAGACAAATTATTAACTATGTAAAATAAATGCACAGCAAATATTTGTACAGGATATTACAACTAAAAATGGAAAAATAAAAAAACTTTTTTGCAAAAAATAAAAACGACTTCAAAAACACAAAAAAGTGGAAATAACTTTAGCTTCAGAAGTCGGTGACTTTTGTTTGTTTGATTTAGTTTTTTTGTCACCGACTCCATACCCTCTCAGAGCATACAGGCGAATTGTTATGTGATGATGTTGTGTAAACAATAAACATCCAAGTGATTGCAGCAATCACGACAGATTTGCTGTCTATTATTGAAGAGTTCCGTTCCATATCTCCGAAGTTCATGATCAAATCATGACAATAATTATATGGGACCAATTTGGGAGTATACTTTTTCAAACAAAAAAAGAATTTTCCTAATCGGTTCAGGCGTCTTTGAGTAATTGCTGAACATACATAAAAAAAAAGATTCAGACGAATTGAGAACCTGTCCTCGGTTAAAAAATCAGGGCAATACGTATAATTTGTTTCGTGTGAGGTATCCCTCGTAAAACCTCCTTTATCAAAAATATATACATCAAAAAAGAGAGAGATATACATCAGAAAGAGGTGTTTGATATACCATCACACTTAACTCATAAAAAATACTCATAACACCGAACTTTTGTTAAAATTTTACGTTCATTTATCTATAGCACTTCCAGGTCTATAACGGTTACAGTTACGAGCAGCCTATACAACGTCGATAGTCCGTAAATTTAGTTTTATTACGCTTATGTACAAGCCAACAATTTAAATATTTAGGAAATTCTAATCTGTATACACTGACATCGCTGAAAGACCTAGGTGTTACTACTGATACTGATACTGTTAGCCTGTATCATCCCACTGCTGGGCAAAGGCCTCTCTTCATGACTTCCAAATTCTTCGATCCAGAGCCAATGTGGACCACTGGTCGTTAGTTTTGTCCAGCTCGTCCCGCCATCTCTTGCGAAGTCTACCGCGTCGCCTTCATAATTCATAACATGCCTTCATAACATCGCCTGAAATCAGAATATCTAACAAACTAAGAACATAATTTGGTAAGAATCCTGCATAGTTCCTTTTCCTTATTAACGTATTCTTCTTATTATGGAACTAATTCTAAATACGTCGTGAATTAAAATAGGTTTAAATCTAAATTTTATCTTTCTCAAACTGGAACTTAAATGGGAATTTATTTTATTGAAAAAAGGTTTGAAAACTTAATGGATTTATTTATTACCCGTACCCTTATAAAAAGTAGCCTAAGTCCTGTGTGTTTCAAATGGTTAAAGAATTAAAAAAAAAATGCTGTGGTTCCGGAGATAAACCTCCGCATACACACAAACACACAAAATTCACACTCTCTCTTTATAATACTAATATAGATATTCCTTAATATAGATTATTATTTTGCTCTCAAACACATCACAAGAGATTAAATATTCATTATTCCCTCCATTACTTCCAAGCGTGACCTTTGGAAGGAATGGAGAGAGGCCTTTGCCCAGCAGTGGGTCAATATGGGCTAGCTATAATAACATAATATAATAAACACATCACACATGATCCGTTCGACACGCAACAAACACGTCGGGCGCATGTCCGGTTAATGTCCAGGAAATGAACATCAATATTTATTTTAGTCCGTACACTTGGGCATCAATCGATATAAGTATCAGTAACAATAAGTTCCAAATAATTACTAACTTCATCAGGTACCAACAAATTGAGATAATTAATTCCATGACTAATTAAAACTTCGGAGGAGCTCGTGGCTAAATAATTACAGCCGCTCGGGTCGATCTTTAGATTAAGCCGTGCTTTCCTAGGTTGATCTGTGGATGGGTGATCGCCCATTACATACCGAGTTTCCTCCGTGCCTCGGAAAGCACGTTAAACCGTTGGTCCCGGGTGTCATTTATAGATCTTTGACAGTCGTTAGGTAGTCAGTAGCCCAATAAGTCTGACAACCAGTCTTACCAAGAGGTATCGTATTACCCAGTACTAACTGGGTTGTGGAGGTCAGATAGGCAGTCGCTCCATGTAAAATACTGGTATTCAGCTGCATCCGGTTAGACTGGAAGCCGACCCCAATATAGTTGGGAAAAGGCTAGGCAGATGATGATGATGACTAATTTAAACTTTAATACCACGCAATACCTCTCAAATTAAGTCATCATTATCAAACGCTACTTCCAATAATTTCTACCCTATTTATTTTAACCCTCCGATGCGTGACAAGAAATTGATCAATCAAATAATGCTTAACCCTAGAACGCCGGCCTGATTGATGACAGACGGACATTACGTGATTACTCTATAAATGTAATATAAGGGTTAATCTAAATTGTTATATATATTACCCATGTTATATAGGATAATATAATATGTGTATCGAAATATTTACTAAAATTATTTGTATCTTTAAAAGGCAGGCCTTCTGGGGAGGAGTTTGTGGCTAAATAATAACAGCTGCTCGGGTCGATCTTTAAGTTAAGCCGTGCTTGCCTAGGTAGGTCTGGGGATGTGTGACCACCCATTACATACCGAGTTTCCTCCGTGCCTCGGAAAGCGTTAAGCCGTTGATCCCGGGTGTCATTTGTAGACCTTTGACAGTCGTTAGGTAGTCAGTGGGCCAAAAAGTTGACAACCAGTCTTACCAAGGGGTATCGTATTACCCAGTACTAACTGGGTTGTGGAGGTCAGATAGGCAATCGCTCCATGTAAAATACTGGTAGTCAGCTGCATCCGGTTAGACTGGAAGCCGACCCCAACATAGTTGGGAAAAGGCTAGGCTGATGATGTGTGTTTACAATAAAGGCAGATTGTACAATTAAGTGTTAAGATTGTACAATTTTTAGGCTGTGTACAGTTTATCACATGGTATAACGTTTGATCTAATTGTATCAAAAGGTACAATACTCAGTGTTTGCCAACATAGCTTGCCAAATAGGTTAGGTACAGCATAATGCTAGATAAGTAGAGCTTGGCGCTGATTTTCAATTGTACCCAGCATGTTGAACACATAATAGGATTACGTCTAGGCTGGTGCACTATATCATCAACCCAATCATAGGATTGTCTGAAACATAACATAACATCACGCCTGTAATCACCGAAGGGTTAGGCAGAGGTGTACCTAATAATACACCCACATTTCCCAAGTTATGTTTCAGTCCCGTGTAATAGAGGGAGAGGCTACTGCCATCAACCTGCAAAACCCAATAACAATATGCCCGATCCGGGAATCGAACCCAGGACCTCATGCTACGCAGTCGCGATTGTCTGAAACTTACTCAAAAAACTCTAATTCGAACCGTTGTTTATTTTCTTCAGCTATGTATTTTTATATCTCGTTACTTTGTATATTTTGTTTGTATGTATGTATATTATGTATTTATTATTATATTTTATTCTTGGAAATTTTCAGTACTATTGCACCTACTGTTTTGTCTCTGCGTCACCCTAAGGTAGACTGGTAGAAAATGCCCAAGGCACAGGTCAGTCTTTGTATATTATGTGCCTAAAGTTTTAATAAATAAATATAAATTATAAACATTTTGTTTTAAGTAAAGTTTAGGTTAATTTACCCAAATATTATCACACGAGCGGATCCGGCGAACTTTTACATTAAAATTAGTAAGTCTCATGCCAAGAAAAACATTCAAAATACCAGCATTGAGTGTCGCAAAAGGTCAGTGGTCTCAATTAGCGTCCATTCAAACGACAGTACTGCAATGCGATGAGTCTGGATGAAAGCTTACCTTAATTGCACATTCAGTTAAAAATTCTGCTATTTTACACGACCTGGATTAAAAGGTATTGTTCGCACTCATTTTCTACGGGTTCGACTTGAAGTTGAGATAAGTTCTGCGGTTTTTATTCCATGAACGACGTGATTTTCTCTTAAATCTCTCGGAAAGCACATTAAATCTGTGGTCCCAACTGTCATTTATAAATCTTTGACAGAAGTTACAAGTAGTCAGTGGCCCGGAAGTATAGAACCACTCTTACCAAGGAATATCGTATTACCCATTACTATCTGAGATGCGGAGGTCAGATAGGCAGTCGCTCCATGTAAAATACTGGTCTTTAACTGCATCTGGTTAGACTGGAAGCCGACCTAACATTGTTGGGACAAGGCTAAGCAGATGAGATGATGACATTTGTACTTTTTAAGGACACTCAGGCTAGGTGGAGCCACGATCTCCGGTGGACCGTTGGTAATGGCTGGATGAGAGTTGCCGGCAGTCGCTCCATGAAAAATACTGGTATTCGACTGGAAGCCAACTCTAACATAGTTGAGGGAAAGCTAGGCAGACGATATGATCTGATTTCGAGCTATTTCAGCCAATAAACATTCACTGTAGATCATGAGTCTGCCAAAGCTAACTGCAGTGGCCTTGCCAAATTACCGAGCCTGGCAGACGGATCGGCTGTAATTCTTCCTAAGTACGAGTATATACAAACATATCTGCAGGATTTATTTATTATTATTAGAATTAAGTGTCACTGCCTTGTTTCGGTGGCAAGTGTCTTGTGGTCGCAAGCGCGACTGCTGAGCATGAGGTCCTGGGTCCGATTCCCAGGTCAGGCAAAGAGTTATTGGGTTTTGCAATCAGGAATGTCTCAGTAGCAGCCACGGAGTCTGGAATTGCGCCTGGTTAATGGCAATAGGCTCGCCCCCTATTACATGGGACTTAAACAAGACTGGCGAAATATGGGTGTACTATGTATTAGGCACACCTCTGCCTAACCTTTCGGGGATTACAGGCGTGATGTTATGTTATGTTTAGTGTCACACTGCAGGGCAGAAGTCTCTTTTCTTCTTCTTAAATCTATTCCTGTACCTTGCTTTGGCAAGACTTGTAAAAATAGGAGTCGTACTGGCATCTCTTAAAAATCGTGAAAAAGTTCGCAGCCTGGAGACTGGATTTGTGCAAGGTTGACGACAATAGGCTAGCTCCCTATCACATAGAGTTTCTACTTAACTCGGTAAACGTCCATCTCAGCCTAACTTTTAGAAAAACAAGCGGAATGTTATGTTATGTGTGTTTACATAAATATACACAAGAACACAACAAACTGTACAAAAATACAATCAAACGGAATCATTGAAGGATAACTCGCTAAGGGAATTCCAAGAAACGCCTACAAAATCAAACGGTCACATAACCTCGGGTTTTAGGGGCAAATACGAATATAGGCAATGTCAACATTGAACGGACCAATTGAACAAGGAATGGGAACGAAAAGATCGAACGAAGAATTTAAGGTCTGAATGAATGAATGACATTACTCGCAATCCACTTTGACAGAACATAGAAGCCGACGACGGTAAAAAGTAATTGCGATGCTCTTATAAAAAAAAGTGTTTTTTTACTACAAAGTAAACTTCGTCTTACGCCGGGAGAAATTAATAATGGCCAGCGAAAACTTATCTAGAAAGCTTCTTTTGTACAAACTTAATTGCTCTTATGAATTTTTAAATTTAAAAAGAGTAATTGTAGCTGCTAGTAAGATGGCTTTGTAGATAGATATACAGGGTGTAAAAATTTTTGCTGGGAAACGACTTTTTTTTTGCGTGAAAAATCACGTTTTACGGTAAGAATCAATGTTACGCACTGAGAATATTGTGCTGATGGATGGATTTAATAGTACGGTCGTGGAGGTGTTTAAAGTAAAAATCTTCCTTAAAAAATATGTATTTAATTTTTTTTTGTTAAAAGTTGGAACTTTGACCCCCCCAATGTCCCCAATACCTATCTCCGTAACTCCGTAACAAAAAAATGATCGCATTGACGGGGAGAACAAGTGCCTTTCGGCTTCGTTTAGGTTCTTTTTACACCCTTTAGAGTAGAAAAAAAGGTATGATACTGCATAAACAAAATGAAGCAAGCTTACCTTTAAAATAGATACTTCCGTTTCATAAATTCAATCTCTGTAAAATATTTGACACGAAACACAATTCACAATCAAAACACACACAAACGATTCAAAACTTGTTCGCATACAAATTCTTCACAAGCACTTGTTTTGCACAAATAGAAACAACACGAAACAAACCCGGAACTTATAACTTCCTCAAAGGACAATTGTAAGGCCTCTTTCATCACAAAAGTCGCGATAAACTCACATTTACGAGCCGGATGGGCCAATTTCTGGGCGTCCGTTCGACAAACAGGCGACCTTAATTACGCGGGCCGCTGTAATCAATCAGCCGGGCCCGTTTGTTGACAGTGGTCATACTTACCCCGCGCGCGAGCGACGGGTTAGATCTGATTTTACAAGCGCTCGGTCAACTTCGTGTGTTTTCGGCAGATTTCGGTTTTGTTTGGTATGTGATAGTGCGTTAGTGTTTCGTGTGTGTGACGGACGAAGCCGTTTTAATGTTATAAACTTTACTTTAAATATCTCCACGACCCCCGTACTATTCAATGCATCCATCAGCACAGTGTTTTGAGTCATACCGTAAAAGGTGATTTTTCACCCCAAAAAAAAGTCCGTTTCCCAGCAATAATTTTTGCGTAAAGTTACTTGGTTTGACGTACAGAATGCTTGGTTGACAGCTTCGTGAAGGGTCTGTTTCACACCTTGTATTGGTGACTATCCATTACTTGAATAACTTACCGAGGTGCCTCCGTGCCTCGGAGTCCCTGCTGTCCTTTCTAGATCTTGGACAGTCGTTAGGAGTAGTCAGCAGCCCGAAAGTCTGACAAAAAGTCTTACTAAAGAGTAACGTGTTACCCAGAAACTGCGTTGAGGTCAGATAGGCAGTCATTTCGTGTTAAATACTGGTGCATCTGGGTAGACTGGTAATCGACCCCATTGTCGATGGTTGATTGATTAGATTTACATACATAACGTTGTTTATGGGATTAAATATGGATAGTTGTTTTAGTTGGGTTAATTAGACTCGTTGTTAATTAATTGATACACGCTGTTTCGACATGTATCATCTGTGTTGGTATAATTTAAATGGTCACCTTAATATCGAGGTTTTGGTCAGTTGTGTCTCGCGGTTCCACCAGACTTTTTTCTACTCCTAAAGTCTAACCTGCTTCAAGAATTGACCTATCAAATGCAAAAAGGTTTTTTCAAATTCGGCTAGGAGTTCCATAGATTAGCACGTATAAACTCTCCTGCTTTATTTATATTATGTGTAGATTGAGTCGCTACTAGTGGTCAGTAAGAACAACTTCATGTTGGGTAACATTTAATTACTTCTTACTCTTTTTAGGGTTGCCACTAATTCATATGCAGTAGGGAATCCAATCCCGCAAACGCGGGATCCCGCACCTTTTTTGCGGGGTCTGAAATGCCGGATTACTCATGCGAGATGCAAAAAAACAATCCCGCTAATCCCGCGGGATCTGCGGGATTAATGACATCAATGCGCAGGTCTGCGGGATCGCAGTTTTGATGCGGGATTGGATTCCCTAATATGCAGTTATATAGTTGTCAATTGTTATTTATTATCACAGCTGTCTAAATCCCATAGTTTCTAATAAATTTATAAAAGATTGATTAGATTACTAAGTACATTATAATCATGCAGATTTAAAAAGACCATAATATGAAAAATCCATAATTCCATACTAATATTATAAATGCGAAAGTAACTCTTGTTTGTTTGTTTGTTTGCTGTCTTTTCACGACTAAACAGCTGATAGGATTGTAATTAAATTTGGCGAGCAGATAGATTATATCCTGGAGAAGGACAAAGGCTATCTTTTTTTTTCCTCACTCATACTCATCAAAATTACCACGTGAACGAAGTCGCGGACAACGGCTAGTAACTTTATAAAACATTGATTAGATTAATAAGTACATTATATTCCTGGAGATTTAAAAAGACCATAATAATATGAAGGCTCATAAAATTCACCACTGAATGTAGAGAATATACACGATAATCTATTATAGTATTTTTATGGCTCTCGTAGACCATAAAAAGCTACTATGTGAGAAGAAAATAATGTTATATCCATGTAATATTACATAATAAACCAGTTATCTCCACCTTATACATATATGTATACTATAGCTTTTCCTATTTAATATCCCTAACATAACATCATCACGCTTGTAATCCCTGAAGGGTGCCAGAGGTGTGCCTAATAGTACACCCACATTTCGCCAGTTATGTTTAAGCCCCATGTAATAGGGGGCGAGCCTATTGCCATCAACCGGGCACAAATCCAGACTCCGTGGCTGCTACTGAGAAATTTCTTATGGAAAAAGGCATAACACTTTGCCAAACCTGGGAATCGAACCCAGGTCTCATGCTCAGCAGAAGCGCTAACAACCACTCAACCAACGAGTAGTTTCAATTGAACAAAAACGATAATTTTAATAATAGCAACCAAGCAACTATAATCTAGTCTCACAATTAATTTGTTGTTTTTCTTCATATTATATGTATTTTTATATCTCTTTACTTTGTACATTTTGTTTGTATGTGTGTACATATGTATTTGTTATTATATTTTATTTTCGGAAATTTTCTGTGCTATTGCACCTACTGTTTTGTCTCTGCATCACCCTAAGGTAGACTGATAGATGTCCGCCTTTGTACATTATGTGCATAAAGTTTTAATAAATAAAATAAATCTATATATAAACTACCTTTTAGTAAAACATTAGTAGGAAATAGATTACACGTACGTAATACAGCGCAACTGTGATACAATTTCAAAGGCAACTCCGTACGAGGCAATGACCTACAAGCCCAGCACAAAAAACATACCCTGACCTAAGATACTGGAAGTGGCTTCTGTGTTTAATGACGCTCTAAATATAGAAATAATTAAAGTTATAGCCGATGGATATAATAGCCATGTGTTTTTTGAGTTAAAAATAACTTATTAAAGGGCAGAGTAAGAAATATTTTCTAGATATGTCTAACGTTTGTCTAGATATATCCGGCTTTTTGGCATTCCTTTCAAAAACTAAAGATAAAATACTACTAAAAAAAAGAGAAAAATTTCGGACTTTATTTTTTGCAAACTTACGGCTTTTTTTCAGGACTTTTCAAATATCCAATTAAAACCCTAATGGTCATGCAATAAAATAACCCAAGTCATGGTAAAATTTTTAGCCAATTAACAAGCAGGTATCGAAGCTCAGGGTGTGCCGGACGTACATTTCACTATCGAACCCCAAAATAATCAGTTAATTTGAGATTGAACAGGGGAACTTTTCCTTTCCTATGATGCATTTTTGATCGTAACAACATAATTATGATAACGCTATGATCCCCTTTCGAAGCGTCATCTAAAGAGGGGATCTAGGGTCAATTTATTTCCGAGCAAGCTATGATTGTTGCTCGATTCTCAGATTTATAAAATCACGATTTTTTTCCTCTGGAACCAAGTTCAGATCAAAAATTATTATAGTACCGTCGTCGTGAAAACATAACAATCACTTTAATTATAATTTTATTAGCGTTAAAATAAAATAAAAACACTTTCAGATCTTTGTATGATTAAATTATTTCTCAACTATGTCCGTTCTAGTTAAAAAAAAACAAGTCATCAATAAAATCAAATCAAAATACAACTCCATCTCCCACTAAGTATAGTTGTAAATTCAATAACAACTTTTCAAATTACGATATCAATCGTACTTCTTGACGTCACGGCAATGTTTAGTGACGTAAGTTCACGTAGACATCTCTACAAGTTGTACATCTGTGTGACCGAAGTTTTTAAAGCTTTTTATTGCTTTTCCTTCCTGTGAAACATGACGAGAAAACTTTTATCTTTTTTTATTTGCTTTCTTAGAAAGGAACTTTGTAAAGTCATTTGCCAATCACTTTGCTCTAGTCTTTTCGGTTTTTTTACTATCTGTCATTAGCTTTTTCGCTAAATAACATGAAATGGTAGATTCCGGAAGGTATAAGCAGAGGTGTACCTAATAGTATACCAACATTTCACCTGTTATATTTAACTCCTATGACTCCGTGGCTGCTACTGAGAAATTCCTGATGGAAAATCTCAATAACCTGGAAATCGAGCAAAAGATTGCGCAGCAGCACCGCTTGCGACCGCCAGACAAACGAGGCAGTCTTTTTCGTCTTATTGCCTCTGCATCTTTATAGTCACATACTAGACACTGATAAAAAGTACTTAACCAGTTGAGGATACACGTTTAACGTTTTTATAGGCAATCTCTAAAGATCCGTTTAATCGTTGACGTGGTTGAAAAGGCTGCCCAACTTAAATGGGACTGGGCAGGACATGCCTTTCGCATGCCGAACGAGCAGTGGACCCGTGAAGCTCAGGATTGGTGTCCTAAAATAGTGACACGGGGTTGCGACGAAGGGGGAGGAGATGGTGGGGCGAACTGGATGGATATCTTCTTTTTTTTTTTCGGATGGGAAATCATCAAATGACCGCTCTGGGCGGAGTGGAAGGGAGTTTCAGATTTTTACTGACTAAAACCCATCCATCTTCCTTCTTTGCTCTTTGTGTTCCAGAACCGCGGTATCTCTTTCGAACAGTCCCGCAGCCCTGGATGTCTTCCTTAAGAATTGTCAACAAGTCGCACAGAATTATCAAGAGACACCTTTGTCCAGTAGTGGAACAATATGGGCTAGCTATAATAACAATAATAATAAGGATTATAGCAGCGGCGTCCAAGATGAAACCCTAGCTAATCTAAGGTTAGACTGATTGTCAAACCCTAAATTTGAAAAACCTTGAACACCGGATGCCCACAAATACAAAAGCCATTACGTCAGCCGTTTCTTTTCTTTACACATCTGTGTAGAACTTTTTAAAGTGTTTTATTGGTTCTCCTTCCGGTAAAGGCGGTTGGATTGTTTTAATGACGACGAGTAATAAAGGAGCAGCCTGTATATGGAAGTGTCTTTGTTTTAATTTTAATTCGAGAGCTCTTTATGAGGATGTGGAGTGGAAGTTGGTTTTAATTACGTATTGGCTTCTGTGTTTTAATTAGATGCATATTGTTTGGATGGGATGTTATTTCTAGTTAACCCTAGATCACTAACCATTCGTCTCTCAGACTACGCGTACCCCCGCATTTCATAGTTCGGTAGGTTCGCGGCACCCGCACTCCCTCCCCCGCTCAGTACCTTCCTGATTGGTCCTGTTAGTGACCCGTGTGCACTCGTGGCGGTCGCTTGCGCTTTGGAACAGGACATACAGCCGTCGCGTCGTCTGACAGACGAAAGGTTAGTGATTGGGTAACATTATTTTTAGTTATAATATTTTTCTATTTTCAAGATTACTTGTATTATATTTTACGCTACTCGGTTTTTTACCTATTAATTGTGAAATAGGAATAATGTACTATTATTTTGTGGAATAAAAGTAAAGGGAAAATTTATTTTGCAGACTTTATGAATATTTTTGGAGCACTGGTCGCAAAACCAATAGATGGCCGCAATGCTTGTTCTATGATACTGTAAACATTAGTATCATAAACGCGTATGTTGTTTACGTATGCAATATGATCCGAGACCATAAGAAACCGCTCAAGAGGAGAGAATTTGCCTCGCAAATGGCAGATCATGAACTAATAAAACCCTGGCTACTCGAGCGCTACAATACGGTGACTTTGCAGCGTGATGTGAAAAAGAGTATTGGAGATATTCTCAACATTGAAATGCCACAAGAAAGCTGTGTACAAGAGCTACATAAAACAAGAAAAATATGTGGATTTTGCCTAGCAAAAACAAGGCGTATGACAAAATATTGTTGTACATACTGCAAAAAGGCCATTTGCGGAGAGCACACAGTTCCTATTTGTAGTAGTTGTAAGAATTAATATTGTTTATTTTTCATTGTTTTGTTTGATTCCTTAAAGAAAGGACTTTAAGTTTTTGTTTCTTTTATAAAATAAATAACAACGATTTTGAAAATATTTGCGTTTCATTGCGTAGTCTGTGAATCGAATGGTTAGTGATAGTGTTACTCCGATTTAAGGTTAGTGATCTAGGGTTAAAAGAGACATTCATAATTAATGACTACCTTTTTTCTAAGTTTTGTTAGTTTGACTTTAGAATAGATTAGAATATTCTTTATTATGTACACTATACAAATAACATTTTATACACCGTGATGTTTTTGTCGTCTTACAGCGGCAACCCACTTCGTGTATCCAATGACTACTAAACATCCATAAAAAAGGTATGAGATTAGAATAATTTTAAAATAAAAATATTATTCATAATTATTTCGACTTTGCCCCTATGTAACGAGCTGCATGTATTATTAATTATATCGGTATCGGAAGATATATTTGGGCAAAACCCACCGAGATTTGTCCAGAGGGCACAAATCATAATTGAAAGAGATGGGCAACATACATCCATAAGTACACTGTCATGCGTGCGTAACATTATACCAACTTTTTTACCGCACAAAAAAATTCGTTTCCCAAAAAATAACTTAAACTGTATTGCTTAGTTTGATGTACAAAATGCATACATGACGGTTATCTATAGCAAAGCTGCAATTCAAAACCTTTCAGCTACCCCATTTACCATTATAATTGGCCAATACCTATTTTTAATATACGAGTTCTAAAATTCCGCGGAGTTTCATATAAACAAGCCGACTGTGCCGATACGTGAGCGGTGATGTAAACGTGGTGGACGAAAAAAATTGGGATTTAGCGAGGTCATGGTATAAGGTACGAGAAATAGCGGTTAATACATACATAAACTCATGGCTAAATAATAACTGCCGCTCGGGTCGACCTTTAGGGTTAAGCCAATGTATGTCATCATCATCTGTCTAGCCTTTTCCCAACTATCTTGGGGTTGGCTTCCAGTCTAACCGGCTGCAGCTGAAAACCAGTATTTTACATAGAGCAACTTTCTATCTGACCTCCACAATCCAGTTAGTACTGGGTAATACGATACACCTTGGTTAGACTGGTTGTCAGACTTTCAGGCCACTGACTACCTGTAAAGACTGTCAAAGATCTACAAATGACAGCCGAGAACAACGGCTTAATGTGCTTTCTGAGGCACAGAGGAAACTCGGTATGAAATTGGGTTTGTCCGCGTTGGGTCCCAAGCAATCCAGGCAAGAGCGGCTTAACCTGAAGATCGACCTGCGCGGCTGTTATTATTTAGCCACGAGCTACTCCACTAATGCTAGCTACAATAATAATCCAAAATTACAATTTGCCCCATATCCTCGCTAACTCTTCCTACTTTCGCCAAACCACAATGCGTGAACGATGGCGGTATGATATGTCCGTAAACAGCGTCAAATTGTGGCACGTTACACGTAACACGTCAAATAAAGGACGCCGGATGTCGCATACCGACGCATTTACATGTAATTGGGTTAGATTCGTCACGCGGATCCGGAACCCTTTATTGATACGCCAGTTATGTATTTTTCTGTATTTGTTAGTTATATGTTTACAAATTGACTGTCTCGTTAGTCGCATGAGGTCCTAGGTTAAATTCCCTGGTCGGACAAAGTGTTATTAGGTTTTTCCATTAGGAATTTCTCAGTAGCTGACACGGAGTCTGGATTTGTGCCCGGTTGATGGCAATAGGCTCGCCCCTATTACATAGGACTTAAACATGACTGGCTAAATGATGGTGTACTATTGGGTACACGTCTTCCTTACCCTTCGGGGATTACAGGCGTGATGTTATGTTATTTTTACAAAGATTTCTTCTAGTATATGTAATATTCAATTATGGTATTTAGACCCGGATGGTATTCTTTTGTTTCCTGTTTTTCTACGAACAGAATCCAATTAAATGACGATCGATGGTGAATAGATTGCGTGTACCCACGATACGTATCGGAAAACCACTGCTCAATTTGAGATGACCAATCAATCTTAAAATATTTTTAGAGGGAGAGGAAGACCAAGAAAGCGATGGATGGATTGTGTGAGGAATGATATGAAAAACAAAGGTGTCAATGATAGCGTGACATCTGTCAGAGGAGAATGGTAAGCATGTTGCGCCGACCCCAAGTAACATGGGCAAAGGCAGGAAGATGATGAATCAGTCTTAAAATATAAAGTGTAAACTGTGTCCTTGCGGCTTCGCTAAGCATTTTTTAGTGAATTGTGTGTGTTTTAGTGTCTTTCTGGATCAAGGGCTTGATTCAGAAAGCGGTACTCCTGGACACGTCGCGTATTGTTAGGGGGTTCCTTTCTAAAGAGCCCTGACTACCGGCAGCTCGGACCCCGTTCCTAGTGGTGGTGGCCTACTATTTTTTTATATTTTTAAATGTTTTTTTTTAATATTTATTTATACTAGAATATTTGAAAATGTATTAAATATGTTTAAAAATTAATAAAGGAAATTAATATATTTTAAAATAGAAAGTAGTTATCCGATTTTCAGTAATCGGACAGCGTTCGCATAAATAAATTAATTTAACAAACTTAACGAGTACAAACTGCATCTCCAAATTAAACCCCTAACAGCTTCTTACATCTCCTCAGAGAGTTGGTCCATTTGTATCTTAACCAGTGAGTTAATTATTAATCTTCAGCTTAAGACTCCAGTTAAGCCAATTTGTGAAGAGCTTCATACTAATGACCCCTTGGAAGTGCTTCGTTCGCCATTGATAACGAGCTTACAAGGAACTGTGATTAATATTTAATATCGACAAGTAAACGTAATGAGCTCGTGGCTAAATAATAACAGCCGCTCGGATCATCTTCAGGTTAAGCCGCGCTTACCTAGGTTGGTCTGTGGATGGCTGACCACTAATTACATACCGAGTTTCCTCAGCGCCTCGGAAAACACATTAAGCCGTTGGTTCCAGCTATCATTTGTAAATCTTTGACAGTCGTTACAGGTAGTCAGTGGCCCGAAAATCTGACAACGAGTCCTACCCAGTACTAACTGGGTTGTGGAGGTCAGGTAGGTAGTCGCTCCATGTAAAATACTAGTTTTCAGCTGCATCCGGTTCGACTAGAAGCCGACGCCAACATAGTTGGGAAAAGGCTATGCAGATAAGTAATGATGATGAATTATTTCATGCGGCGAAAGGTTCCGCCCAACAGCTAGTCTTACAAAAAAGCGAGACTTCAGATTCTACAGGAAGTAAACGGACCCTTCACGAAGCCGTTAACTAAGCATTCTGTACATCAAACTAAGTAACTTCACGCAAAAATTATTGCTGGGACACGACTTTTTTTTGGGGTGAAAAATCACTTTTTGCATTAGGACTCAATGTAACGCATTCAAAACATAATGCTGATGGATGATTTAATAGTACGGGGGTCATGGAGGTGTTTAAAGTAAAGTTCTTACATTAAAAACATGTATTTAAAAAAAACTTGTGAAAAAGTTGGAACTTTGACCCCCAATGCCTCCGTAACGAGAACGTTCCCAGGTTTGGTCTAGAACAAAAAAATGATTGCAATGACGGGGAGAACAAGTGCCTTTCGGCTTCGTTAAGGGTCTTTTAACACCCTTTATAATGCTAAAATAATAGTTTCAATCAAAATATTTCTCCTGTAGTTAAACTTACTCAAGGATTAACAGAACCGTGTGTTGTTCTTTTAAAACCGCTTCAGCGTTAACTTGTATGCAAATGTTTACTTAAGAAGAAGTTCCTTAGATACAACACTAACTTAGGTTGAGGGTGGAGGGTAAGAATAACGAATAAAAAATCTGTTGGTTGCTGGGTAACATGTGGTTGGTTCTCACGTCTAGTACAACCATTCTAGGTTATCATTTACACTAGAAACGGGATATTTACCATGTTTACTGTTTGTTTTGAGTTCTTATTTCGCGAACTCAAATTAAACAGTTTTTTTATTAATTATTATTTATTTCTTTTATTCATTTCTCTGACATAATATTTACATTTTTAAATAATCCTATACAGATTCAGATTCATTTATTTGCCTGAAATATGGTATTTTACAGATTTTATAACATTCACAATAGTTCTTCATATTCCGCCTACTTAATTCGGCATGCAAATTTTCTATGTATTTTCTATGAATACGTGGAAACTACGACTTTTTCAATAGCTGCTTACCGTCAGAATTTGTGCCCGTTTGATGGCAATTAAAAAATAGGCAAGTCCAAATATTGGTGTATTTACTACAGGTAGGTACACTTCTGCCTTACCCTTCAGGGTTTACAGGTGTGATGTTATGTTCTTGTGTTTAGCAACTTTATCATCCTCAGTTACAGGGTCGAATCAAATTAGCTAGGATAACTTAACACGCGTGATGGGTATCCATGTCTAACTATGATAACACAATCATATACGCCTATGCCCATATACCGATCACGTCCATGGAGTTTACCTATTAATTTGATTTATTGTAGCGACGTTACATCAATGAAATGTGAAACTGAACGAACAAGACCATCATCATCTGCCTAGCCTTTTCCCAACTATGTTGGGGTCGGATACAGTCTAACCGGATGCAGCTGAATACAAGTATTTTACATGGAGTGACTGCCTATCTGACCTCTGCAACCAAGTAGGTACTGGGTAATACGATACCTCTTGGCAAGACTGATTGTCAGAGTTTCAGGCCACTGACTCTTTAACAACTGTCAAAGCTCTACATCTACGTGCTTTCCGAGGCTCGGAGGAAACTCAGTATGTAAAGGGTGGTCACCCATCCACGGACCAACCTAGGCAAGCTAAAGATCGACCCGAGTTGCTGTTATTATTAAGCCACGAATAAGACCGGATACTAATATAAATTTCTTACCGACCAAATTAATTATTGATAATTTTTATAAGCAAAAATCCAGGAAGGAAAAATGAAACAAATTACCTAATAATAATTAGCTAAACACTTTCTACCATTTCTGAGAGAATCATAAAAAATATTAATTCAAAAAGCCCAAATAAAAAAAGGTTGGTAAAGTAGGAATTGAATAATACCATAGATAAGAGGGTAGCCGAGAAAAATATCTCCGACAAAAATTAATTAGAAGGGATAGGCAGGAAGTGCGCGAATTAAAAAAAGAGGCCAGAAGAAATAGAATGTATTAATAAAGATTTCTTATTTTGTTACTTAGTAAAATTTAAATCTCTTCGGATATTTTTTTGGTAAATAAATTCGTAATAAGTACTCGGTAAGCGATCGTTTGCACTGGAGAATTTTTATCGCACACTGAATTTTTAACACCCTGTATTGAGCGATCATTGAGAATCCGTCAGCGACGCAGCGCGCATCCCGGGGTGTCAAAAAGGTGCACTGTCAGCTCTCAGCGCTAATGAGTGCGTTGAAAATCAAGAGGTAATCATCTGCCTACGCTTTCCCGAACTATGTTGAGGTCGGCTTTCAGTCTAATCAAATGCAGCTGAAATATAGACCATTCCCGTGGTTTGGTATCCGTTTGGGGGTATGGAGAACAGGGTATAAAGTTCTTCATCCAGGACTTTACTTAGAGCTTCACAACCCAGTCACTGTGTAATACGATACCTCTTGGTCAGACTAAAGGTCAAAACGGTCAATAAAAAATTGATCAACGCGAACGGCTTTATTCGGTAAGATTTGTGGGCTCTTTTGTTACATTTTCTCTGAGAGTGAAATAAGATCTATTACTGGAAGCTTAACCAAGTGGCCCAGTCATACCGCCCATTAATGTAATGAATTTCAAGAAATCTTAAGATAGATAAAACCTTCGTCGAAGCCAAAAAAAAATAATACAAAGCAAAGATTAAAAGGTAAACAAAAAAGGGACAAATAAATCCTAACTAATATTATAAATGCGAAAGTAAGTTTGTTTGTTTGTTACCTTTTCACGCCAAAACCACTGAACCGATCATCCTTAAATTTTGCATATACGTTGTCAGGTGTACAGAAACGGACATAGGGTACCTTTCATCTCGAAAAAAAGTACTGTTCCAGAGGAAAACAACAATAACGTTCTTATGATATTAGATGGCGCCACGTGTCTTTCGAATCATGATTGAATTATATTATTACAAACAGAGTACAACCCGAATTGATTGTCAAATTCTAAATTAACGCGAGCGAAGCCGCGAGCAAAAGCTAGTCTTTCAAAAATCATGTCCAACAACGTTATTATCCCTGAAACCGTCTGAAAGACTTCCTTTGATATAAAATAAACTTTAAGGACACAATGGGCTTTGTTGCTTAGCACAAAAGTTAAGCCAGCGTCACCGAAAAATGACAAAATACCTTTAAAGCGACGCCTTTGTCAATATACTATATTGTAATTAACATCGTTTTATCATTTATGAGGTACAATAAAGTTGTAAGGCAGAAAATCCAAAAGTATTTAAAATTTTTCGCTCTTGCAAACTTATTTGATTAATTTGATCTTGGTACATTAATTGAAACGTGTTATGCCCGCTCCGATTCGTTGACATAGTAGAGGAGCTCGTGGCTAATTAGTAACAGCCGCTCGGGTCGATATTTAGGTTAAGCCTTGCTTGCCTAGGTTGGTCTGTGGATGGGTGACCACCCATTACATACCAAGTTTCCTCCGTGCCTCAGAAACCACGTTAAGCCGTTGGTCCTGGGTATCATTTGTAGATCTTTGACAGTCGTTAGGTAGTCAGTGGCCCAAAAAGTCTGATAACCAAGGGGTATCGTATTACCCAGTACTAACTGGGTTGTGGAGGTCAGATAGGCAGTCGCTCCATGTAAAATACTGGTATTCAGCTGCATCCGGTTAGACTGGAAGCCGACCCCAATATAGTTGGGAAAAGGCTAGGCAGATGATGAGTCCAATACTGTGCAAGATCACCATTTATTGGAGAAGCTTTATCTGATTCAGACAATATGTTTATTCTTATTTTAGTTTTCTTGTGGTTGGATAGCAAATCGTTACGAGTTATTGTATAAAACTGCTCAGCTCGTTTTTAGATACCTTGGCAGTTATTAGTCTATTTAGAACAATTGATAATTTCAATACGTTCTAACTCTAAACTACTGCTATAATATAACTACTAATTACTATACTGTCACTTACGGGATATCTTCCGTGATTGTTAATTATTTTGAGCTCCCGATATTACGACGCTGTTGCAAGCGCCATGATCGCGGGTTGACTGGAGAATGCGGGTGGATGGAAAATAATTTGTTAAGAGCAGACAAATCTACCATCAAAAAACAAAACTTGACTTTCTGTGCCTTCATTCTGTAGTGGTCAGGTTTTATTAACATCAACGCTTTAGTTGGAGGAAGATTACAATTATTAATTAATTTGGTAATTTCGGTGAAAGCGAGTAACGATATTGCTGTGGACTGGATTCCTGTTGATATTATACTGCTGTCTAGATTTATTACTGAGGCTCTGTTTTATTATTTATTATATTTTTTAGGTTATTGTGGCTAAACCGAGCGTAGATGTGCCAGATAGCAATGGAGGGGTATTTGTCATATTTATGCCCCGAGTTCTTATTTCATCATTTTAATGAATAGAATACTCTGACTGCCTCGTTAGTCTAGTGATCGCAAGCGCGACTGCTGAGCATGTAGTCCTGGGTTCCATTCCCGGGTCGGGCTAATTGTTATTGGGTTTTTCCATCAGGAATTTCTCGGTACCAGCCACGGAGTCTGTGCTTGCCCCCTATTACATGGGTCTTTAACATAACTGGCCAAATGTTGGTGTACTGTCAGGTACACCTCTGCCTAACCCTTCGGGGATTACAGGCGTGATGTTATGGTTAGGCAGAGATGACTTATACAGTACATACACCCACATTTCGTCAATATTATCCAAGTCCCATATAGTAAGTGATAAGCTTTTTCCTATCAATCGGGCATAAATACTCCAGGCTGCTATTTTAAAATTCCTAATCGAAAAACCCAATTACACTGCCCGACTTCGGAATCGAACCCGGAACCACACGCTCAGCAGTTACGATCACTATAATATCGTACAGAATAAATCAAAATCAAAAACAAAATAAATGTCGGTTCGGTAGGTACCAAAAATACTCTATTAGTGATATTTTTACTAGTGTATTTATTATCATATTTTTGGTTTCTGTTTCGTTTGATCAAAGCATACGTTATTTTAAATATTATACGCATCGTTTATTTTAGCGTGAATTTTGATAAAAAACATGGTCCATTCTTTTGTTTCTAATTTCTGGGAAAATTATAATTTCGTTGAATTTGTTCAGTTAGAAAAATATACTGGGAACATTTTTGTATTGGTCTTGTTAAGAAATGTTATAAGTACTAAACTAAAGTAATTGCAGAATAGAATTCGGCAGTCTTTCTAATAATAACAAAACTTCTGAAATTATATACTTCTAACGACCCTCCGCTATTTACGTGGTTTTTACGACTTGATAAAACATCTTGATAAAACATCTCTTTATTGTTATCATATCAGTTTAATATAAGTGTATTAGTCTTTCCGACCTTCTTCTTCCGCGATATACTTATTCTCTAACTGATGGAGAAGATTGCATCTAAATCTGTCGCAGAATTTTGAGGAACAACGCGATCACTCAAACAGACTTAAACAATTTAATTGGATAACAAATCAATCTATTAAAATTACATAAACATTTCATAGATCATCATCTGCCTAGCCTTTTCCACACTATGTTTGGATCGGCCTCCAGTCTAACCGGATGCAGCTGAATATCAGTATTTTACATGGAGCGACTGCCTCCACAACCCAGTTAGTACTGGGTAATACGATACCCCTTGGTAAGACTGATTGTCAGACGTTCGAGCCACTGACTACCTGTACGCCTGTCAAAGATCTGCAATTGACAGCCGGGACCAACGGCTTAACGTGCTTTCAGAGGCACGGAGGAAACTCGATATGTTATGGGTGGTTCATGGTATACCCATCCATAGACCAGCCTAGGCAAGCGCAGCTTAACCTGAAGATTGATCCGAGCGGCTGTTATTGTTTAGCCACGAGCTCCTAAGCATATAGATATTAACAATAAAGATCTGTTAAAAATGTTTAAACGGATTTCTAGTTGCAAAATGTTATTATACTGTTAGGAAGAAATAAGGTTGTACGTTGCATAAGGAAGAAATGAGGTTTCATGCAGCACGTCATGTCTAGCTCTATGGAAAGGAGTGACATAGAGATTATGACTGGTCGTGTGACACGCTGGGGAGGAACATCGTTCAAGGGGCTGTAGGATTTATAATTTCCCATTTTGTTTACTTTCTCACTGGTTTTTAATGTTATAACGTGTGAATTCAATTCATTATGTTTCGTGGTGGTTTAGGATAGTTTTCTGTGGTTGTTGTTCTGTTCCTAAGTTATAATAAATGGTTGTGTTTATTATGTTATGGATCTTGTTGTCTTTTTATTAAACATCTTCACTTCTGTTTGCTAAATTCAGAAGTGGGATAAAGAACTTAGATTGCCCACTAAAGTAAAAAAAAATCATTCAAGGAACAAAAGAGCAATTACTTTTCAACCCGTCATTTTTGACTTTTCGTTTTATCCTTGTCGTTGCTATTATTTTTCGTGTGTGTGATTGAATATCAGACCTTGTGCAAGATATGCCGAGAAGGTGTTCACACCGTCGTTCACGAGATTGAACTAGAGGTATTCCGCGAGGCTGGACCCCTAGTAGTGAAACCATCAATAGCTTGCGTTACAGATCACGACAGAGCGGCCGCCGCCGCCGCCGTCGAGAACGAAGCGATTCGAAGAATAGTTCGTATTACTGCCGCCGCGTCACGGGCAGATAATCAATCACATTAGTGCTAACCCTGAGGACCCGGTTCGTGAAGTCACTTCGTACCCTCGTAGCCCCGTGGACTTGAACGATGTTCCGCAACGAGTTCGTACCGTAAACAACTCCGATGGTATTTCAACAGTCATTCGTACAAATGAACCAATCGTTCACGGTTCTGAAGCCCCGTCCACTGCAACCATGCTCGCGGAAGCTTTAAAATCTTTACAATCCGCAAAATCGGGTTCTTACTACGTACCCAATTTCGATCCAAACACACACGACATTGACGTGTGGTGTGATGAAGTGGACCGTGCTGTAGTCGCGAGCGGTTGGAGCGACTACGAGTGCTTGTCGCGAGTAGCTTCGTGTCTCAGTTCAGGCTTTTCAATAAATTTGAAGAAGTGCTCATTCTTGACTACCGAGGTCTAATATTTAGGCAGAATAATAAGCTTTGGTCAGGTGTGGCCGAGCTCATGTAAGCAGAAGACCACTCAAACCTTAGCCATCAACTTAACGATTGGTACTGACGCTTCTTCCGCAGCCATACGGTCGCTGGTGCGTGACCTAGCCGCAAGCACTCCAGAAACCAACAGAGAAGCTCTGCGGGAGGTTTGTCGAAATCGCGTAGTGAACTCCTGAAGAGCAATCAAGGTCAGCTTAATGTCTCGCCTAGTCGGTTCAGATGCTCGCCACGTGAGTACAAGGTTGATGACCTTACTTATGTAATAAAGTACTCGCAATCAACGGGCAAATTAGACCCTGGAATTCGAGGACCATACAGGGTAACCAAAGTTTTGCCTAACGGTCAGTATGAACTTAAACTGCTAAGTGGAAGTTTTGGAAAAACCACTCAAGCAGCCTCCCAATACATGGTGCCATGGAAAGGAGAATGGTGCCCAGAAACTTGTGCCATATTTTTTGAAAGCGAGTGCTGTTTTTAACTATGGTTTCAGAGATTGCGTGTGGGTGTGTTCCCAACGGCGTGTGTCGCCCAACGTGTGGGTGTGTTCCCAAAGGCGTGTGTCGCCCAACGTGTGGGTGTGTTCCCAAAGGCGTGTGTCGCCCAACGTGTGGGTGTGTTCCCAAAGGCGTGTGTCGCCCAACGTGTGGGTGTGTTCCCAAAGGCGTGTGTCGCCCAACGTGTGGGTGTGTTCCCAAAGGCGTGTGTCGCCCAACGTGTGGGTGTGTTCCCAAAGGCGTGTGTCGCCCGGCGTGTGGGTGTGTTCCCAAAGGCGTGTGTCGCCCGGCGTGTGGGTGTGTTCCCAATGGCGTGTGTCGCCCGGCGTGCGGGTGTGTTCCCAAAGGCGTGTGTCGCCCGGCGTGTGGGTTTGTTCCCAAAGGCGTGTGTCGCCCGGCGTGTGGGTATGTTCCCAACGGCGTGTGTCGCCCCGCATTTGGGTGTGTTTCACCGAAAGCGTTGGTATGTATTCCCCCTCAAAGACGTGAGTTGCTCAAACGTTAGGGTGTGTTCCCCCTCCCAAGGCGTGTGAACGTTGGTGTTTGTCACCCAGATAGCGTCGAGTCGCTATGGTAAAGATCTCGGCAACAATATAAGACGGTTGGGACGCTGACCATTTTATATTTTTGCCAATCTGAACCATTGTCTTAAAATTTCTTCGTAGACAGTATGTGTTACTTATACGAACAATCTTCGTAAACTTTTTCAGATGACGAAATCGATGTTGTTGAAGATGACCTTAACCATTCTGCAAGTAACGAGCCTGTACGTGTGTGCCGTGGCAGTAGGGACTGTCCACGCCTGACCTCGATGCTGAAATTGGAGCTGTCCAGGCACACCAAGATCATCGCATTGCAGACCCAACCTAAAACTTTCCAGTCGAGGGCGACTTGGCGTCAGGAGAGGCCGTGTTAGGAAGAAATAAGGTTGTACGTTGCATAAGGAAGAAATGAGGTTTCATGCAGCACGTCATGTCTAGCTCTATGGAAAGGAGTGACATAGAGATTATGACTGGTCGTGTGACACGCTGGGGAGGAACATCGTTCAAGGGGCTGTAGGATTTATAATTTCCCATTTTGTTTACTTTCTCACTGGTTTTTAATGTTATAACGTGTGAATTCAATTCATTATGTTTCGTGGTGGTTTAGGATAGTTTTCTGTGGTTGTTGTTCTGTTCCTAAGTTATAATAAATGGTTGTGTTTATTATGTTATGGATCTTGTTGTCTTTTTATTAAACATCTTCACTTCTGGTTGCTAAATATACAATTAACACCTGCTACATCCGATTAATATTATTAGTTTAAAGTTGATTTTGTATTAAATTATATTATTTAAATCAAATTGTAATATTACCCCTAGAATTATGTCACATGTACTTTTTGTAATAATTGTTTGTTTTTATCACTCTGACATTGTGCACTCTTTTGTAATATTGAATTAATTATTTTTTTAATTTTACAGTGTTTAAAAATCAACCCTTCGAATACCAACATGCCGCGGTGAACCAGCGCTTCTCATTTTATATTCTATTAACAGCACCAATCTAAAAACCAGACACGACTACAAAGTACCAAAACCCTCCCAAAAACTCGATGCGTGTGGTTATAACACAACTACCCGCTACGATTAAAACATAATATTTTTACTAGCCACTTTCAGAAATAACAACACAATCCACGATAAGGGCGGGAACGTTCATAAATAAAGATAGAAAAGGGAAAAACAGAGATATGCATATGAGGGTGAATACAAATCAGTTTGGGATTGTCCGACAACGCGGGCTTATGGTGACATAGTATACTGTGGTAAAACATGGACAAAAAATACTTTTTTGCTAAAATAAAACCGACTTCAAAAACACGTTGCTAAAACTAAAACCAACTTCAAAAACACAAAACAGTGAAAAACAACTTTAGCTTCAGAAGTCGGTGACTTTTGTTTGTTTGATTTAGTTTTTTTTGTCACGGACTTCTGAAGCTAAAGTTGTTTTTCACTTTTTTCCTCTTTTTTGAAGTCAGTTAAAAAGAGGAATTTATATTGCATTGCATAGATTTGCATTGCTCTAAAACTCACGAAAAAGTAATGCGTTTACTAACACACATTTGAAACATTATTCTGTCACCTTAAAATGATTGACGGAAACAAAACGATGGTTAGTGTTAACCGCGTTTAGTGATATGCGGTGCAACCGGGCCTTGTAAAAAAAAATGATTTAAAATCTTCTCCCGTAATACGAACAATATGAAAGGGATCATAATATTTATTGATGTTTCAATACATGTTTTTAGAAAGTGCCTACCCAATTAGAATGCATGTGTTCTTACATTATTTTTCTCCAATGTAAGAACACTTTATTCCTATGTATTCATAATCACCACATTACTTCAGAATATTTTACCCCACGCAAGTATTTTAATGGGACAACCCCATGAATGCCAAAGCATGAAAACGGAAATGAACCGGCTTTATTCCTGACCGCGGCACAGCAAACGCAGGGTTAAGTTTTTACCCGACTACGGCGAAGCCAAAAGGAAGGGTTATGATTTTAGCTGTCTATGTATGTATGTTTGAAACACTGTTTTAAGCTTTCACGGTTTACAACTAAACTTATACTGTCACTTACGGGATGTCTTACGTGATTGTTCATTATTTTGAGCTCCAGATATTTCGACGCCGTTGCAAGCGCCATGATCGCGTGTTGTATGTTTGTATTTACGTATGTTCCTCCGTAGCGCCTAAACTATTCATCCAATTTTGATGAAAATCGATTCGTTATTATGGCCCGGGTAACATAGTCTACATTTTATTCAGTAGTCGGGTTTTTTAGTTGTAGTGTACCACAGAAATTCTTGTTCACGAAAATGTTTTCGAAGCCTGTATGTCACGTTTCACTTGTTTTTTTTGTAATTTAGTGTAAAAGGTTGTTCGGTTTGACTTTAGGCTTGGTGACACGAACCCCTGAAATGTTTATACAGCTTCCGTCAATGTGAAAATGGTGTTGAGTTGAAAATGTTGGGGCCAAACATATCCTTTTTTTTTTCTTTTTTTTCGGATGGGAAATCATCAAATGACCCCTCCCGCTCTGGGCGGAGTGGAAGGGAGTGTCAGACTCGTACTGACTAAAACCCATGCATGTTCCATTGTTCCTTCTTTGCTCTTTGAGTTCCAGGGCCGCGGTATCTCTTTCGAACAGTCCCGCAGCCCCGGCAGGCATCGGGCCTTGCACACTCCTTCCTTTTTACTGACATCTCTTTAAGGCGCGCGTGGAACACGAATGCGCCGTCGACACGGCTGTTGTCATAAGACGGACGGACGGCGAGCTAGCCCATTACTCACCGTCCAAAGGCCCGAAAAAGAAAATATCCTGGCTAACTACCCAACATTATTGCCCACCTACCACCATCAAACACCATTATTGGTTGAGAATGGAACCACAGTACCAAACATATAAGGTGGCAGTCCTACCACCCGATTACCTAATTCGCTGCATTTTGGGCGCGTATGTGTGTGTGTGTAATATCAATGTGTTTTTTAATGGTAGTGTATTTTTGTGAATGTTGTGTGTGTGTGGTTTTCCATCTGGAAAATTAAGATTTAATTTAATTTCCATTCATTGCTATTCCCAATATTATTTATTGCGGTATTGCTTATACCTATTATAATAATTCCTAGATTAACAACAAAGACTTTGTGAGTACAACACGTATTTACTTAACAAAGCAAACTAACGCACGTATTAATCAAAGTCTACTACTGATTATCCGTTACTAAATATGTACACAGTAGACTCCTTTATAAGCCAAGTATTGATAGGCGATGATACATAGTACATACCTAGATCATTATAGTTGTCACTAACTATTTAAATGAGAAGGCACAGTTCATGAATTTTATTGTAACACATAATATCACGCCAGTAATCCTAGAAGGGTTAGGCAGAGGTCTACCTAATAGTACACCTATTGCCATCAACCGGGCACAACTCCAGTCTACGTCGCTGCTACTGAGAAATTCCTGATGGAAACACCCAATAACACTTTGCCCACCTGGGAATCGAAACCGGGACTTTATGCTCAGCAGTCGCGCTTGCGACTACTAGACCAACGAGGCAGTAAAAATGGCTACTTGTTGTAACAGCACGCCCTTAAGTGAGAGAAGCTATAAGAGGAGCTCGTGGCTAAATATTATTCGCTCGAATCAGTCTTCAGGTTAAGCCAGCAATATCCAGAAAATACTGAAAAAATACTGCTCTCCTACAGAAAAAAACCTGACGGGAAAATGCCATAGGAGGCAAGTCTGCCTCTAACCAGAAACTATTACAGACTCTGGGTTGCCATGGCCATCCTGGAGTTCGTACCCAGGATTCCACACTTGGCAATCTAGCTAACGAAATAGGACATCTTCTGACGGAGAGGTCTTTGCCCCAGTATTGGGAAGTTTTAGCTTGTCTAAACCTTTTGTTCATACATGTATAACAACTAGCATCTCCATATTAACTTAATACATAAACAAAGTAGAATATCCAATATTATTCAGCTACAACAAATAAACATAAGTTAACGTATAGCTAATCAAATATGCGTATCATCACTACTTGGAACGATACGCCGATACGCCGATACGCCACTACGCCGTCCGCCTTATAAGGAACCGTATGTAAGTATGTAGAACATAAGCGCCTTGGGCTGAATATGTAGCCACTATATTGATCGTGTGAGATAACATATAAGATGTTTGGAGAAATTATTTGGAGGAGCTCGTGGCTTAATAATAACAGCCGCTCGGGTCGATCTTTAGGTTAAGCCGTGCTTGCCTAGGTTGGTCTGTGGATGGGTGACCACACATTACATACCGAGTTTCCTCCGTGCCTCGGAAAGCACGTGAAGCCGTTGATCCCGGGTGTCATTTGTAGATCTTTGAAAGTCGTCAGGTAGTCAGTGGGCCAAATATCTGACAACCAGTCTTACCAAGGGGTATCGTATTATCCAGTACTAACTAGGTTGTGGAGGTCAGATGGGTAGTCGCTCCATGTAAAATACTGGTATTCAGCTGCATCCGGTTAGACTAGAAGCCGACCCCAAGATAGTTGGGAAAAGGCTAGGCAGATGATGTGTGTTTGTTTTGAGTTCCCGATATTTCGGCGCTGTTGCAAGCACCCATGATCACGGATAAACTGAAGTTATAATATCCCGTTTCTAGTGTGAATAATAGTGTTAGTGACCATGACAGTTTAAAAACTTAATCGGATGCAGCTAAATACCAGTACCTGACCGCCACATTACACTGGGTAATATTAGATATTTTATTAAAGACTAGCTTATGCCCACGGCTTCGCCAGCGTCGACTTTGAAATGTCTCAAGGGCTCGTACTACCGGGATAAAAAGTATCCGATGTGATAACCCAGGCTATAAACTATCTGTGTGCCAAATTTCATGAAATAAATTCAATACCTAGAAACTTACCTAGAAATAAGAAATATTGTTAAGAAATAATGCATGGGAGATAACTATAAAGCTATCACCTTTTTAAAAATGTAATGCTATTAATTTTGTTTTAATATTTGTACGCCGTTGATGGCAAAACATAGCGATCTCTTTGTATTTACATCTTTTATACCTATGTTTACAAATAAAAATTTCGACTTTGACTTCATCCAAATCCGGACAGAAACAAACATCCACCCATCCATTCATCCATCCTCACAAACTTCCGCATATATAATACTTGTAGGACATAAGGTATAGGTCCCGTCACGTAAAAAGAACGCTGACCGCTCTTATAAACTTTCGCTTTTTTTTTTTATTCCAGCCTTTTCCAAAGCACTAAGAAGCTAGTAAAGTACCTAAGATTCTGCAATGAAACAGTTACACTTATATTTTAAAACAATAGTTTAGTACTTTAGAATGTGATTGTCGCTCAGCGTTCTTTTTATGTGACGGGATTTGTATAAAGGTAGTATAGCCCCACTAACTGTTAAACGTAAAACAACATCATCTACCCAACAATAAAAACAAAAATAACAGAAACATAACGGTAAATAATATCACCAAATCAATACACAATTTTCATGGCCCGTCACAGCGTACCGAAATCCTATTATTTATGTCCTTTTGCATCGTAATTTGTCACTTTCAGATATCTTCTATCATGTCCCCATGGGTTCGGAGTTAGGGCAGAAATGTCGCTTTCCTTATATCTATTTGGTAGCCTAAAATGGCGGCTGAAAAATATTGAGAATTTTGTCTTTTAGAAAGTAGAAGGGGAATTTGAAATGAACGAGTGAATTCGATCATTTATTTTGACGGGCAAGATAGAAACAACACTTTTTTTTTGTTTGTCCTTATTTTCTCACTCATGGGGGCCTAAAATGGCCGCTTTAGCAGAATTACAAAATGGCCACAGACACAGTTCATCATCATCTGCCTAGCCTTTTCCCAACTATATTGGGGTCGGCTTCCAGTCTAACCGGATGCAGCTGCGACTGCCTATCTGACCTCCACAACCCAGTTAGTACTAGGTAATATGATATCCCTTGGTAAGACTGGTTGTCAGACTTTTTGGGCCACTGACTACCTAACGACTGTCAAAGATCTGCAAATGACACCTCGGACCAACGGCTTAACGTGCTTTCCGAGGCACGGAGGAAACTCGGTATGTAATGGGTGGTCACCCATCCACAGACCAACCTAGGCAAGCACGGCTTAACCTAAAGATCGACCCGAGCGGCTGTTATTATTTAGCCACGAGCTCCTCCGACACAGACACAGTTAATGAATGAATAAATGAAAGTTGTATTTATTTGCAAGAATATACATAGCTAACATACGTTCTTAAGATCAATGGGCTTCACTATATTCGGCATTTCAGCCGTACAAATATTTAGATCTTACATCTTGACTTACACTACTACTAAAAGCAACACACACACACAGTCATTGTAGAAAAACGAAAGGTTTGTTTGACTAGGTCCTGTAGTATATCCAAGGCTTACGCAAGTGGTGCCCACTAACTGGGTGGTGGAGGTCAGATAGGCAGTCACTCCATGTAAAATTCTAGAATTCGACTGCATCTGATTAGACTGGAAGCCGACTCCAACATAATTGAGAGTTAATTTTAATACGATTTGAAACTACATCGTGGCCCCATTTTTTTATACCTCTTTCTTATTTTATTTGTTAACTAGCTGTCCCGGCATGCGTTGCAATGCACCTTTTCCTACCCTACCGTACCCTTCTTACCGACTCTACCTATCTATCCTATCTACCTACCCTACCCTACCTATCTATCCTACCTACCTATCCTACCTACCTACCCTACCTACCTACCCTACCCTACCTATCTATCCTACCTACCTATCCTACCTACCTACCCTACCTACCTACCCTACCTACCTACCCTACCTACCTACCCTACCTACCTACCCTACCTACCTACCCTACCTACCTACCCTACCTACCTACCTACCCTACCTACCTACCCTACCTACCTACCCTACCTACCTACCCTACCTACCTACCCTACCTACCTACCCTACCTACCTACCCTACCTACCTACCCTACCTACCTACCCTACCTACCTACCCTACCTACCTACCCTACCTACCTACCCTACCTACCTACCCTACCTACCTACCCTACCTACCTACCCTACCTACCTACCCTACCTTCCTACCCTACTTACCTACCCTACCCACCTACCCTACCTACCTACCTACCTACCCTACCTACCTACCCTACCTACCTACCCTACCTACCTACCCTACCTACCTACCCTACCTACCTACCCTACCTACCTACCCTACCTACCTACCCTGCCTACCTACCCTACCTACCTACCTACCTATCCTACCTAACTAACCTATAATACACTTTTCAACCTTTGTAATTGATTTAAAAAAAATACAGACAAAAGTTTATTCACCCTTTTTAAATAGTTTACACAAAATACATTTCTGAACGCATGCATAAATGTCAATCACAGTATTTGACAGGATGACAGGAGGAAAACAAATGTTTGACAGGTACGAACAAAGGAACATAATTAAATGGAAAATGATTCATTTTCATAATTATGTATTCGTCAAGTTTTTTTTTTTTTTTTAATGTATTCTGCTATTCAGGGTGGAGACAAATCCAACGAAACAAAAACCATGAAAATTGATCCAGCAGATCTCGAGTTATAAGTGTTGTAACAAACCCGTCTTTGTTTTATATATATAGATAAACTACAGTTACAGTTTCAGTTTAGAACCTAGATATAACCGGAACAACAGAACTGTCCCAATAACTATCACTTCCACTTCTGAAAGCCCGACTATAATAATAAAACTTATCAAGTGCGAGTTGGACGCGTGCATGAAGGGTTCCGTACCGTAAGATAAAGTAGGAATAAGTTCTTCTTATTCTTTATTGCACACAAAACAACTAAAATATAGATAGTCCAGTCATTTCGTCCGAAAAAAAGGCAAATAAAAGAAAATGAATTTGCGCTTCTAATTTTTTAATATGTTGTAGGGGATACCTAGAAAAGCTTAACTTGAGATTGTCGACCAAGCTTTCCTAGGAGCTTTCGCCGCCATCTTGGAAAACGCTTAAAATTTGTTTTTCGGCAATAACTCGGCTATCCGATGAGATTCGAAAATTTTTGTAAGACACTTTTTGTAGCTTTCTTTGTGCTCTACAATAACGCTTGAATCATTTTTAGCGTATCATGCATCGTTATCGAGATATCGATCGATAAAGTCAAAAATTTAGGACACAATTTTTGTTTTTTCCTTTTTTTTTCTTTGGGTCTTAATAAATATGAAAAATTGTGGAATTCAAACTTGTAGAGGATATTCAGACCTACAATTTCCTTCTCGGATTTTTTTATGTTGGACAAAAATTACGATCTCCATCGCGCCGCAAAGTCGGTGAATCCACGCTCAGCGTCGAGCGCGCTCAAGTTAGTATATCGTATCGTGTTGAGTTTTTGCTGTGCGTAGTGTAAATCGAGGGTTCCGATATTCTGGGCAAAAATTTCGATATCTAGTTCGCAAAATCAATGACAGCGAATAAAGTGAATCACCTCTCACTACTCCCGCCAACCAAAAGCGCTGTGCGTCAACACATTTTCCGGACGTATCTCCAAGTTCAAACCTGGCTCGGATTTTTCAAGGATCCACAAGGATGGGGTTGGTGACAGACCAATCGAGGGCTCGAACCAATCACCAGCACCGCCGAACCCGCTCCGCCTGAACTATTAAAGCTCATTTCCTGTAAGTGTAAAGGAAATTGTGAGGCCGCCTGTGGGTGCAGAAAAGCGGGAATCAGTTGCTCCGTTATTTGCATGCACTGCAGTGGGCAAACATGCAGTAACGTCGCCAGAGTCGACATTTTGCTTGACGACGACGACGATGTCTGTAACGATGATGATGACGATGCTCTCATCGAATCAGCATCATTTCCAACGTTTCAACAGACACAACAACTCGAAGAGTTTACGGAGGACGAAGATCTTCAGCCTGGACCATCCAAGCGAAAAAAGACATGAAAAAAGTCCATCGTTCGTGTCTCGAGTGCAGAAAAAAATATTTTTCTTTCCGTTTATTTTGTTTTGTTTATATTGTATTGTAAAAAAATAATATTTTTTACTGCACAAACAAATTATTTGTTTAATAAATTACTATTGTGTGATCCTTAATTTGTTGCTCTATGTACTTATTTTTTATCCCATCAATTTCCTGAACAATTTCCCATTCGATTCGACATCCAGACACAACCGAGCGAGCAGCTCACTCGACGCTGAGTGTGGATTCACCGACTTTGCGGCGCGCTGGAGATCGTAATTTTTGTCCAACATAAAAAAATCCAAGAAGGAAATTGTAGGTCTGAATATGCTCTACAAGTTTGAATTCCACAATTTTTCATATTTATTAAGACCCAAAGAAAAAAAAAGCAAAAAACAAAAATTGTGTCCTAAATTTTTGACTTTATCGATCGATATCTCGATAACGATGCATGAAACGCTAAAAATGATTCAGGCGTTATTGTAGAGCACAAAGAAAGCTACAAAAAGTGTCCTACAAAAATTTTCGAAATCTCATCGGATAGCCGAGTTATTGCCGAGAAACAAATTTTACCCCTTTTTTCAACATGGCGGCGAAAGCTCCTAGGAAAGCTTGGTCGACAATCTCAAGTTAAGCTTTTCTAGGTATCCCCTACAACATATTAAAAAATTAGAAGCGCAAATTCATTTTCTTTTTTGAATGTACGTAATGACTGGACTAAGATACAAATAGCTTATGAATGGCGAGCTTATCCCAGAATTGGGTTCTCTTACAGCAAACCAAATAGTTGATAGATTCCTTATATTTTATGTAGGTTGGCGAAAAAACAAAGGGATAAATTACTTAACATGAAATCACTCCGTGGCTACTACTGAGAAATTCCTGATGGAAAAACCCAATAAAACCTTGCCAGACCCGGGAATCGAACCCAGGACACCATGCTCATGCTTAGCACTCGCGCTTGTGACCACTAGACCAATGAGGCAGTCAGTCAGTCATTTTAAAATATTAAATCTTATATAAACAGAAGGAAACCGGCATGTCCTAGAACCAAAACTTAGAAGACTTGTGACATCTATCAACCCCCACAGGGCCCGCGTGGTGGATTATAGCCCATTCCCTCTCATAGAGAGGAGGCCGTGTGTCCCAGCTGTAGGAACATTATAGGCTGATTATGCAATGCTATATTAACAGAACGACTCCAGTAGGCTCAGTAAAAGGGTCCCAAAGGCACCGTTTGGCTACGGAACCCCAAAAACCGTAAATATAAACTACTTCCAGTTTGTAAACTACAAATCGGTCTTTATTTCCTGAGTGAGAGTTCATTGATAGAAAAACTTTTATATGATGATCATCCCGAAACAAAGGCTGTTACCGTTTACGATGGTGCAAATAATGCTGGCCGAGTTTAAGGGTTTCTTTCTATGATACTGGGGATTATTTTGATCCTAAGATAGTAAATATTACATCCCCGAAGGGTTTGGCAAAGCTGTGTATGCCCACATTTCGCCAGTTATGTTTAAGTACCATGTAAGAAGATGTGAGCTCTTTGCCATCAATCGGACACGTATCCAGACTCGATCGATAGCGATAAATGATCATTCATTTGCCTAGCCTTTTCCCAACTATAATGGTGTCGGCTTCCAGTCTAACGGGATGCAACTACCAGTATTTTACATGGAGCGACTGCCTATCTGACCTCCACAACCCAGTTACTGGGTAATACGATACCCCTTGATAAGACTGGTTTTCAGACTTTTTGGACCACTGACTACCTAACGACTGTCAAAGATCTACAAATGACACCCGGGACCAACGGCTTAACGTGCTTTCCGAGGCACGTAGGAAACTCAGTATGTAATGGGTGGTCATCCATCCACAGACCAACCTAGGCAAGCACGGCTTAACCTAAAGATCGACCCGAGCGGCTGTTATTATTGAGCCACGAGCTCCTCCTATATGTACCATGTATGTATATGTATCTATATTATGTAATAATTATAACAAGCCCGCGGCTGATTTCCGGATAGCATCGCAAGGAACATTTGGTAATATGTATGTATGTAGATACTTCCTTAGTAACATATTAATGTAATATTGTTCTAATTATTGGTAGCTATCGAGATTTCTGCGCAGATACGGAAATCCGGGATTATTGTCCGTGGGAGGCCGACATACTCCACAGTGTTCGATTTTAGGAACAAACAAAATACCTATCGAGAGGGCACTTCGGGTTTTTATATTGTATTGTATTGTATCGTTGTTATTGTATTGTGTTGTGTTCTGGTATTGTATTATATCGTAATCAAATTGTAAGTAACAAAATATCCGTGAAGTATCTACGGAATCTCTATATTCATAACATAACATCACGCCTGTAATCCCTGAAGGGTTATGCAGAGAAGTGCTCAATAGTACAACATGTAATAGGTCGACCCTAATGCCAACAACCGGGCACATACCCTTCGTGCGGTGGTTGCAATCCCATCCCATGTTTAAAAAAAAAGATAGACATCTTTTATAGACACGATAAAATCATCCTTCGAACCCCGAAAATTAACTGAAAATACATAGTGAAAATAACCGGCTGAAGCGTCGGCGCCCACAACATAAATTATTAACGCCACAGTGTAAACAATCACAGTATACCAACTGGCCTTTTGAAGTGGCCAGTAACACTTAAATTAGGTTTAAAATTTCAAGTGTGTTACTGTAGTTGGGACACTGTGTGTTAGTTGGTAAAGGTACCCTGCGTAATTTTGTTAATAAATTGGGCTACTACATTGGGACGTTGTAGAGTATTTTAGGTAGTTTCCAGGTATATTCTGATGTGTTAAATAAGTTAGAGCATGGTTTGATAAATATAACGTAACAAAACACCCGAAGAGTTAGGCAGAGGTGTACCTAATACCCCCACCCCATATTTGGCCAATTATGTTTAAGTCCCATATAATAGGGGAACCTATTGCCATCGATCGGGCACAAATCCAGACTCCGTAGCTGCTACTACGAAATTCCTGATACAAAAACCTAATAACACTTTGCCCGACCTGGGAATCGAACCCAGGACCCTCTTGCGACCCTAGTGGTCGAGGCAATCAAAGCATATTTTAGCTAAATCTGAAACCATTACTCTCAGTCGCCTAACTTGCATAAGAAATACCTTTCTTATTGTTATTCTTCTTTCACAAACAAATCGAAGTCCCCGAAACTATCAGACATTCATATATTAGTTCTATGAGGAAATAAATCAAAATATACGTCGGAATTCGTTCGCTTACGGATTGCCAACCGCCCCAGTTTCTCTGCTGATACATCAATGTCATGGCGTAATGTTTACAGACCATGGGTAAGGCTAGCTTGACAGAATTCTTAATGGGAGGATATTATTTTAATGTGATAGCGTAATTTGTAAGGGAGGCTCAGTTTTTGGGGATTTTGGGCATTGTTAAAGTTCCTTTGAATGGGGATGTTGGTTGAAGAATTTTCGCCGATGTCCGGCGCTTTCTTGAGTTTAATTCAATTTGCCATAATTTCAAATTTTGTAAAAGGTAAGCCGGAGTACATAACTTGAATGAAATTATTTTATTTGTCTATAGAATACTGACTGTGCCATTTTATAAAGGGTAGCCGGTAGGAATCGAGTTGTATGCAACCTTCGCCACTGTAGTCTAGGACATGCCGGTCTCCTCACAAGTTTTTCTAACACTGTTTTGGGAGCTGTGCTCATGAAACAAATAACTTAAAGTCCCTGTTCCTTGGATCCATCCAAGACCACGTAAGTCAGGGGACTACTGGGCCATCTCTGCTTTTGAAAGACATTCGACATCCGCCAACCAACACTGCACCCCTGTGATGGATTATGGCCCACTCCGTCTCACTAAGAGCAGGCATTGGGAACGTTATAGCTTGATAATGCCGAAAGAAATCTACTTACAAAAAATCCAGTTTTTTATTTTAATATCTTTTTTTATAATTGCAAAAAGCCATAAGACACGATTGTGTAACTTGATGTGCGCATTGCGCAGTGCATTCCAAAGATGTTTACTTGCAACATTTCCTTAGAAACCAAACTGGTACAAGTTTGGAAATTAACAAATCAGTAATGTTGATTGAGCAACACGAATCGAAAACTCAGACCACCTGAGCAGTTACACCTGGCGAGGTTTTCTAAGAATTTGTTAATTTACTTTATTGTTGACTGTTCACTGTCATTTGCTGTATTGGCATGCTCGTAGGTAACGACTGTCTAACAACTGTCTGGGCAAGTAGTACTCTATAGTAATTATGGCAAAAAACGCATAATTATTTTTTCTGTTGTACATATAGCAAAACTACAGCACATCAACCCATCATTAAGTTACCTTCAAGGACTTAATCCCCTTGTCGCACAAACCTGCTAAAATTACTCTTGGTGTTCGAATAATATATTTGTAAGTCTAATCTAGGGTAAGCTGTTTTAACTCTAACTACACTATTGTATTAGTTAAGCCTGTGATGGTAGTGGTAAGTGTTTTAAATTATTATTATTTCTTTAAATGGTTTTGCGACCAAAGCTGTAAACTTTCTAAAGTAATTGTAGCGTTAATATCTTAAAGCCAATCCTGAACAACTTGAACCGCTATCATCAAATGCCTTGTCGCAACCATGTTGAGGTCAGCTTCCAATCTAACCAAATGCAGCTGAATACCAGTATATTACATGGACCGACTGCCTATCTGACCTCCACAACCCAGTTAGTACTGGGCAAACGATACCCCATGGTAAGACTGGTTGTTAGACTTATTGGGCCACTGACTACCTAACGGCAGCTGAATACCAGTATTTTACATGGAGCGAGGTAGTGCCTATCTGACCTCCACAAGTATGTAACTGAGTAAAACGATACCATTGCCAGTACCGGGTGGTCCTAACTACAGACTTGGATAAATATCTAAACATCCTTGCAAGACTGCAATCCATCTATCAAAGACCGTATTAGAATCAATCTACGAGTAAACGATGACTATCTGTAGGACAAACCATTTGTGTAGACGGTAGATAATTCATCAGACGAACAAGATAAGTTTTGGCCCGACTAAACAGAGACGTTCGGTAAACAAAAGCGCTACTGGGGCCCAAAGCATAGCAAGGAGCGAGTGTGAAATGTAGATTAGTAGTAAGTTTTTTTTTTTCTTTATTTATTTAGGAGCGATGGAGCGCAGCATACTCAATGAAAAACTAACTGACCGGATAAGAAACACCACACTGCGCTCCAGAACGAAAATTGCTGACGTAGCTTATAAAGCTGCCAGACTAAAGTGGGACTGGGCAGGCCATGTCTGCCGGATGCCGGCACAGATGTGGGCCCGAATATCGCAAGACTGGAGCCCTGAAACAGCTAGACGGGGTCGTGGTAGACCGAAGAGAAGATGGCGGGACGTCTTGGATGGCTTCCTCGCGAGTTGGCGAGAAGAGGCACACCATCGTGAGAAATGGAAGGAATGGGGGGAGGCCTTTGCTCAGGAGTGGGACAACACAGGCTAACTAAAAAAAAAAAAATTTTGGGAGATTTATAATCGCAATGCGTATGTCAGTCCCATCGTACACTAAATACACATTGTTCATATCTGGGCCATGAACCTAAACAGACTCTTCGCATCATGGCCATTTGGTTGAGCCAGGATCTTAAGGAATGTGCCTACTTCAAGTCTGTTCAATCTCAATACTCTAAACAGGTCATTTCTCCTAGACTCATACCGAACGCTGTCCATCAATAAGTGGTGTAAATCTTCAGCAACTCCACACTCCACAATCCACACCAGCTTAATCTTGAAAGGTTATTTCGTTTTTTTTGTTGTTATTTCTGAGATAACGTTGTACTGGTTGTCTCTTGATCGAAGGATGTGGCAAAAAATGGTGTGAAGTGGTTTCGAAACAGTTGGTTGCTATATTTTATCTGCTGTACATGTGGTCCGGAGTTGCGTTATTAAGTTTTATCATTAGATTTTTTTTACCAGCAGCTCAGGGTTGGGATCTGTGGGTGACTGGCGAAATGTGGTTCGGGGATTAAAGCCGTGATGTTAACATAAACGTAACACCACGCCTGTAATCCTGAAGGGTTAGGCAGAGGTGTACCTAATAGTACACCCACATTTCGCCAGTTATGTTCAAGTCCCATGTATAGGGGGCGAGCCTATTGCCATCAACCGGGCAGAAATACAGAGTCGCTGCTACTGAGAAATTCCTGATGTGAAAACCCAAAAAAACTTTACCCTACTCGGAATTTAACTCAGGACCTCATCCTCAGCAGTCGCGCTTGACCACTAGACCAACGAAGCAGTCGAGGCGTGATGTTATGCTTAATCAACGCTGCTGATGACATTCAAAAGTGCCTATTATGATCTAATTGAAATAAATGCTTTGAGTTTAAATTTGATGACAAAATTAGTTTCCAAAGACGAAAATAAACCGCCAACTCTTATGACTTAAGCCTTTAAACCTCGAGACATCCATCAGGACCAGCCCTAAGACTAATTACACCGAATGATTTACTAACTGCATTCTAAATGTGGATTTGCTCGTATTAAAACAAAGTTTCAAGCGGGTTTGGTTGAAAATAAACACGTGCGAAACATGTGTTTGGGAAGCTGGTACACGTGTCGGGTGTAAAAACAAACATTTATGGGAATATGGTGCATTCTTGCTGTTTTTCGTGTTAAAAACGCAGTTAAAAAGGGGTTTTAACTAATTTATTGGGTAGGAAACAATGCACGTGCTGAATCTGTTTCGTGGCGAAACAAGCTAGGTGTTATTGGTGTAAAAATACCCTTAACGAAGCCGAAAGGGACTTTTTGTTCCCATCATTGTGATCAGTTTTTTGTTCTTGACCATTCCTGGGAACCTTCTAGTTAGTTTTTCACAATTTTTTTTTTAAACATTTTGTACATTAAAGTACAGGGCTCTTGGAAGACCCAAGAGCCCTGTACTATCCAATGCATCCACCAGCACAATTTTTGAGTACGGTATATTGAGTCCTACCGTAAACCGTAATTTTTTACCCAAAAAAAAAATCGTTTCCCGGCAATAATTTTTGCGTAGAGCTACTTAGTTTGATGTACAGAATGCTTGGTTGACGGCTTCGTGAAGGGTCCATTCACACTTTATACGTGAAGAGCTTTTGCCGCACGATTAGAAACTTCATTACTCAGCCTGATTAAAGGCACATTCCCACCGACGCATGCTGTGCACGGGCACGCGGTGCATTTTAGCTGCGTGGATTCATTTGTTTGACAACGTGGCTCTACGTTTCCACTGCAGTACGCACTACACATCCACAACTATGTACAACTGTAAAGTGCGTGGCCGACCGCGGCATAATCGTGTATATTGTGTACCGCATGCACAGCGAGCATGGCATTGACAGCATTGAGCTACGTGAGCGTCTTATTCGAGCAAGCCACGCATGTACTAGTGACGTTAATTGATGCATAGCTTGTCCGTGGATTGCAGTGGACACAATCACATACATTTTCTTGCAAAGCGAAGCTTAACACACGTGCGTCGCCTATCCGTGCGCCGCGGTGGGTATGCGCCTTTATAGTGAAACCTACGTTACTTATGACCAACTGTTTTAATAGAACGCCTTGGCCAATATTATCGAATCATTGTTTTAATGTTACTTTAAAAAATATACTAGGTATATTACAAAGACATTCAAATATAACTAGCTATAGACGGGCCAAGACCAAGAAACTGACAATTCCAAAACCTGTTACAAATTAGTAACAAGTCGATCAGTCCAGCCAGTGCGGTACGTCGCCTTGTCAGGTCGCATTCATATGACACAAAGCATTTAAATATTTCCGAGCTATAGACGGGTCATGACGAAGAAAATCGTAATCCAAAACTTGTTACTACTTAGTAACAATTCGTTCTGTCTAGTGTCATCTGTGTCATACGCCCGCTTGTCAGGTAGCATTCGTGTGTCGAAATCGAAAATATTCAGGATGAAAATTATTGTATGACAATATTCCCAATGTCCTCTCTATATGTGTTTTAAATCTCTTTGGTATATTATAAGATGAGATATCATTGAAAAGAACAGGTACGTATCTTTAAAGACGGCAAATATGAAAGGAAATTCTAGAGCGAAAATATTCTAAAGCATTTACTAAAACTCTTCAAAAGATAAGATAAATATTGAGATAGAAGTTTCGTTTTTGTACAGTCTGACAAGAAATACGATAACACACTTATTCTGCGTAAAAGTGGCTTCGGTAACCTTTTTAAGGTGAGAGAAATCTTAAAATATCTTGACTAAAATACAGGTCAAAGAAAAACGGGTACCCGCGGTTGGTAACAGTCTTTTAGGAACCCGGATGACATTATCATGAAAGAAAAAGAAAGAAAGAAAACATATTTATTAATTTATCTTGAAAACTAATCAATGACGATCGTTTTTATTTTAATCAGAAAGCCTAGAAAAACATTTCAAAGAGTTTCGTGTTTACATAGCGACAATTCAATATATTTTTACCCGACTACGGCGAAGCCAAAAGGAAGGGTTATGGTATGTAGTTTTAAGCTTTCACGGTTTACAACTAAACTTATACTGTCACTTACTTGATGTCTTCCGTGATTGTTCATTATTTTGGGCTCCCGATGATATTTCGACGCTGTCAACCCGCGATCATGGCGCTTGCAACAGCGTCAAAATATCATCGGCAGTACCTATAGGAACCTACTAACATTAACTTCTACAGAAATAACCTCAACACATAACACTAGATAGACTTCTCATCATCATCATTCTCTCGTCCTTATCCCAATTCATTTGGGGTCAGCGTAGCATGTCTTCTTCTTCCATACTTCTCTATTACTCGTCATCTCATCAGACACCTCCTTTCTTGGCATATCATTCTTTACACAGTCCATCCATCGTTTCTTTCTTGTACTGACTGTTTCGATGCTGTACGGCGTAAGAAAGCGGCCTCGCTGCTAAGCAGACTCCGTGGCAGCCCCAATAGCATTCTGAGCGCCATAGTCGGGAGGCATGACACCCCTAGTCACCTGTTCACTGTCTGTGTTTTTAGTTAAGTACTAACATAGGTTAAGAATATTGTTATTAACCCAATGGATCCTAGTTATCTTAATAAATGAATGAATAAAGTTTCTTTGGTCTTCCTCTACTCATATACCCATCCACATTCATACTCAAAATTTTTCTCACGAAATTTTCCTAGATAGACTTCTATCAGGAATATTTCAAAAACAATTTAGTCCGGCCTCGCCTCTAGCGATCTGGAGCCCCCAGAAATTCTTCCGCCAATAGTTATTACACCCATTTGCCACCTCCCGACGTGACACCTTCGCGTAAGATTTTACGAGGCGTGGCTTCTAATGTGTCTCTCCCAACTTATGATAGTAAGTGCTTTTGGTGAAGTTATATGTATGGAAGGTTATCTTTTTAGCTGAATATTGGCTAAAGCGACATTGTTGGTTTGGTAAGATCATGATGAAATCGCACGAGCGCGCGGTGTATACGTATCGTAAATACATCGATTTTTTTTATCAAAAATACAATTATCATGTGGCAATTCTTTGCAACAAGCACTGTCAGTAACAGCCATAGGTATAAATACATTCTTAAAATGGAAATATTACATGTGAAGCAAGTATTTTAACCGACTTCAAAAAGGAGGAGGTTACTAAATGCTAGAGCCTCAATATGAGCAAGGTGTAGAAGGACGTATGAAACTTAACATCAATCGTATGTTATAATCGATTTGTCGTACACTGCGGCCAAGTTATTTAACATTTTTGTTTATAACTTTCATAATACATATTTGTATTTGCACTATCTCTTAGCAATCATATGCTGTATGATGCTTACGTTAGTTTTAAATAAGTATTACCTGATTAATTTCATACTCGATTATTCACAAACTCATCACGTTTAAAGATTTCCAAAGAATTCAATAAGCTTCTGCGTGTGACGACGCCTAGGTTCATACAGTACGTTCCTCTACCACCCTCACCATCTAATCTTTGAACCACAGCACGAGCTACGTTCCTATAACTCGTGTCGACACGAGAAAGCACCTGAGGCCAAGTTACCTCGAGTTTTCCCGTAATATTGTCCCTTTATGATAAATCCTGCACAAAGAGTTCTTCGTATGCAGGAAGCTAACTTCGTATGATAAGTAATCATTCTAATGTGCGCGCAGACGTTGTTTGTAGAGAATAAACTTTGAAATATACAATGTTTAATTTTGTTAAAATTTTTGATCTCGTAAAATTTTTGCTTCTCTTTGGTATATCTAAGGCCTTCATCTCGAAAAGAGATATTACCAGGTATTGTGGAGGTATTTGTGTGAGGTATTGTGGAGTACCCAGCAGTAGCGAAGGGTCAATTTTTGTAAGAGGTAAGCCGGAGTACATATCTTTAATGTGATTATCTTATTTGTCTATAAAATACTGACTGTGCCATTTTTCAAAGGGAATCCGGTAGGAATCGAGTTGTATGGAACCTTCGCCACTGGTACCCAGTTGGTTGGGAGGTCAAACAGGCAGTTGCTCCAAGTTCACCGATCATTATAATCTGGATCTCTTCAAAGTTCGAATGAAGTTCCTCTAGGCAAGCCTGCTCCATCCCAGACCATATCATCGGTTCACATCAAGCAAGTTGCGGCCAAAAGCAAGCCGTTTTCGTGTAAAACTAGGTTAGACTGGAAGCCGGCTCCAACATCCTTGGGATTTAACTTAATATAGTCATGTAGGTCCGCTATCTATTTCAATAGGTATAGCTGCAAGCCACGACAGTCAAGGAGATCGATTGTCGTCAAGACTTGACAGATTGGGTTCAGCTTTTACTTGTATGTGCTGAATAACACTGGTAAACTCATGCCTTTATGCCATGGGGGTAAGCAGAAATCCGAAAACGCACACAGGTTTTCAATTTTGGAAATCGCGTTACGGAACTCAAATGGATTTGGGCAGGACACCTGGCAAGGCGTTGTGAGAACAGGTGGGTTACGGCTGTTACTGAATGGCGTCCAATAACTGGCAAAAGAAACGTGGTTCGTCCGGCGGCGAGATGGGCAGACGACATAGTTGCCATCGGGAGAAAAACCTGGATGTTGCTGACACGGGACCGTGGTGATTGGCACCAGAAAAGAGAGGCCTCTACCTAGCAGTGGGTGAGTTCGGGCTGTGGATGGTACCACCTGATACGATCCTTACATACTCCTATTATTTCGTGAACGGTCATACATCTGATCATACACGCACGCCGGTTGCAAGTACTACGCAGCTGACCTCGTTTGTGATGAAAGCCTAAGTAAAGTTCGTCTAAGCGCTTTACATTATCGCTGTTATTAAATACTTGCTTTATAATACCTACTTTCGTTTAGCAATCGATCCTCTGTCTCATGAATAATGCAAAGAGGATCCGTCCTAACACAATCCCTTTAGATTCAAAATCGATATTTCAGGCTTTTCTTTGTGCCCTAAGTTGAACCCTGAATGATAGAAGTTTTTAGAGAAGACAATTTCGATTAGAAAATGGATAAAATTTATAAATGAGTACTTAAAAAGAAATCTGAAAGTGGTGCCAGTGATTAAAACTTGCTGTGGTAATCAGTTGTGTTATGGTATGAGAATGTGATGCAGAGGAATGAAGGAAATGTCGTGATAGAACTGGCACGTCTTAAAACCAAAAAATCGTTGACATCTAACGTCGTTAGATGTGTAGAAATCCGCACTGGGCCCGCGTGGTGGATTACAGCCCAGTCCCTCTCTTAGAGATGAGGCCAGCCTCCCAGCACTGGGAACACTACAGGCTGATTATGCTATAGCTTAGTTCCTAAGACCGGATCATTTAGCATTCCAATGTTTATGGCAACTTCGTTCGTACAACTAGTGAATACTGTTTTAAGCTTTCACGGTTTACAACTAAGCTTATACTGTCACTTACGGGATATCTTCCGTGATTGTGTGAATATCGGGAGCTCAAAATAATGAACAATCACGGAAGATATCCCATCCTGTAAGTGACAGTATAAGTTTAACTAATGAATAATTTGTGCTAAGCACCTTTGAACTACATCCGAAGATATTCATCCTAGTTTTCAACCATACATATCGTCAAGTTAACTACGTTAAGCGTAGTATATAGTGGTATTTTAAAATTAAACACACATCACAGGCGTTCCGTCACTAATCCGTCCACAAGCATTTTCCCAACTTAACTACACTCCCTAATCCTATATCCCACAAAATCTAGCCCACAGCCTAAGCTGACGTATACTTGTCATCCTAAAATTGAAAACACAGCACAAAATGCAATTCAGGCTAATGGATTAAAAAACGTTGACGACGCCACTCGAAGTAACCGCCATGTCAGAGATAAAAAACATTAGATGTACGGAGACACTTTTAGGACTGTAAAAATGTTATCCATCCCTTCGTATGGAAGGTTGAGTACGTCGTAAGTCAAATTGTCACATATTTCTGGATAAGTGTCTTGTGGTAATAGACGTATGTTTCTTTCATTTTCAAATGTATGTAGGTATGAATGATAAGTGACTAAACTCACGCCTTTTTCCCATGGGGATAAGCAGAAACCCCAGAACGCCACCTGCTACGATCCTTACATACTCCTTGCGCCTCGTCCACGTTCATACATCTGGTCATACATGCACGCCAGTTGCGAGTACTGCCTACCTGACTTATCTGAAGAACCTCACCAACAAGGTCAGTGTATGTTCTTCTAGGGCGTCCCCTCGCTGCCTTGCTATGTAAAGGATATTTTCCTCCATGATTATCAACTTCGCCTCGTTGGTCTGAGGTCGCAATCGCAACTGGTGAGGTCCTGGGCTCCCGGGTCGGGCAAAGTGTTATTTGATTTTCCATCTGTAATTTCTCAGTAGCAGCCATGGAGTCTGTATTTGTGCCTGGTTGTTGGCAATAAGTTTATTACATGGGACTTCAACCATAACTGGCGAAATGTGGGTATTACGTACACCTCTGCCTGCCTAACCCTTCGGATGACAGGCGTGATGTAATGTATGTTATGTTATTGTCAAATTGGAAAACCAAAGAAAAAACGAAAAGTAGATATAGTATATCTCAAGTGAATTACACCAAGCAAAGTAAACGCGATCAAATACATCTAAACTGTTCTCAAGAGCTTAGCAATTACGACACTGTAAGCTCTTGAACGTGGTTTAAATATTATACTGATTGCGTCCAGTTCCTTTCGTAATATTCGCGTAAAACACGACGCAGATGTAGGTACTGCTAATCCCAACAAACACTGTTTAAGTACAGTTCTTGTGGCTTCATTTTTAATAAAGGGTGTAAAAAGACCCTTAACGAAGCCGAAGGGTACTTGTTCTCCCTGTTATTGCGATCATTTTTTTGTTCTAGACCATACCTGGGAACCTTCTAGTTACGGAGATATTGGGGGTCAAAGTTCCAACATTTTCACAAGTTTTTTTTAAAATACATGTTTCTAATGTATTTTTTTTACTTTAAACACCTTCACGACCCCCGTATTATTCAATCCATCCATCAGCATAATGTTTCGAGTCCGTTACATTGAGTTTTACCGTAAAACGTAATTTTTCACCCCAAAAAAAAAGTCGTTTCCCAGCAATAATTTTTGCGTAAAGTTACTTAGTTTGATGTACAGAATGCTTGGTTGACGGCTTCGTGAAGGGTCTGTTTACACCCCGTATAGTGAAAAACTTACCTTAGTTATTTATGTTTATTTACTTCCGTCACGAAAGCAGTTCACATCTGAAATAAAAAAAAAACAATTATTACAATGTTCAAAACAGGAATAAAGGGTGTATATAGACCCTTAACGAAGCCGAAAGGGACTTGTTCTCCCCGCTATTGCAATCATTTTTTTGTACTAGACCATACCTGGGAACCTTTTAGTTACGGAGTTATTGGGGGTCAAAGTTCCAACTTTGTCACATGTTTTTTTTTAAATACATTTTTTAAGGTAATAACTTTACTTTAAATACCTCCATGACCCATTTACTATTCGATGCATCCATAAGCACAATGTTTTGAATGCGTTACATTGAGTTTTACCGTAAAAGGTTATTTTTCACCCCAAAAAAAAAGTCGTTCCCCAGAAATAATTTTTGTGTCGGGTTACTTAGTTTGATGTACAGAATGCTAGGTTAACGGCTTCGTGAAGGATCTGTTTACACCCTGTATAAAATCAAAACTTAAAATTCAAAATGGAGTCAATTGGTTTTCCCTCTACACTGACGAAATGTTCGTCACTTCGGCTAAAACAGTCGTGAGACAACTTTACTGTACTCCTGAGTCCATCGAGGGACTGCCACTTTTCAACCTTATGTCCGAAGTAATAAGGTTGAAAGTAGCGGATCGTTAGTGGACTCGGTACATAGGCCAAAAACGAATTTTACCAATTTCAACCGTGTATAATCCTATTTGATCATCAATAAGTGCGACCTTCCTTTGTACCTATTTATAAACATAAATACGGTAATAGATCTTATTATATCTAGTAATAACCTTTATCAATTGAACCAAGCAGCCTATTTTAGGGAAATACCAAGTATCTATTATTAGAACGTCGGCTTTTGGATGAAAAGCCATTGTTTCAAGCGTAATTATTGCCAAGAGAGACTAGAACCAGTAGGAGATGGAATTTAACAACTCTCGAGCCGTATACAAGAGAAACTTTTTATTTTGTGTATGTGTTTGGCAAGATAAGTAAACACCAATAAACAATGTGGCCATTGTGTCCATATAAATAGGGATAATAAACACCCAAAAAATGTAAATAAATATTATAGGGTCAATACACACTTTCTTGTATTTATCTCAGCAAACCCTTTCATTTGATACCTATATAGGAATGCAAAAAAAAATACTAGTCCGCCATATTGAATTTAGATTTAAGTCACTTAGCTAACCATGCATCGTCATCCAAACTAAACATGTATGCAAAATTTCAGCTCAATCGAAAACTGGGAAGTGGGTCCAAATTAACTTCTAAGATTTTTTTACATAGCATTTCTGCAACGACTTTTAAAAAGATAGACATAACTTTTCGCTAGCTGATATAATCCAGTACACTTTTAGTTTTCCTTAGTCGGTATCGCTGGCCTTTTTTCGGATGCATGTGCGTACTGTATAATTATCACTTGCTTCGGTGAAGGAAAACATCGAAACCAAACCAGCATGCCTGAGAGATATTACTCGACGGCGTGTTAAGCCAAGTCGGAGGCCCATGGGGGGCATAAAAACTCTGACACCAGGTTAGGCACTAACCACACGAAGAGAAGAAGATCGCTGATAGCATTCACCAAAGCTCCAATCTCATCAGTATTTTTGACGGTCTCCATATTGAATGAGGTGCCTGGTCATCCAAATAACAGACTACGTACTACCTACTCAAGATCCACCAAATAATTAATGCGCGGACATGCCTCGCTATAATCATGTGCATACGACTCCCTGGTTTTATTAGGAAACGCTCAAAGACTTGATTTATGATCCTAACATTAGGAATAGGAAGTGGTATGGAGTAGCTGTATTGAAAATTGATTGCTGTGTCCTTTTATACGCTCATAACTGTCCACTGCTGGAGATAGGACGTTTCCTTGGATCGGTTTAACGATGTAGAGGCGATATTGATGTTGATTAGTTATTCAAATAAATGTCGGGTCTTTATCGATGTCCTCTGACTGTTTTGTAAGACCGTCATGGCTATTTGAAGAAATATATTCGAAGGTGCTGGGGCCCACATAGTGGTTTCCTACGGCACTGATTCCATGTGGTCAACAATCAATTCAGCCTATCCTAATTCACTGCTGGAATAGGACTCTCCCATCTTTTTTTTTCGTGTGGTTAGTGCCTAACCTGGTGTTAAGCGCAAGCCACAGAAAAGACGTAAGACGCGGACGGGGCGCAGACATGTGACTCTTCCGCGTCCCTTTCATACAAAATGTATAGAAGCGTCGTGAAGCAAAACATATAGAACAGACAGGGCGTCGACACGACGCTTCTATACATTTTGTATGAAAGGGACGCGGAAGAGACATATGTCCGCGCCCCGTCCGCGTCTTACGTCTTTTCTGTGTGGCCTGCGCTTTAGCTTTACATGCCGTTGGGAAATATCTCTCAGGCATGCTGGTTTGGTTTCCTCACGATGTTTTCCTGAGATGGAAGAAATCCCTTTGAAAAACGGTTCCCAAGTTTGTTTTTAGCAATCAATGTATTTCAATTTAAACTTGTATTGTTTACGGTTGTTGTGTAAACACTTAAATGTAAAATTCTATAGAAATTTTAGTTTTAATTCAGTCCATTCGCGGAACAATAAATTAATATTTGGTTTTCATTGAAGTTATTGTGTATTTACCTATTATATTTGATCTACCAACATTTACAAGAAGTGTTGAATTTGCAATTCAGAATCGAACCCACCATCAGCGTGGAAAAGATACCTACATGGTAATATTGCCAAATAAAAAGAGCTGTTACTCAGCACTTTGTAAAATAATTTCTGAAAGCATTTTCCTACCATATTACTTTATACGTTACGCTCAAAAGAACTGGTACCCTCGTTAGTGTTCCTTTGTCCAGCAATTATCTTATTTCTTTCTTTAGTATTCCGATCATTTTCACATTCCACCTGTATAGACTCCGAAGTTTTTTGTTTCTTTTGTATTTTTTTAAAACGTTGCCCCTCACTAAGAATTTCTCCTGTATCGTGGGTGCGTTTGCAAACATTTAAACTCACATACACATACAGCCAGACCCGGAACAACTACCTGTAGGTCATACAAATATTTGTTCCGTGCGGGAGTCGAACTCGCGACACGAAGCGCAGCAGTCAATTGCTCAGCCACTGCGCCAACCGTGCCGGCAAAGTATATTCCTATAGCTTTAAGCTAATCCCCAATTTCACTGTTGAGAAGTCTGGAGCCTGTTCTGATGGCTGATGGAGTTTGCTCAATGGGCTAGAAATCTAAGTCTGGCTGAAACTTTGCAACGTAGCCTTTTTAAGGGGGACTTTTTGGTGCGTTTGTGTTCTTAAATAAGCCACTGCTGAATCTAAGGTCTTGGGATGGATTCCCAGGTCGAAAGGTCGACGGTTTTGACAAATATTTCAGATATTCACATTTCACGACATTACAATTAGTGACCTTATTGCCACCATCCAAGCACGAACCCAGGCCACCACAAAAAAATCAATGAAACAGCAGCGGGGTGTGGTTGTGGATCTGTCACAAACTATGCTCCACCTCCTATCCTGCCCTCTTAGCCCAAAAACATGCAGCCGAAGTGACCTTCGCGCTGCCACCGACGACGCGGTGGAAGTGGCGATGTTTTGGGCTGACAAAATATAAAATTGTCGTGCCAGCGATACGAAGAAGAAGAAGACCACAAAAAATCTGATAGAAAAACCAAATAACATTTTGGCCGACAGAAGACCGAATTTACGACACTAGAGCTAGCGACCTAAAGGGTGTAAAAAGACCCTTAACGAAGCCGAAAGGCACTTGTTCTCCTCGTCATTGTGATCATTTTTTTGTTCTGGACCATACCTGGGAACCTTCTAGTTACGGAGATATTGGGGGTCAAAGTTCCAATTTTTTCACAAGTTTTTTTTTAAATACTACTTTTTAAGGTTCTAACTTTACTCTAATTACCTCCATGGTCCGTTTACTATTCAAAGCATCCATCAGCAATAAGTTTTGAGCGCATTATATTGAGTTTTACCGTAAAATGTGATTTTTGACACCAAAAAAAAATTTCGTTTCCCAGCAAAAATTTTTGCGTAAAGTTACTTAGTTTGATGTACAGAATGCTTGGTTGACGGCTTGGTGAAGGGTCTGTTTACACCCCGTATAATAGCCAACTAAAACGGCAGTTAATTAACTTTCAACTATTTGAAATCATTCGGCAAGAATAGCCATTGACAAAAGGGCGAACCCAATTTACATTCCAAATAGGAACAAAATTCAAACCCGCTTGTTATCAGAGGTCATCGACACACCTTGTTATCTGTACCTAAGACCCGATGTTATGTGCGAAATGAATTTACCATTTGATGGGCCCCAGGCGCTTCCTTTATGGCGGCCGGGGGTAGATGATCCCGTATGTCTTGGAGTTTATTGAATATCTTGTAAAGACATTTTCGTAAAGTGCGCTTGATGTAGATTTTTAAAGATTGTAAGAGATAAATATAAAAATAGAATGTTGTATGTCGAAAACACAAAAATAAGACACAATGAATTAAGGTAGTTAAGAGTAAAAACATAACATAACATCACGCCCATTATCTCGAACTGTTTAGGCAGAGGTGTACTAGGTACACCCACATTTTGCCATTTAAATACACACCCACCACACGCCACATTTTAAGTGCAAGTGAATGAGTATTAAGAAACATTTTTTTAAATACTCATTCACTTTTATAACACAACAGCGGGTCGCATGAAATTCGCGCGCGCGCGCCTGTGCCCTGTCAGCTGTTAGCCGCGTGACGCCGTTCTGTCTCATTACTATCGCCGGTCTGTCTCATTACTATCTGACTCATTACTATATGTGTGGCTTTTTGGCCCATTGGCTTTGTGTCATTGTTCCTTTGTGGGCATTACTTAACAAAAACCATACAAAATTACTGATTTTTCAGCAAATGTCCAGGTTTTTGTCAGAAGTTTTTAAATGCCGAAATGTTCTACATGATCGCAAGCCATTATAATCTGCCGACCGCGGCACAACGGCATCATAATTAAAAACTGTACTCAGCAACAACATTTTATGACACAACCACATAACATACCAACATAAAACCCATACAATTTTCATGGGTTTGCGGAAATAACGTACGCTACGTGCCCTTCACACCTCTCTTACATTTTCCACATACATTTATCTTTTCATGCATGCGTGACTGCGAATAGCGATCTGACCTCTTTGAAGGTCTCCGCAATCATAGCCCTGGTATTTTTATGACAAAAATGTTTCAAAAACACTGTTACGCCTGAATTCTCTGAAGGCATATTCAGAGATATACAGAACAATAATCTGCACACCTAATAAAACCAGTGTGAGTTGGACTCTATACTTATTACTGGAAATCCGTACTTTCCTAGGTCAGTTCAAGAGAAGCCTACAGCTACATGCGGCCAACAGGGCACCAATGAGTCTACCGCCATAATCATCTTCCTGCCCTTCTCCCATGTTACTTGGGGTCGGCACAACACGTTTTTTTCTTCCATTCTCCCCTGTCAACCGCCACGCAATCATTTACACCTTTTTCCTTCATATGATTCCTCACACAATCGTTCGATCGTTTCTTTGGTCTTCCTTCTCCCTCTTCATCCATCAACATTTATATTCATCACTCTTTTAGTCACATGCGATTCGTCCCTCCTCATCATAAAGGGTGTAAATAGACCCTTAACGAAGCCGAAAGGTACTTGTTCTCCCCGTCATTGCGACCATTTTTTTGTTCTAGACCATACCTGGGAACCTTCTAGTTACGGAGATATTGGAGGTCAAATTTGCAATTTTTTCACATATTTTTTTTAAAAATACCACTTTTGAAGGTTTTAACTTTACTTTAATTAACTCCATGACCCGTTTACTATTCAAAGCACCCATCAGCACTAAGTTTTGCGTGCGTTACACAATGTTGTGAGTGCCTTACATTCCTACCCTAAAACGTGATTTTTCACCCCAAAAAAAAAGTCGTTTCCCAGCAATAATTTTTGCGTTTAGTTACTTAGTTTGATGTACAGAATCCTTGGTTGACGGCTACGTGAAGGGTCCGTTTACACCTTGTATGTCCATACCAAGACAGTTGATTGCCTTTCAACTTTTCTGTAACTGGCGCAACATTCCAACTTCCTCTTATATACTCATTCTTTACTTTATCCACATCCACCTCAACATTCTCATCTATCGTCATCAACCAAGGCTATTTACAAAATCCGGGCTGGTACAGAGAAAATAAAAAGAGCGAAACTCAATAACTCTCCGAGTCGATATTGATATTGTTGCCCGTGGGATTGGAGAAGCCTATGTGCAGCAGTGGACTTATGTAAGTTGACCTTGTTTGATGACACTGCCTCTGCCTAACCTGGGAATAGAACCCAGGATCCAACCAAGACCAGCGAGGTAAATTCAATACAAAAAATAACCTTAGAATACTATTAGTTATCAAGCACTTCAGAATAATTACCAGCATCTAGTAACAATCGCTCATTCTATTCGTATCGCGTCAGTTACATGCAACCTTGCTAATCATTTGCTTCAGATGTCGAATGAATTAACCTCCAATTTATTTGCAGAGCAGAAAACAATCAAACATTCTGATATAATTGATTACTCCGTACTTTGCAGGTTATTAATACTCCCGAGTGCGGATATTTACGCCGATGCTAGCAACGGACAAAGACTTGCTCTCAATATTTTAGCAATTAATCTTCCACGGATATACAGGGTGTAAACAGACCCTTCACGAAGCCGTCAACCAAGCATTCTGTACATTTAACTAAGTAACTTTACGCAAAAATTATTGCTGGGAAACGACTTTTTTTTTTTGGGGTGAAAAATCACGTTTTATAGTAAAACTCAATGTAACGCACTCAAAACATTGTGCTGATGGATGGATTGAATAGTACGGGGGTCGTGAAGGTGTTTAAAGTAAAAATCTTACATTAGAAACAAGTATTAAAAAAAAAACTTGTGAAAAAGTAGGAACTTTCACCCCCAATATCTCCGTAACTAGAAGGTTCCCATGTATGGTCTAGAACAAAAAAATGATCGCAATGACGGGGAGAACAAGTACCTTTCGGCTTCGTTAAGGGTCTTTTTACACCCTTTAGAAAATAGAAATGGGGAAGGAGTGGAATGCCGGTGCCTGGGAGCCAGGCCAATACTGCAAGCAGACTGTTCAGAAACCTGAATATCTTGAAAAGTAGTAGCTTGTAGACTTGTATGAAAGTACCGCCACTAAAGGTACAGCATATTAGACTTCAGGGAAGTAACGAATGAATATTCATCTCAACTAACAGCTGATACCAGTCAACTGATGGGTATAGGCTTCCAAGCTTCGCCACAACAATGAACAATCATCATCTACCTAGCCTTTTCCCAGCTGGCATCGGCTGCCAGTTTAACCGGATGCAGCTGAATCGGTCTAACTGCCCTCCAAACAATGGGCAATACCTACCTCTTATTTGACGGGTTTGTTTCAGAACTTAAAATTATTCCGGGATTTTTGGATAATAGTTACCGGTATGATTCACATGAAACTAGTTTAGGCTGTATTGGTCGATCTTCAAAGTTGAGCAGCACCTGCTGGCATCGGACATTAAGCAGAGGTGAACCCTAATGGTACACCCACATTTCGCCAGTCGTAGCCTATTGCCAACAACCGGGCATAATAAATCCAGACTCGGTGGCTGCTACTGAGAAATTCTTGATGGAAAAACCCAATAACAGTTTGCTCGACCTGGGAATCGAACCCAAGACCTCATGCCGGTTAGACGGGAAGCCGATCCCAACGTAAACTCAAACTCAAAGCATTTATTTCAATTAGACCATTACAGGCACTTTTGAATGTCACAAAAAACAAAGAAAGCGAAGCTACAGTCACAGAAACAAGGCATAATAACTTGTGAAAGTACTGTAGTTGCCCATTTCAAGGCGTCTATGGAATCTCTATGGAAAAAAATAAGCAAGAAACTCCACGGACACTCTTTTCAATCAAAATATTGTTACAAAATCTTGGTTACATAATTCATTTGGAGATTATACATTTGTGAGAACGATGTAGAAAGACGTGCACATTAAGAGCGTCCAGAGTAAAAAGATATAATGAAGTAGTTGGAAAAAGGTTAGGCAGATGACTAGCAAAGAAAATAGGAAACTTATACCCAGCGAAAGGCGATTCCACAAAATTAGAAAGGCGCCTATAAAAATCAGAACAGGTATATCTACGGCCAAATTCCGAAGAGGCTTTGCGGTGGAACTTCGAAAGTCGGAGCCAGAGAGATATCAATTTATGGCCAGAGGTTTTATAGCGATAGTAAAAGAACTTTTGGGTCATCTCCGGGTATTTCTTTGGAAGTTTAAGCATTTCGCGGATCCCACTGAGGCGCGGGATGTACAGAAATGTCACTTGGTAAACTTCTACGAAGATGGTTTTCGTGTTGTGTTTGTACTAAGTGCTAAGTAATGGGTTATTAATGTGCTGAGGGCTTTTATCGTTGATGGTTGGCTTATGTTCCTTGAGTCAGGCTTAGAGCCTTGCAGGCTTCTTGACATACTTTATCAATTTTCCACTTTAGCCGACGCGGCGTCGTCAGCTTTCAAGGTACCAAGAAATTGCTTGTATTCTCGCCGTAAGCATTATCATTGATAGCAACATCAGTTACGAAGGGAATCTAAAAAATTCTTTCAACGCTTTTATACTTATAGATGGAATATTTTCGTATCTACTACTATTTTAACATTCTCTTCTGAAGTAAGTAGGCCCCCTTAGTAATCCTAGCAATTTTGTTACGGTTTTAGGAAACCGCAAAAATAAAATTTAATGTAATTTTAGCTATAATATTTATATTTTTTTTATTTTTTAATATTTGTGTGCAATCTTTTTATTATAGTAAAGACAAAGATTTCTTAGCAGTTAATTATTATTACGAAAATAGCTTATGCCCGCGGCTTCGCCCGCGTGAAGTTCGGTAATTGTCCTACGAGATTGTACTGCCGGGATAAATAGTATCCTCTGTGTCCAGGTTATAAACTGGTAAAATGTATCTGTACCAGTGGCGAAGGTTCCTTACAACTCGGTTCCTACCGGATTCCCTTTGACAAATGGCACAGTCAGTATTCTATAGACAAGTAAAATAATCACATTAAAGAAGTGTACTCCGGCTTACCTCTTAGAAAAATTGACCCTTCGCTACTGATCTGTACGGCAAATTTCATCCAAATCCGGTCAGTTGTTTTTGCGTGAAAGAGTAACAAACATCCATCCATCCATTCATCGTCACAAACTTTCGCATTTATATTAAAGTAGGAGTAGGATAATAACTTGAAACTGCCTCCAAACACACAGACTTGAACCTCAAAACCTCGAGCTCGACGTTTGCATAAACTTAAACCAAAACATTATGAACTAGTCTTTTAGTTGTTTTAACCAAAATCACTCCCAAAAGGCTTTCATCGCTAAACAAAAGGAGGTAGTCCGTAAAATATCACTAGAAATAAAATTGTGGCTTCATTGGCCTCAAAGGTCCGGAGATATTGCACTTAGAAAGGCTCCAAGTGTCGTTATTTCATTATGATTTTATTTATTGTGTTCAGGGGAAGTGCCGTCTGGTTTCATTTGATTTTCTACCCGACACTAAGTTTTATTGGCCTGGCGCTATGCAGGAGTGCCTTTGGAGCTGACTTCGGGTTCTGTAATGACTTCGAGTAAACTTGCAGAAGTCTGTTCTTTGCTAGTTTCTGTTTTATTTCAAGTTGGAGGGAAGAAAAACTATGTTCTGATTGTTTGACTTCCTTATGTTGGGAAGTGATGGAGACAAGTTTGTTTTTGGCAGTTTCGACTTTAAGTAAGGTTTTAACATTAGTGCTTTTTTTTTGAATGGGATATCATCAAATAACCCTCCGGCTCTGGGCGGAGTGGGAGGGAGTGTCAGACTTTTACTGACTAAAACCCATCCATGTTCCTTCTTTGCCCTTTGTGTTCCATATCTCTTTCGAACAGTCCCGCAGCCCCGGCAGTAACATTAGTGCTGTCATCATCATCTGCCTAGCCTTTTCCAATCAGGTATGTTGGGGTATGCTTCCATTCTAACCGGATGCAGCTGAATACCAGTATTTTATACGGAGCGACTGTCTATCCGACCTCCACAACCCATTTAGTACTGGGTAATACGATACCCCTTGGTAAGACTGGTTGTCCGACTTTCGGGTGACTACTTGTAACGACTGTCAGAGATGTACAAATGACAGCTGGGACCAACGGCTTAACGTGCTTTCCGAGGCATGGAGGAAACTTGTTATGTAATGGGCGGTCACCCATCCACGGATCAACCTGGGCAAGCTCGGCTTAACCTGAAGATCGACCCGAGCGGCTGTAATTATTTAGCCACGAAGTCCTCAAGTACATTGTCATAATCATCATGTTTGAGAGCTGTATCAAACTATTACATTATAAAATATGAGATGAACGAAAAAATACAAGATAATAGATGGAAAAACGATCCTAAATATACATAAACAAACAGTATTGAGTGTAGAAAAATTAAATCTGTTTACTCAATCAGAAGACCTCCAAATAATGATAAAATTATTGAGAAGCTGTCGTCTAAGTATTATTTAAACATCAGGAAAATAACCATATTTTGCGAAAACACTTTCCCAGAAATAATCAAGTTTGAATATTGTTTGGAAGAAGGCTCAAGTGGCAAATCAAATTGTTTGAGGAAGTCTCCCAATGCCATCAGTTTTTTCTATAAATACGTCAGCTACACGGATCAATTTAATATAATGAGGTCGATTTCAAATCTGTCTAATCCATAAGGGAATACATAACATATCATCACGCCTGTAATCTCCGAAGGGTTAGGCAGAGGTGTACCTAATAGTATACGTTTTGCATTTATATTTTTTAAGTCCCATGTGTTAGGGGGTGAGCCTTTTGCCATCAACCGGGCACAAATCCGGACTCCGTGGCTGCTACGGGATCCCTATGTCCATGACATAACATTGTGCATGTAATCCCTGCAAGGTTAGGCAGAGAAGTACTTAACAGTACAACATGTGGTGGGTGGCGAGCCCATTGCCAACAACCCGACACATATCCTTCGTGGCTGCTAAAAAAATCTTGATGGAAAAACCGAATACCACTTTGTCCGAGCCGGGAATCGAACCCAGGACCTCATGCTCAGTAGTCGCGCTTGCGACCACTAGACTAACGAGACAGTCACACAGAACGTCACTTGTGTATAGGTACACGTGAGGTTAGGTTATAAATATAAAACGAGCGAAAAGTATTGACATTGAAATGTCGCAAACAATTAAAGGTCTCTGCACACAGCGGGCGCGGCGCGGCGGGACGGGACGGCGACGCGACACTGAGCAGTTGTAATGTACTAGATATTACGGACGACGCCACACAGAGCCGTCCCGCTCGACGCGACGGTAACCGTCGCGCCACGCCGCCGCCGCGCCGAGCGGGAATACAAGTCAGAAGCGGCGGGAATAATAATATAACGTGATCGCGCCCGCAGTGTGACCGATGCCGCCGCGCCAGCGCAGCGTCGCCGCCCCGCCACGCCGCGCCCCGCCACGCCACGCCGGCTGTGTGCAGAGACCTTAAGAGCGTGAGGCAGAAAAATATACCAATGACAAAACAAATTTCATTCAAAAAAATGTCGTCAGACAACCACAATAAAAATTCTTTAGAATCAAATTCTGATAATTTGTAAACAAAGTCTTTTATAACCAAAAAAGTATCTTATTCCCAAAAAGTTTGACACTTTTCAAAGTGACGTAATATTTTTCCATCAAAATAGATTCTGCGATACCATTATACCTTTTGTTCTGTGGAACAAATGATGTTATGATATTATTTGTTACAAACGCTATATGGTTGGGTTTTCCTATTGTTTTCGATAGCTTGACAACTAATAATTCTAGAGCAAACGTAACCATGGACTGCTTTTATGGTATTTTTGGTATTGTACTAGAACCATAATTATATTCCAGGAGAAGACAGGTGATGTCAGCCACCAACCCAGTCTCGGCTGCAGCGTGGTAAATTACTGTCCACTCTCTCACTTGAAGAGGCCTTTGACCCAGCAGGGACTTTGCAGGCTAACAATGTGTAGGATTTCTTGATTGGCAGCCTGATCTAGCGTTGCAAAGGCTCCTGGTCCTTCCATTCCAAATTTGGAAGACTTGGTAGGTTATAGAAGAGTTCTTCTTTTTTTTTCAAACGTTGCCCCACATTATGAATTTATCCTGTATCAGGGTGCGTTTACAAACATTTAAACTCTCATACACAAACAACTACTTGTAAGTCATACAAAATATATTTGTTTCGTGCGGGGACCGAACGCGTGACACACAGCGTAGCAGCCAATCGCTCAGCCACAGCGCCAACCGTGCCATCAAAGTCAAGTTTGTGTAATTTCAAAGTCATGGTAAACAGGCCCCAAAACTCCTTGGCAAGTCCGACCAGCTGAATAGCGCTTTATTATTATCACCCATAAAATTATATAACAAAAGAACATCTATCGGCATCAGATCCTGGTACAATTCTGACTCTTAACCCTATCACAATCAGGTTGGATTCAATTTTAAACAAATTAAAATCAGGAAAAGTACAGGCGCCTGCACATCAATCTACTACAATCTGTCAATTTTCTTTAATAGATACTTAAACACGTGATTGTACTCATGATAACAAACAACTTTCCCAAAGAAACATTTTTTTTATACTCATTCGCTTTTATCACAATAAAACTTACGGAGAGGGCTTGCGAGCCGCGCGGGTGCTCTTCCGGCTTCTTCTTCGGTAATGAGACAGAACGACGTCACGCGGCTAACAGCTGATAGGTCAAAGGCGCGCGCGAGTTTCATACGGCTGTTGTGTTATTGTGATAAAAGTGAATGAGAATAAAAAAATCTTTGGGAAAGTTGTTTGTTATCATGAGTACAATCACGTGTTTAAGTATCGGTCACTCATTACCAGTCACCTTATACACCGTGATTTTTTAGTCGTCTTACAACAGCAGCCCACTTCATGTATCCAATGACTACCAAACATTAATTAAATTAAAAAAGGTATTCATGAGAATTTAATAATTTAAAAATAAAAAAAATATTCGGTATTATGACGCGTGACTTAGTTAAAACCCTGATGCGAGCGATGATCTACCAGACTCGAGCGCTGGGTACGTATGTTCTCTCGTTTGACACGTAAACATCATGAACAGGATGTTCCATTATTTTATTCTAATGTATTTTTTTTTGTACCTATTATGGTAGATAAAAAAAAAAAAACGCTCCTAGAGTTACTTTATGTCGGGTATATTGAGTGGACCACCTTTGTGAGACGACTAAAAAGTCACGGTGTATATAAAGTATTAGGTTCAATGTTGATTGGTTCAGGTAGCTTTATGTGCAGTCGTCTGTACAAAAAATCCTTGAATTAAATCTAATTTGAATAAATGATTTTGACTTTTTGACGAAACTGAGTGTTTTTACTTGAAAGAATAATTTAATATTTTCTCGACCATTTTTATTTTGATCGGATGATGTTAAAGAAAAACTTTTTTCTCTTGACTAGACTTTATTCTTTTGATTGAAATATCTTCCAGAATTTTGTGCTAGGCCGAATAAATTTCGCTTTACCTCTGTACTATATTTGTTTGCTACCATGGTAATAAACAGAATAGTTAATAGGTCAAATGTTACACGAGTCGGGAGCCTATTGAATATTTTACGTGGAAGTGTATGACTGTAATCCTTACTAATATTATAAATGCGAAAGTAAGTTTGTTTGTTACCTTTTCACGCCTAAACCACTGAACCGATCATCCTGAAATTTTGCATATACGTTGTCAGGTGTACAGAAACGGACATAGGGTACCTTTCATCCCGAAAAAAAGTACTGTTCCCGAGAAAAACAACAATACCCTTCTTATGACAATAGATGGTGCCACGTGTCCTTCAAATCATTATTGAATTATATTATGAGCAGAGTACAACCCGAATTGATTGTCAAATTCTTAATTAACGCGGGCAAAAGCTAGTAATAAATAAATGTCAAAGTTTTGTCAAGTAGTACAAATTGAAGTAAAACAGCCATCAACGACTTCCCTTCGAGTTGCCATGGTAACGCTATCAACAAAACTTATTATAGGTTTAACATCTATAGATGCTACGTGAGGTTATATTATTGGAGGCCTAGTGTGACGTCACCAAATACAAGTTGGAACATGCTCAGAAGTTGGCGGCATCTTTTATTGAAGTCTTGTAAACCTCTCTCTCCCCGGCACCCCAGGTGTTAGAGTTACTGGTGATTAATATGGGGTTGTTGAGGTCATTAAATAAGGACTTGGTTTACCGTTGAACAGGTTCAAGGATTCTGACTAAGTAAGATTTTTTTTTTTTCTTTTATTCTGTTCTTTGAGAAAAAACGTTATGAACTGATGATTTATGTTTTAGCGCCCGATTGTTTAAATTGTTCGTGTATTCGTCGTTTGCAGACTTAAAAATCCAAATCCGGGTCGGTTTTCTGGACGCTAAATAAGTTAAATAAAAAAATAATAAAAATTGTCTTTGTTGGACACGGAAGTCGTTGGTCCTGGGTGTCATGTGTAGATCTTTGAAAGTCGTTAGGTAGTCAGTGGCCCAAAAAGTCTGACAACCAGTCTTACCAAGGGGTCTCATATTACCCAGTACTAACTGGGTTGTGGAGGTCAGATAGGCGGTCGCTCAGTTAAATACTGGTATTTAGCTGCATCTGGTTAGACTGGAAGCCGACCTCAACATAGTTGGGAAAAGGCTAGGCAGATGATGTTGGACACGGAAGTCCAATTAGCTTCATGAAAATAAATTCTGATCATTATTACTGATCTTTCATTTGCGTTTTCTTTTTGAGATACCAGTCCTTCATCATGTAGCCCAGGATTTGATCAGAGACTAATTGAGGAAGGTCATCCTTTGTTAACTTACGTTATCAAAATCATCATTAAACTTATCAGTGGCGAAGGGTCAATTTTAGAAGAGGTAAGCCGGAGTACATTATTATCTTAAATGTGATTATACGGGGTTTAAACAGACCCTTCACCAAGCCGTCAACCAAGCATTATGTACATCAAACTAAGTAACTTTACGTAAAAATTTTTGCTGGGAAACGAAATTTTTTTTTGGGGTCAAAAATCACATTTTACGGTAAAACTCAATATAATGCGCTCAAAACTTATTGCTGATGGATGCTTTGAATAGTAAACGGACCATGGAGGTAATTGGAGCAAAGTTAGAACCTTAAAAAGTAGTATTTAAAAAAAAACTTGTGAAAAAATTGGAACTTTGACCCCCAATATCTCCGTAATTAGAAGGTTCCCGGGTATGGTCCAGAACAAAAAAATGATCACAATGACGAGGAGAACAAGTGCCTTTCGGCTTCGTTAAGGGTCTGTTTACACCCTTTATTATTTGTCTATACAATACTGACTGGGCCATTTTTCAAAGGGAGGCTTCCCTTTAGGTAGGGATCAAGTTGTATGTTTGGAAACTTAGTAACTTTGATAACCATTGTTTTATATAAATTAGAAGCATTATTTGAGTTTTTGTAAGTGTGAGACCATGTGGACTTTCTATTATGGTTAGTTGGGCTTTTTTTTTTTTTTTTACCAATGGGAAATCATGTTATCATGTTATGTCATGGTTAGTTGGGCTTATCCTAATCTTTATGATTTTAACTGTGGTTTTGATTTATTTTCCTATCTCTACATTGTGCTCACATATAGAAGCAACAATATTGTACCCAAGACTATGTAATATATAACTTGATTTGAAAAGAGTGTCCATGGAGTTTCTTGCCCATTCTTCTCCATGAGATCTACTATTTTCGAATGGGCAACTACAGTCCATTCACAGTTATTATGCCTGTGGCGGGACTGTAGGTAGCTTATTTTTGACTATGCAAAAGTGCCTGTCATGGGTCTATTTGAAATAAATGGTTTGAGTTTGAGTTATGGAGTCTTCGCCACTGAAACTTATACTTATCACCATTTCAATCAGTACAAAGGAATAGAAATCGTATTACCCACGTATTAAATTTCCATATCCAACTTTTTCAATTTAAGACTATTTCATAAGTTTCACAAGTAAGTAGAATCGCTTAAAGCTAGTCATTATAACTTAGAATTCAGTCTAGAACTTTCGATCCCCGTTTAATGTTTACGAGATTTATTTTCTGATACGCATTAATTGGATCTCAAGGGGAGTAAGCAGGATTGTGAGGTCCTAATTGGATTCTATTGAAATTGGGATTTTCACAATGCGGGTAGGCAGTTTCCATGGACCGTTAAATCTAGAACTGGGTCTTTTAGACTAGGAGTTTTATTTTGTCATTTAAAATGTGACGACAAAACGCCGGTTAGAAAATTAAAAAAAATATTATTATTTATTTGTATTAGTATGTACCTATTTATGTATATCAATTTATGTTAACAAAATGGTATTTTTCTTATTTATTTTTTTGTACTCTATCACAATGCTGTCCTATTTGACCCAAAGGTTGACTGGTAGAGAATGCCTTGTGGCATTAAGTCCGCCTATGTACCACTCTTGTACATGAAGTTTAAATAAATAAATAAATAAAATTATCCGAACATGTTTTTACTTTTTAATCTGTCTTATTCAGTTACAATTAGACAAATGACAAGGCTGAACGCAAGGCAGCCAATCAAGCTATGCAAAACCAAATTAAGCTGATCCATCATAGTACGGGAAGCTCATAAAAAGCGAAGTCAGGTTGTACTGGTTATATACAGCTTGACGTGCCGCCGTGAGTACAAAATCCGGATGGAGGAGTTTAGAAACTGGTCATATCCTAACTGATACGGACAAATAGCAAGCCTATTTCAGACGGAAATTCGGAATTAACGGTATCGTTTCTTTAGGATCAGGTTCAATTAATTTAAACCCTAAGTGATAAGATAATCCAACATATCAATATGTTTGTCTTTTACCAATACATACCGAGTTTCCTCCGTGCCTCGGAAAGCACGTTAAGCCGTTGGTCCCGGCTGTCATTTGTAGATCTTTGACAGTCGGTACAGGTAGCCATTGGCACGAAAGTCTGACTACCAGTCTTACCAAGGGTTATCGAATTAGCCGGTTATAACTGGGTTGTGGAGGTTAAATGGGCAGTCGCTCCATATAAAATACTGGTATTCAGCTGCATCCGGTTAGACTGGAAGCTGACCCCAACATAGTTGGGAAAAGGCTAGGCAGATGATGATGTCTTTTACCAGTGTAGCAAAAAGGAGGGTTAAGATTTTATTTAGTGAAGATGGTTTGTCCAATGGCCATGTAGGGACGCAATGGCGGGCTGGGATAAAAATATTATATTTGTTAGTCTATTAAATCCATTAATATTGTATAGAAATTGACCTTTTTGCATATTACGATACCAATGTTTACTGATTATTACTTAGTATATAGTACTTAGTAATAATTTGCGGGACAAAGTATATAGAAGAAGATTTTGTAACTGAAAGTCTCTTATATCTTGCTTCATAACTTAACATCACGCCAGTAATGACCGAAGGGTTAGGCAGGGGCTTACCTAATAGTGTTTAAGTACCATGTAGTATGAGGCAAGTCTACTCCCATCAATCTGGCAGAAATCCAAACTCCGTGGCTGCTGCTGAACAATCCTTGTTGGAAAAACTCAATAGGTAACACTTGGCCTGACCTGGGAATTGAACCCCCGAACCTCATGCTCAGCAGTTGCGCTGACGACAACAAGACCTCAAAGCTTGCTCCATTATCTCCACAAAAGAAACGACCACCAGAAAACTTTCAAACGCAATAAACGACGAAATCACGTAGTTATAATGAAAAACACTGATAACATTCAAATAGTTGCGAAGTGGCGTTCAACGTAATATACTGGGCAACTTCCCAATGTTATACGTTAACTTTTCTGCGAGCTCAAGTCAAAACTTATGCATTCACGGTGCAAACGGAGATCATAAATTTTGTATGTTTCATTATTGCGATGTGTTTTTCTTTTCGAGGTCGAGCTGTGGTGTAGAGATTTGGAACAGAGGTTGAGTGTATACGGTGAGCTGGATGTAGCTACCATTCTTGCATATATTTTACTCACAGATATCATCATCATCTGCTTAGCCTTTTCCCAACTATATTGGGGTCGGATTCCAGTCTAACCGGATGCTGCTGAATACCAGTATTTTACATGGACTGCCTATCGGACCTCCACAACCCAGTTAGTACTGGGTAATACGATACCCCTTGGTAAGACTGGTTGTCAGACTTTTTGGGCCTCTGACTACCTGGCGACTGTCAAAGATCTACAAATGACACCCGGGCCCAACGGCTTAACGTGCTTTCCGAGGCACGTTACAACTTAAGAACTTCATTCTAGACATTTATAGAACAAAAACAGAGTCTATTTGCATAGTAACTAAATAGTGCTTATGACATCATAGTCGGTAGTCTCGGACTCAAGTAACTCACTCAAAACATTGTGATGATGGATGGATTGAATAGAACGGGGGTCGTGGATGTGGTTAAAGTAACAATCTTACATTAAAAACATGTAAGTATTTAAAAAAACTTGTCAAAAAGTTGGAACATTGACCCCCAATATCTGCTTAACTAGAAGATTCCCAGATATGATCACAATGACGGGGGGGAACAAGTGCCTATCGGCTTCTTTAAGGGCCTTGTTACACCCTATTGTATATGTGTATTGATTAAAAATATTCCTTCCACACGTGTTATCAATAATTGCCAAAATTACATAATTCGTCTTTTCAATACAATTGAAAGGTAGTCATTTCTATTTTAGGCACCTGATATTTTGACGAAGCCTTTGTATTGTAAACAATAATAAATACGTACTTCATATTCTTCTGAAGAAGAAGTCAAAGAACAATTCGTTCAATACAAAATAACCGTATTGTATTTTCAGGAAAATGTTACTTAGTAACTGGGGTGATATTCTCGCTACTTATTAGCGATCAGATCTGATCTCGCAACCGGCGTGCGTGTATGACTAGATGTATGAACGTGGCACAAGGAGTATGTAAGGATCGTAGCAGGTGGCGTTCTGTGGTTTCTGCCTATCCCCACGGAAAAAAGGCGTGAGTTTATGTTTGTGTACGTATTTATTGGTGATGTGAGAATGTCAGATTCAGGGTGTGACAGAATAAGCGCAATATGTACCTCTAAGGCGCGAATTATACAGAAATGGCGGAAGGTGAAGGCGCGGCGCAGGCGTGGAATTTATAAAAAAACGAAAGAACGTCGTGCCTGCTCCGCGCCGCTTGAGTGTAATTCACGACACGTCGCCTACGTACATTTTGTATGAAAAGGTTTTGAAGCGGCATCATTCCCGGCGTCGCGCCTTCACCGTACGCCTTTTCTGTGTAATTAGCGCCTAAGAGGTACTGCTTATCATGTGACAACTGACACCCTGTATAACACATTTCTTTTGAGTAGCGTCATGAAAGTTGGGTCTAATTGATGATTTTGAACCAAAAACTACAACAATATGAGTGAAAACCCAACTCGTTTTTAAATTATCGAATATCTGCCTTCACTAGTCATGTATGAAATATGGCGGGCTTCCCAACGAAACTGAAGATTACAACGTACAGCTAGAGGTTATTTGGCTCAGCCCCGATATTGCCAATATCCCATTCCGCACTGTACGTTTGACGGATTGAATCGAAGGATTAAAGATCCGTTCGGCATAATAGTAACTAACAGACTCGCTACTCAAAGGTATACCTACTAGGATATGGAATTATGGTCTAGGCCTAGGGTATTCCGGAGTATTCCTCAAAGCGCAACTATGTTTAAGCGCAACCAACTGAGCACAACTGAATTATTCCTCGAAGCGCAACAAATTAAAATTAAATAATGGTTGCGCTTCGAGGAATGATTTAGTTGCGCTTAGTGGGTTGCGCTTAAAAATAGTTGCGCTTTGAGGAATACCCCCTAGGCCTTGCTTTCAAATATTCCGCAATTCTACGAAGTCTTTCAACAGGACATTTACATCCACATTCACTTTTCGGTAGGTTATGTCACTCTCACACATTTTTAGGGTTCCGTACCTCAACCAGCAAAAACGGAACCCTTATAGCATCACTTTGTTGTCCGTCTGTCATGACGCTTTTTCTCTAGACCGCGTAGAGGTATCATGCTGAAATTAATATCAAATACTCAAGTCTGCTACCCCTTGGAGCCGTGAAAACATCAAACTTGTAAGTCAACGCGATCAAAATATATGACCGTTTATGTCCCTTATTTTGCGATTTCACAAGGAAATCAAAACCTATAGAGTACTTCCCATTGACCTAGGTACATGAAATTTGGCAAGAAGCAATGTCTTACAGCACATGTAAAGGACAAAATCTGAAAACCGTAACAAAACACCTAAAAGTTCATACGGAACGTTCTTCAGTTAAAGTTATCGTTAGTATAATCTAACTTTAGGTTTTTATCTAGCCCCTTCTGATGGTCCAGACTCCAGACCATCTTACTCCGTGATCAAAACTTGAAACCTAATTCCATAGCCCGTTTCACAGTACTTATTTCATAAACAGTTATCATTAGTATTAGCTACCCTCTCAATTTAATCTCTAAAACCCAGCAGACGTTCATAAATGTTAATGAACCATCCAAACATTAACAAACAATTTAAGTATCTCGGTACATTCTAGCTGTTCCTGCGGCTTCGTTCGAATTTTACTTCATCACCCCAATTTTGGGTGGATGGGACACCGACGCTTAAACAGTCACCACGTATTCAGTACATCATTCTGAACCCACATAGAAAAGAAACCAGCTGTTTCCTACAAAACTGCAATACCAAAATGCATGGAACAACTGATTTTCTAAATAAAATTATCGATGAAAAACCCGCTAAGCTGAAGTGGCACTGGACTAGCCACGTCTGCCGCATGCCCAATGAGCTGTGGGCCAAAATAACCACTTTCTGGAGCCCTGACACAGCCAGAAGGCGTCGCGGCAGACCTCGTAGAAGATCAACGACCAGTGGCCCACATTAGCCCTGGATCGAAACAACTGGAATTCATTGGGAGAGGCCTTTGCCCAGCAGTGGGATGACGCAGGCTAACAGTATAAGTATCAGTACCGATGAAAAATTTTATGTGGGGGTGGGTGGGTTCAGAATAATGTACTGAATACGTGGTTACTGTTTTAGCGTCGGTGTCACTTCCTCCTTGTGTAACCCGTGAGCAGAAGATTTTCTAAAATCCTTTCTTAGCGGTTCCCATAAGAAACCTGCCAGTCAAATTCAAAGTTTTGTAATAAGTCGATTTCATACCTTAGTTTATCTAAGTAAGTTATCATGAGCCTCTCATAAACAATCTTTAACTTCAGTAACTTCCATTTCTGCCACTTGCCAAAAATCTCCCACCAGGGTTACTATGACTTCTTAAAGCAGGAGTAATTCCAGTGTTGGAAAGAGAGCTGAACAGGTCGTCTCGCGCCATCTTTTTCCCACACTGGAATTACTCCTGCTTTAAGACGTCATGGTATGCCACCTGGATACGAGTTGCCATGGCTGACCTGGAAGTCTTTAAATAGACACAGGTCGGCCGAAGCAAGGAAAACCTGTTCAGGTGGGGATTTATAGATGACCTGGAGTGTAAATGTGGTGTTGCCCCACAAACGATGGGACACTCGATATCGTGTCCTGCCAGTCCTGTTGTTTGCACATCACAGGAGCTGGTGATGGACAAACTCTTCGCCAAATTTTGGGCTTACTTCATTTAAAATTGTCATCGACACGCTAAGAAGATGAAGTAACTTCCATGAGAGTAAAGCAACTAGCTCCCGCAGTCAGTTTCTTCTACCAATACTAATCATTACATCTTTATAACCAAAAACCTGTTCCCTCCACGTGCCTCTGAACACCGAAAACAATGAAAAAACCTGTTCGTAATCTAAACCGGTTCATCGGAATGAATCACTATCAAGGCATTCATTCCCTTGATCTATTACCAGATAGGGAGGCGTTGACCTCTCCTCAGTTGTGAGGATTGAAAGACTTCGCGATGTAACTTATTGTTAAAGAAATGGGGTTTTTATTAGCGTTGATCTTTATCAATGGTTGGGCGAAAAATAGACGGTTTGAAAGGTTATTTTGTGAAGCTAATTTTAGGCTTTTTATCAATGCTCATTCGGACAGATAAATGACATTTGAAGACGAGGTCCAAGAACTCTCCCTTAAATGTCACTGAAGCCAATCATTTACAAATAACTTAAGGCATGAGTGATTGTTAATAAGTGATATTTACGTCGCTGAAAGATAGTCCAAAAAGAAAATAAACTTAAAATTAAATCAAACCCATCAATTTATTTACTTTTCTATCAGCTTTATAGCTGATATAATGTCCACTTAGTCAATTCTCTGAAGAATGCGCAAATTACATATTACTACTATTATAAATGCAATTGAAGTTTGTTCCTCTTTCACGCAAAAAGGGTTGAACGGATTTGGGTGAAAAGCACACTGATAAAACTTATAACCTAGATAAAGGACAAGGGATAATTTTTCCGGTAGTCCAGTCCCGTGGAATTCTACTCCTTCTTCTTCGTATCGCTGGCACGACAAATTTTATATTTTGTTAGCCCAAAACATCGCCACTTCCACCGCGTCGTCGGTGGCAGCGCAAAAGTCACTTCGGCTGCATGTTTTTGGGCTAAGAGGGCAGGATAGGAGGTGGAGCATAGTTTGCGACATAGCTCCACAATCACAATTAAAATAATAAATAATCACAATTAGTCCCGTGGAATATTTAAAGAACAAGGCGCGGGCGAAGCCGCGGGCGTGATCTAGTCGAATATAAATTCAAAGACCAATTTTAAATGACACAAATTACGGTCATCTTAATCCCCACCCTCCACATCATATAAAATAATTATTTGCGTCCTTCACAATATTCTCATCCAATTTGCAAATAAAAAGAAAATATTGCCCATTTTCAAGAAAAACCATTCTAGCCTTCTCAGATCATTATATTTAAATTGCCGTATTAAAATTCAGTGGGCAGATTGTCTTAGATTTATATCATGTCAGAGTTATTTTCGGCCTAGGCTGTCTCAGAATATCTGGGACGTGAAAATAGGCTTAGATCGTGGGCTGAATGTAATGCCGCGTTGATGACTGATTTGCATACACGTGGAGACTGTTGCTTAGATTATCTGGACCAAATATTATGCCTTGTTGGTCTAGTGGTAGCCAGCACGAGGTCCTGGGTTCGATTCCCAGGTTGGACAAAGTGTTATTGGGTTTTTCCATCAGGAATTTTTTAGTATCAGCCTAGTCTGGATTCGCGCCCGGTTGATGGCAACAGGCTTCTCTTACATAGGACTTAAACATAACTGGCGAAATGTGGGTGGACAATTTTCTCAAGCTAATTGGGCACCATAACACATCTGATATTCGTTGAATACGAAAAACATCGCGACAAAATCTGTATAGTACAATATGATATGATTTGGTGTGTGTGCATGATCGTTTGTCGGTGATGTCTACCGAAAATCCTGGAGCTCCTACATATAAGCCAAAGTACCCCGTAGCGTTTTACTTACTTATTGAAAACGTCACTTACACTCCGCCAACTTTTGATGATTTCCCCCCCAAAATATAAAATTTACGTAATAACCTGTACCAATCGGAAACAGACATCTTTACTTTGATATGACAACCAAATACAGCGCTTCAGGGGTTTTGGAGACATTGACAGGGCGGCCCCTTATAATAGGGAGAGAGCCTATTGGCATAACTTGGGCATAAATCCAGGTTCCACGGGACTGAGAAATTCGTGATGGAAAGACCCATTAACATCTTGCACAACAGTACCTCACGCTCAGTAGTCGTGCTTGCGACCACCATACTACTACTATTATTGTAATTTTAATCATCATCTGCCTAGCCTTTTCCCAACTATATTGGGGTCGGCTTCCAATCAAATCGGATGCAGCTGAATACCAGTATTTTACATGGAGCGACTGCCTATCTGACCTGCACAACCCAGTTAGTACTGGGTAATACGATACCCCTTGGTAAGACTGGTTGTCAGACTTTTTGGGCCACTGACTACCTAACGACTGTCAAAGATCTGCAAATGACACCCGGGATCAACGGCTTATCGTGCTTTCCGGGGTACGGAGGAAACTCGGTATGTAATGGGTGGTCACCTATCCACAGACCGACCTAGGCAAGCACTGCGTAACCTAAAGATCGACCAGAGCGACTGTTATTATTTAGCCACGAGTTCATCAATAAAACCGTTTACTCTATTTTATCAACGTATGTAAACGGAATATGGACATGTATGCCAGATAGCTACGAATGGTAACGGCTATCAGAACTCAAATACTGTCCGTAACATGACGGTTGTGCCAACAGTTATTATTATAGAGCTAATATTTACCTTTACGAGTGTGGATTGGTGGATAACTTAAATTCGTATCGGTCAAGAACTTGTTTATTTTTGTTGTAGATTGATCAAGCCCTTACATGTTACTTTTGTAGAGGATAATATGACGAGTCTGCGTGATGTAAGATTGATGTGATCAGGTCTTCAATGACCAATTTCATTATGTGTATGAGAATATGTGATAGAGAACAGGGTGGTCTTTCTACGAAAGAATCAAATCATCATGAGGAAACCGACATGTCCAAACTACAGGAACCAAAAATCAAAGACATGGGACATCTAACATCACGGCTGTAATCCCTGAAGGGTTAGGCAGACGTGTGCCTAATAGAACACCCACATTGCGCCAGTTATGTTTAAGTCCCATGTAACAGGGGCGAGCCTATTGCCATCAATCGGGCACACATCCAGTCTCCGTGACTGATACTGAGAAATTCCTGATGGAAAAACCCAATAACACTTTGCTCGATCCAGGAGTCGAACCGAGGACCTCATACTCAGCAGTCCACTGGGTCTCGAAGAGGGGAGACTTGTGTCCTAACAGTGGACACACAATAGGCTGACTATGTCACTAAAGACCAATAGGATTGCTGAAGGCGATGTCTCTATTAGTACAAAGGAGGTCGCGCTGATTTGTCTTACTTCATGGAATGTTAAGAATAAGGATGACATGAAGGCTATTTCCTCCCGACTGCGACGAAGACCAAAAAGACAGTAATATTTCCATTTCTTTTTCTACTAATTCTGCTTATCCCATTTACAACAAACTTACTAACAACCTAATTGAGATGGGTTATTGATCTGTTTGTTTTTTTCTAAGAACAACAAAAAATAAAAACAGAGAGAGGCCTACAAAGTTAATGACGTAGAATTATTAGGTCAAACAATCTTAAACGTATCGGAATAAAGTGATCTTGCTGTTTTGTTCAAATACGAAAACAAAAAAATGAAGTTATTTTAGGAACATCTACCTATTATTAATGTAAAACGATGTCTTACTTAATAACTTTATATGAATAACTTATTTTTGACACTTTTACTGTAGACTATACAAGGTGTAACATAGTGCTCAGCGACTGGATTGCCCCTACGTTGGGCTTAGCAGGTTGCTGGTGCTTGATTTGTCATTTTTCATGTCTTATGTATATTATAATTTTCTGCTTGTTATTCCTTAGTTTAATACGTTGACATTTTTTTTTTCATTTTGCTTTGTGCCTTTGACATTAATTGATTGGATCTGACATTTATTTATTTCTCATAAAATTTGTTAATATCAAATAACTAACTTTATTAATTTAGTCAATGTGTTTAATCTGCCTGTAAACTTGACAAAAGTGTGTGATTGAATCTAATCAATGACCTGAATTATATGAATTTTATTTTATTTATTTTATAGTAAACGCCGTGTGGTCTCTCGGACCATGAAACTGAACAACTTTTGTTCTACGAGTTCTTTAAATGTGCAAAATTGGACTTTCTAAAGGAACTGACGCGATCAGCTGATGGTAAAACTAAAAAAAGTCATGGAACAAAACTTATTCAGTTTCATGGTTTTTGAGACATTGCACGAGAGGTCTTGGACTTGTGTCTATTATGATACACCCTATATAATGACAACAGCCATTTTCAGAATGACTCAATATTTTTATTTTCTATCCTGCTAATTGGTTCATTAATAAACACCATTTTGCGACACCGGAATTGAAAGATGAAAACTGTAAACCAGACTTCGAAACTCACAAATCAAAGCTATTGGTGCGAGTAGGTAAATGAATCTGATGCTGGTCCGGTCAATTTGTACTGCCCGTGCGCAAAGGTGTTTGACACGACATGTTCAAACGCACGTGCATACACAACTAGTCGGAGTAAACGCTTTCGTGACCGATAATGTATCGGACGGTTTATTACTTGGTTAGTAGTTACTGGTACTCAGTGTTTTATTGTAATAGTTTATTGGAAGGTCACTGTTATTTTTTGTTTTAGTGTTTTTTAAGCTTTAATCTAACAGCCAGAAGGCGTCGCGGCAGACGTCGTAGAAGATGGCGGGACGAGCTGGACAAAACCAACGACCAGTGGCCCACATTAGCCCTGGATCTGGAAACAACTGGAAGTCATGGGGAGAGGCCTTTGCCCAGCAGTGGGATGACGCAGGCTAACAGTATCAGTATCTAACTTGCCTTGTTAGCTAGTTAGTATGTATTGGACAAATCTTGCAACTGAATTTCAAACCAGTTCCCACCAACCGATTAAGCTGAAATTTTGCACACGCTTTTGGTTCTGGTGACAATACATTTTTATGATAAACATGACTTGATCCTGCAGCCACGAGAGAACTCCTCAACGGATAATAGCAGGAACTCGAAACTTTGTATATGCGTTCAATGTTGATAGATAAACCTTATTTTCTTCTTTTTAATTTTTTAGCTTGTTTGAATTTATTTCATATGTTTTTGTTCATCATTATCGCTGATAACAATGATGGCAAAGTACTAAAAACAAACCAGCAAATATAACAAAAAAAATGTCTGCTAATACAATAACTATTTCGTCCATTTATTCCGGTTGTTAAATTTCGCATAAGTATCTAATATTTATTAATTTACTTTAATTAAAACGGTTAAGAACCATTTAGATTAATTAAACACAATTGGTAAGAACATCCTAATAGTAAAACATTAAAAGGAAACTGGCAAAGTGCGAGTCGGACTCGCACACAAAGGTAGTTGTAGTACACTAAAAAATATAATGACAAAAAATTTGACTCACAAACAGGATGACAGTGCTACCTTACTTGACTTTATCATTAAACACGGAAAACGAACTATTATAATAATATTTAAACTTCATTACAATGGCTTTACATTCCTTTCTCTCAAAACAACAAAAGAAAAAGCGAAAAATTAATCCAGGCGCCATTAATAAATTTTTATTCCTTAGGTGGAGTTGTAAGCACTTGTTTACAAAGCACATTTTTAATACGAGTTCCGAAACTCGTAAAGTTCGGTATTGTTGGGTGGACTTATAGTTTTGTAAGTAAACACTAAGGCTGGCTTTCCACCTCCTTTCGGGCAAAGCAAAAATAGTCTGGAAAAAGTATAATTCTGTAAGAAATAAGGATTATGGCAAAATCTAAAGGTACATAATGTTGGTACGGACATAAAATGAATCGCAAGTACGCCAGGTGACATCACCCGACCTACTTACAAGACTACCCACACCACAACGTGCTTCTACAGAGCCGTGATGTTTACAGCTCGAGGCGAGGACGAGATCGAGCGGAGTAGAGACGTCCCGGGACTTTACCCGATTCATTGTGCCTCGTGTTATTACGTTAAATTGTAATTTCAAGTAATTTGTTAGTTTAATAGAAACAGTGTATCGCACCCAGTTTATTTTCATTGGACGAAACCCATCTTTTGATGTACGAGCCTAACGGAATAAATCTTGACAATCCGACACATAAATAAGCTGGACATGTGATGCGGAGGAATGAGGAAAATGTCGTGAGGAAAGTTTTGAGTATGAATGAAGATGGACAGAAAAGTAGAGGAAGACCAAACAAACAGTGGATGGACTGTGTGAAGGATGATATGGCTAGAAAGGAGGTGACTGCTGAGATGACGAGTAATAGAGAAGTATGAAAGAAGAAGGCCTGCTCAACCGGTTCCAAATAAATTGGGATAAGGAGAATGATGACATAAATTTAAATACGCTACCGAAAACCTTCTTCAAAATGCTCTTGAAACATAATCGGTTGATTATCTTCACATTACTGACACAAGCCACGACGCGGGCCAGAGACAGTGGTGTATACAGGGTGTAAACGGACCCTTCACGAAGCCGTCAACCAAGCATTATGAACATCAAACTAAGTCACCCTATGCGAAAATTTTTGCTGGGAAACGACTTTTTTTTTGGGGTGAAAAATCACGTTTTACGGTAAAACTCAATGTAACGCACTCAAAACTTGGTGTTGATGGATGCTTTGAATAGTAAACGGGTCATGGAGATAATTAAAGTAAAGATAAAACCTTAAACAGTAGTATTTAAAAAAAAAAACTTGAAAAAATTGGAACACTGACCTCCAATATCTCCGTAATCCGTTCCAAAAGAACAAGTGCCTTTCGGCTTCGTTAAGGGTCTTTTTACACCCTTTAGATTTCGTCCTTTGTGGGTATGCCTTTGGTCTGTGTTGTACCTTGGCTTTGGTAGCAAAAATTTACTGCTAGCTTTACTTTCTGTGGTGGTGGAAAGTAAGCCTTATATTTACTACCTGAGTTCTAGGTTTGCCTTGTACTAAAATGTTTTCACGATTAGAAGTTTGCCTCTCTAGCTGTTGGCAGTAAAGTTACACCTACGGTTTGTAGTAGGCTTCTGTATTATGTAGTTTGTTTGTCCTGTTAAAGTTGTTTTTGGATTTTACTTGGTAGAAACTAGGGTCGTACACTTATTAAAATCCTGTCCTAATTTATTAATTACGACAGGCTTTTGCTACGAGTCAGCATCTGCCTAGCTTTACCCAACCATGTTGGGGTCTGCGACCTGTCTTACCGGATGGGGCTAAATACCTGTTCCTTGCATACAGCGACAGCTTATCTGACCTCTGCAGCTCAGCAACTAGGTAATTCAATGCCTCTTGGTATTTTGTAAACGCTGGTTGCAAGGATTTAGCTAGAGTATAATAATTTAATTCGATAATGTATAACTGCCAAGGATAGCTTTATTTCCTTTTACTCAGTGATAGCCTAGGGGTGTGACCGTCGGACTACCATATCATAGGTACCTCTGATTTTTCGGATTCATGTGCGTATTGTATAATTATCACTTGCTTCGGTGAAGGAAAACATCGTGAGGAAACCCGCATGTCTGAGAGATATTTCTTTTCTTAAAGGTCTTTGGGCGGCCTTTTATTGCCACACGATTGTGAAAAAGAAAAGTGCACGAACATTGAAATAATTTAATAATTACTGCACACAAGTTAACATCTATTGAAATACCTTCTTCATTTTGACTTTATACTTTCTAGCAGCTACAATTTTCATTCAGAAACTTTCAGGAACAACATGAAAGTGGTACACTTGACGTAGTAAGTTGCTTCAGAATTGAGTTGGAATCTCCTTTGAACGAAAAACTTTTTTGAAAATGAACATAGAGCATAATATCTTGGATTGTTTGCAGCTTGAACGACTGTGAAATTGCCAAAGGGACGTTGTTGGTTGACATAGTCGTCATCACCTGCCCAGCCTTTGCCCATCTCTGTTGGAGTCGGCTTCTAGTTTAACCGGATGCAGCTGAATACGAGTATTTTACCTGGAAAGACTTCCTACCTGACCTCCACAACCCAGTTAGTCCTGGGTAATACGATACCCCTTGGTAAGACTGGTTGTCGGACTTTTTGGGCCACTGACTATCTAACGACTGTCAAAGATCTACAAATGACACCCGGGACCAACGGCTTAACGTGCTTTCCGAGGCACGGATGAAACTCGGTATGTAATGGGTGGTCATCCATCCACAAACCAACCTAGGCAAGCACGGCTTAACCTGAAGGTTTTCCCCGAGTGGCTGTTATTATTTAGCTACGAGCTCCTCTTGGTCAACATATAGTAGTAGTATGCAGTTAAAGGTGGCGTTGCTTGACAAGAAGAAGAATTCGCATCCATACGTCAAAATTGGTACATTTATTTTAGTTCTGTGTTTTTGTTTTCCCGTCTGCACAGCTGAAGTGTAATTATTTCACCTCTGATTTCCATCACTTCCAAATTTCCGTGATCTTTGTTTAAAGTTGCTGTTGAGTTGATCTCTTGACCAGTCTGTTAACTTCAAAGTGATCTTTATTACGGCGTAATAAGGTTACATTTGCTTTTCTGCAGTCAGAAGTAAAATAACTATGAAAAATCAAGATGGCAGGGTTAGATCTCATTTTGGAAACGCGCTAAAGGGCCCTTGATATTCTATAACGTCATTAAACAATTTCATACATCATAATGCACACCAAAAAGAACCATTATGTATGAACTGTAAAGCTACATAAAATTAATACTGATTTATCGCCTGAATTGACAAGCCAAACAATTGTAATTGCATGCACTACATTCAATACAATCACTGATTTATATGCCCTGAGTGCACAAACGAAATTATGTTAATAACAGATTGTAATAAAATTGTAATAATGCAAAAAACGTGGGGTTTTATGATAACATAAATTTAAGATGTGTGTATGTGATGGGATTTTCCATATTCAAAACAACAGACTTCCATTCATACAACTACTTCTTAGGTTATCAGAGGAAACAAAACACAAAACAAACAAACAAACAATTGTTGGTTAACCTAAATAAATAAAGGAGAAAGGGCGGAATTGCCCTGGCGTCCAATAGCGTTAAGATGTATACCAATGGATAGATCTCTTTAAGAAGAACATTTCTTATTATGGCGACTTCTCTCGATTCAGAGTCAGAGAGGAGCTACAGAGGTCTAATGTTGAGAAATTAAGTTAGATTAAATACTGATATTTCGTCAATTTTTTAACTTTCATGAATACTGTACGTTTCAAACATCATATTACAAGCCTATAAACGTCATTCGTCAGTCGAATCCGGAGAGACTACGAATTAGCAAAAGTTGTATAGTAGCAAATATTCTAATTGAAAGCTCTTTCGAATGGTGTATGTCTTATAGCTATTGGTTACCCAGAAAATGATAACTTCGCTGCTCAATCAGACACACATTTAGGTCAATAATTCCGAACAGACTACGAATTAACAAAAGTGGTGCTAGGAGCAAAAGTTCTCTTTGAAAAGCTCTATCCAATAGGGTATACCTTATGATTATTAATTGCCCGTAAACTATTAATTGGTTGTTAACAAAATCTTAATTTCGGTGTCTAACTAGTGACCTATTTAGGTCAATAACTCCGAACAGACTGCGAATTAGCAAAAATTATGTTAGTAGCAAAAGTTCTCATAGAAAAGTTCTCTAAAATGGTAAATATTTTATTGCAATAGGTTTCCCAGAAATCCTTAACTTCGCTACTCAAATGGTCACCTATTTAAGTCAATAACTCCGAACGGAATACGAATTAGTTAAAGTGATGCTAGTAACAAAAGTTCTGTTTGAAAAGCTCTATGCAATGGATTATATGTTATTACTATTGGTTACCCAGAAAACCTTAATTGGTTGCCAAGAAATTTTTAACTTCGGTGTCCAACTAGTCAGCTATTTATGCCAATAACTCCAAACGGAATACGAATTAGCGAAAGTCAAAAAATGGCAAAGGTTTTCCTTGAAAAGCTCTATACAATGGTGTATATCTTATTGCTATTGGATACCCAGAAAATCTTAACTTCGGTGCTCAAATAGGCACCTATTTAGGTCAATAACTCCGAACCGTATACGAATTGGCAAAAGTCTTGTAACTGGCAAAGGTTCTCCTTAAAAAGCTCTATCTAATGATGTATATCTTATGGCTATTTGTTGCCTAGAAAATCTTAACTTCGGTGTCCAAATAGTCAGCTATTTAGTTCAATAACTCCTAACGGACTGCGAATTAGCAAAAGTTATTTTAGTTGCAAAAGTTGTCATTGAATAGCTCTATGCTATGGTATATATATTATTGCTACTGGTCACCCAGAAAATCTTAACTTCAGTGCTCAAATAGTCACCTATTTAGGTCAATAACTCCGAACGGACAACGAATTGCCGGAAGTCGTGTTTCTGGCAAACGTTCTCCTTGAAAAGCTCTATGCAATGGATTATATGTTATTACTACTGGTTACCCAGAAGACCTTAATTGGTTGCCAAGAAAATCATAACTTCGTTGTCCAACTAGTTACCTGTTTAGCTCAATAACTCCGAAAGTACTGCGAATTGCCAAAAGTCGTGTTAGTAGCAAATGTTCTCCTTAAAAAGCTCTTTTCAATTATGTGTATCTTATGGCTATTGGACCTTGGGGCAGATGCCTATACATCGATGCCCATTCTCCTTTCATACGAAAAATGTGATCTCGAGTGTTACCGACTCAGAAGAATGTCATAATTGCCAAGATTGACTTATTACACTTGTACTGGAGATGCTCTTGCGCGTTATCAGTAAGTATATCATTCTAAACCCCCACACATAAAGTTTTTGTCGGTTATAAAAAAAACAGCTGTTTCCTACAAAACTGCAATACCTGCCTATACTGAATACCTACACGGTCAAAATGAACAGCTGTTTTTGTTAGTTAAATTACCGATGAAAAATTTCTATGTAGGGTTTTCAAAATAATGTACTAGCTATTTTTAGCGCAAGTGTCCCTTGCACCCTGTATTTAAATGAATTAGAATACTCTACAACCGCATGTGAATCCTAAGTTTCCCGTTCAAAGGTAAAGACCACGGAAATGGAGAATGTAAGAAAGAAAGAAAGAAAGAAAAAATATTTATTTGTCGCAGGGACATGACGTGCATCATACAAAATGACAAAAAAAATACAATAAACATAACAACGCATAACAAATATTTATAATTTGAACAGGACGGGACAAAAAAAAAGAAATACGTTAACATCTTGCACGTCGTGACTGCGACAAGCAGGTTACCACTCAGCATGATGCTGTACTATGGGGAGCCCACAGCACAGCGCACAAAACAAATCAATTGCATAAGCTAGCCTTTATTTGTATATTGTTTCCGTCACACGAACTAGAAAAGTAAACAAACGTCCGTATTCCGTACCGCGGAGACGACAGCTGTTCCATTCTCAAGCCACCCACTGTAATAATACCGAAATATCAAATCTATATTACGATCACGCTAAACTGCATTTTGTTGGGGGTATAAAATGCACTGCAGTGTAACATCGGTGGGGTGCTTTTGACGAAAATGTTAGGGGCATTTCAATAGACAAATTCTTGGGTTGGACTTTTAGACGTGGCTGCTTTTACACCGTTGTGTTTTTGTTGGCCATTTATTTTTATTTTTATTCCACGATTTATTTTTTATTTTTTTATTATTGTAAATGCTCTTTTGAGATAACACGGATCATAAATAACACAATCAGTAGTAGTATTAGTGTTTAATTAGTAACTATTTTTAAGAGGTCAGGAAAGCAATCGCTCCATGATAAGGATGATGTTCAGCTGCATCCAACGGACCCAGCATAGTTGGGAAAACCAGATACTGATTACTGTTTTTAAAACTATAAATTGTCAAAAACAGTTTAAATGCAAACCAAACCAAATACAGAAGGGACTCATTGCATTTCCATTTTTGTTTAACTCGCTCGTAATTTACTACAAGTGCTTGGCAAATTAACGATTATATTATTCCGCTTTCATTTGCTTATTTTAACAAAACTGTGGCAGTGTGTGAAAACTGGCATGTTTTGGCAGTTCCTGATAGGCTCTATTTGCCAGAAATCTATATATATAAAATTCAAAGTCCTGACTGACTGACTGATATATCAACGCACAGCCCAAACCGCTGGTCCTAGAGACATGAAATTTGGAGGGTGTATTCTTTGTGATGGGTAGGTATCCACTAAGAAAGGGTTTTTCGAAATTCCACCCCTAAGAGGGTGAAATGGGGTGTTGAATTTTCTATGAAACTTTTTATTCTCGCAGTCGATTGACTTGAAAATTAGTGTACATACTTTTCAGATAAAATTATGAGATACGTGTATCACAGTTTTTCCAAAATCATCCCCCAATTTAAAAATTTAATGTCTTGATTGGCTGACTGATATATCAATGCACAGCCCAAACCGCTGGTCCTAGAGACATGAAATTTGGTGGGTGTTTTCTTTGTGAAGGGTAGGTATCCACTAAGAAAGGATTTTTCGAAATTCCACCCCTAAGAGGGTGAAATTGGGTGTTGAATTTTCTATGAAACTTTTTATTCTCGCAGTCGATTGACTTGACAATTTGTGTACATACTATTCAGATAAAATTATGAGATACGTGTATCACAGTTTTTCCAAAATCATCCCCCAATTTAAAAATTCAATGTCGTGATTGGCTGACTGATATATCAACGCAAAGCCCAATCCGCTGGTTCTAGAGACATGAAATTTGGAGCGTGTATTCTTTGTAAAGAGTAGGTATTCATTAAGAAAGGGTTTTTGGAAATTCCACCTCTAAGAGGGTGAAATGGGGTGTTGAATTTTCTATGAAACTTTTTATTCTCGCAGTCGATTGACTTGAAAATTAGTGTACATACTTTTCAGATAAAATTATGAGATACGGGTATCACAGTTTTTCCAAAAACATCACCCAATTTAAAAATTTTATGTCTTGATTGGCTGACTGATATATCAACGCACAGCCCAATCCGCTGGTTCTAGAGTCATGAAATTTGGAGCGTGTATTCTTTGTAAAGAGTAGATATTCATTAAGAAGGGGTTTTTCGAAATTCCACCCCTAAAAGGGTGAAATGGGGTGTTGAATTTTCTATGAAATTTTTTATTCTCGCAGTCGATTGACTTGAAAATTTGTATACATACTTTTCAATTAAAATTATGAGATACGTGTATCACAGGTTTTTCAAAAATCAAAATCATCCCCCAATTTAAGAATTCACTGTCGACTGGCTGACTGATACATCAACGCACAGCCCAATCGGCTGGTTCTAGAGACATAAAATTTGGAGGGTGCGTTCTTTGTGAAGAGTAAGTATCTGCTAAGAAACAGTTTTTTTAATTCCACCCCTAAGAGGGTGAAATGGGAAACTTTCTGTGAAACTTTTTATTCTCTGAGTCGATTGACTTGAAAATTTGTATACATACTTTTCAATTAAAATTATGAGATACGTGTATCACAGGTTTTTCAAAAATCAAAATCATCCCCCAACAGAGTCAAATAGGGCTTCGAAGCTCACGTAGACGGGCGCATGGCGCGCAGGGCGTGCGGGGCACGGGAGTATTTACCTATTAAGTAAGTAGGTAGGATTTTTCTGAGGAAGACGTCTGTAAATATGGTTTATTCCACAGATTTTTGCGTTGGCTCGTGATACACGACATCGATATTAAATGTTATGTAAAAGTTTAATGTCTTTAAATAGATTCCTAATTAATCATTTGATTGTTGTCACCGGTGTCCAATCTCAAACCAAGGTATCAATATTCACATAACAATATGTAAAGTACCTAATTGATATTACTATGAACTAATATTTGCAAGTTATAAGCAACTATATAAAAACCATGTATCTGCTTTACATAAATAGATTACTTATTATCCCAGAAGTAAGATCCCGTGGGAAATTCCCGAAATCCACGCGGGCGAAGCCGCGGGCATAAGCTAGTATAAGATATATAATGATCAGTCAGAATGGTTAACTGGACTATCAGGTGTCAGTGTCAGAAATTATTTTTAAAAAAATCTTACCGATTCTCCTCCATAGGAATGGCCATTCAAACTTTTGGTGAATCTGAAAACAATAAAAAACTATGGTCAGTAAAAAGCTCATAAAATCTTGAACTAGAAAAAGTAAAATGGCTGTCAAGGGTTATCATTCTTCAAATAAAATGTGGTAATTCATTTTTACAGCCCTTATCAGTTATATTGTGTGGTAATTAATTGACAAATGTCATTATCTTATGTCATTATGACACTTTTAATGGCTAGTTATCGGTGCACTGAGTGTTAAATGTGTCAAACTAATATTTATTTAACAAATACTTTTGTAGTTAAATAACTTAAGTTAATTGTTTCCTTGTTAGTGCCCTCTATGTACTTAACATATTTTTGTTTGTATGTGTTGATTGTGCATGCTACTGCGGACTTAGATATTATTTACAAAGTGCTGCATTGATTATATACCAAGCAAAATGGAGTCATATTTTTTTTATATTGAACAAAAATAAACTGAAACACATAAATAAAGTCACAGTCATATACTGCGGTCATAGTTTCTATAAACCGTTTAAATTTTGGATGTTTGTTGCCAACGAACTAGGTACAAGAGCTTACATGAGCTGTTTGTGTTTCAACTTCTGCAATGCTATCTGTTGTTTATGTAGCTAAATGATGACAGGGGGGGGACACCTTAGTAAGCATATCAAGCTATTAGAATCTGTCAAATTTCTTTAATAGATTTTCAACTTTATTGCTAAAGCATTAGGTTCAAGGTTGATTGGGAAAATTTGACAGTTTCGGGTAGCTTGATTAGCTAGCGTCTGTACCTAACCAAATCATTTCGAATCCAATGCAATCATTAAAGGACACCCTTAAATCCCTTAACAATTTAAAAATTCCCTGCTCACCAATTTTGCAATAATAAAATTTTCTGCTCGATTTCTCGCTACGGTGTGACAGGCACCCCTTGACAAGGGCTGACGGATAATATACGTGGGGGTATAGAAGGTAAGGCGAGGGGATGAAAGCTAAAATAAAGGGGATTATACGGGAATTACGTTGCCATAGCAACCGCGTTCCCTCGAAAAGTAACGGCACTGTTCTTGCATATAAAAATAATACTTAAGACTTCATTTTGGAAGAAACTGGGTAGATTATCTGATTCTGATGTGTGTGGAATGGGATTATGGTGTGATTCGGAGAATGGCTGTTTTGTAGGTAAGGTAATTTTCTTATCACAATATATGGTGGTATTAAGGTAAAGCTACTTAATTCGACTCTTGTTATGACAATGGAAACCTCAATGGTCTTATTATCATTATTACCTAATGGTTGGATGGTCTGATAAGCAGTCGCTTCATGTTTAATACTGGTATTCAACTGCATCCATGATAGAATGGAATCCTACCCAACAAGAGTCAGTTTTATGTCAACTCAGCGAAGAGTCAGTTTTATAAGAAGTAAGCCGGTGTACATCTCATTAATGTGATTATATTATTTGTCTATAGAATACTGACTGGGCCATTTTTCAAAGGTAGGAATCGAGTTGTATGAAACCTTCGCCACTGCTACCCAAACATAGTTGGGAAAAGGCTAGGCAGATGAAGATGGTACAAAATTTCCAGTAGCATTACGTTGGCCTATGTCTGTGTACTGTATGTACATCAAGTTTAAATAATGATATTGCCTAATCTATTAACCATATTTGAAATTAAAACTAACTGATAAAAAGTATAGCTTCACTTTTTTTTTTCCTTTACTTATTTAGGGACATTTATAATTGCAATGCGTATGTCAGTCCCATCGTACCCTAAATACACATTGTTCATATCTGGGCCTTGAACCTAAACAGACTCTTCGCATCGTGGCCATTTGGTTGAGCCAGGATCTTATGGAATGTACCTACTTCAAGTCTGTTCAACCTCAATACCCAAACAGGTAATTTCTCCCAGACTCATACCGAACACAATCCATCAATAAGTGGTGCAAGTCTTCAACAACTCCACACTCCACACAGTTAGGCGAGTTCGTTTTTTTCATCAAATAGCTTCACTTGTAACTTGTAACTGATATCTAAACGAATTGAAAAACGTATTCAAGAAAAAAGAATCAAAATAATCGTAATTCGAATCATTTTAGTTGCCATTTTCCTCAGCTACTTCTTTATTTTCGTCCTAAAATTCTGTAGGCGTAAAATAAAACAATATTTTTCAAGATAATGGTTTGTAATATAAAAGCTTCCTCGTTAATATCCAGAAGCGATGTCAATTAATTTGAACGCAAACGAGAAGGGAATGTAATAATTATTCGACTACCCTCAAATAAAATTAATTTGAAAAAATAATAGGGAGTGGCAATGAGGATAAATGGTTGGGGAATGCAAGTGGATGGGTGTCGTTTTGCATAAAAGGTATGAATATGTTTAAATATTCAGCTGAATTGGGGAGGCATTTTTTTTAAACACAGCAGAAACATAATTTGGTCCATGTAAAATACTGGTATTCAGCCGCATCCGGTTAGACTGGAAGCCGACCCCAATATAGTTGGGAAAAGGCTAGGCAGATGAGGATGAAACATAATTTGGGAGTGATTATGCGGGGTGAGGATAAATTACGTAGCGTAACTACACGGACGTGTCGGGTGTCGATATCTAATACAAAAAGAGTTTTTTAAACTCATAGCTTCAAGTATACAAGGGCAACGGTCGTAAGTACAGTAATTACTTGAAATCATACATTTTTTAATTCATTTTGCCATTACGGCTATGGAATATTTTATGTACTACTGAGTCCACTGACGGTCGACCATTTTTCAACCTTATTACTAAGGGCATAAAGATGAAAAGTCAGTGAACTCGGTAGGACATATAAATAATGTATATGTGAAAAGTGATAGACGTGACTACAGATCGTATAAATAACATAGATATGCCTATTGGATGACACGTAGTAAAATCTAACATTTAGGAATTTGGCTGCGGTCCGCGCGTGATCGTATCGGACGATTTTGATGTAATAAATTGCTCTGCAGTTGCGATTTCGTGCGCAGTTTCAAATGTCAACAAAATCATAATTATAATGATCACAGGAATTCGAATGGTTCTTGTAGACAAGTCCCTGGGAATGTTCAGGTCATGAGGGTATAGGTTTCTTGTGAATGAACCTGATTTTGAAGCCCATTCAAATGCTCCAAGAGAAATAAACTTCTTTACACTCTTGCGGTCACAAGTACTACTGCTAAACATGAGGTCCTGGGCCCGTTTCCCAGGTCAGACGAAGTGTTGTTTCATCGGTAATTCCTCAGTAGTAGCCCGGAGTTTGATTTTGTTCCTGGTTGATGACAACAGGCTCGACCCCATTACGAAAAACTGTGATGAGCTCCATACATTATTGGTCGCGTAACTAGAAAATATTTAGGCCGCAGGTGATATTTTTAGCGCGATTTCATGGTCGGTCCCATATTAAAAGTTATTCATTTTCATGAATACTACACGCCCTTAAACTTTTGAATGTTAGAGCTTACCAAGCCAAGCCACAATTTCACCTACCATTTTGTCACATATTTGTGTTGTTAGGCGTACAAGGCACGCGCTTTCTTGACACGTATATGTGACAGTGGCGGTCAAAAGGTTAAAGTATTGAAAATCATTAAGACCCTAAATTATGTTATTTTTCTTCTCCTACAACACTCTTCAAGAATTTATTTCATCCTCTTCTTATTTCGCCAGAACCTAATAACGGCTAACCCGTTTTTTACGATCCGTCGTAAAGCCAAACATAATTAAGTTTCCCAATTTCGGGCGTCAATCAGAAAGCCCCTATTGTCCAGCAGGAGAGAGCTATGAATATTTAATATTGTGTGGAGATTAACATAGGATATGTCGTGTAATTCTGGTCGCTACTGCCGAAATGAGGTGCTAACAGGTGGTTCCAGAATTTAGCTGGTGATAATGTTGTTACAGTAACAAAGTATTGTGATTAGAGTGACACAAAGCAATTAAAATGGTGATTGTGTCAGAACCTCACTGATACCAAAAAGTTGCTCATTATTTCCCGTTAGACAGCGCTCCAAGACAGGCATCGCTGATGTTGGCGATAAGTCTGCGAGATTAAAATGGGACTGGGCGGGTCACATTTCCAGGATGGGTCCGGACAGATAGGCCAGAATCGTCACACAGTGGGTGCCTGAAGACGGTCGTCGTCACCGAGGCAAGCCCAAAAAACGCTGGCGTGACGATTTGGACTCGTTCCTGACTGATTGGCCAGAGGAGGCAAAACACCGGGAGAATTGGAAAGGAATGGGAGAGGCCTTTGCCCATCAGTGGGACAGAATAAACTAATTAAAAAAACAGCGTCAGAAAATATCACGGCAGTTTTCTCCTAACTACAACTAACGGCAATAGCCATCAAGTGTAAGCCTAGAAAACAGATGCTATATTTAGCAGCACAAAATCTTGCTAGCTTTTCACAGATGCTATCTAATAGCACATACCTAGCTCGAGTAAAAGAAAAAAAATATAAATAAACTATCACCAAAGAAAGCATGCTGTAAAAAAAGACTACTATTTACTAGCAAAAAAAGCATGTTTTTTTTACCAGCATCTGAATTTCAGCCTCAACAGTTTCTGGTACTTATAGAAAATTTTATCGATTTGGAACAATATACGAACATATAGGCATAAGTTCATGAAAGACCAAACCCCAACCAATTCCCTTTCGCCGAACCAGAACAAAACCTTTAACGAATCAAGCGACCAATCAATGAGGTCTATGCATCACCGAACACAAGTTACCAGCTTTTACCAAGCGGGCAGTTACCAGTCACCGACCATGCACAATTGCACAAGCCGGATGCGTCACGGGCTAAGCCATTGCAGAAGACCCCTGCCCTACTGCCAGCGAGAAGCGAGTAGAAATCAGTTAACCAGAGATGTAAAACAGCAAGTCTAATAGCTTAGGACACTAATTAACACATTTTGCTAGTTATGTTTAAGGCTGAGCCCAAATGAGCGTAACTTTTTGAACAGTGAGTCGCGTAAAATGAGTTGCGGAATTTACGCTGCATAAAAAAAAAAAAAAAAAAAAAAAAAAAAGCCTATTGCCACCAATCGGGCACAGATTCACACAAATGGCTGCTACTTTGAAATTCCTGATAAAAAAATCGAATAAAACTTTGCCCGACCAGGGAATCGAACCCAGAATTTCATGCTCAGCACTTGCGACTACAAGACCAGAGAGCGGAGTGAACCAGTGGGAACAGTCAGTGATAAACTATATACATGTTATGTAACTCTTTTACTTTCACGGGACCTATAATCTTTTGTTCCTTTCTTGTGCTAGAAAACAGTCGATAGCTAGATAGCGAACCTCATCAGCAGTAGGACAGGGACAGGTGCATGCTGCTAATCGGATTAGCCCCTTTGTCTGATTGTCAGTGCAATTGATATTTGGTTGAAATCCTTTGAGCAACCTCTGAATGAGGTACGGATGTGGTTGGTAACTATGTATTTAGGGTTTAGGAGCAGTGGATAGGTGTACGCTTAATCTTGGACGAGGAGTTGGAATGATCTCTTTAGTATTGCTGAAGAATTTGACTGACTGCCAGTTGGAAATCTTTTTATAGAAGTCCGTAGTCCGTGCCGAAAGGACGTTAAGCCGTTGGTCCCGGTAGTTATTTGTAGATCTTTGACAGTCGTTAGGTAGTCAGTGGCTCAAATTCTGACAACCAGTCTTACCAAGGGGTATCGTATTACCCAGTAATAACTGGGTTGTGGAGGTCAGATAGGCAGTCGCTCCATATAAAATACTGGTATTCAGCTGCATCCCGTTAGATTGGAAGCCGACCCCAATATAGTTGGGAAAAGGCTAGGCAGTTAATGCCGATAGGATTAAAACGGACTTGTACGATCTATTTGATGCCGGTTTTTTTCAGTGTCTTCGTCTAGAGCGTTGTGTCTAGTGTCTCAATATTTGCGACCTAGACGTAGTCGGTATTATGACTATATATTTGCTATCGAGGGTAGAACATAGATGAAACCGGCACAGGTTCAAAGGAGCATGTAGATTGGCACAAAGAGAGGGCTAGCAGTGGGTAAACATGCAGTTTAGCACATTATGACCCATTTTAAATAGAGTTAAATAATTTTCCCCCGCTATAACAATAATAATCCTAAAGAGCGCAAAAGCGTGTCATCTCACAAATGGCGTAGGTTACTCGTTAAACGTGAGTGACGTTACAAACCCGTCGCTTTCAGCACAAACGTCGACGTCGACGTTACGGTTGACGTCAAGGAAGCAAACGTTACCTTTGTTATTGTGGCTGTTAAAGTGATGTTTCGGTAATGTTTTAAGAAATGGAATTCTAGAAATTATTCGAGCATGAGATGTTAACGTTTTATGTTCCATGAAAGGTAAAATCGTAAAAGTGTTATATCACACCCACATTGCGCCGGTTACCTATGTTAAAATTATGGAAGAGCTGATTATTTTTTGAGCGATTAAGATGTTGGTCTCATAGAGAAAAATGGTCTATTTGCTGATGGTCTGTAACCCCGTAAATATGGCCACACTATTCAGATATACGCAGTACTCGAATAATGAAAAGTTGTGAATTTTGTCATAAACAAAGGAAACAAAGTAGGACATTGAGAATATTTTCATACAAAAATTTTGATGTCGGAAAATTTCGATTTTGACACACGAATGCTACCTTACACAAGACAGACCGACTTGTTACTAAGTAGTTACAAGTATTGGATTACGATTTTCTTCGTCTTGTTCGGTCTATCGCTCGTAAAATTAGAATGTCTTTCATTTAAATGGCAACTAATTACTCCCAAACCTACAAATGCATGACAGCAAATTCGATGCAAGAAGCTAAACAAAAAAAGCTCTCCTATAATGCTAAACATACTAACATATGAACAAAAAATATACCCGACTTAGAAGCTTTGTCTAGCAAAAAAAGAGTATCCATTTTAAGACTAAATCCAGTCGGCGGCACTAAGCAATATAATAATATGGAGATGAAATTTTCATGCCTTTGCATAAACGTTTAGACAAAACATTGTTCTCCTCTTTGTCAAATTAGAACCATTTCGTACTTTTACGCACTATGTAGTAAATCTGCTGCTCCGGAAAAATCTTCGTTCTGTCATTTATTTAAAATGTTAATACAGTACATACACAATTTATTTTTATTATTCTAGTAAGTAGCTATTGCGCAGGTTTACTCGCATCCTAGGATAAATACTTATTTAGTCAGAATAAAAAAGACGTACATAATACAGGGTTAAGGGACAGCTTTCCACAAACTGACAGGGTGCATTCAGCATCTGATTTTGAATCATATTCCACCGGAATTTTTCTCCGGATTTTTTATTTTTTTCAGTTACTATTCCTTTATTTCAATGTAAAATTACATTCCCTGTACGCAGCACTCCATTTATTTAAATAATACTGCTAAAATTAAAAATCCAACAATGGATAATGAAATACTCTAACGAACGACGCGTGAAATCCGCAGTTCACATCCTGCCAGACTACAGAGTTCATCGAATTCGTCGTCGCGCTTGCCGTTCGCAACGTTCCTTTTGCCACGGTAACGATACATTGCGTATGAGGAAATAAAACAATTCAAATTTATTTGATTCCCATAAGATTCCTGAAATAATGCTTGGTTGACGGCTTCGTGAAGGGTCCGTTTACACCGTGTGTTTAGTATTGACATATTCTTGGGAATACTCGAAGCAGTAAACCCACCCAGTGCGAGCTGCTGAAGAGATTCAAAGGACACTGAACTTTACAATGGATTTAAGTTATGTCCAAACCAGATGCACCCTAATTTCAAGCGCTGGCATTTCATTATAACTTCATAGCGCTAGTTTTCTTAGAAGGTAAGTAGAGATCTAGATTTATAATGGGAGCTTGCATTTTTTGCCTTAATCAGTTGATGACGTTTTTAGATTAAGAACTGGAGGTTTTTATGTTAGTAAATTAGTACCTTAAATTATTTAAAGGTTGAGGCGTACTAGACTACTAGCAGGGCATTTAACCTCAGTATATCATGGGTGGTCACCCATCCACGGACCACACTAGGCAAGTACGGTTCAACCAAAAGTTCAATCCGAGCGTCTGCTATTATTTAGCCACGAGCTCCTCGAACAGGGATCTTAGGAAAAGGTATAGTCACAACAAAAAAAAACTTACAAAACCTGGTAGATTCCAGATCCCCTTACAACACATAAATTCATCTGAACTTAATCAAGCCAGTGAATCACGATGCCTCTACGGAGGAATAGCCAACCTCTTCCAGCCTCCAATAAAACTAGCACTTTACTCCAAGATATATGCGACTTACTCACATGAACTTCCCCCAATTACCTTCATTTGAAACTTCAGCCGTTACCCTCATTTTTGGGGTGCATCCTTAACCACCCCCAATTTACCCCATTTTAGACCTTATGCTGAACATGTAGGGGTTGATTTGGTGGAGCAACGTTGGCGAGAACCATCTGCCACCTTATTAGATTCTCAAGGAAGTTAATTTCTTATATACTAAATAGATCTTGGAGTTCTAGTGGTCTTAAAAGTACGGTCTGAACTAGGAAGGTAGTAATTATAAGAAATGAAGCTAGTAAGTACTGTAGGAGTAGTACCAGAACGAGATATTTCGATATTAAGTTTCCAAACCAAACATGTAAACAAATATATGTTTTTTTAAAACAACTCTCATCTACACAGTTTACTTTGCGCTACGTATTGAAAAACATTTATTTTTATTTTATTTTTCTTTATTTGTACACCATACAATGTTTATTCATTTTATATGAGTTTTTACGGTTACGTATTATAATACCTAAGTTTATTATAACTATTTTCAAGTCAACTACGGTCCAAAGACCTACTGTTTTAAATACCTAAAATTCGTTTCACAGATTTTTGTAATAACTAATGAACGAAATCCATAACGGACGATTCACCTACGGTTAATTCAACTACAATTAATTAACCTACGGTTGATTCAACTAACGGACAATTCACCTACTGTTGATTTATCTCTGGTCAATAGTTGCAGCAAATTAAACAAGGATTGTGGCAAGAAAAACTTAGGATGCAAGAGCGAGCGAAGCGAGCTTGGGACTTGGGGCACCCCGACTCCGGTTACCTTAAACTCTGCAGACAGAAATAGGAGCCCCGTGTAGCGAGGCTACGTCGACTAAGCCCTATTACAACATTTTATTGTCAGTCTACCGCCGCGCAAAGAGCCACCACTAACGGTAACTATCCACCACTTTAGAAATCAATCCAGCGGGCAGTATTAATAATCTGTAGGCGAGTCGTCCATTAGGTATTTCATACATAGTTGAAATATCCAATATCTTAAAAAACCATTAGCTTAATCGTTCGTTAGTGCGATTAATTTTAGTTGAATCAAAATTAGGTAAGTAAAACAGTACTTGAGTCGACCAATATGCGTTATGAACATATGTGAATCAACCGTAGCTATATCAAAAATAGTTATAATAAACTTAGGTATTATAATACGTAACCGTTTTTACATCAATTTGAAAATTATTTAAAAAGACTTTGGGGAAAATGTCGTGAGGAATATTTTGAGCATGAATGTGGATAAGTATAAGAGTAGAGGAAAACAAAATGATGGACTGTTTGAAGGATGAAATGGCAAGAAAGGAGGTGTCTGATGAGACAACGAGTAATAGAGAAGTATGGAAGAAGAAGACATGCTGCGCCGAACCCAAATTAACTGGGATAAGGGCAAGAGGATGTTGAACGGACTTTGAGTAGTAAAATTACTCTCTTGTAAACACTTAACTTATTCTTGTAGGTAAAGCTCCTGACACCATTTCTAAGGTTTCAAGCCAACGTATATAACATAACCTGTCTTAACACTGAGACATAAATAAAGATGGCGCCTTGATTATCCTTTAGCAGCGCAGTAAATTACATTTGAATGTAAGAAGGATGGCCGCTGAGACGGTTTAGACTTGTCGTGCAATGGGAACGAAGCTGCTTTCATTAGTGAAGAAGAGGACTGGGTGTTGTATTAATTAAGTATGCTTAAGGCAGAGAAGAATCTTACTTGAGGAAGCTCTTGAGTTATAAATATATGTAGGTTATTTACGTTGCATAATAGTGTAACTAAGGTCGAGAGATCGACAAATGTTAAATCATGTATATGTCACCGTAAAATTGTAAAGACCGTGAGATTAGAATCTATCTCGCGAGATTGTAAACTGCGCAAGTGTTCGCAAGAGCTACTGTTGAGCAAGAGGTCCTGGGTTCGATGCCCGGGTCGGGCAAAGTGTTATTTGGTTTTCCATCAGGAATTTCTCAGTAGCAGCCACGGAGTCTAGATTTATACCCGGTTGATGGCAAAAGACTCGCCCCTATTACATGGGCTAGTTAAATATAACTAGCGAAATGTGGGTGTACTGTTAGGTCATCTTTGCCTAACCATTCGGGAACCTAGCCTCGGTCGAGTCCGATAATACTTTTTACCCCGAAAGTAAGCTCCCATGGAATAGTTTCCGAACTACACGCGGGCGAAATGTTACTGCTAAATATTTAAAAAAGTTATAGTACTGCCTCTGCAGAACTACACTCCAGGACTTTATACAAGTCCCTTTGACATGAAAATAAACTAGTGATAACTTTGTACTAAGTTCAAAGTGCCGCGGGCGTGTGATTACGGCGTCTGAATCCTCGCTGCGATTCTTTGTTCTACTGAGTCTTATGACAATACATCCTTTTTGTTTTCCAATTGCTTGTGACAGTAGTTTGTTTGTGAACGGACGGAAGGGTTTTGTTTTGATTTACCAGCTTTTCTCCTTTATATATATTCTTCTTACATATAAACTTATACTGTAACTTACGGGATATCTGCCGTGATTGTTAATTTTTTTGAGCATTATGTAAGTACATCAAACTTAATAATTTGCAAAAAGTATTGCTGGGAAACGACTTTTATTCAGGGGTGCAGAAACATGGTTTACGGTAGGACTAAATGTAAAGCACTCAAAACATTGTGCTGATGGATGCATTGAATAGTACAGAGGATATGGAGGTATTTAAAGTAAGGTAATAACATTAAAAACTAGTATTAGAAAAAAAAACTTGTGAAAATGTTGGAACTTTGACCTCCAATATCCCCGTCACTAGAAGGTTCTCAGATATGGTCCCGAACAAAAAAATGATTGCAATGACGGGGAGAGCAAATGCCTTTCGGCTTCGTTAAGGTTCTTTTTACTCCCATTATACCAACTTACCAAGATTGCTGACCATCAAGTTTGCTCTACTAACTCCTCAATCGACCGCACATGTTTTTCTGATAAATCGTTTCACTTTAAAGGCTCGAAAAACTTACATGTTTTAAATAACTTATAAACTTTTCTACTCTGAAACTTGGCCAGATCTGTCCTATGACCTCTAGGGTCGTCCCTGTCACCTCAACAAAGTTTAAACGAAGGCCCTGGAAGGTTCTCGAAACAATTTCTTCATTTATAGGCTCTTCGTCAAGAATCTTTACGGTCTATTGCTTTCGTTTGATTCGAATACTTGTTCTGAAGTATCTGAGTCCCGGATTGGGTAACAGAACAGTTATATGCGAAACTTGTCATACATGGAAAAGTGCTGCTGGCGAATTTGCCACCGTTTCGCCGGATAAGATGACAGCGAAACAATGTGTTTATGGGGAAGTCACTTTAACTCAAAATCAAAATCTTTTGTTCACACAGGCTCAGATGGGCTTTTATAAAACGTCGACTAAAAGGTGCACGGTTCGGGTTGGTCGTTTCCTATGGAGAAGAACCAGCAAAAACTCCATTTGGTAATACAATATAATCATGGTTACAGCATTTATACTTAAGTATGGGGGGGCAGCGTAGGCCCGACAATAAGTCGTAGTTTACTACAAAAGATGTAAAAAAAAAAGTACAAAGTACTACCTACTACCTTCTTCATCTTTAAATTGAGTCGGCCCAACATTTGGCGACGAGATTGCCACTTTTAGTAGCGTCCGGCAGCTTCTGCGATGGGCAAACAACAGGACCAGAAGGACACTATATTAAGTGTCCCATCGTTAGTGGGGCAACACCACATTTATACACCAGGGCAGAGTCATCTATGAATCTCCACCTGAACAGGATTCCTTGCTTCGGCCAACCTATTTAGGTTCTTCTTCTTTTTCCTGGCTTTTATCCCAATTTATTTGGGGTCAGCCCTCCTAGAACTTCTGCGCCACACCTACGGTTGTGGGTCACTTTTGCTAACATATGTGCGAAAATCTTGTGGCCCTTGTATTCACACGGTAAGGATTTGTGATGAGACAAACTTAAATGTAGAACTATGCTCATGTGTGGTAGCAAATTCCTTGATTTAATTGCCCAGTCCATGTAATGTCACGGCAGTTGCTCTTTGTACTAGAATTCAGCTGCATCCAGTTAAACTGGAAGTTGAGCTCAACTTAGGAAAAGGCTAATGATGATGGTAGACCTATTCCAGTTTTAGTTAATCTCTGACCCTATCGGAAAGTTTTTACAATCTACTTTCAAACCAGGATAACTCCATCTAAACCTGATCAAAATATAGAACATACAACGAATAAAAATATCGCTAGTTTACTATTCACAGCAAGTCCCAAGAGTTAACTGCTGGAAAACGGGTAACTGTACTAAACTAAGTAAACTTGCAGCTGATCCGAACACAAACTTGTATATTATTGTGATTCTTAAAACTTGCACGTCTTGCTTGCATGGCTCAGCTGTATAATGTATTGCAAGTGTTTCGTGCAATAGTTTATACATGAATAATATGTCTGCGAAGCTGGCGGAATGTTCATTGATAATTTTGTTTGTAGGGATGCCTATCAATTTTGTGATTCACGGTCATTTTAAATTCCTGTACCCCTTTGAAATTGGGACATCTGGACTGGACCGCAAAGCTCACATTTGAGTGAAAAACTGTGACAGTCAGTAAGATTGATCGGAGAGATTATTGCAAAGGACTTATCGCACATATTATTATTATAAGTACTCTTCAGTCATGAATTCTTCACTAATTGACACTTTTTTTTTTTTTTTTACGGATGGGAAATCATCAAATGACTTCTCCCGCTCTGGGTGACTAAAACCCATCCATGTTCCTTCATTGCCCTTTGTGTTCCAGGGCCACGGTATCTCTTTCGAACAGTCCCGCAGCCCCGGCAGGCATCGGCCCTTGCGGGCCCCTTCCTGGTTGCTGACATCTCTTTGAGGCGCGCGTGGAACACGAACGCGCCGTCGACACGGCCTGTCGTCATAAGACGGACGGACGGTGAGCTAACCCATTACTCACCGTCCACAAGCCCGCGCCTACGGTGGCCGGGAGCCACCACGTGGCCCCCGACGCCCGGTGCGTCGCCCGCGGCGGCTGGGACGTGAGACACTTGTCGTATTGTTTAATACCATCAGATGTGCCAAGAGTGTCAAAGGACAGCTGCTACACTTACTCCTTAGGTATTTAAAACCTGTGAGGAATAACCAAGAGGAAGTACTTTTCGGTAGATTATGTCAATTTCATACCTTTTTGAGTTTTCTGCCATCCATATCGCTGGCAGAATGTCAGTCACCTTTTTCGATCTTTCAACAACATCTAGCCACCCCCAGACTAACTTATTCTCATTAATTTTGTAAATGCATACTGCATTTGCATATTGTACTACACGGGTCGGCTACAAGTCTGCAAAGTACCCCCTCCCAGTCAACACGAACGTCTGGCAAAATTACAATTCCCATACATAATTAGAGATGGCGACAAGATTGCCGCGATTATAGAGCACTGCTATCGAGCCGCCATCTACTAATTTTGTATAGAAATTGGTTACAGTGTGGTTATAGCATAATTTGGTATTTTGCAAATATCAACCAGTATAGTTTGTTGCGTCCCCCATCAATCAATGTGATTGTCACTTGTTTTATGGGGATATTATCATCATCATCTAAATACCGAGTTTCCTCCGTGCCTCGGAAAGCACGTTAAGTCCCGGTCCGGTCCCGGTGGTCCCGGGTATAATTTGTAGATCTTTGACAGTCGTTAGGTAGTCAGTGGTCAAAACTCACCCAGAGCATTTACTGTCATACTGACTACTCATTCCGATCCCATTAATATTAGGGTTCACCGTAACTGCTGCTGCTCGTTCTCCAAATATCTATTCATGTTGATATTTCTGTCAATGCAATAAGGAATTTCTCAGTAGTAGCCCGGAGTCATGATTTGTGCCCGGTTGTTAGCAATAGGCTCGCACCCTATTAAACTGGCGAAATGTGGATGTACTGTGGTACACATCTGCCTAACTTCCGGTGAAATGCAGGCGTGATGTTATGTTATATCTGTCAATACGAATGAGCAGTGCAGAAGAGCTCGTGGCTTAATAATAACAGCCGCTCGGGTCGATCTTTAGGTGAAGCCGTTCTTGCCTAGGTTGGTCTGTGGATGGGTGACCACCCATTACATACCCAGTTTCCTCCGTGCCTCGGAAAGCACGTTAAGCCGTTGGTCCCGGGTCATTTGTAGATCTTTGACAGTCGTTACAGGTAGTCAGTGGCCCAAAAAGTCTGACAACCAGTCTTACCAAGGGGTATCGCATTACCCAGTACTAACTGGGTTGTGGAGGTAAGATCTAATTTAAATCCGCATCACCCTAAGGTAGACTGGTAGAAAATGCCCAAGGCATTAAGTCCGCCTTTGTACATTATGTACATAAAGTTTTAATAAATAAATAAATAAGATAGGCAGTCGCTCCATGTAAAATACTGGTATTCAGCTACATCCGGTTAGACTGGAAGCCGACCCAATATAGTTGGGAAAAGGTTAGGCAGATGATGACGAATGAGCAGT